>BSBN01000076.1:1405144-2048967 GCA_027924645.1 Cunninghamia lanceolata
TGCCGATGGTAGTTTCACCCACTTTCACGTCGGATAAAGCATAGACATCTCCTACCGATATAACTTAATACAACATCGAAGAAACAATTGAAGGGTTACAGCAATTGATTGTTCGCGCCATAAAGAGATATTAACATCGCCCAGACATTATGAAAGTTATGCCGATAAAAGGAGTTATGACGATGTGACATTTCACAGCGATGAAGGACATTGAATTGCTCAAACAAATAAATGCAAATGGCAATGAAATCCTCTAAGATCATTGCAATTAAAATTAACAGAGTTGTCTGAGAAGAGAATACAGGGGAATTCTTGAAGTTCAAATAGAGGATTTCGATTGCAGTCACAGATAACATGTACTTATATACAAACCATTATGTAATAGCCTGTATTTTGATTTTCTGTCAAAAACATGAAAATGGAGACTCCGGGAAAGGGAAAAGGTAGAAAATCATAGGGAGAAACAAGTAAACCTAAGAAACAAAAAAATGATATAACCCCCGAAGAAAAGATAAAAGACAGAAAGCTCAATCAGGATTTGATTGATCAATTGCCAGGGTCAACTCCCAAGGCTAGAAGATCTGCTCAACTTAGGGCAGAAGTGGAAAAATTAGAAGACAAATGTAAATGCTTAGGAGATATTTGGACCCTGATCAGAGGATATGAACTCTTCAGATTCCACTATAATAGGAGATTTAGAAATGCCCCAGTGTCAAACCCATGGCATTTGAATTTGGGTAAACTGGTTGTGCCTGATGTATTCCTAAATGTTGAACTCCTGCAACTTCTTGCCAAACAATACAATCCAAGTCTGAAGGCTATATGCAACCCACAGGGGGAGCCTATTATGTATTTGTCAAAAAATGCCATATGTGAAGTATTCAATTTGGATGATTTATGCACTGTCCCTATTATTTATGAGGATCTAGAAAAGGAATACTGGAGAATGGATACAACCTACAATGGATGGAGGTTGCCTATTCATAGGCCCAGAGTTGGAGAGTTAGTGCCTCTAAATGAGAATGATGGTCTTCCTTTTCATGTGGAAATATTTGAACCATATATACAACATACTTACTATTCTGTGGGCTAGGTCTTAGGATTAGAGGTCCCTGAATTCATGACAATCCCTCTGATGGTTATAAATACTGACATCTAATGTCATAACACAAGGCAATTTGATTATGTTGCTTATGTTGTTAATAAAATTGATTCTGGCCTGAATGCAATAAGAAATAATGCTCCAACTGTTTCTTTTGAGCATTACTCACTTCTTATGCACATAGTGCTATATTATGGCCAAGAAGTGGGATTATGGCCAAGTGAATTTAAAGTTGCTCCTATAGACTAGAAAGGACAAAGGTTACGAATACAAATGTGGACTAGGATATGGGACAACAGATATGCCTTTTCCAGTTATGTGTAATTTGAAGAATATTGTGTAAAAGTACTGTATAGATATTTCAATCACCCTTGTGAGTATTCGGTCTCAACTGAGATAAAGAGATTCCTTAGACCAAAAGATTTTGGTGGCCCTCCTACTATCATTCATAATTGGGGAGATTGGTATTGCTTTGAAGATGCTACCATGATTAGAGTATATGGTTTTGAAGACACTCCGTTCATCTCGCCCAAAACTGTCCCTGACAGAATTGCTTATCAAGAAATAGTTAGGCAAATGCACTACTCAAATGTAATGCATCTGAGCTCACATGATAAGCAATCTTTTATGCCCGGCACTCTATGTTTTGGAGATTTTACTGTAATGTCTAAAGAGGGTTACAATCTCATCATGGATAAGTTGATGCATTACAATATGAAGTGTACTGAGATGAGGAAGGGATTTGACCCTGAAGGTTTTATTGACTCTACTCGAAGGAAACAAAACCTCAGTGGATACATACACATCCCTTATCCGCATGATGATGTTATTAGAAACCTAGAAGAGGTTGAGGTAGAATTGGTGGTAGAAAAGTATAACAGGGATCTAAGTGAGAAAAGAAAACAGCTAGCAAAGATTGAGGTTGTATCCTCTGAAGATGAAGAACCGGTAGGGCAAGAAGAGCCATAGGACAAAATAGTAGAAATGTCCAAGATAAAAATGCTACAATATCAGCCTCCTGTCATAATACATGATGAGGAGGGGTCTACTGAAGAAGATCCACATCAAATAGCCTATGATTCTTTTATCTCTGATGATGAATTTATTCATTCAAAAGAGTTTAAGTCATTTTTGTATAAATGCAAAAGCAAGGAAATCAGAGAGTTTGTAGATGATGTTTCTGCTGACAATGAAAGACAATTAATAGATATGCTAAAACAATAGTGGATAATGAGATGGAGGATATGACCCCTAGCAAGGGTCAACAGTTGCTTAAAGATGCAGGGGTGATGATTTTTCCTGGACTTGATTTAAATTCTGCTTTAGTTTTTGATAGTTTTTTAAATAATATAGATGATAAGTATAAACTCACTCCAAAATGTGTTAGTGAAGTGTATATGGGTACAAATTACAATAATGATGAAAATTCATTGATGATCTGGGCCCTGTATCCTCCCCATAAGAAGACACCTATCATAGACACTGAAAAAACTTTTGGTCATGTCATGACTTTAAAGGCAGGGAAAACTGACCCTCTGATCACTACAGATATTGGTATTAATGTTGCAAAGCTAAATAAAGCACACGCTCAAATGTTGATTAAGGAAAGAGATGCATACAAATTGAGTTGTGAGAGAATGACAAAAGAAAATGATTATTTAAAGGATGCTGTCAAGAGCACCTTTGGGGGTCAACAAGGAGATTAACTCATGGTGAAAGTTCACAGGGCACTCAAGCACTATCCATAGATCAGGCAACACAAATTCAGATGGATACACTTGTCACAGTGCTACAGAGTAGGCATGCCAGCATGGTACATTGGTTAAACCTATTTTGGGATAATTACTCTTAGAATTATAAAGTAATCTGAGAACATGAAAAGCTCGAACAGAGAGTGCAGGAGAAATTGAATGAGATACAAAGTAAAGGTGCTTCTGACATTACAGGTGCTTCCAATGCAAAAACATCAAAAATACTACGATCAACTTAAAACTGATGCTAAGGAAGGTGCTGAAGCTTCAAATGCAGGAGTGCTCGCGTTATTTAAAAGTGATGGAGAACTAAAAAGCAAAGAAGAGTGGAGTGTTGATTGTAAAGCTATATTACACGAGGCTATGGGAGCTCTTAAAGACAAAAATTCTACATCTGGAGAAGCTTACAAACACTTGGAAAAGATGGTCGCAATTGATGTGATTACAAGAAATGCCATTGAGCTTACTGATTTCCATCGTGATCAAGAGTACTTAGAACATATGGCTAAAATTTACTTATGGTTGAATAGAGCCTAATTATGGTTATGTAATGATTGTTAATCTTGTTAATTTCCCAAAAGACTTATTGAAGAGTTATGTCTCTTCACAAAAATATCTATATAAGTTCAAACAATCGGTGCTGAAAGATCATTAGTAGTAGAATATATACATACATATAATTTACAATGTTTCAAAAAGAGCATGTTGCATATTTTATTTGAAGAAGTAGAGTGAGTTCTCTAATTCAGTGGTTCTATCTTGGTATCAATTGTTTATTAAAGTTACTCAATTGTGTGGTTGTCTCCAGTTTTGTATTTCCTTGTTATTCAGATTAATATATCAAGTATATATTTAATTTGTTAATACACATTCGCTGTATCCGTGTGATTGAGTAAATTGGTTTCCATTTGAGGAATTAATATCCTTCTGATCAGTCACGGTAGCATGGAAGTATTAGTTTGGATTACTAAGTAGAGCCATATAATTAGGATTGCCATTCTGTCTCCAAAATAATATTATCTGTTATTCTTGCACATTCATTTGAATTGGTTCCTTCAAAAAAGGACCTTCTAGTGAATTATAAGATATCTGATTATATTGGTTGGATTATCAAGAAGAGTTTGTCAGTCATTTCCTTGCATGTTTATACAAGTTATAAACTAAAATTGTGCCAAACAATTAGAATTATTGTCCACTATAAGCCACTAGTCTTAGTCCTTTATTTGACTCTGTTTACCCAACAAGGCATTGGTCCTACTTCAATTCATCATTTAAAATCCTTTTCACCTTGATATTGCTTATACAATTTCTACCAAACCATTCATTAGACATTAGATATAGAATCAGATAGCAAGCTTTTCATCTATCCTACACCCTTTTCCATTGTAGATAGATTTAATTAGTCAATACATTTACATTTAGTCTGCTTTAATTCCCAAGGTTCACCCACCTAGGTGTAGCAGGACCTGAAGTGCACTAAACCTTGAAGGTTGATTTCATCAAGTTTGTTCAAAAATGTTGCGAATCTAAACATAGAGCCTGGCATCCTCTTAGGATCAACAACCTATATTTTTGAGACCTAACAGGCATCACCATCATCTTGTGACTTGTGAGAATCTGAATTTGGGGCTGATTTCTTTTTCTTTTTCTTTTCTTCTTTGCATTCCTTTTGGAAATGCCCAGACTTGCCACAGTTCCAATAGAGAGCCTTGGACTTTCCAGGAGATTTGGATCTACCCTTCTCAGCTTTCTTGTCTTTCTTCTTCCCTTTCTCCTTGGGTCTTCAATGAACAGCAAGAGCCTCTTTGGCTGATTCAGATGTCTTCCTCTACATTTCTTCAAATAACAATGAGGATACCATATCTTCCATCTTGAAGGTGGTAGTGGTGCTTCCGATAGCCATGACAAGATGATCCCATGAATCTGGCAAAGAACAAAGCAGGGTAATGCAATGATTCTCCTCCTCCATTTTCACACCCATAGATGTCAATTGTGCAATGATCATGTTGAAAGAATTCATGTGGTCTGCAATAGATCCTCCATCTTCCATCTTCAAAGAAAACAACTTCTTTTTTAGAAAAAGTTTGTTTACCAAGGACTTGGCCTAATAAACATCACCCAACTTCTTCCAAAGATCTTTCATGCTCTTCTCCTTATGGACATTCAAAAGGATAGAGTCAGCTAAATAGAGTCTTATGAGACCCTTAGCCTTCCGATCTTTGAGGTCCCAATTAGCTTGTGACATTGTTGTAGGTTTCACACCAGATATGGTTTCCCATAGGCCACGATCAACAATTAGGTCCTCCATCTTGAGTTTCCACAACTCGAAATTAGTGCCATTGAATTTCTCAACCTCTAACCTTCTGGATGTGGTTGCCATCTCCTTGCTACAACAAGATACAGAATACTCTACACGACACTCCCACTCAACCTAAGATCAACTCAAAAAACCCTTACCCAGCAACTAGAACCAAAACTGGTCAGGCTCTGATACGAACTGAAAGGAAGCTAGGTATGCGGAAAATACTTCCTACACTAATCTAATGAGGGGAGAAGAGTGCAAATTCATTTTTATTCTTACTATTACAGAAATATTAAACCCACTAATAAAGATATTGTAGCAAACACATAAACAAGAAAGTATGACAGAAGAAGAGAGACACAAGATATACATGGGGAAAACCCTTACGGGTGAAAACCCCACTCCAAAACACAGCTCAAATGTATTATGTAAATAATGAAGGTTACAATACAACATAGAGCCAATGCTCTTGCAGGAGTCTTCGACACTTGTATCTAGAGATGATCCGGCAACATAACAGTAACTGTAGAACTTGTAATACATCACCTCCTCAAAGCACCTATTTATATAGAATATACAAGGCAATTTTGGCTCTATCTTGGAATGGGCATCCAACATAGCCTCATGGCCCAAAACCCATGCCTATGGATGCTTGTCCAACCTTGTAGAATGTTCCTAACACTTTATAGGTCACCCCATCCCAAAGAGGTCACCTACTTCCAAAATGGGCTATGACATATGCTCTTTCGACTCTTACAACCATCATAGAATCTATCATAGCTGTCATAACTTACAGCTATAAGAGAATCTATCATACACAGGCTATAAATAGTATATTCTCTTACAACATGTCATAGTCCACCTTGGGGCACCCAAAGATGCATTTTTTAAAGATACTCTTCGACACATGTCTTCACTTGTCATAGAATCTCCTATTTCTGACTCTTACATGTCATAACTTCGTCATAGGAATCTATCATGACTGTTATGGTCAATATTCTCTTACACAATATCCAAGATGCTAACACATGGAAAAATTTTCCTACCACAAAGTGGGATGCCTATCTCCTCATGTGAGGACAAAAATACATGTGGTCATATGCCATGTAGGATGACACATCACTATGCCAACTCCCACAATATGACAACGTAGGATTTGCATCCAATTAATACAATAGGCAAATAATAAATAAATACAATGTAAAAATACAAGGAATTACCAAGGTTGAGACACCTTAATTCCCAACATGGAGGAGACTCCATCAAGGGTTTGATTTAAGACTAGGGGGTTAGTTCCAATGGGGTTTTATCTATGGGAGTTTTATCTAACCCCCTCAATTAGACCTATTTAGATGGAACCCCTCAAGGCTTAAATCATTATTTTTTCTAAAAAAAATGTGATTTCAAACAAAAATTAGGATGTTCTATAAGTGGGAGACACTATTGTGGTAGCACCCTTTGCAAACTCTTTAGTTCACCAAAGACTTGTTTCATTGAAAGGGTTGTTGTTGAAAGACTTGTTCCTTTTCATTTTCAGCAAACTCTCAGGTTTGCGAACCTCTCCTTTCATCAAAAGCCAAGTTCACAAGTTCACATTTGTGCTGAATCACCGAAGAAGCTTAAGGTTCAAAGTTTCACTCAAGTGCTGAAAAGGCATTATGAAGACAAATCTCAAAAGTTCAAAAGTTCTCTCAATTTTTGATTTACCAAAAACTTTTCATTTTTAGTAAAAGTTCAAGTTCACAAACTTTTCATCACATCGAAAGAGATTATCAAGCATGTTTTGGCAACTTTTTAAGTTCTCAAAATTTGTTTTGCATCGAAGGAAAAGTGTTTTGGAAAAATTCTTGGCTTGCGAACTAAGTGTTATGTTGAAATAAGTTCACAAGTTCTAAAAACCATTGAATCACCAAAGACAAGGAGTAATTATTGAAAGAGTTTGATGGTTTTACAAGTTACCAATTTGCTGAAAGGAGTTCAAAAGTTCTAAAATCTGCTAAATTGCTAAAAGAGATTTTGTAAGGAGAAGTTCAAAAGTTCTAAGATTTTCTAAAAGGTTGAAAGGTGTTATTTTCATCCATCCTTGTGGATTGTAAGTATTTAAACTACTAAAAGTCTTTGGTGCCTATGACGTTTCAGTTTCTCTAACTGATTAATGATTCAACTTCCATAGTAAAAAGTATAACTTCCTCAAACTAGAAGTATTAAAAGGAGGTTGATGCTCTTTGTTGGGGTTTCACTGGGAAGAGTAAGAATGCATAAAAAAAGAAGAGTCACCTAGTTGAAGGGTATATGTTTTTATTTCCTAAATGTTGGTGCAATTAATGTAAATATGATATATATGAATAAACTCATATTGATTCAAGTGTTATTTTGTGGATTTGTTGTTGTGTTGGTTGTATGATTGAGCAGTTTGATAAGATCCCCTAGTCATGACTACATCAATACCACTACCCATGTGCTTTCTTTTATAGGGCAAGCTTGCACAAAACCACTAAGTAGTATTACATAAACCATAAGCCCAAAACTATATGTTTATTAAACCATGACCCTTAATATCAAATGTATTTATCTAATGTGTTTCCCACATTAAATACATTTCCAATGTTCCATACAACTTATAGGTGTTGAACCCAAGAATACCTATCCTAGTGCAGTGTGCATGTAGTGCTCCTCATTTTGGCTTTTGACAGTTGATAGTATTTTAGTCACATTTAGACATTTTTGAGACATACAGATGATAGACTTTTTGGTTATACTTAGTTATGCTCATTATAGATTAGGGATTACTGATGTGGTTGTTGACATTTGTTATGATCATTATGATGACATTATTGATATTATATTTTATGATGTGTTTGACATGATCAGTTATTGGATAGATGTTATCATGCTTTATGTGACTAGATGATACCTGATTGATAGTTAGAGATGCTTATGTTTATTGTCATGCTTTCAGAGAAGGGACAGTGTAGTACTACTCATTACAAGCACCCTACTATGTTGTGACTCCCTAACTCTGCGTGGTTGTTATATATATGCTCGTTTGCAACATTTCGTTTTGATGTAGGTTGTAGGTACCAGGCATTGACTCCACCTGACTTAGTAGGTTTGAGCATGCCTTTACTCCAATGCATAACGTGGATGGGAGATAAATGGGGTTCCCTATGTTAGTCGTTGTCTTCAGTTTGTGGTCGTGGGTCTTGATGTCACTCTGTGGTACTTGCCTCGGGTTTTGGTCGTCCTTGGTATGTGGTTGTTATTGTTTCAACTTTTGATTTTTAGTCCATGCGTAATTGTTGTAGATGCATTGATTATAAGAATAATAATATTAATAATAAGTTTAGATATAATAGTATTTATCTTGGTTGTTATTTAATAATAAGAAATTTAGAGAATATTGAATAAGTGTTTTAATAAAGATTAAATTAACAACTTTAATAATTAATAATAATGAAAATAATCTTGAATAATTAATAATATATTAGTTGATTTAATTAGTATATGGTTTTTCTTGAAAGATATTATTATTTAATATTTTATTGTTGTGAGATTTGTCGCATTAAATTCCCTGATTAGAGAATCTCCCGAGAAGAAGAAATTTATTGCTTTTAAATCTTGAAAGATAGTGGATTCTCTGTAACAGTCACGGGAGTGGAAAATTAATTGAATTGGTCTATTTTTGTAATATGAGAGTTATTTGTGGGGGAAGGATTTTGGAGAGGGGACAGACAGAAATTTGGGGGAAAATTTTTGCAGAAGCAGAAAATTTGAGGAGAGGAAGAGAAATTGGAAGAGAAGGTGGATTCTGAAGCAGAGGGATCAAATTCAGGTATGTTTCCTGTATGTTTGAATAAATGTAAATTGTGTAATGGCCTGCATGTTAATTTGATGCATTGTCAATTTGCCTTTAGTTGTTCTGGTGAACATTCTTGTCTTCCTATTGCCTTTCTCAGTCTCAGCATCCACACTCTGCAAGGAATCCATTGATAGTTTTTTTTCTTTATCATTCATGCTTATGCTTCAAAACTGAATTCTCTCATCCTATAGCCTATCAGCAGATTCATCTAACCTGTGTTTTCCTGTCTATCAAACTTCATATTATAAGAATTTCAAATTCAAACTATATTCCTGAATCCTTATCTACATTAGATCTATTTCTACCACGGTCCAGAATCAAGAAACGACTTGATCTTTTGAAACCTTTTTCATTGGCTAGCATCTAAATTATGGTCTGTGCATGTTCTTCCTTTCACTCTGTTTATTTACCATCAGGGTTTGGTTAACTATATTCCTCTACATTTGTGCCAATTCAGGCTGTTTGCTCCAACTTTCTACCATCAACGTCATGCTAAATCTAACTACGGAAGACGTCCTTTATTTCTCTATGATCTGCAATTCTATCACCAAACTGGCAGGCTGATTAACCTTTATCTTGACTGAGACCTTTAATAATTCCATTGAGTTTTTTTGTTCTTTATGGCAGATCGTTTATCTTTGGTCCTCATTGATTTTTTTCTTCTCTAAAAACTTCTTTCAATGTTCTCTTTCTACCTTGGTCGACCTACCTATGGGTCAGCCAGAGCGTCACCCACATTTTCATTATACTGCAATTTACATTTTTTTCCCTCTTGTCTCATTACCTAGAAGACTGTATGCTGCTAGACTTACTAAAAACCTCTAGAAATTGTAATTTTTATCCTTTCTACCAGATGTCTTACCAAATGATCTCATTATGTTCTCTGAGATTTTCTTTCATTGATGTTTTTTTTTAGCCTGAAACTTCTGCAAATCATAATAAAATTTCATAGGTATTAGATCTGAAGTGATTTAATTCTATAATTTCCTTTTTGCTGGTGCGTCTAGCTTCTTTTCCTCATAATAGTTTGTTGTCTTCTAAATTGAAGTTTCACCAGTGATCAAATGAAATTTTATTACCTCCAGTAGAAAATGTGCGTATCTGGAGATTGGTAGCCCTCTATTTAACCTATCCATGCTGATTCCTCATAGATCATCCTTCAGTGTATTAAGTCGCCTGATTTGGTTGATGGGCGACATCCCACATTTTCCTTCTACAATTGTATTTTGTTTTTTTCCTTATAACCCATCTGTTTGGCAGGCCATACACCTTGGCTTTCATAGAAATCCTCTGAAAATTTGGTTTGCTAAAATGCATTCTTTGTAATCATATCTTCTTTTTTCTCCATTTTGTTTAGTGGCTGAATTTAGCAAGTCTTGTTAAATAGAAAATCTAGCTTTGATAGGCTAATAGATATGTATCAATTTGGTTAGTTTCTTATTTTACTCAGAAGAAGTCCATTATTAAAATTGAATAGTAAGAAACATTCTTTCCTTATAATTACCTCTTTTATTAGAAAATTTAGATATTGATAATACTTAAAAGATTTAAATGCTTATAATATGGAATTTATCTTCTGAAGGCTAGTAAGGTTATTAGTTAGATAAGAGTGCTAGGTATCTCAATAAGTTAAGTAGAATATTGGTTTAAATAAATGGAAATAGAATGTTAGTTATAAGTTGATTGATAATTAGTATTAGTTCTACCTTGGTATTAGAATTTGATCAAGTTGTAATAGAGTACGTTTGTTAAATTAAAATTTATTTCTATCTTATTTGGATGATAAGTTTATATATTATGTTCATAATTTAAAAGTCAAAATCAATATAGAATGCTAGGAGGTTATTAAGGTTAGTTGAATCATGTAAAGGTGTGTATAATACCCTTAATTGAATTATGGATACTTTTAAATAATAACTATAACTCTTTCAATAATTGTGTTGGTTAAAATTCAATCCTATGGAAGTAAGTAGGGCCGATTGAGAATTAAGTTGTAATGTGGTATTGGTTTTACATTTTGTGTCTTTCTCTAGAGGCTTAGGGCAATTTAGATCCTATGCAATATTATGCAATATTGATGACTATTATGTACCTCCTTGTTAGTATGAGACTTTGACTTTTGGTAAATTAGGGAAAAAGAAGTGTCTTGGATTTTGATATTTGAGATTGATGGTTTGTTTTGTTTGAAAAAGGATAGATGCCTTGCAATGTTATTATCAAGCATGTCAATTGGTGGTTTTTGTTTGTTTGGATAGGGGTACTAGTTGCATGTAGGAGAGTGGCTTTCATGGTGGGGCCGGTGCCTAAAGTGGCTGCTTGGATAAGCCCACGAAAGTTGTAATCAAGTGATAACCTAATAATTAACGTAGGTGGGTTTGGGTAGTTAAACACTTAACAAGACAATATGATGCCTCACCCATGTCTATAGTGCTCTCTTAGGCTAAGGATGGGATGAGAAGGCCTGGTTGGCATGAATGACCTCCTTGTCTTCATGAGAGGATGTGTGGGTTCCGCATGTGTCACTCTATGGGGCTGGTGCCTAGAGAGAGGCTGCCAGGATAACCATAGATGGGAGCAAGTTTCTAGAGATATATCCTGGATAACCCATGCTAGGACCATGCGATGATACTCTCCCTACTGCAACTTAGTTACTTCCTTTTTTTTGTTACCTTCTAATGTTGCCTCTGGAGTATTATTTAGCCTTTGTTGATCTGTGTTTTCTATGTTGATTTTGTATCTGCTTATTTTGTACCTTTTGACTTTTGACTTAGTGGAACCTCATCGTTATCTCCTAGCTCGGGGGTGGACCTCAAGGTTCCACATGATCAGGTGGAAGAGCTTAATCCAATGGTTTTCTTAGCATCATGGTTCATGTTCATAGAAGATGTGTTTTCTAGTCTCAGACCTATAGTTGCATCCTCAGAATTGTATTATGCTTTCATATTTGTATAGCCTTGATGTTATTGTAAACTAGTGTAATCATTCAAGAAGTCTTGTAATCATGTACTCCTATATTTGATCGCTTTTGTATTGTATTTATATCTTGTAATGAAAAATGTATTCTTCTTATGTTGTATCAAATTGTATGTAAACTTGTGTGATGTAGTATGTTGTTAAGAATCTATGTTTATCTAATGCAGTTATGTCCCTAGAGATGTTAGTTGATGTTGATATTAGTGTTACTTGATCTAGTGATTATTGCAAATAATTGTTTAAAAAAAAAATTCTGTAATTCTATTGCCTATTAGCCTAACTCTCTAGAGTTGCATGACGGGGCATCACATTTGGTATCAGAGCTAGGTTTAAACATTGGGTACTCTAGTTATGTTGAGCCCATTATGTGACCTAGTGCTTAAACTCTGTAGATTAAGTTACATCCATGTTGTTTTCCTCTCTATGTGTAATGAATTATCCTTTGGTGTTGTAGGTAGATGCCTAGAGGTAGGGGTCGAGGTCGTGGCAGAGGTAAGGGTCGAGGGAGAGGCGGTGGCAGTACACCTCCTCCCAGTTCTCCTCATGAGAGTGCCCATGAAGGTGGGGGTTAGAATATGGAAGGACAGGGTCAGCCTGAGGGAGCTCAATTACGTCAGTTACTTGAGGAGGCCCTTGCCCATTTAGGCCCTAGACAAGAGGTAGAGCATCTAGGAGGGGGACGGGAGGTATATCAGCCAGAACCTAGGGAAAGAGAGAGATCAACTAGGTGGAGAGAATTGACAGCTGAGTAGGAGGCCACTTTATCTAGTCATATGAGAGATCTTCGAAGGGCACACCCTCCCACTTTTGATGGAGCTGGTAGTGGTTTAGAGGCATAGACCTGGTTACTTGATATAGGCAGGTGTTTCTCTATGCATCTGTATGGTAGCAACACCAAGGATAGATGTGCTATTTTGCATCTCAGATGGTTTGCTTCTACTAGGTGGCGATTAGAGGAGCAAAAGTTGCACTTGGACATTAGTACTATTTCTTGGGAGTTGTTCTTAGAGAGATTCAGAGCTCATTTCTTGTCAGATCATTGGAGGCAGCATCATGCAGATGAGTTCCATGAGCTGAGGCAAATGGCCATGCTAGTAGAGCAGTATGTGTTGATAATTGAGAGGGGGGGTGAATTAGTTATCCTAAATTTGCTTCCAATTCAAACACTTAAATCCACTTTGTTATTTAATAGCATAGCAATTAATCACTCATGAAAGCATAAAGCATAAACACTAGAGCAGATACACATCAACACATGAGACACCAAGATTTTAACGTGGAAAACCTGGTCAAGGGAAAAACCACGGGTGATTAACCCAAGGATTATTCTCTATTAGATGAATAAGAAAAATAGATGGCACATGCCAATTAGGGCTCACTGCCTGAGCTCACTGCTCACAAGAGGCACACTGTCTACAAGAGACACAATGTCTACAAAGTAACAAGTATCACAAACTTGAATTGGAGATTGACATCTTTACCATGCCTGGATCAGTTCCATTTAAGCCCGAAGACCTCTGCTCTGCCTTTCGCTCTTTCACTATACCACACTCATCCACTCCAAGACACACTTCAAAATAAATTCACAAACCTTTATTTATACAAGGCATCGACTTAGGAATAGTCATCTAAGTCGGCAAACACCTACAAGATCATTCACAAGACGTGTAACACATCCAGTCAGCTAGTCTCAAGAAGAACAACAATACTCGGTGGTCTTTACATCAAATCCAAACTCTAACTTCAATGCGGACCGCTAATAAGAATTGTGCACGATCCAAGGATCACCAAAACCTTTCTTGAGTCACTAAGAACATCCACACTTTATCAGCTTACTGGAATTCTTCTCTTCTTCATCCAGAACTTCAAGAACACAGTCTATCGCCACTATCATAATGAAAAAGGTACTTCCAAACCTCCAAACCATGAACAAATCTAATTGTCACTTCACACTAACTTCTTCAACACTCCTTCCAATCCGCAGAATGAGATAATGAAATTCTGGAGCTCACCGGACCAATCTGTGATGCTCTGTCACCACTGAACATCTGCCGGAACTGGTTCTACTAGAGTGACCATAACTTCTTCATATCTTTATGCGAACCTCTGAAATCTTGACTGGAGCATCTCAAGACTCATATATGAAAACCCTTTAAACTGCATCCTCTGATATTCATCTTATCTTGGACTTTTACCTTAATGTCATTACTGTTCTTCACTGTTCCTGATTGAGGCTAATTTTCTCAATATCCTCAGCACACAGCTCATCCAATCCTTCTCATTAATGCAATATGAGTATGTTGACATCAATGACAACATTGGTTATCCTCATACTTGCAACAATCTCCCCCTTTGTCATTGATGGCAACATATGATGTGAAAAACTATAAGACAAGAACTTCTCCTTTCTGTCACAGCTCCCCTATCAGCAACAACTTTTCACATGTCTTCTCTTTCTTTACTGCTCCCCCTTTGATCAACAACCACTTGTTTTTCACATGCCTTCTCTCCCCCTTTGACATCAATGGCAAAGGGCTCATACTTGCAATTTTCACATATCAGAATTATACCAGCTGCTCCCCTTGAGTAGTAGCTCCCCATCACCAATCCGGATCACAAGATATGATTGTGATATCCACCGAACTGATGCACATCAGTGCATCCTAGTTCATCACCAGAGGGGCAATGACCCCTAACTTCTCCCTGAGATACTCAAAAGAGTCCTTGGGAAGAGGTTTAGTAAAAATATCTGCAATCTGATCCTTGGAGGGTACATACTCCAATCTGACTTCATCCTTGTTCACTTGCTCTCTCAGAAAGTGAAACTTGATAGATATGTGCTTGGTCTTAGAATGCAACACCGGATTCTTAGAAATATTTATTGCACTTGAATTATCACAGAAAATTGTGATAGGCTTCTCATATTCTACTTTAATGTCTCTTACCATCTGCTTCATCCATAAGATTTGAGTGCAACTACCTACTGCTGCAATGTATTCTGCTTCAATTGTAGACAGAGATATTGCCTCTTATTTCTTGCTTAGCCAAGAAACCAATCTTTTTCCCAAAAAGAATGCTCCACCACTGGTACTCTTCCGGTCATCCACATCTCCTGCCCAATCTGCATCTGTATATGCATGAAGAGAGAAATCATGATCTCTAGGGTACCATAGACCATACTCAACTGTCCCCTTTAGATATCTAAAAATCCTCTTGATTGCCATAACATGAGATTCTCTAAGATCAGCTTGGAATCTAGCAACAAGACCAACAGCCTGCATAATATCTAGTCTAGTTTGAGTGAGATACAACAGTCCTCCAATCATTGACCTATATTTTGTCTGATCCACCATGGGAGAGTCATCATCTTTGCTCAACTTGCATCCGGTTGCCATTGGAGTGTTCATTGGCTTTGAGTCTTCCATCCCAAATTTTCTTAACAATTCTTTCACATATTTTGACGGAGAGATAAAGATTCCTTTCTTTATTTGAGTAATTTGTAGACCCAAAAAGAAATTCATTTCTCCAAGCATTGACATCTCAAACTCACTTTTCATTTGACTTGTAAAAGTTTTACACATACTATCTCTTCCTCCAAAAATGATATCATCAACAAATACTTCAACAATTAAGATATTTTCATGATCAATTTTGAAATATAAATTATTGTCAACAATACCTTTATTGAAACTAATCTTCAAGAGATGCTTGTCCAATCTTTCATACTAGGCTCTTGGGGCTTGCTTCAGTCCATACAGTGCCTTTTTTAATTTACAAACCATGTCACTATGATCAGACAATTGAAATCGATCCAGTTGCTCAATATACACTTCTTCTTCCAAATTTCCATTTAGGAAGGTAGATTTGACATCCATCTGATACACCTTAAAATCCTTGAAGGCAGCAAATGCAAGAAATAATATGACTGCTTCAATTCTTGCCATCGGAGCAAAAGTTTCTTCAAAATCAACTCCTTCTATTTGAGAGTAACCTTTGCAAACTAATCTGACCTTTTTTTTTATTACTTCACCGGCTTCATTCAATTTGTTCTGGAAGACCCATTTGGTTCCAATCACATTTTTGTTTCTTGGTCTAGGAACAAGATCCCAAGTGTGATTCTTCTCAATTTGCATCAGTTCTTCCTCCATTGCCTTAGTCTAGTTTTCATCATTGCAGGCTTCATTTACTGTCTTAAGTTCAATCTTTGAAATTAGACAATACTCATCTGAATTTTGAGTAATTCTCCTCCTTGTTTGTACCCCTTTGCTTTTGTCACCTATGATCTGATCTTCAGAGTGGTTTAGAGTTACATACCTTGGAGCTTTGGAAGTTTCTTGCACTACTATTGCTTGATCAGGCTCATTCAGACCAACCTCTTCTTCCTGATTTACTAGATTAGTCTGAATCTAACTTTTAGACGAGGATTGAGCTCCTTGAACCAAAGAACCATTCTGATCATCTTCATCATATTCATAAAACCTTGAGGGCTTCTCAATTCCTTCATCAACCTTCACATTTGTACTTTCTATCATCTTCCTCAGTCTCTTATTGTAACACTGGTATGCTTTGCTTTGAGTGGAGTAACCCAAGAAAATTCCTTCATCACTTCTAGCATCAAACTTTCCTAGATCTTCATCTCTTTTAATGTAACATTTGCTACCAAATACTCTGAAATATCTCACAGTAGGAGTGATACCAAACCAAAATTCATAAGGAGTCTTACCAGTATTGCTTCTGATCTGAACTCGATTGAGAGTATAGATTGCAGTGCTGACAGCTTCTCTCCAAAACATCTGGGGAACATTTGCTTCCATCATCATTGTCCTAGATGCTTCTTGGATGGTCCGGTTCTTTCTCTCTACTACTCCATTCTGCTGTGGAGTCCTAGGAGCAGATAACTGTCTCTTTATACCATGCTTCTCACAAAAGTCTATGAATTCATCGGATGTGAATTCACCACCTCTATCAAACCTCAGACATTTCAGTTTCAATCCGGTTTGATTTTCTACCATAGCCTTGAAGATTTTGAACTTCTCAAAAGCTTTTGATTTCTCTCTCAGAAAGGTAACCCACATCATCTGGGAATGGTCATCAATCAGTAACATGAAATATCTATCACCTTGCATACTCTTGATTCTTATCAGACCACATAGATCAGTATGAATTAATTCCAATAATCCGGTAGAGGACTGATCCTTGCTTTTGAATGAGACTCTGCTCTGTTTACCCAGCTGACATTCTTTGCACAAACTATTTGTAGGTTTCACCAATTTTGGAAGATCTCTTACAGCTTGAGTATTGCTTATCTTGATGATGTTATCAAAATTTACATGACACATCCTTCTATGCCATAACCAACTCTGATCAACTTAAACAAATAGACAACTTTTATTAGAACCAACTAGATGGAAGATATTACCTTTTGTTTGAGTACCGGATGCAATCTCAGTTCTGGAGCTTTCAAAGATCCTGCATCTTCCATTCTTGAACTAGAGATCATAACCTTTGTCCACCAATTGTCCAACACTGAGAAGATTGTGCTTCAATCCTTCAACATATAGTACATTACCAGTTTTGCTCTTTCCATCAAAAAAAATAGTTCCCCTACCTCTGATTCTACCAGCAGAATTATCACCAAACTTTACCATTCCTCCTTCATACCTTTCCAAGTCTAGGAACTTGTTTTTGTCACCTATCATATGGTGAGAGCATCCACTATCAATAACCCAATCATCCTTTTCTTCAACTTGGGTAGCCAAAGCTCTTTCTATAACCTTATGATTGATAGATTTAGAGGATATTGGATCTTCTTCCTTGATGGCAATAAACACCCATTCATTCCGGATTTGTTTCCTATTTCTGATTCATCATCTGTTACTCCTTCATTATCATCTTCTTCATGAACATAATAACAATTCTTTTGGAACCTTTGTCTGTTAGAATTTGACCTTGCAGATCTTTCTGGACATCTTGAAGCAAAATGACCAATCTTATTGTAGTTGAAGCACTTAAAGGGTAATTTTCCTTCATACTTACTAGATCCTCTTGGTAGTCTCTTTGCAATGAGGGCTTCAAGTTGAGCTATTTCTGCTTCTTCCTCTTCCATGTCTCTTCTTGCTTGGTCATACTATGATAGCTTCCTTGAAGAGTTTTCTCCCGGATTAAATCTTTGTTTACCTTTCACTGAGGCATTGGCTTTGAATGCAGATTCAGTTTTGGGGGGATCATCTCCAAACTCGGTCATTTCAAATGCAGCCAGTTTGCCAGCCAATTGGTCTCTTGTGATAGTTGTATGGGCTCTGAACTCATCAATGGCAGCAACCTTGATATTGTAGACAGCAGGAAGGGATCTGAGAATTTTGCCAACAATCTCATTTTCATCCAAAACTCCACCAGCATTCCTAATTCCACACACCAGCTCATTTACTGTTGGCATAAAGGTGGTAATATTTTTGTCATCTCTCATCTTCAGTCTTTCAAATTTCCCTTTGAGACTCTGTAACCTTGCACTCTTAACATACTCATCTCCTTCATGTGGAAGTTCCAGTTTAATCCAGATCACATAGGCAGTTGGTAGGTCAATAACATTTGAGAGCTCTGAGTCAGTTAATGTGCTTAGAAGAGCCTCTTTGGTCCGCAGATTGTTTTCAGCATCTGTGATTTCATTCAGAGTTGTCAAACCACCCTGTGGAGGTACATATGCTTTTGTGACCATGGACAAGTACGCCTTTCCCATACACTCCAAGTGACATTTCATGCAACCTGGTGCAGGAGCACCTACCTGACAGCTGGCCTTCATGAGGCAGTTAGTAGTTTAGGTCTTGTTTGTGTTTCCAAGAAGGTCTGTTAGACCAAATGCATGTAATAAGGTCATGCTGATCAGGATAAGATCATGCTGACCAGGCTTTTGCTATTTTTAGCTAGTTAGTTATAACAGCTGTCATGATGTATGTTCGGTGGGATCTCCCAGCCGCCTGGAGAGTTCCCAGCCACTTGGAGTCAGGTCAGTAGTACTCGTAGGGAAAGTCTTTATAAGCATGAGATCGGTTGATGTTGGAGAGACAGACAGATATCATCGATCGGCAGTGTAGTGTTGCATCAAGCAGAGGAGTTGAGTGTTCTATGTGAGGAACATCATATTGTATTGCATCTTTGAGTCAATAAAGATCCTGTTTCGTTTTCTGTTTGATCTCCTTCCTGTAATCGATTGCTGGTTTGAGAGGTTTTCATGGATATACTGATCCATTCCACCGGTTGACTCATCTGATCGGTGGAATGGCAATGTACAGTAGGTTAGTAGGTAGTCTGTTTGTTTGCATGCAGGTGTGTAGGATCGCGGTCAAGAGATGTTGAAGACCCTAGCATCCTCATGTGCTAGGTCAAGTTGAGAAGTTCAAGTTGAGAGAGATCACCCTAAGACTGGATCGGGTCGTCCCTGGAGGATCGGCGAAGTGAGATTTCGCTAAGTGAAGAAGTTCGTGAAGACGGCATCATCAGGATATTTCTGCAAATATCCTGCAGACAGTTCGGACATCGTCATCCGGATAAGTGGAGAAGATCGGCATGATGATGTCGATTGCATGAAGTGCAAGTTCGTCGGGGTGATCATCAGCAGGAGGAGCCGAGGAGTGTATCGGCATCAGGATCATCATATTGGGAGTGCCAAACATCCGCATATCACGAGTAGATGCAGGAGAGAAAGTTCAGATTTTTGACTAAGTGTTGAAGAAGTCATCAGGATATTGGGTGACGTCATCGTCATCAGGATATGACGTCATCGTCATCAGGATATTGAGATATCCCCCCTATGCGAGTTTATCCTGCTGTCGTTAAGTATCGGCATCGGCCGAAAGTGCATTAGCGTCATCAGGAGGTTTCGAAGAGAACCGGATAAAGTAGATCATGATGATGTTGCTTGTATCGTCGGGCAGTGGAGCGTCGAAGGTAAGCTGCTGAAGGTGAACGTCATCAGGATATTTGGGACAACCGGATGTTGAATATCCTGCTGATGAAGAAAGTGTTGCATATGATGATGACGATGGAGTTCGGAGCCCGATGAACAGTGCAACCGGAGGATGTGTGCGCCCGCTGAACATCATGATGATGATGTTAGGAGGAAAGCGGAGGAGGTGAACAGTAGTCGGCAGGCGGATGTTTGCGATCATCCGAAATATGATGATGCTGACTGTGTAACGCAAAACATGATGATGCTGTTGGTTTTGGGAAATATGATGATGATGGCGCAGATGATGATGATGAGGTTGGTCTGCAGACATTCATGCTATATGCGAAGATTATAGTGTGGATGCCTCTGCATCATAGTGGTATCAGAGCTCAGTAAAAGGTCTGGGCTGTTGTGTGTTGATTCTGTCACCGAAAGGGCAGAGGTAGAGATAGAGTGAATTGTGTGTTGTGTGTTGATTGAGAGGTTGACAAAATGCCTCCTAAAGGTAGTGGTACTGCAAGGGAATTGCAGGAGATGAAGGAGAAACATGCTAGAGAGATGAGGAAGATGAAGGAGCTTGCTGAAGCACTTCAAGCCAGGCTGACAGCCCTGGAAAAGAACAAAAAGAGGGAAGTGGAAGACAGTGAGTCTAAAGAAGAAGCAGATACTGTTGAAGAGTATGAAGAGGTAGCTGAAGATCTGGATGCTGAAGACCAGAGATTGGCAAAACTGTTAAAGGCAGTGCAGAGTGAAAAACCTAAGGTAAAGGTTGATGTTTCCAAGTATACTGGAAGCTTGAATGAAGATGAGTTGTTGGATTGGATTGCTGCACTGGATAATCACTTTGAAGGTGAAGATGTTGCTGAGGATCAGAAGGTGAAGATTGCAAAGACCAAGTTAGGAGGTCATGCTTTGGTATGGTGGGATTATGTACAATCTGAGAGAAGGAAACAAGGGAAGTCTAAGATCACTTCTTGGGATAAGATGGTAGCAAGGATAAAGGGTAAATTCTTGCCAAGGGATTATGAAATCCAGATGTTTAAGAAGCTGCAATTTTTAAAGCAGAAAGACAGGGATGTGAAAGCATATACTGAGGAATTTTATCTGTTGAGTATGAGATCTGGTCATCATGAGAATGAGGTAGAAAAGGTGGCTAGGTACTTGGCTGGTTTGAGGTTTAACATACAGGATGAATTAGTGTTAGCTAACCCTAAGAATGTGGAGGATTGTTATCAAATAGCAATCAAGATTGAAGAAAAGCTGAATAGAGGACATGATAAGTCCATGAGAGGAAGAGGAAAAAATAGGGGAAGAGGAGCAGCCCCTGCACAAAAGCAAACCAATGAGGGTCAAGAAGACACTGGTAAAGGACAGGGACAGTCTGATTTCAGAGGTGGATGGAAAGGTAATAGAGGAAGATTTGGAGGTGGTAGAGGTTCTACTATGTTTTCAGGAAAGTGTTACACCTGTGGAGAGTTTGGTCATCCATCTTTCAAATGTCCAGAAAACAAAGGTTCATCATCCAGAAATGATAGAACAAGTGATAAGAGAGTACAATTGGTGCAAGAAGAGAAAGGAGAAGAAAGTGCACAGAGTTCAAACAGAGGTCCTGAGAATTTTGGCTATCCAGAGAGTGGAGAATCATTGATGTTAAGGAGAATTAGTTTGCAGGCATCAAAGGATCTGATGCAAAGAAGAGCTCTTTTCAAAACTACATGTAAGAGCAAAGGTAAGGTATGTAAGGTTGTCATTGATACTGGTTCAACAGACAACATGGTATCTCAGGAGATGGTTGATAAACTGAAATTGGAAAGAATTCCACATCCACACCCTTACAAGGCATCTTGGGTGAGTGATAGGCAATCACTTTTTGTCTCTGAACAGGCATATGTGGATTTCCAGATTGGACCATATCAGGATAGAATTTTGTGTGATATATTGCCTATGGAATGTTGTCACCTACTGTTAGGTAGACCGTGGCAATTTGACAGAAGGGTACTGTATGATGGGTATGCTAATACCTACACCATCCAGAAAGATGGGAAGATTATTAAGTTGATGCCATTACAGGCAAAAGCTGCAGTACAGAAGGCAGCTCAAATCATTTTAATGGGAAAGAAGGAGTATGTGCAGATGCCTAGAGGAGCAGGCATGAAGGCAGTTCAGGACACTGCAGAGAAAGGAGTTGTTCAAGACAACAAGCTGAAGAAAGTTTCAGTTGTGACTGACAGAGGTCAGCAGCAGGTTCAGAAACAGGGGTGCAACCAACCATCAGTTGAGAAGAATGACAAGGATGTTGTCATAGTTGGGACTATTGCTTGTCCTATCAAGGTTGACAGGAAGATAGAGTTGAACATTTCAGCAGTTCAAGAGGTAGTTCAGACAGAGGTTCTGGTTAGGCAACCTGACAAACACAGGGTATGTGAGAAGAAGGCCTACATCAACATGCATGATGATTTACTTGCCAGAAAGCAAGTTACAGTTCAGAAGTCTTGGAGCAGCCAAGAGACCGCAGCAGACAAAGCTGGAGCAGGTCAGAAGACTGACAAAGCAAAGTGTAACGGTGGAGGACTTCCACATGCTAAACTCATGGGACATGAGTTCTTTTCTGTTGGGGAGTATGGTGCAGGAGCACCTACCTGACAGCTGGCCTTCATGAGGCAGTTAGTAGTTTAGGTCTTGTTTGTGTTTCCAAGAAGGTCTGTTAGACCAAATGCATGTAATAAGGTCATGCTGATCAGGATAAGATCATGCTGACCAGGCTTTTGCTATTTTTAGCTAGTTAGTTATAACAGCTGTCATGATGTATGTTCGGTGGGATCTCCCAGCCGCCTGGAGAGTTCCCAGCCGCTTGGAGTCGGGTCAGTAGTACTCGTAGGGAAAGTCTTTATAAGCATGAGATCGGTTGATGTTGGAGAGACAGACAGATATCATCGATCGGCAGTGTAGTGTTGCATCAAGCAGAGGAGTTGAGTGTTCTGTGTGAGGAACATCATATTGTATTGCATCTTTGAGTCAATAAAGATCCTGTTTCGTTTTCTGTTTGATCTCCTTCCTGTAATCGATTGCTGGTTTGAGAGGTTTTCATGGATATACTGATCCATTCCACCGGTTGACTCATCTGATCGGTGGAATGGCAATGTACAGTAGGTTAGTAGGTAGTCTGTTTGTTTGCATGCAGGTGTGCAGGATCGCGGTCAAGAGATGTTGAAGACCCTAGCATCCTCATGTGCTAGGTCAAGTTGAGAAGTTCAAGTTGAGAGAGATCACCCTAAGACTGGATCGGGTCATCCCTGGAGGATCGGCGAAGTGAGATTTCACTAAGTGAAGAAGTTCGTGAAGACGGCATCATCAGGATATTTCTGCAAATATCCTGCAGACAGTTCGGACATCGTCATCCGGATAAGTGGAGAAGATCGGCATGATGATGTCGATTGCATGAAGTGCAAGTTCGTCGGGGTGATCATCAGCAGGAGGAGCCGAGGAGTGTATCGGCATCAGGATCATCATATTGGGAGTGCCAAACATCCGCATATCGCGAGTAGATGCGGGAGAGAAAGTTTGGATTTTTGACTAAGTGTTGAAGAAGTCATCAGGATATTGGGTGACGTCATCGTCATCAGGATATGACGTCATCATCATCAGGATATTGAGATATCCCCCCTATGCGAGTTTATCCTGCTGTCGTTAAGTATCGGCATCGGCCGAAAGTGCATTAGCGTCATCAGGAGGTTTCGAAGAGAACCGGATAAAGTAGATCATGATGATGTTGCTTGTATCGTCGGGCAGTGGAGCGTCGAAGGTAAGCTGCTGAAGGTGAACGTCATCAGGATATTTGGGACAACCGGATGTTGAATATCCTGCTGATGAAGAAAGTGTTGCATATGATGATGACGATGGAGTTCGGAGCCCGATGAACAGTGCAACCGGAGGATGTGTGCGCCCGCTGAACATCATGATGATGATGTTAGGAGGAAAGCGGAGGAGGTGAACAGTAGTCGGCAGGCGGATGTTTGCGATCGTCCGAAATATGATGATGCTGACTGTGTAACGCAAAACATGATGATGCTGTTAGTTTTGGGAAATATGATGATGATGGCGCAGATGATGATGATGAGGTTGGTCTGCAGACATTCATGCTATATGCGAAGATTATAGTGTGGATGCCTCTGCATCACAACCTTTCCAAAGAGAGAAGTTGGTTCCATCAAACTTCGGACTATCCTTCTTGTATGATGACATCCTGGATCTCCTCAAGCAGTTAAGCTCCTTTTAGAGGAACTTGGCTTTGATACCAATTGTTGATAACTGAGAGGGGGGTGAATCAGTTATCCTAAATTTGCTTCCAATTCAAACACTTAAATCCACTTTGTTATTTAATAGTATAGCAATTAATCATTCATGAAAGCATAAAGCATAAACACCAGAGCAGATACACATCAACACATGAGACACCAAGATTTTAATGTGGAAAGCCCGGTCAAGGGAAAAACCATGGGGTGATTAACCCAAGGATTATTCTCTATTAGAAGAATAAGAAAAATAGATGGCACATGCCAATTAGGGCTCACTACCCAAGCTCACTGCTCACAAGAGGCACACTGCCTACAAGAGACACACTTTCTACAAAGTAACAAATATCACAAACTTGAACTGGAGATTGACATCTTTACCATGCTTGGTTTAGTTTTGTTTAAGCCCGAAGATCTCTGCTCTTTCTTTCGCTCTTTTGCTATACCACACTCATCCGCTCCAAGACACACTTTAAAATGAATTCACAAACCTTTATTTATTCAAGGCATCGACTTAGGAATAGTCATCTAAGTTGGCAAACACCTACAAGATCATTCGCAAGACATGTTACACATCTGGTCAACCAGTCTCAAGAAGAACAACAATACCTGGTGGTCTTTACATCAAATCCAAACTCTAACTTCAATACGGACCGCCAATAAGAATTGTGCATGATCCAAGGATCACCAAAACCTTTCCTGAGTCACCAAGAACATCCGCACTTTATCAGCTTACTAGAATTCTTCTCTTCTTCATCTGGAACTTCAAGAACACAGTCTGTCGCCACTGTCATAATGAAAAAGGTACTTTTGGACCTCCAAACCATAAACAAATCTAGTTGTCACTTCACACTGACTTCTTCAACACTCCCTCCAATCTGCAGAATGAGATTGCAATTCTGGAGCTCACCGGACCAATCTGTGACGCTCTGTCACCACTGAACATTTGCCGGAACCGGTTCTACTAGAGCAACCATAACTTCTTCATATATTTATGCGAACCTCCAAAATCTAGACTGGAGCATCTCAAGACTCATATTTGAAAACCCTTTAAACCGTATCCTCTGATCTTCATCTTATCTTGGACTTTTACCTTAATGTCATCACTGTTCTTCACTGTTCCTGATTGAGGCTAATTTTCTCAATATCCTCAGCACATAGCTCATCCAATCCTTCTCATTAATGCAATATGAGCATGTTGACATCAATGACAACACTAGTTATCCTCATACTTGCAAAAGTATGAGCATAGATTCTATGAGCTCAAGTAGTACGCAAGCATTAGAGATTATGAGAGTATGTTAGTGCAACATTTTATTAGGGGCTTGAATGCCCAAATCAGTGGAGGGGTTCGTGTCTTCAAACCTAAGAGTATGGAGGTCACAGTGGAGAAAGCCCATTTAGTGGAGGAGAATTTGACTATGGCACTTGGAGGGCATACATGTGTGCATATTGGTAGTGCACCTTCTATGGGATTCAGTTCTTGTGGTGGTCATACTCAGGCATCAGGATCTCATGCACCCTCAAAGGGTGGACAGCAGTAGCAGTACTCTTAGGCCAAATTGAAGAATTCTCAGCCTCAGCAGGGTACCAGATTTTAGAATAAGAAGAACCAGAGTTGGTAGTGTTCTAGACAGGATCGTGTTGATCGACCCGCTCAGAGCACGCAGTCTGCAATGAGTAGGGGGAATTTCCAGCAATCTAATGCTTTTTAGGGTGGTGGTGGTTTTGTTAGAGGCACAGGGTGCTTCTCTTGTGACCAACATGGCCATATTTCTAATCAGTGTCCTCAGAGGAATGCTTTAGGATTTGGACATAGGCTGGCAGTTTCAGAGCTGACGGTAGGTGATGCAGGCAGATCGCACAAATTCTTTGCAGTGGTTGATAACTACCAGGTAGAGCATTAGGGCACCGTGGTGGGGACTTTTGGATTTTTGCGAGGTATTGGTTTTTTCGTTCTCTTTGATTCCGGTGCTTTTGATTCATTCATTTCTCCTTCTCTTGTGGAGCGTTGTGGTTTAGTGGCAACAAAGCAGGATGATAGGTGGCAGGTTGAGCTAGCTTCCGGGGCTAAGGTCGCAGTTGAGTCTCTAGTTCTTTGTTGTGAGTTGAGGATTGGCCCTTTATTGATTATAGCAGATCTTCATATCCTACCCCTTGGTTCTTATGATATAGTTTTGGGTATGGATTGGTTAGATGCCCATCAGGCGGTGATAGATTGTCGGCACAAGTTTGTCATATGTGTGGATGATTCTGGTAGAGAGGTGGAGATAGTTGGTATCTAACGACCTATTTCCTTACGTATGATCTATGCTATGCAGCTTAAGAGGTGCATGCATCAGGGATGTCAGCTTTTTG
The DNA here is from genome assembly GCA_027924645.1 of Cunninghamia lanceolata. Taxonomy (NCBI): domain Eukaryota; kingdom Viridiplantae; phylum Streptophyta; class Pinopsida; order Cupressales; family Cupressaceae; genus Cunninghamia; species Cunninghamia lanceolata. Next base: position 1,431,727 of record BSBN01000076.1, read on the forward strand.
CAGTGACAGTTAATGACTTGGAGATGGAGAAGAGTCAAGAGACATCTCTTGATGATCACTCACTTCTGAGAGAGAATGCTAATGTTTTTCCTTTTGAAATTCCAGGGATGCCACCTAAGCATGACATTGACTTCAGGATTGATCTTGTTCCCAGTGCAGAGCCTATCTTGTGAGCTCCATATCGGATGACTACTCACGAGCTTAAGGAGCTTCGATTACAGTTGGAGGCGTTGTTAGCCAAGGGATTCATTCAACCTAGTGTTTCTCCATGGGGAGCACCTATGATCTTTGTGAAGAAGAAGGATGGATCTCTGCGGCTGTGTATCGACTATCGACAACTCAATAAGGTGACAGTGAAGAATAGGTACCCCTTGCATCGGATTGATGATCTGTTTGATCAGATTAAGGGAGCTAAGGTATTTTCAAAAATTGACCTTAAGTCAAGATATCATTAGTTGCATATATTTGAGATAGATATTCATAAGACAACATTTTGTACCTACTATGGACATTATGAGTTTATTGTTGTACCATTCGGGTTGACGAATGCACCTTTGCTATTCATGAGCCTGATGAATGGCGTATTTCACACTTATCTCGATAGGTTTGTCCTTGTATTTGTGGATGATATATTGATTCACTCGAGGACTATGGAGGAGCATGAGGAGCATTTGCGTCAGGTGTTGCAGTGTTTGAGAGAAAATCAACTTTATGCTAATATGTCAAAATGTGAATTCTTCAGACAGAGGTGAAGTATTTGGGCCATGTCATTTCTGGAGAGGGTATTGCGGTGGATCCTTCAAAGATCCAAGCTATTATGGATTGGCCTACACCCACTAATGTTTCTGAGGTTCACAGTTTTATGGGTTTGGTAGGCTATTATCACCATTTTGTTATGGGGTTTTTGAGGATTTCTCGCCCTATTACTTCTCTTTAGAGGAAAGGGAAGAAGTTTGTTTGGTTAGAGTAGTGTTAGGTAGCTTTTCAGACCCTTAAGGAGTGGTTGACTAGTGCACCTATTCTGGCAGTTCCTGATCCTGCCGAGGACTTTGTTGTGTGTATAGATGCTTCCTTGGAGGGTTTAGGAGCAGTTCTGATGCAGGATGGTCGCATGATTGCCTATGAGTCCTGCAAACTCAAGGATCACAAATTAAACTATCCCACGCATGTCTGGAATTAGCCGCAATTGTGCATGCCTTGGTGAGGTGGAGGCATTTTCTATTAGGGCATCAGTTTGAGCTGCACAGTGATCATCATAGCTTACAATATATTTTTACACAGCCAAACTTGAATGCGAGGTAGAGGCGATGGATGGAGTTCTTGTGCGAGTATGACTTTGAGGTAAAGTACACTTAGGGCAAGGAGAATGTTGTGGCAAATGCTCTTAGTCATTAGAGGCATGAGATCTAAGTAGTCACTCTTGCAGTAGATTTGAGGGGTCAGATTCTTGTAGCACTCTCTTCTGACAGTGGGTATCAGGAGGTGAACTCTGAGGTTGAGTCAGGTAGACCATTGGATGGTAGATTTGCCAGTTACCCTCTGGAGTCAGATGGTCTTTTGCGACATTTGTGTCATATTTATGTTCCTAGTTTAGAGGGTCTTCGTGCCCTAGTTATGTCAGAGGCACATCAGGCACCCTATCCTACTCATCTAGGTGTCAAGAAGATGCATGCAGATCTTCATCAGCTATATTTTTGGAGTGGTATGAAGTGGGATATTGCTGATTTTGTCTCGAGATGTCTTGAGTGTCAGAGGGTGAAGGTAGAGCATCAGCACCCTGCAAGACTTTTGTAGCCCCATCTTGTTCTAGAATGGAAATGGGACATCATTTTGATAGACTTCATAGTTGTTTTACCGGTATCCTCCTGTTGACACAATGGTATTATGGTCACTGTGGATAGGTTGACGAAGGTAGATCACTTCTCTCCTGTCTATTCATCTTATAATGCTTCTACGGTGTCTAGAGTATTCATGGAGGACATAGTCAGACTTCATGGGATTCCTCATAGGATCATCTCCAATAGGGATCCAGTGTTTACTTCAGCCCTTTGGACTTCTCTACAGCATGCCTTGGAGACATAGTTGAACTTTAGTTTAGCATACCATCCTGAGACTGATAGACAAACTAAGAGGGTTAATCAGGTCCTCGAGGATATGCTTAGGATGTATGTGATGGATCAACAGAGCCGTTGGGAGGACTATTTGTTTTTGGTGGAGTTTGCATATAATAATGGATATCACAGCTCTATCAGCATGTCTCCATTTCAGGCTTTGTATGGTCATCCTTGTCAAACCCCACTGAGTTGGGATCATCTTGAGGACAGATTTCTTCTAGGACCAAATATGCTTAGAGAGATGGAGCAATAGGTTGAGTGGATTAGGGAGCATTTGGTGGCAGCGCAGGACAGGTAGAAGAAGTATGTAGATGCTCATAGGGTTGATCGGCAGTTTTCAGTTGGGGATCGAGTGTTCTTACATGTGCGTCCGCGAAAGAGTTTGATCCATTATAGAAAAGGCTCTAAGCTCACACTACGCTTTGTTGGACCATTTGAGGTGTTGGAGAGGATCGGTCCTGTCGCTTATCATCTTGCTTTGTTGCCTAGCCTTGAACACATCCATGATGTGTTCATGTTTCTATACTTAGACCTTATTATCCAAATATTGCTTATGTTCTTGATTGGAATGCTCTATAGGTAGAGGATGGGTAGCTGGCTTTGGAACCCATAGGCATTCTACAGCACACGAGACTCGCTCTTAGGGGTAGAGACGTGGAGCAAGTCAGGGTCTAGTGGGATCCTAATGATGAGACTTCTGCTTCCTAGGAGGATGCACCTAGGATGTGGGAGTTATACCCTTATTTATTTGCAAGCTTCCATGAGTAAGCCTGATTCTTGGGGGGGGGGATGTAGTGCCCCTTGTTTTGGCTTTTGATAGTTGATAATATTTTAGTTACATTTAGACATTTTTGAGACATATGGATGATAGAATTTTTGGGTATGCTTAGTTATTATAGTTATGGATTAGGGATTATTGATGTGGTTGTTGACATTTGTTATGATCATTATGATGACATTATTGATATTATAGTTTATGATGTGTTTGATATGATCAGTTATTGGATATATGTTATCATGCTTTATGTGATTAGATGATAACTAGTTAATAGTTAGAGATGCTTATGTTTATTGTCATGCTTTCAGAGAAGGGACAGTGTAGTACTACTCATTACAAGTACCCTACTACGTTGCAACTCCCTGACTCTGCGTGGTTGTTATATATGTATATGCTCATTTCCAACACTTCATTTTGATGCAGGTTGCAGGTACCAGGCATCGACTCCACTTGACTTAGCAGGTCTGAGTGTGCCTTTACTCCAATGGATAACGTAGATGGGAGATAACATGGGGTTCCCTATGTTAGTCGTTGTCTTTAGTTTGTGGTCATGGGTCTTGATGTCGCTCTGTGGTACTTGCCTCAGGTTTTAGTCATCCTTGGTATGTGGTTGTTATTATTTCAACTTTTGGTTTTTAGTCCATATGTAATTGTTGTAGATGCATTTATTATAAGAATAATAATATTAATAATAAGTTTAGATATAATAGTATTTATCTAGGTTGTTATTTAATAATAAGAAAATTAGAGAATATTGAATAAGTGTTTTAATAAAGATTAAATTAACGACTTTAATAATTAATAATAATGAAAATAATCTTGAATAATTAATAATATATTAGTTGATTTAGTTAGTATATGGTTTTGCTTGAAATATATTATTTTTTAATATTTTATTGTTGTGGGATTTGTCGCATTAAATTCCTTAATTAGAGAATCTCCCGAGAAGAAGAAATTTATTGCTTTAAATCTTGAAAGATAGTGGATTCTTTGTAATGCTCACGGGAGTGGGAAATTAATTGAATTGGTCTATTTTTGTAATATGAGAGTTATTTGTGGGGGAAGGATTTTGGAGAGGGGACAAATAGAAATTTGGGGGATAAATTTTGCAGAAGATGAAAAATTGAGGAGAGGAAGAGAAATTGGAAGGGGAGGTGGATTCTAAAGTAGAGGGATTGAATTTTGGGTATGTTTCCTATATGTTTGAATAAATGTAAATTGTGTAATGGCCTGCATGTTAATTTGATGCATTGTCAATTTGCCTTTAGTTGTTTTCATGAACGTTCTTGTCTTCTTGTCGCCTTTCTCATTCTCGGTATCCACACTTTGCAAGGAATCCATTGATGGTTTTTTTTCCTTATCATTCATGCTTATGCTCCAAAACTGAATTCTCTCCTCATCCTATAGCCTGTCAGTGGATTCATCTAACCTATGTTTTCCTATCTATCAGACTTCATATTATAAGAATTTCAAATTCAAACTATATTCCTAAATCCTTATCTGCATTAGATCTATTTCTACCATGGTCCAGAATCAAGAAACAACTTGATCTTTTGAAACCTTTTCCATTGGCTAGCATCTGAATTATGGTTTGTGCATGTTCTTCCTTTCACTCTATTTGTTTACCATCAGGATTTGGTTAACTGTATTCCTCTACATTCGTGCCAATTCAGGTCATTTGCTCCAACTTTCTACCATCAATGTCATGCTAAATCTAACTGAGGAAGATGTCCTTTATTTCTCTATGATATGCAATTCTATCACCAAACTAGCAGGCCAATTAACCTTTATCTTGACTGAGACCTTTAATAATTCTATTGAGTTTTTTTATTCTTTCTGGTAGATCATTTATCTTTGGTCCTCATTGATTTTTTTCCTTCTTTGAAAACTTCTTTCAATGTTCTCTTTTTTCCTTGGATGACCTACCTATGACTCAGCCAGAGCGTCACCCACATTTTCATTATACTACAATTTACATTTTTTCCCTCTTGTCTCGTTCCCTAGTAGATCCTACGCCGCTAGACTTACTAAAAACCTCTAGAAATTGTAATTTTTATCCTTTCTACCAGACGTCTTACCTGATGATCTCATTATGTTCTCTGAGATTTTATTTCATTGATATTTTTTTAGCCTGAAACTTTTGCAAATCATAATAAAATTTTATAGGTATTAGATCTGGAGTGATTTAATTCTATAATTTCCTTTTTGCTGGTGTGTCGAGCTTCTTTTCCTCATAATAGTTTGTTGTCTTCTAAATTGTAGTTTTACTAGTGCTCAAACAAAATTTTTTTACCTCCAGTAGAAAACGCGCCTATCTGGAGATTGGTAGCCCTCTGTTTAACCTGTCCATGGCAATTCCTCATAAATCATCCTTCAGTGTATCCGGTCACCTGATCTTGTTGACGGGCGATGTCTCATGTTTTCCTTTTGCAATTGTATTTTGTTTTTTTTCCTTGCAACCCATCCCTCTAGTAGGCCATATGCCTTGGCTTTCATAGAAATCCTCTAAAAATTTGGTTTGCTAAAATGCATTCTTTGTAATCATATCTTCTTTTTTCTTCATTTTGTTTAGTGGCTGAATTTAGCAAGTCTTGTTAAATAGAAAATCTAGCTTTGATAGGCTAATAGATATGTATCAATTTGGTTAGTTTCTTATTTTACTCAGAAGAAGTCCATTATTAAAATAGAATATTACGGAACATTCTTTCCTTATAATTACCTCTTTTATTCAAAAATTTGGATATTGAAAATACTGAAAAGTTTTAAATGCTTATAATATGGAATTTATCTTTTGAAGGATAGTAAGGTTATTAGTTAGATAAGAGTGCTAGGTATCTCAAGAAGTTAAGCAGAATACTGGTTTAAATAAATGGAAATAGAATGTTAGTTATAAGTTGATTGATAATTAGTATTAGTTCTACCATGGTATTAGAATTTAATCAAGTTGTAATAGAGTAGGTTTGTTAAATTAAAATTTATATCTATCTTATTTGGATGATGAGTTTATATATTGTGTTCATAATTTAAAAGTTAAAATCAATATAGAATGCTAGGAGGTTATTAAGGCTAGTTGAATCATGTAAAGGTGTGTATAATACCCTTAATTGAATTATGGATACTTTTAAACAATAACTATAACTCTTTCAATATTTGTGTTGGTCAAAATTCAAGCCTATGGAAGTAAGTAGGGTCGATTGAGAATTAAGTTGTAATGTGGTATTGGTCTTACATTTTGTATCTTACTCTAGAGGATTAGGGTAATTTAGATCCTATGCAATATTGTACAATACTGATGACTATTCTATACCTCCTTGTTATTATGAGGCTTTGACTTTTGGTAAATTAGGGAAAAAGAAGTGTCTTGGATTTTGATATTTGAGATTGATGGTTTGTTTTGTTTGAAAAAGGACAGATGTCTTGCAATGTTATTATCAAGCATGTCAATTGGTGGTTTTTGTTTGTTTGGCTAGGGGTACTAGTTGCATGTAGGAGAGTGGCTTTCATGGTGGGGCCGGTGCCCAAAGTGGCTGCCTGGATAACCCCATGAAAGTTGTAATCAAGTGATAACCTAATAATTAACCTAGGTGGGTTTGGGTAGATAAACACATAACAAGATAACATGATGCCTCACCCATGTCTATAGTGCTCTCTTAGGCTAAGGATGGGATGAGAAGGCTTGGTTGTCATGATCGACCTCCTTGTCTTCATGAGAGGATGTGTGGGTTCTGCATGTGTCACCCTATGGGGCCAGTGCCTAGAGAGACGCTGCCAGAATAACCATATATGGGGGCCGGTTTCTAGAGAGAGATATCTTGGATAACCCATGCTAGGACCATGTGATGACACTTTACGTACTACAACTTAGTTACTTCTTTTTTTTGTTACCTTTTGATGTTGCCTCTGGAGTATTGTTTACCCTTTGGTGATCTGTGTTTTCTGTGTCAATTTTGTATCTACTTATTTTGTACCTTTTGACTTATGACTTAGTGGAACCTCATTGTTGTCTCTGAGCTCGGGGGGTGGACCTTAGGGTTCCACATGGTTGAGTGGAAGAGTTTAATCCATTAGTTTTCTTGGCATCTTGGTTCATGTTCATAGCAGATGTGTTTTCCAGTCCCAGACCTGTACTTGCATCCTCAGAATTGTATTATACTTTCAAATTTGTATAGCCATGATGTTATTGTAAAATGATGTAATCATTCAAGAAGTCTTGTAACCATGTATTCCTGTATCTGATCACTTTTGTACTGTATTTATATCTTGTAATGAAAAATGTATTCTTCTTATGTTGTATCAAATTATATATAAACTTGTGTGATGTAATATGTTGTTAAGAATCTATGTTTATCTGATGCATTTATGTTCCTAGAGATGTCAATTGATGTTGTTTTTAGTGTTATTTGATCCAGTGATTATTGCAAATAATTGTTTAAAAAAAAATCATGTAATTGTATTGCCTCTTAGCCTAACTCACTAGGGTTGCATGATGGGGCATCATAGTGCACATCTTAAGATGCACCACAACTAAATAGCAATATTGCATTATTATGAAAGTTGTACAAAACACCTTTCCCAACATTCTCCCACTTGTTGTGTACATTGCACAAGTGATCAAAGATAAATTCAAACATCTAGGGGATAATCCCCATAAGCTTTCTACGCCATCTAAACTTCCATGTTCTCATAGACTTCCCCAAGCAATTGAAACAACCAAAAGGTTATACATCAATGCACATCACCTACACATGAATAGTAGTGATCTCTACTACAATGGTGACACTCTAACTATCACATAGGTCACAACCATATCTTTCTATAAACTAAAGTATAAAAATCCAAAGGCAAATAGAAACAAAGAAGCCCGAGTAGTTACCAAGTACTTATCTACATAGCTAGAACAATGACTAGTTTGTCACACACACATCTAACCATCAACACCATGAAATAGGGTACATGTAGCCACTAGTAGACCTCCTACTATCCACATATCTAGCCCAATCTACAATCTCAAGTCCTTGTATATACACTATCCTGCATAAAGCCTATCTCCATTGATAATAAACACATGAATGCAAACATACCTAAAGACCTCTATGCCGAAATCCAATGACACATATACCTCCCTAAAAGTCCCACTACATGAGCAATGTATAGTCTAGTGCTGACCAAAGCATCCAAAATTCTACCAATAGCACTCACATGAATGGTGTGGCTCATGTAATTGAAGAACACACACAATGATCTACAAATCTACAACCAAATTACAACAAGGGAGAGCATACTTCCTCCAAATTTTTATACTTACTCTCTCACTCATGATATCCATGGCTTTCCCATGTTCTCCAAATTACAAAAGATATATATTAAAGATCAGACATACTATTACTAAAAAATAATATAGTGTACTAATAGTAAATGATCACAAACATGTAGTGATCATAATAGCTTAACACAAATCCCAACTCCAATACCATATAAATAAAACCTCTAGGAAGAAAAAATGGACCATAGAAAACCTGTAAATGAAATCATGTCCTTCTGCCAACACCATCAATTGCTCAAGCTATAACAAGTAAGATCCTCACCTCCAAAACTTTGAATAGAAAATCCTTCACAATATCTAAGTGTTCAACCCTAAGGTCAAAAATAATAACAATATATCTTATAAATCAATAAGGATGTAAGATTTTGAACTAAAGGGAGATCACTAACAACCATTCCCATCATCAAGAAATAATCCCAAAACCATATGAAATTTCAACTTGTGTCACACTCTAGGCCAACTGAATGTTAATTCTGGTGAGTTGGGATTCATTCTAGCTAAGATAGATCTATGACACAACTTTTCCAACTAGAAGTGTCCACTAAATATATATGTAGCATCACTTTGGGGCTAATTTACCAAAAAAGTAAAATTATTTGAAAAACTTGATGTTCTAACAAAGTTACTCATGTGAATAATCTTTAAAAAAATTTAAAAATACCCTTTTGTAGATCTATAAGTGTAGTTTGTAAATATATATATTTTTAAATATTTCAATTAATCTTTATATTTTATTTTTTATGTTTATAAAAGTAAGTCATAAGTACGAAAATATAATGTTGACTGCTCTATCAAGAAAATTACTAAAGTTTATTAAAAAAAATTGAAAAAAATATGATGCATTAGAGGAGAGATTCCATGTTGAGATGATATAATTTTTGTCCTATTTGTTGGCATAATAGATTGTATTACATTGTTATTACATAACTACATGGTTACGTTAGTTAGTTTCTATAGTTCTGTAGTTATGCCAACTACTATGATAGTTTTATCAACTGTTACATACTATTTATATGCATCTTGTATATGCTTTTATCATCGAATAAAAAAATCATTCTATGCCTCTCTTCATATGGTATCAGAGCACGTAACGGTTTTGTTCCTATGAATAGGGAATCCACTTAGAAGAGTTGAAGGTTATGTAAAAACTAGTGTAGAGTCTATAAACAAGTTTACTTCAGGATCCATGACAAGTGCAACATCTGATATAGTGGGACGTGCCAATAGCTTTTGGAGTTAATGCATGAGAAATCTTAAGGATATAGATTTATTCCAATGAACTTGGTGTCCTGTACAAAAGACGTGAATAGGTGAGCAATCTGCTCAAGTGCTCTTGCAGGTCTAGTCTAATGCCAAGGCATTCAATATACCAAAAACATTTTTGTGGAGACAATGTATAATCTGGTGGATGCAGGCAGTATGATAGAAGGAGATAGCTGGCGATGGAGTTTTGCTGAGGTGGATAGACATCAAGGAGGAAGCATCGAGTTTGGAGGCCTTTGTAGGTAGATTGAAGTCATTCTCATTGCCTTTGTGCTCTCTACTGTAGCGATTGTTGCCTAGACTGAAGTTTCTCCATCCATCCCATTTGTAGCACCCTCCATAAGGCACTTGAAAGAGGAAGACATAGTTTGCAAAACCTGACAATCAAAGAAAAGTGGATGTCCATTATCATCTCAAATTGGTATGTATTGAAGTGTGTATGGAAGTGCAAAATTTTATAAGCAAATATATTTAAGTCTGAGTAAGAAGTCAATTTGGTCCTACTATTTCCTTTTGGAGTATTATTTAAATGGAGATTCCATTAGACAAGTATTCTGGTTTCAATTTTCATACTTGGAGAATGAAAATTCAAATGCAACTAATGAATAAAAATTTATGGGCAATAGTAAGTGGAAAGGAAAAAGCACCTACATATGCAAATAAGTTATTAGATTGGAGTAGGAGAGATGATAAAGCCAAGGCTATAATTGGTCTTCCTCTTTTCGACACTGAATTGCACCATATTGATTTGGATAAATCATCAGCCGAAATTTGGGATAATCTGAATAAATTGTTTGGAGCAAAAGCCGTTAATGCAAAGTTTTCTCTAAAACTTCAATTATTTAGATTTAATATGGAAGATGGAATCACAATGTCAAATCATATAAGTAACTTGTAGTCTCTCATTAGATAGCTAGTAGAGGCAAAGATTACGGTAGATGATGATGATGCCAGGGCCATCCTATTAAATAGATTGCCTTCAAAATACAACAATGTTATTTTTACACTCAGTCAAATACGTTCACAAACTCTAGAAGGTATAATTTCTACTCTTCTAGTAGAAGAGAAAATAACAACAGATGATTTAGAAGATGATCCTCAGGAGAAAGCATTATTCTCAAGAAGCAATTACAAGAGATCAGAGAGAATCAAATGTTTTTATTGTAAGAAAAATGGTCACACAACTTGGGATTGTAGAACTCAAGCTAGTGATGTTCTTAAGGAAAGGTCAAAAATGAAGGAAACCTTGCTTACATTGAAGATGATAAGGATCCACTAGATATTGAGGATGAGGATCCACCAGATGGTGCTATTAATTTCTGTGGATATGCCATTTAAGCATCATATTGGAGGCAGACGACATCAGAGGATGGAGGATTTTCCATCATCTCAAGTTAGCTTCTCGCTTTGAGATGATGCTTTGCATGAGAAGCGTTTTTGGTTTTGGTTATTTTTCTTTTCTTTGTTGATGCTGACAGATTTGAAGAACGTATGTTTTGTGAAGATTTTGTTTTGGAGATAGGTTTGGGATTTGGTGTTGAGCTCAATATGGATTGTTGTCCAGCGAGCTTCAAAGAGTATATGATCTTGAATTATACCCTTTCACAGTCACTAGACAATGGTAGAGATATGTCGTATCTCTTAGGGTTCATTGTCGAATAATTCAAGACTCTATGATTTGAGAGCTTGGGACTAAAGAGCTCAAGAACACAGCTCAAAGCTATGCCTTTCCAAGGGTAGATGAGACAGCATGATGGAGCCCCACTTGGTTCAAGATTTGTTCTTTGGGAGAAGATCTTCTATAAAATATGTATTCATACTATGTAATCAACTTTGTTGAGTATTTTAGCATTAAGGGGGGGTACCTTGGTACTATTGTAGGAATAATGTAATAAGGGGGGAATGTTGGCATAATAGATTGTATTACATTGTTATTACGTAACTACATGGTTACATTAGTTAGTTTCTATAGTTCTGCAGTTATGCCAATTGCTATGACAATTTCATCAACTGTTACATACTATTTATATGCATCTTGTATATGCTTTTATCATCAAATAAACAAAGCATTCTATGCCTCTCTTCACTATTTTGGATAAATAGTTAAGACAAAAATTTACATTCCATTAAATAAGTTGTGTTTTCATTACACACAATTTCTAAGATTTATTAAAAAAATATTTATCAATATGAGGAAAAAATTAATCCATGTACGAAAGATTCTAGATATAAATACCCAAAAAAATTTAAGGAAAACAAACAAAATTTACCATATAAAGAGTGGCGTCCCACTTAACCTTATTTTCAACATTTTATTAGCAACTAAATTATAGTGTCAATTTTACAAAAACTACATTCAAATAATTTTTTAATTTAAAAAATATAAATATAAATACACTAAAGAATCTACATATTATTAGTTTACATCATTTCAAAATTTAAAATATATATGTATCACTTTGTAGTGATTCAAGTTAAAAAGTTAGATTAGTGTTGACCATTTCCTTTATAAAAGTGTGACATAACTTTGAATTTTCACCCCCTTGCACTCATTAAAATTATCCTAAAAAAACTCATGCACATGAGGAGACAAAGGAAAATGACACCATGCTAAGTATTCCTTAAACAAGCCTTCTAGAATTGACATTTGTAGTTCCTAATTCCCATGAGAAGACAAAGCACAAAATATAATTCATATGAGAAACTAGGTGGGCAATGCCCATAAGATGATTTGTCACTGAGAGGACCAAGAGTGGGGAATAAGATTGCTCTATCTAGATGAAAAATCTCTTCATTATGTCCATGCTAAAGTCATGTCCAACTCTAGGTGAAGGCTCCTTAGTATTTCTACTAAAACCTCATTAAGAGTTATCATTTCAACACACGATCTCCAAATGCTAGAGATGTCTAGCCTCACTCCAAGTCTATCCAACATAAATGAGCACCCAACTAACCATTCAATGCTAAGTGAACTCTAATGGCATCACTACAACATTCAAAAGCTACCCAAAGAAAAATGATTATTGCACTCAATACTAGAAGAATACCTTGGCAAATCACTACCAAAATTCCAACTATAGAATTAGGAAATCCACATGACATCATGATTTATATCTCCTCAAAGGAATATCATATGTGACCAATTGATATATCCACATCACTATCAAATCTCCCATTCAAATTGATACTGATCTACTCATGGCATCATGATAAACATCTTCTAACTCAAGATCACATATGGCCACCTTACACAATCAAAGAACTCAACTACAACACCAAGAGCTCCCAAAAGGTAGAGTATAACTCATGAACTCCAAACAAAGAAGATAACAACTCTATGACAAATTTGCACACTCGACCATGTCGTGCCAAAGCTCCAAAATGCATACAAGAACTTCCATGACACCATTATCACCATCTTCAATTTGGAAGTCTATTAATCACCATTGACTATGTTCTTGCATAAAACTCACACTGAATCATGATCTAAAGTTTTCATAACTACATAGTCCATGTCCTCAAAACTAGAAGACAACAAAACACTTGTTTGCATCAAACTTGTCACTTATTGAAAACACTAGTAAAATATATTAGGAAGCATGAAACTCATTTTCAACAACACCACTATGTAAATATTGAAAAAATATGCACTTTCAAAAAAATTGTCAAAAATCTCCTATGGATGCAAAAGATATTTGGTAAAAGTTCAAACCTATGTCACACTTTCCTCTAAGCCAATTAAATAGTTGAGTGAAAAATTTTTGGGCTAAAAGTTTCTGGCTAGAAAGGTTACACTTGAAACCATGTGGCATCTACATAGCATGTATGTGGACATTGATTTTTAGATGGAAAGGTTAAACCCAAAATTATTTCAGGTGAAAAAATTCCTAGTGAAATTATTTTAAATAAAATAAAAAAATGAAAAAATTATTTCAAATGAATTCAAGCTGAGAGAAAAGTTTTTGCCCTCCAATGACCACAAGCTTTTCAATGCCACGTAGTCAACCAACAATCCAACCTTCCTCTCTTCTCAGCTAGGTAGGTCTTCTTAACCTCCTAATTAAATTTAAAAAAATCATTTGTTAAAAAAAATAATATTTAAAAAAAAAATAGATTGAAAAAAATATTTTATAGTTGTTTGTGTAAATATTTTATATTTTATAGTTTTAAAAAAAATATTTTGTATCTGAAATCTAATTTTGAAACTAAAATCTAAACTGTAAATGATAAACTAAAATCTAAACCCTAAATGACAAACTGAAATTGAAAACTCTAAATTTGAAATAAAATAAAAAACCCTAAATTTGATAGAGAAACAAAAACCCTAAATTCAAAACAAAAATGAAAACTATCAATTTCAAACAGAAACTCTAACTAAATTTCAGTAATTTGAAACCCTCAATTTGAAATTGAAAACTTAAATTTGAAATTTAATATTGAAACCTTGCATTTGAAATTGAAACCCTAACCTTATTTCACTAATATAAACTCTAAATTTAAAATGGAAATGTAAACCCTAAAATCAAAATGTAATATCAATAATTAAATTGATATCAAAATTTAATTTATCAAAATTTAAATTAAAATCTTGAAATTGATATATCAAAAGATATCTTGAATTGATATCAATATTAAAAAATTGATATCAATATTGATATCAGAATTGAAATAAATATCAAAATTGATATCAATCTAGGTCAAATTTGATATTAAAATCTTGAAATTTTTTATTTAACAAATTTAAAATTGATGTACCAAAACTGATATCTTGAAATATATATCAAAATTAAATTGATATCATAATTGATATCTTGAAAGGTTTATCTCTACTATTAGGGTGATCAATCTTTATTGCAATTGAGAGAGCATGACTCTTATGAGATCAATTTGATGAACATACTATGACTAGAGATGAAGTATTTAGAAAAGATGTTGGCTCTTTGCAAGTAGGTTCGAGAGAAAAAGTATTGGCTCTTCTTGCCATAATTCTTCTAATACATATTTGTCGAGGCACTAATCGATTAATAAAATTTAACATACTAAAAACTATGCACATTTCATTTTATTACAAAATAAGGTCTTATTTCTACCATCACAAAATCACATAAATATCAAGTTGAAATGTACAATGCAACATAGCTTAACACTAAATATGCTTTGGGAAAATCAAGTCTCCCCAATGCCTTGCAATGTTATGTGAAGATTGGAATTTCTCTCTTCCTTCATATTGAATCTACTTCATCCATAGATGTCTGGTTCCTTTTCCCACTAATTGGATGTATTTCATCATCTAGAAAAAAATGAGTCAATACTGTTTGCGAAAATTGATCTTGAAATATATATATATCTATATTATACAAGAAAATGAACATAAAGGAACAAGCTAAAAAGCATTAACCTATTCCATTCATAATCTAATGCAAACTCCAATAGAGCTAAAGGAATGCATACACAAAATGAAGCTAACTAAGCAACCTCAAATGCAAACCTTGATTATTTTGGATGTGCTCCTTGATGTTGGATGTGTGATTTCTCCTTAGTCCTACAACATAACTTTTCACTCCAATATATTAAGAAAATGGATTGGGTTGAGGCCAATTTATAGATTTTTTGATGGAGGATCAGATGGTTGAGATTGATTTGGGAGATAAATGACTCATATTGGTTGAGAGGATTGGGCTGATGAGAGGCCACCAAGTGGCATGATGGGATTGGAGGACAAATGGATTCCTTGGATTGAGAAGAGATCAATGGTGGAGGAGTGTGTTGGATAAAGTGTATGGATGTGATTTAAAGAAGACAAAATGACCATTTTAGAGGGATGTGCAAGGTACTTTCCCATACCCTTGTAAGAGGACCAATGTAGTTTGTACAAGGATCCATGCCTTTGTACATTTTGAGGAATGCGAGTGGTTTGAGTGTGTTAAACATGGATTCGGAATGTGCACGTGAGGGATTAAGTCGATTAATTAGTTTTCACCAGCTTAATCAATTGTACACAAAATAGGAATTAAATAATATGAAAATTTATTTAATTTTGGAGTGAGGATGTGGAACTTAGGTAAATAAATATTTAGATTTATTTACCTAAGGTGAACTATAGAAGAATGAAGATAAATGATTAAATAATGATTTATGCTAGGAAGAGGTAAGATGAATAGTGATTTTATCAAAATGCCAAAAGGGGAATTGGATAATTAATTGTACATCTAAATAGAGATTTATCTAATTAATTATAGATGAAGATGGTCCAGTGATGTCTTGATTGTAGATGAATAGTGATGAGATGATGAATGAAAGATTTTAGATTTCTACAATATCAAAACTAAATTAATACCAAAACTGATATCTTGAAAATTGAAATTGACATATTGAAATCAAAATGTAATATAAAAATTTAAATTAATAGATCAAAATTTACATTCATACAAATTGATATATATCAAAATTTATTTATTGTTATAGAAATTGATATATCAAAATATTGGAATTGATATCAATTCATATCAAAATTGATATTTAATTATCAATAGATCAAATTTAATATATATCAATATTGAAAAATTGATATATATCAATATAAGTTGATATCAAAATTGATATCTTTAAAATTGAAATTGATATATTGAAATCAAAATGTAACTTATCAAAAATTAATTTTTATCAAAATCCATATCAATTGATATTATCAATTTAGATCAAATTTGATATCATTATTGAAATATGTGTGTGTGTGTGTGTGTGTGTGTGTGTGTGTGTGTGAAAATTAATTTGATATCTTAGGATTTTTTATTGATCTATTAAAATCAAAATGTAATTTATTATAATCTAAATTATTGATATGTTTAATAAATTGATATACATCAGAATTGATATCTTGGAATTAATATATGAAAATTAAATTTTCAATATTGATAGACTAATTTTGAAACTGATATCAATTTACATCAATATTGAATATTCAAAATTGAAATTGATATACATCAAAACTGATATATATCAAAATTGATACCTTAAAATTAAAATTGATCATATATTGAAATCAAAATGTAATTAATAAAATTTAAGTTGATAGATCAAATATTACTTTTGTAGAAATTGATATTGAACTTGATATCTTAAAATTAATATATATTTAAAAATTAAAATTTAAAATGAAGTCTCTCTATATATATGAAGCTTTGTGAGAAGAAGAATTTGAGATCAATTGACATTGAGGGGGATTCACAGGTTTGTTTCAACGTAGTCTCCTCTCGCTCGGCTTGCATTTGGAAACTATCAAAATGGATTGATGTGATACACTCTACTTAAATATCATCCACTTCAATAGTCAAACAGTCGATAGTAATTTTACACCTCATTCACAACAAAAAGTAGTAAATATTTATCTTATTTTTATTGGTCAAAATGAATCTTTGACTGTTAAAGTGGATGATATTTAAGAATGGACGATGTGATATGTCCCATCCTACACAAGATAAGAGACTTCTCTCTTATGCATGTATATTGTGAATCAAATAAGGCAACAGATCTTTTGTCCAACCAAGGTATTAATGAATCAGAAATGACAGTTCTAGTAGATAGTATGGAACCGTGGCCAGGTTTAGAGATGATAATCAAAGTCGAAATGAGTGATGCCCGTTGTGTGGAAAGATTGATCGAATGACTCATAAATCAACTAAGTCCTGAGAATGGATCCCATCCTCTCTCCATCGTAGGCTATGGGATGTTGTGTGGTCTGCGATGGCTAGGATATCTCACGGGTTAGTCTTTTTCAGATTCCTTTGCCTTTTTGGAATGATCTGCCATAGGAGTATCACTGCTTGTATCCTTTCGTATGATTTCTTTGTGATCTACGTAGGATTTTATATATCATGATATGCATGTTTAAGTAAAGAAAACAAAATGGCAAGTCATCTTCTGGTTCTCAACTGTATCTACTCATGCATTTAGGAAGATGTTTCCTCCCGGATTTGTAGGCTTTTCTGTGTTGAGGTAGTGGAGGTGGAGGAGGCCATCAGAAACATCATTGACTCTAAAGTTTTTTCTAGCACCCATGTCCATGATGTTAGGCTGCTAGAGCTATTTTTAACAAATTAGGTAATGGTTCTGGGCAAGAAATGATGGGGTAAGCTGGCTGCAAACAACTTCATCAATACACATTTCCAGGCTGAGGTGATCCAGGTTGTATTCAACTTCAACAAGCGACCAACAACTGGCTCCATTAGTGGTGTCTTCGACATTGAAACTAATCTTAACAACAAGGATTGCATGGAAGCTATGAACCTGTTCTGTGATGGGATTACTTGCAACAATCTGAAAACATTCAACTTTTTTATTGGCCATCATGATTCTCTCCTCTTTCCGTTGTAGGTGTCTTAGAGTGTTTTGGAGTTGGCTTCAAGTTTCTATTTCTTGATGCATTATAGACCTAGGGATGTAACTGTTCCTAGAATGTAACCTTATATCCCTCTCTAGAGGAACTATTGTTTGTTTCTTCCTTTAATATAAGGAGCTACCCCTTGGTAGCATCTTTCATAATATATACACACCCGATAATGGGATGAAAGTGTGAAGTATTCATCTTATTTGTTGGCAAGGACAGTGATAAGTCACACGTTTATTATTTGGCGAGGTTTATACACTCACTTCAAGTTGGCGGCATGGTTGGTTTTGACATGATGGACTTGGGACAGTGTGTATATTGCTGGTTGTGTGGGTTATCTCTGTAACATATGGTTTCTAGCAGTGCTGTTCGGTGTGAACATGTGTTGCTCTTGCAACATGAAGAAGTCTGAACAAGCGCTGGTAGGTGTTAAGAGGTCACAAAAACATAGGGTTTCTAGGGGGAAATTGATATTGATATTGATATCAAATTTGATCTAAATTGATAATATCAATTATTATTAATTTAGATCAAATTTGATATCAATATCAATTGATATCTTGAAATTGAAATTGAAATTAAAAGTTAATTTTGTACTCATGAGTTTTTTTAAATATAAAAACCTAGTTTAGTATCTAGGAACCAAAAAGAGTGACCAGAAAGTAGCATGCCCATCAACAGACATGACCAAAAGTTTATCAACCTTACATATCAAACTCCTACTTCTATCATGTTTATTAATGCACCAACTAAATATCTAATAGCTGTAGCGTTGTCTTAAAAGGAAACAAGAGGGCCGAGGCAAATTATATAGGCCTCATGGCCCCCCATCATGACAGACACAATTATGGAAATAAACAATCAAACCAGGACACTGCTCAACCTTATTCTCATGCTCTAGACCTGAATCTTTCACCATTTCTGCAACATCCCCATCCTCCTCATCATCACAAAAAATAGGGTCCTCTGGGAAAGCCTCCTCTGTAAGTGTAATATGTAATTTGAGGGAAATCTCTTCCAATGCATGTTGAAAACAAATTTGCCTATGTTTCAAAACATGAAAATGCTCCAAAAAGAATTCGAAATGTACATTGAGATGATGCAAGATGTCATCAATTTAATCATGTAGAAGGAAAGAGATCGCAGCTGTAGACAACATATAAGCACAAGCCATAGCTTGTCGGATACCTACACCCGACGAAACATCCATATCTTTCGCCAAAACCCACATTCGCTGCATCGACAAACGAAGACCTGGGTTTGAAATTTATTTTTCAATCATGGACATAAAATCAACCAAAGCCTCTTCTCTAGAAACTCGTTGCTTCCTCTTCTTACCAGTGTTCCCAAGCATGATAACCCCGACAGTTTCAATCTTCTTTTTCCCCAACCTTCTCGCACTAGCTGCGAATGCCATAGCTAGATACAGGTCATCGAAGAATACACAAACAAGGAATGTTGTGGATAAATACTCCCCTGCCATCTTCCAACTAATATCTATTGCACTTGCAAAACAATGAATACCTTGGTATGCAAATAATAAAAAACAAAACCTCTCCGTCACCAATCTTAAATTTTCATTATTACTCTGTCTTCGTCGTCCCTTGAGACAACCCATTATTGGGTGGATGCTCCTTGATGTCCTCCTAAATCAGTTTTATAGCATTTCGAGGGAAGTCTTCCCACAAACATTTTGCACTAAGACCTTCCCTTACTTGCAAACTTACCCCCTGATTGGCAGCCCAATCAGCCACCTAATTTCCCTTTCTCCCAATGTGGGAGAATTTGATTTCTTTGAAACATAAGGATACTTGTTTGGCTTCCTCAACCAAAACCTCCAATCTCCAATTATGTATTTCTCCACCTTTCATTTCCCTAACCACTAACTTTAAGTCTCCTTCCACCCATAATTTCCTCCATCCTTTATCTCTAGCAATCGTCAATCCCCATAGCATTGCCCTGGCCTTAACTAGATTTTTTGTGTCAATACTAAAATCATAAGAATAGATGCCCATTGGTTGTCCTTAGGGATCCTTGAAAATATCTCCACCCCATGCCTGCCCTGGATTACCTGTTTCCACGCCATCAAAATTGAGTTTAATCCATTCAGGGTCTGGACATTGCTAATCAATATTTTTTATTTTCTTGTCTGAACAATGTTTACTTTGTCCTATCCATCTAAACCGTGGCCAAGCATTAGCCCAATGCTTTTCATTGTCATAAATAAACCACCCCTCTTTGTTGTGAATTTCACCCAACTCTGAAATAGCAGTTTCGACCAAATCCAAAATTCTTTCCTCTATCTTTTCCTTTCCTTGAAAAGTCCTATTATGTTCTAGCCATAGGTTCCAACTATCAAGGCAAGTACACATTGCCAAATAAATTTTAACCCTAGACTTTTGATCTTGAGCTGCCAGCTATCCAAAAGGCAAGGTATATTAGGAGGCGTAACCCACTTCAATCCCCATTTGACCAAGAAGAAGACCCAGATTTTAAAATCTACCTAACAAAGAATGAAAAGGTGATCATTGTCCTCGCCTTTGTCCTTACACATTACACAGATTGAAGGACCTTTTCTACCCAAAGTCTGGATCCTATCCCATGTTAGCGCCCGACGTTTCCAGGAGATCCAAATAAAGGCATTGGCCTTCGGGAGACCATAAGGCTTCCAAATCTTCCTAGCTACTTCAACATCATAGTTATCCTCTATTTCAAAGTAAAAATGGAAGGCAGAACTAACTGATAGACTACCATTACCATGAACACCCCATACCATTTTATCTTCCTTGTTGACTGCCAGAATAGGCTACTTATTTACCTTAGCCTGAAGAGTTGAGAAGGTTTTAGCTAACTCAGTCATTGGAGGAGGCAAAGACTTCCATTTCTTAGATGTATTATCAGTGCTAATATAATCCTTGACAAGGTACTGACCATATTTTCAAAATGATCAAATGGCCCATGCAAGGAATGATCATCTTTAAGAGTTGTATCTTCAAGCCAGCAATCATGTCAAAACCTAATTTTGTCCCCTTTGCCCAATTTCCATTTGATGTCTTGGTGAAGAAGCATGCAATAGGATCTAATGAAGTTCTAGATACTTGACCCCTTAGGAAGATTCTTTGAGTTCCTGAATGGGTTATTAGGGTTGTTTTGCAATTACTTAGCTTGAAGAACTTTACTCCAATACCTATGCTTTTCCTCATAAATCCTCCAAGCCATTTTGGATCCCAAAGCTTTATTCATATTCTTACAAGTCCTGAATCCCAATCCCCCTTTAACCTTGACTTGCATATCTCCTCCCATTTAACCAAGTTATATTTGAAAACATTTTCACCACCCCTCCAAAGAAAAATGCATCAAGTAGTTTCCAGAATCTTAGCAACTTTACTAGGAATTTGAAAAACTGACATTACATAGATAGGAATTGATGCAAGGGAGGCTTTGATTAGAGTAATTCTACCAGCCAAAGTCAACAACTTACCTTTCCAAGAATCCATTTTCCCTTGCATTTGATCTATAACATTGCTCCATTATACCTCTGAGGTTCTTTTGTCCAACAATGGCATACCTAAGTATTTACTAGGTAGTTTATCCACTTCATAACCTAGAATCCTCTAAATTTCTAATCTTTCCAAATAGAAATATTTCAAAAAGAAAATTCTAGATTTAGTAACATTAACCTTTTGGCCAACTACTTGTTCATACTGAGAAAGGACCTTGATGATGCATTTTCCCTCCCTAGCAGTAACTTCTTCAAAGAGCATCGTGTCATCCATAAATTGCAAATGTGTGATGTTATCGATTCCTCTAGAAACTTGTAATCCCTTCAGGTTACCAATACTAACCTCCTTCCTCAAAGCTCTATCCAAAACTTCAGCTACAATAAGGAACAAAAATAGAGAGGGGATCACCTTGTCTTAACCCCCTCTTAGCACCAAAGAATTTCGTGGCAACACCATTAACTAGGATAGCATAGGATGCAAAAAAATACAACTAAAGACCCATTTACACCAAGCGAGGTCACTAAAGCCAAATTTGTGCATAGCCTTAATGACAAAATCACAAGATATTCTATCATAAGCCTTATTCATGTCCAATTTTATCACCATACCCTCCTTCTTCCTTGTCTTGATAGAGTGTATTGGTGAAAGTTCAAAATCGTGTCACACTTTTATAAAGGAAATGACCAACACCGATCTACATTTTTAACTTGAATTACTACAAAGTGACGTATATGTTTGGAATTTTAAAATGATGTAAACTAATAAAATGTATATTTTTTAGTGTATTTTATGTTTGTATTTTTTAAAAAATTATTTAAATGTAGTATTTTATAAAATTGACACTATAATTTAGTTGCTGATAAAATTGAAAAATAAGGTTGAATGGGATGTCGCACTTTATATAGTAAATTTCATTTATTTTCCTTCTATATTTTTTTGTGTATTCATAACTCAAAACTTTAGTGCACGATTTTTTTCCCCAATTTGATAAATATATATTTTTAAATAAATCTTGGAAGTTGCATGTAATGAAAACACAACTGTTTCGATGGGATGCCAACTTTTGTCTTGATTATTTATCAAAAATAGGAAAAAAAATATATCATCTTGACAAGGAATCTCTCCTCTAGTGCATCATATTTTTTTTCATTTTTTTTTATAAACATTACTATTGTTTCTTGAGAGGACAATCACCAACATATTTAGGTGTTCATGACCTACTTATAGTAGAAATAAAAGATAAAATATAAACACTACTTGAAATGTTTAGAAAATTATATTTTTACAAACTAGACTTATAGATCTATAAAAGGGTATTTTCATATTCTTTTAAAATGATTATTTGCATGAGTAGGAGTTGTTAGAACATCAAGTTTTTTAAATAATTTTATTTTTTTGGTAAATGAGTCCCAAAGTGATGTTACACATGTTTTTTTTATCAAATTTAGAATTAAAGACGATATGCAGAAACCCTAGTTTCAAAAAGATAACCTCTAAATTGAGTCCCATCCATTTTTGCCCAATCCAAGATTTGATCTTTTCCATCAATAGCCATATTCCTATGAACTTGGCTATAACCACATTCTTTTTGAGTTTTTTCACCTTTGAATTGAGAAAATTATTTGGAATGCGAATACAAGGGATTTCTTCTAATATTTCAACATCAACATTACCCACTGTGATTCGACTCGTGGTCTTTTCTACCCTGTTGCCCTCCTCTTCAAAACCTAATTCTCTAAAAATCTTCCCAATTTTATATGAGTCCTTCTTGGATTCTAATGTCTCCTTCTTGTGATCGGCCTTCTTGCTACCTTCTACTCTTCCTTGCACTCCTCCAGAGTCCTCGACTTTGCCTTTATCGCTAGCGATCACCATTTTTGTGAAGGTTCATATAAAATATTTTGTACTTAAGAGTTTAATTTTACATATTTAATTTAATTTAATTTAATTTTGTAGATCATTTTTATTTAGTATCTATAAATTTTGTGCATGTGTATTAAAGTAACTTGTAAAATTTTATCATGTATAATTTATATAAAATTTAAATATTTTTAAATTAAATTTAATTTAGTTCTAAAAATTACATGTAAATTTGTTTTAATGCATATTTACATACATATACATACATCTATATTTAGATGGCTGACCAAATTTCTCATCAGTCTAATCAGTTTAAGGCTCATAGTAGAACTAATTTTTATAATTTGACCATTGATAGACTAGATAATGCATCACGATATTAGATTAGACCATATAGTATGCCAAACTTGGAAGATAGAGATAGAGTGGTGTCCATTACAGATGAGTTTAGACATATGGTTGACATTGTTTGATCATACAACCCATACGATGATATTAGCGTTGAGTAGTTCTATGCATCACTCTCTAAGAGTGTTGTTGGAGATGTGAAATGGCCAATAGTTAATAGGGTTGTAAATCATTAGATGTCATTGCACAGATCTTCTTATTTATCCTAGATGGCTAGCAACCCATCATAGATGTCCTCATAATGATGAGTTCCATTATACTTCTTCAAACAATTATATGTAGAAGTACATTTACATCTATCATTTGATTATACATCCATCCCTAAACATGTTAAACAAGGAAAAGGGAGGTTTTATGACAAACCTCAATACAAACAACTAGATCTACCACCACCCAAAAATAAGTAGGCATTAGTTGGCCCAAATCTTTTTGTATTACAAAAAAATTTGAACCTAGGTATTGTTGTAGAGACTACACTCACCTCATCGAGACATGGCATTTTGGAGGATAACCACTATTGTTGATGAGGTTGATCACTTGATATTTGACCATGTGAGCAGACACATGTTGTAGGTCCACATACCAACATTCCCTTTGTCAAGGCCACATCGACCAATTATGATCCTTTTATTCATGCTAATATAGTCTTGCCATGTGATGTGGCACAAATGTTTAGAGAGGATGACATGCATAGGTTGAGCACATCTCTCACCTATGATCTATTAGGTGCATACCAATTTATTAGTGTAGAGTGTAAGATCCCTCTCGATCTCATGTCTTTACATATTAGGTGTCATTCTAATAGATAGGTGACCCCTGGTCAAGTAGTTGCATAGTTCTCACTGGGAGGACATTAGGGTATTCCAAATGATTCTACAACACCTTCATAGTAGATTCTTGAGCAGGTTGATGTTACTCCACATTTTGCACCGAGATCATTTGAAGGACTTCTTTTTCATGACAATGCATTGGTTCCAAAGTTGGGATCAACTAGGATCTCCATGAGCCTTCATTCTTTAAATCTCACTGGGATTGGGACAACCATGGGTGTTGAAGAAAATCTGGCTTCATAGATCACTAATGATCACTTGGTATATATTAAAAATCATATTTTACAATTTTATAATTTACAAGTTTTAATATAGTAATATTAATATATATATGTACAAATTTAGTTACCGTACAACATGAAATGGATCATATTTATTAATTATTGATCAATCTTGCATTAAGTGGGTAACATAGTTTTATAGCATGTAGGCTTTAGAGATTTGTGGTATGTTGATGATCTAGCACATCATTATGAGGTATAAATTACCTAGGTTAAGTATAGCATTGTTATCAATCAGATATGCACCCAGACTAAGCTATTAACTTAGCTATCTGTTGACACATGGGAACACTCCTAGGCCTATGGGTTGCCTAAAATTTAGAGTGAACCTCCAGAGCGAGCTGGTTCCCCTGGTAAATCACCTAATCTAAAAGACTTTCCGATAAAAGGGGGAAGAAGATAACTAAAAAATTAAATTCTAAAACCTAAGGATATTTTACCAGAATTTTATCTATTGACTCACAATCAGCTCTCAAGAACATTAAATCTCACAATCTCACTGGAACAATGCAATACATAAGTGATTTGCATGAAAGTTTGAAAACTAGAGGTTTGTATGAAGGACAAACAAAGGTTTTATCACAACTTCAACCCACTAACCAAGCTAAAAATAACATGCAACTTGCATTACATGAAACCTTTTGTACATAGACTTACAACAATATAACATAACAAAGGACCTGGTTCTATGATCACAATGAAATATCAAACCGATATTGTAAACATGAGACAAAATGTGAAAGAGGGGAATGCTGTTGTTTTATTGAAATTGAAAGGAGTAGAAACTAAGAATCTGAGTCCAAGATGTTTACAATACTCTCTGCAAGTGAGCCAAAGAGAAAGAAATGGAATCAAAACTGAGAAAAACTAAGTTTTCTCACAATATATCCACTAATTTTCTAAGATGGAAAAAAGAAAACTACCCCAAAAAACACTCTAAAAGCTCTGCCTCCAAATCCTTTTTGGAATCCATAAAAAAGCCTTGAAAACTACAACCAAACATATTACAAAAACTGCCAAAAACTCCTCCAAGGTGGTCCCACCAAAAAAAGCCTAAAAAACATGCTTTATCTACTCCATAGAGGCTTGATTTTTGTTGGCATTTCAATTCGCACCTCTGGTATGCGATTTGGAAATGGACAGCTATGCATAGATAAACTGCTCTCCTATTGGAAGGGGGAGTTCCCTTTCTTGCTGATGTTCGCTGAAAAGATAACTTGAATGAAACTTCGCCTATCTTCTTTTTGATTCTCAGCTGCAGAGCACAAGGTTATAAAACTCTAAACGCTGCAGAAGAGGTTTTTCTTTTTTAATAAAACTTCTACTACAACTAGCATAGACTAATGACACTTTCAACCTCCTGAGTAAATTCAGAGCAAAGGAAGTTGAAAGTGAATGGGGAATGATTGTTAACACAAAAACTCAAGTAGTTTTCCTCCAGATTTACACCACAAGACTAAGAGTACTTTAATGATGAAAGCTGAAAATGAAAGCCATAGAAGCTACACATCTGACGATGAAAACTTGATGAATTGATATAGAATATCAGAGCAAAGTAGGCATGAGATTTCTATTCAATATCAGAAAGTTTAATACAACTCCAGGATAGCAAGACTGCAGCAAAAGGTAGGCATACAGTAAGCGATCAAACACTGGAGAACACTGAACACAAAATGAACAAACACCTGAAATAACAATGTTTGCAGGCTAGAATAGGCACAGCAAATTTGTTATCACAAAAGTCATTCCTTACAATGAACATAGATTGAACAGACACTGGGAATAGCAATGTTTGCAGGCTAGAATAGGCACAGCAAATTTGCTATCACAACTACCATTACAAACAATGGGCAAGGATGCCCTTATTTATACTAAAATCAAAGGAGTAGGGAACCCTAAAATCTCCTTGATTAACCCTAACTTGCCAACTCGCAAGCTTTATTACTATTCTAAGACAAAGATACAATAAACAAATGCTTTAAAGCAATCTGCTTTAAAGCAAAAAGATTCCAACTATCACAAGGTGCTTTCTTTCTAAATATAGAATGGATGAGCTTAGGATGAAAGCACATGCTTTAAAACAAAAAGCATATGTTTTAAAGCTGCTTTCTTTTGAAATGCATCCTCATCAACATTCTTGCTTTTTGGTGACATCATCCGTTGATATTCTTTTGCTGATTTCTTCTAAAAAAGCTGATTCTGAGAAAAAAAAGCTGGCACATGGGTTTTGTAGGCAATTCTGTTTTGAAGCAACCTAGATTGTCAGATTTTGAAAAAGTGGAGATTTTCTTGAAAAAGTAGGAAAAAAGCAGTTTCTCGAAAAAAAGCACAACTCCCAATCTTCAAGAGGATAAAATACTGGATGGACCCATCTCGATGAAAACTAAAAAAGCTTTGGTCGGATTTCTGAAAAATGATCCCCTTGAAACAAGGACCCTGAAAAAGCAAGCCTTTCTTCTTCCTCAACCCGAATCTATGAAGAACACTGAAAAAGCACCTGGTTTGGGTCTTCGAATCTTCGTTGAAAGAAAAATAAAATCTTTCCTCTAGATGCAACCTGCAAAAAATAATGAAATAAAGAAGCCCAAAGCTTGTCTTTATAAATCTTTTGGTCGAAAAAGCAGCTTTACTTGTGTGAGAAGAAAACTTCATCCTCATCCATGAAGAAAGCAACTTTTAAAGCATAAATCCAAGTGGATGTCTTCGAATAGGAAGAATCCCTATTTTGTAGGAGCCTATGGCTTCATGTGCAAGATGACAAAAATATCTTCTTTGATGATGTCATCGAATGCGCGAGTTGGAAGAAGTGTTAACAAAAATTTTTTTATTTTCGACACTTCAACACTCGTTTTGACTCAAATATGGCCTGTCTCCAACTTTGACAAGGTGGAAAAATGTCATCATGAATTGAAAAAGCTAATTGATCCTAATATTTTGAAGATTGATCAACTGAGATTCCATCCTCTGCCTCCGTTCGACGATCTGACATCATTTGACCAAGTTTGACCTCCCCGAAACTGCCAACGGGTGAAGATTGGTAACAAGGCATGTCAGAAAACACTGAAAACACAAAAATATTCTAACACTGCTCAAGATGGGCGCCCCAAGCCTCTTGGGGCACCCAGTTTCCCAACACTTAGCCATTTTTGTGATTTTCCAACTTTTCCATTCACCTTGGATCTTTCTTGCATTGTTTTGCGTGCATCATCGAGTCGACGGCCGTTTGTCAGTTTTGCGTCGTTGAAACAGCGTTGGAAAGTCATCAAAGAATTCTGGTAGGTGAACTTTTTTGTGTTGATGACTTTCAAGCTCATGCTTCACCTTGTGAAAAAGCAAAAATGACCCAGTAGAGAAAACTTGGTCGTTTGAAGATTCTGTCTGAACCGCGCCGATCGTGAAGGAAAATCGACCAATGAGAATTGAGCACGACACCTGATTTGGAGATTCTATTTTTAGAAACTTTCTATTTTTAGAAAGTTTTGCCAACATCCATATCTCAAGAAACCCAGAAAACTGAACTCGACATCTATTTTTAGAAATTTCTAAAAATAGAAATTTCTATTTTTAGAAATTTTGCTTTTTTGACTTTTTGACGAAAATTTTTCTAGACTTGTTTCAAAATGCCTTAAAAAAGCAAAAAATTTGGTTGGGTACAACAATTGGCTCTGTCTGGGGACCATGGCGGATACTTACGGCATAGGAGAACCAAGAATCTCTGGATTTTTGCAAGTTGGACTAGTGCCTTATCAGTTGGGCAATAGAGTTAGGTTACATTCCTAATCACCTAGAACAAGACATTTCTCCTACATCACCTAAAACCGGACTTCCTAAAATCACCTAAGAAGTTGGAACTTCACAACACAAGGAACACAACTGACACATTACGGAAAGGGGAAAAACATTACGACATAACAATCACATCACAAAAAGGGGAAACACATTACGAGAACAAAAAATGTTTCACACGCTCTTTTTCCTGAGTGAGGATGAGAAGAGATTTAGGACTGTCACATAAAACCATCGATCGACTCAGAAAAGTAAGAGCCATCTCTCTTTAGCTGTGAAGATTGTCTTGGTAGCGCAAAACTTTTCTTTTTCTGCAACATCCTCTCAAAGAGCCATGATTCAGGAAGGTATTCAAATTCAGGCCATGAGAAGTTTCTAAAAAACTGATTGATATGCCAGGGATCAGGTGGAGCATCTTCCTCCAATGCAAGCAACCTCTGTAACAGGTGAAGATACAGAACTTCTTTATGAAGATATACAGGAAAGTCTTGTGGCCAAAGTACATCTATTGGAATGGTCATCACCACATACTAAATATGAGTTTCATTTATATCTTGTACACATGCAACTTTGTATTCAGTCAATGCATCATCTTCTGGAAAAGGTGCAAGCTGCTCATACATGACTCTCATCACTGATTCTTGGCTTATAGGATCCACAACAGTCATTTCCCATTTTTCAAGTGCTACAGGGGCTTCTTCATCGGTTATGTTTTTGTCCATCCACTCTCCAAAATTTGATGAATCGTCAAGATCTGAATGCTTAAACTCTTGAACATCTTCACCTGACAACTCACTTTCCCATTCATCACCTAGAATCTTGACATCCTCTGTAGAGCAATCTTCTTCAATGCGGATATCCATCATCACTTCTTCAACATTCATGTATCTTTCTTGCTCTGTAAAAGGAGTGGAATCAAAGACAGCTTCATCTGAATCATGTGTTTCCTCTTCTTCTTCTTGATCAATCTCACACATGGCGTATCTCACAAGACATTTGTCAATAATCTCTAATTTTTCAATATCATCCTCTTTAGTGACCAAAACTGAATATTCCATGAACTCTTCACCATCAACCTCTTCATATGTTGTATTCCATATTGGTTGCATAGTATCGGTGAAGTATTTTTCTTGTACAGGTTCATAGATGGATTCAACATCGTCCTCTTCACTAGTATGTATGAAAGATTCTCGAGATGCAGGTGAAGATGGGCTAAACTATAAAAGAAAATTTATAGTATCCTCTATTGAAGAATCACCCTCCAAGTGATGTAGAAAACTGTCGAGATCCAATGATAAATCTTCCATATGATCTCCATTTTTGAGAAATTCCTCCAATGATGAATCATCTTCAAAATGAAGAAGATCTTGTTCTTGCTCCAATTGCAATGTTTCTTTGGTCTCTTCTTTGGATATATCTAACACAGGTTCTTCAAACCAACCTTCAAAAGATGAGAAGCACAAATCAGATTCTTCATTGCTCTCAGCAACATATTTGATCTCTTCCTTGTAATTTTGCTCCTGAGAAGTTTGTTGCACTTCTTCTTCACCAAAGAAGGTTTGTAAGTTGAACATTTCTTCAGATTCATCCTCTGATTTGTCAACCGCATAGACAACTTCCTGATT
Source organism: Cunninghamia lanceolata (assembly GCA_027924645.1). Classification (NCBI taxonomy): domain Eukaryota; kingdom Viridiplantae; phylum Streptophyta; class Pinopsida; order Cupressales; family Cupressaceae; genus Cunninghamia; species Cunninghamia lanceolata. The sequence continues at coordinate 1,461,884 of BSBN01000076.1, forward strand.
TTCTTTAGTTATTTCAGACAGCATAACATATGTACTAGGACCCGTTTCTTGGTATAGCACTTGTGCTTGAGGATCCTGAGATTTCACCACCATGAACCATGACTTGGTTTCTGGTTCCAATTTGAAATTACCTTTCTTTAAAGGAATGGTCGCAGATGACCAATCCAATTGTATTTCTCCTCCAAGATCTTTGCAGAAACTTCTACTTAGCAGCATCCCATAGCTAGCTGGAATGTTAGCTACCAAGATAGTCATCATTATTTTCTTCTCTGGGCAAGCCGCTAATCGAACTTGAGCATCCTTCAATTGTCCCACCAATGGCACTGATTTAGACTCAAGCGAATAACACTTGTCATGTGTTTTGGTGCACGAGAGTCCCAAAGCATTCATTACCTGCAAAGGCATGACGTTGTCTGAGGATCCTGAATCAATGATACAATTGCTCAATTTATAACCTCCTATATATAGAGAAATATAGAAGGGCTTTGGCTTCTCTCCTGCCGGAATAGAAGATTCTAGCAATGTGGGCTGCATGACAGTATCTTTCTTGACATACTTGACAATTCTATCCAGCTGATCTGGATGGTCTTGAAGATACTCTAGCTGAGAAATTTGCACCTTTGTCTTCATCATGGAATCTACTATATCAAAATTTGTTGAAGATGAATTTTGAGTAGTTTTAACACTTTCACGTGATGGCTGAGCATTGGAAGTGGAAGCCACTTCCTTTTCCTTTTCTTTTGGTCTTTGTCTATCCTCTCCTTCCTTCTGTGCCTTAAAATGTTGAGTACGTGTAAACACAGGAGTTGAAAGATTTTCATGATTCACTGCAAGAGAATATTGACGAAAATCGTCTTGTTCTTCCTTCATTATAACAGGTTCATTCTGGAAGTATCCCGTGGTAGAGTTGCTATCGAAGTTGTTCGTCTGTGGTAAGACAACATTCGCACTTGGGGAAGGAACAATGTCTGAAATAGGTGCAGCATCAGCATATCCCATGATTTGATTCATCCTTAAATCTTTAGGACACGTGGCTCCGATATGTGCATCAGTCTCATGAAAGGAACAAAACACTGCATTTTGAGCAGCATCGACTGCTTGCCTTGGTGGTGGTGCTGGCAACCTAGGCCTATAGTTATTGAAAGGCTAAAAATTGTTCCTCTTAGGCTAATATGGTTGCTGAGGCTGATACTGTTGCTATGGTTGGTATTGTTGTTGCGCGGGTTGCCCCTGAGTAGGCAACTGTCTCTTCATGATAGTCACTTCATTTGCTACCTTATGTAGCAGTGGATCTGCAAAGCTTTGAACTAGAGGCCTGATTGAATCCGTTTTCATCTTGCCAGAGGTAATCATGTCGTCCTCTAACTTGATGGCATTTTCTTGTGCATTGGATAATTCTGTTTCATTAGCCGATCTCAAAAAGAAGGCTATCTCAGAAGGAAGAGCGTTAATGAAACTGCTCAATAGAATTTGCGGAGATGGATTAAGGGTATGAGAAAGACGTGTAACTAGGCGATTAAACCTTGCCACAAACTCCCTCATTGGTTCATTGTTTTCCATCTTTGAATTTGAGAGTTGGGCGAACAATCTGTGACCATCTTCGGCAGGCTTGAACCTTGCCAAGAATTTCTCGCTCATAGTTGCCCAGCTTGTAATGATTCCTGGTTCTAGATGATTGAACCAATTAGTAGCATTTCCCGCGAGAGTCTCAACGAAGAGACGCACGGCAACATCTTCATGTGATACATGCAAAACAATGCAAGCTATTGTGAATGTAGAGATGTGTTCATCAGGATGTTGAGTTCCATCGCCATGGAACTGGGGAAAGTGCTTCCTTGACCCCTTTGGTAAATCATGATGTGCTTGTAGGGCCAAAGGTCCAATATTATTACCCCAAGGCAATGGTGGCAGTCGCCTTTGATTTGGATCATTGTGATCACCCATTGTACTAGGCTAGATTACTAGTTCTTCTTGTAATTCTTCCTGCTTGACTTCAGGAACTATCTGAATTTCTCGAGCTATGTTGGATGCTTCTCCAACTTTTGTAGAATCAAGATCTTGAAAGAAAGGATCTGTAGCACCACCTCTTCCTTTTCTTGAATAAACCCTGTGAGCCAGGATTATCTATTGCCACACGGGAGGTGGTAGTACTGGTCTTCCTGCTGCAAGATCTGCTTTGTGTTCTTCTTCGTCAAGGATAGCAGTAGTGTTTCTCCACTCATTAGGACTTTCCTTTTGCACAAATATGAAACTTCTAATGCTGCTAATGATGTCCATTTGCTCTCCTTCCACTCGTACAAGATTTGGTTGAATAATAGGTGGTGTAAGATTTGGTTATTGAACTGGAGCAGAAGGATGCCAGAGAGTCATTACCGTGTCATAAGCCTAAGCTTTCTTGAAGTTTTATGCCTCATGCCCCATGGTGGGTGCCAGAAAACTGTTGGCGTTTCAATTTGCACCTCTGGTATGCGATTTGGAAACAGACAGCTATGCACAGATAAACTGCTCTCCTATTGCAAGGAGGAGTTCCCTTTCTTGCTGATGTTCACTGAAAAGATAACTTGAATGAAACTTCACCTATCTTCTTTTTGATTCTCAGCTGCAGAGCACAAGGTTATAAAACTCTAAACGTTGCAGAAGAGGTTTTTCCTTTTTAATAAAACTTCTACTACAACTAGCATAGACTAATGATGCTTTCAGCCTCCTGAGTAAATTCAGAGCAAAGGAAGTTGAAAGTGAACGGGGAATGATTGTTAACACAAAAACTCAAGTAGTTTTCCTTCAGATTTACACCACAAGACTAAGAGTACTTTAATGATGAAAGCTGAAAATGAAAGCCATAGAAGCTACACATCTGACGATGAAAACTTGATGAATCAATATAGAATATCAGAGCAAAGTAGGCATGAGATTTCTATTCAATATCAGAAAGTTTAATACAACTCCAGGACAGCAAGACTGCAGCAAAAGGTAGGCATACAGTAAGCGATCAAACACCGGAGAACACTGAACACAAAATGAACAAACACCTGAAATAACAATGTTTGCAGGCTAGAATAGGCACAGCAAATTTGTTATCACAAAAGTCATTCCTTACAATGAACACAGGTTGAACAAACACTAGGAATAACAATGTTTGCAGGCTAGAATAAGCACAACAAATTTGCTATCACAACTACCATTCCTTACAATGAACACAGATTGAACAGACACTGGGAATAACAATGTTTGCAGGCTAGAATAGGCACAACAAATTTGCTATCACAACTACCATTACAAACAATGGGCAAGGATGCCCTTATTTATACTAAAATCAAAGGAGTAGGGAACCCTAAAATCTCCTTGATTAACCCTAACTTGCCAACTTGCAAGCTTTATTACTATTCTAAGACAAAGATACAATAAACAAATGCTTTAAAGCAATCTGCTTTAAAGCAAAAAGATTGCAACTATCACAAGGTGCTTTCTTTCTAAATATAGAATGGATGAGCTTAGGATGAAAGCACATGCTTTAAAATAAAAAACATATGTTTTAAAGCTGCTTTCTTTTGAAATGCATCCTCATCAACATTCTTGCTTTTTGGTGACGTCATCCGTTGATATTCTTTTGCTGATTTCTTCTAAAAAAGCTGATTCTGAGCAAAAAAAGCTGGCACATGGGTTTTGTAGGCAATTCTGTTTTGAAGCAACCCAGATTGTCAGATTTTGAAAAAGCAGAGATTTTCTTGAAAAAGTAGGAAAAAAGCAGTTTTCTCGAAAAAAAGCACAACTCCCAATCTTCAAGAGGATAAAATACTGGATGGACCCATCTCGATGAAAACTGAAAAAGCTTTGGTCGAATTTCTGAAAAATGATCCCCTTGAAACAAGGACCCTGAAAAAGCAAGCCTTTCTTCTTCCTCAACCCGAATCTATGAAGAACACTGAAAAAGCACCTGGTTTGGGTCTTCGAATCTTCGTTGAAAGAAAAATAAAATCTTTCCTCTAGATGCAACCTGCAAAAAATAATGAAATAAAGAAGCCCAAAGCTTGTCTTTATAAATCTTTTGGTCGAAAAAGCAGCTTTACTTGTGTGAGAAGAAAACTTCATCCTCATCCATGAAGAAAGCAACTTTTAAAGCATAAATCCAAGTGGATGTCTTCGAATAGGAAGAATCCCTATTTTGTAGGAGCCTATGGCTTCATGTGCAAGATGACAAAAATATCTTCTTTGATGATGTCATCGAATGCGCGAGTTGGAAGAAGTGTTAACAAAATTTTCTTTATTTTCGACACTTCAACACTCGTTTTGACTCAAATATGGCCTGTCTCCAACTTTGACAAGGTGGAAAAATGTCATCATGAATTGAAAAAGCTAATTGATCCTGATATTTTGAAGATTGATCAACTGAGATTCCATCCCCTGCCTCCGTTCGACGATCTGACATCATTTGACCAAGTTTGACCTCCCCGAAACTGCCAACGGGCGAAGATTGGTAACAAGGCATGTCGGAAAACACTGAAAACACAAAAATATTCTAACACTGCTCAAGATGGGCACCCCAAGCCTCTTGGGGCACCCAGTTTCCCAACACTTAGCCATTTTTATGATTTTCCAACTTTTCCATTCACCTTGGATCCATCTTGCATCGTTTTGCGTGCATCGTCGAGTCGACGACCGTTTGTCAGTTTTGCGTCGTTGAAACAGCGTTGGAAAGTCGTCGAAGAATTCTGGCAGGTGAACTTTTCTATGTTGATGACTTTTGAGCTCATGCTTCACCTTGTGAAAAAGCAAAAATGACCCAGTAGAGAAAACTTGGTCATTTGAAGATTCCGTCTGAACCGCGCCGATCGTGAAGGAAAATCGACCAATGAGAATCGAGCACGACACCTGATTTGGAGATTCTATTTTTAGAAACTTTCTATTTTTAGAAAGTTTTGCCAACATCCATATCTCAAGAAACCCAGAAAACCGAACTCGACATCTATTTTTAGAAATTTCTAAAAATAGAAATTTCTATTTTTAGAAATTTTGCTTTTTTGACTTTTTGACGAAAATTTTTCTAGACTTGTTTCAAAATGCCTTAAAAAAGCAAAAAATTTGGTTGGGTACAACAATTTTATCCATAACTTCCCAATTTCGCCCATAAGAAAGAAAACTCGAAAAAAGAAAGATTATGTTTGCTTTCCTCTGCTTTAACTGCATTTTATAACAAATATTTATAATCAATTTATAGAATATTGCTTTAAACATTGTTTTACAATAGATATACAGTTTTATTTCCTATCTTGTGTTGGTTTGATCTTGATTTGATTTTTACCAAAAAATAAAATACAAGGCCTATGTGGCATTTCTCCAAGTATATATATTCTATGGCATTTGATTTTCTATAAAAATCATAAAATATGGAGGCATACTAGATGTTTTTTGCAAAAATAAAAGCCTATAAGGCTTATCCTCTATCTGGCTCTGCAAAATATCTAAGGGCATATGAGTCATGACTTATCCTTTAAATATTTTGCAAAATGCACTAAGGCATATGGACCTATGTGTTCATTCTCAAGGTGAATGAATGATCTTTCTGGGCACAAAGCAAAAGCAATAAACATGCAAAGGAACCTAAGGCATTTCAAGCATGACCTAACTCCAAATAGCTAAGGGGCCTAGGGCATATTTATTCTAAGTCATGAAGATTAAACATTTACAAGGTGGACTAGAAACCACGATAGGCATTATTTGGAAAATGAAATCGATGTGATAAAAATCATATTAGTCGAATTAGGGCATATAATGAAACCCTAAACAAAAAATAGTCCCAACCCTAGTTTCTCAGGCTCATTTTCACTTTGGAACATTGGAGAAATGGCTTTGCTACCGCCACCATGAGGAACTAGGGTTTGTAGCAAAACCATTGATTTCCCTGCATCTTTGGAGGATTTTTTCATGCATTTTATACAGGAAAACAAAGGTAAGATACCCTTTGTTACATATCTGCTCCATTTCTCTTCATTCTGGAAGTAGATCTTGGCCTTAATGGCTGCGGCTGCTTGCATTTTTCTGATACATTTCTATTTCTGTCTCTTTCTATCGATGCCTTTCTAACTGAGGCCATCATGCATGACCTATTTCAAGCTCTTCTGAAGGCAACAAGAATGGGTAAAAACCCACGACTTTGTGTATTCAGTCAAAGGTGAGTTCTTAAATCTCAAACTCTGCTTTATTTCTTTGGTCGAACCTAGTAATACCTTGCACTCTGTATATTATCTTCATTTGAGAGGCCGTGGCCATAATGGCAAAACAATGGTTTTTCTTTGTTCACTTCCTGCATAGATGATAAGAAACAATGTTGTTCATCTGTTCCTGAAGGTGCAAAATAACCACAAGCCCTTGTTCGACATTATACCAGTCATGGTTTGATATGGTTGTTTCTTTGTCATTTCTGAGTGCTCCTTTTGCTTATATGAGTTCAAAGGTTTTTATATTTCTATACCTGCAATTTTATGAAACCTCAAAGTAGTTTAATGGCTATGAGAAAAGATATTCTCCCCATATCACTGCCCATGACTGTATGCTTATCCGCTCTGAAGATTCATTATTTTTGTATGAGCTCGAACTTTTGTTTCCTCTAACAGTGCAAATTGCCAACTTTCTACTAGGTCAAGCTTGATGTATCTGATGCTTTATCATTTTTGCATTTGAACCTTTGTGGATTTGAAATTAAATATTTCCTTTGGCTATATCTGAAACTTGTCAAAACGACAAGGGTTTTGACATTTTATGAAGAAAACATGTTCTTTCTGCACCTGTATGTAGAATATATGGAATTTTACTGTTCTTCCACTCTAAATATGAACTTGATAAGCTGAAAACTCTTCATTTTATTGTACTTTCTCCCCTCTATGTAATTCAATGTGGGCTTTGTCATTATGGGAAGCAAATGCACTCTTTTTTTATGTCTTTTCCTTTGTAAAATGACAACATCCTGCTGCCTTGGGTCAGAGCCTTTGACCTCATCATCTTTGACTATATAGAATCAATAGCATTCTCATCATTCATGATGTCTTGAAATGTACATACTTCTAACTATGTTTCTATAGCATCATAGTGATTACTATATGAATAGGAATGCATAATAACAATAACCTCCAATTGACTTCCACAGTAGCCACAAAACATTTATGTTCTTTAATACTTCACTTATCTTTCTGATCTGCAAGAAATACTTATTTGATCAATCATGAGAAAAAGGTTACGATCCATTTCTATTATTTCAACTGAATTCTGTAGTGATGACATTCATACTATTACTGTGAGGGGGAGAATGAGGTTAGTCAAATTAATGAAAACATAAACCCAAACACCAATGGAAGTTGAAAGCAAAGAAGAATTAAACCAAAACAAGTAAGAACATACTTACAAACTCCTTTACCTGTCGTTTTCTATTGTTTGCCTATCTTTCTTTGATCTTGATTGTGAAGCCCTCAGAAGCTTTCCTTGCTTGCTTGCTTGTTTGAAGATGACAAAGGAAGAATGGCTTTTGATATGAGTTTGTGTTGAATGTGAGCTTCAACACATGATAATGGAGGACCCTTGAGAATGGAATGAGAGAGAGAGAATGAGAGAAATTTTGGTATAGTGATTGTGCAAGATGAAGTTCCTCCTCTCTAATGGCTTAGAAGAGGGTTTTATTTATAGATTTTCAAAAAAGGTAATGGAGGGTGAGGATCAAAAGATGAGATCAATGGCTCTCATTTTTTGTGAATCTTTAATTCATAATGGATGAATTAAAAATTCTTTATTTGAGAATAGTGGATTATGACAATTGAATTAAGAATTCAATAGTGGAGGATAGTGGGTTATGACAATTGAATTAAGAATTCAATAGTGGAGGATAGTGGGGAACATTGAATTAAATATTTAATTGGTGAGGGTTAGTGGGGAACATTGAATTTAAATATTCAATTGGCGAAGGCTAGTGGGGAACATTAAATTAAAATATTCAATTGGTGAAGGCTAGTGGGGAACATTTGAATTAAATATTCAATTGGTGAAGGCTAGTGGGGAACATTGAATTAAATATTCAATTTGGTGGAGGTTAATTGATTTAAAGATTTATTTTAGAAAACGGAGGATATTAGTTAATTAAATATTCAGAATATTTAATTATATGTGCAACATGGTGAGGTGGAAAAGATGAGGTGGATTGATGAGGTGGATTTTGGACTTTAGACATTAGAAGAATTGAGAGAATTTAATTAAATAAAATGACTTTATTTAATTATGGGATAATGAAACAATCAAATAAATTTTGAATATTTATTTAATTGACAGAAGAAAATAAGAATTAAGATAAATATTAAAATATTTACTTAATTCGACCCGAGCCAATTTTAGGTGTATACATTTTGCCCCTCTTTGAAGCAATGTGTTTTATCACATTGTTTCAAAGAATAGGAATAGTCTGATGCTGATACATGCCCCAGTTTGCCCCTGGTACAGGTTACGATGATAGGATGCCCCCTCGGGAGTTTGGATAGGGAGAAGGCGGAAGGCGTGAGATAGACAATCTCACGAAAAGGAAGGTGAAGATGGGTTAGGCTGGAGAAAAATAGGTGATGGTTCAGAGAAATGGACATGGAAAGCCGTCATAGAGTCATAGAGTCAGATATGTGCCACTTACTATATATAGGATCTGGATCCACAAGTATGATTCATTTGTACACTTGTCCATAGTTGATTTGTCCTCTGGAGAGCTTAGGAGAGCATGGCAGCCAAAGAGATGGATATTTCGTGCGAGCAGCATCGGTTTGAGCGGATTCGACGATTCAATCGGCTAGCAGAGGTAGGACCCCCAGTATGTAGTTCTTCAAAACTTGTCGAAAGTCAATTTTTATGTGTATTAATGGCTAGGAAAACCATCTAGGGAAAATGCGCAACAACCCTAGTTTTGTGCATATGCGCACCGAAATGGTACATATGTTGCAAAATTCTGCGTTTACGCCGCCAAATGGCGCATATGATTCTTTTGCACATTTGTTTCCTAAATGTACACATTCGTTCTTTTTGCGCATTTGAGCGTTGAAGTGGCACATTTGTTCTGAAGTTGCGCATATGTTTTGTGAATGTGTGCATATGATAGTATTGCACATGTGATCTATGGAATGGCGCATATGTTGGGAAGTTGTGCATTTGCGATAATAGGTTGTGCATGTGCCAGAATGGTGCATATGCAAAAGGAAGTGGCGCATTCATGGTGAAGTTGCACTTTTGGTATGAAATGGCACATTTGCCACTTGGATTGGCACATTTGCACTTTTAGGCAAATCAGTTGACTTAACAAAATTAACCCAATTGGCATCTTGATCGATGTGTCAATTGATTAGCGATCTTTGAGATTGCTGAGAATCTAGTCAAGAGATGATACGCTGTTTTGATTAATTTGATATGTTGAGCCAATGATAGGATAGCTTGATTTCTTGTAGTAGGTTTTTGATATGGATTTGGATTTCACTGACGGTATGCGTTTCTTGGTTGTAGGAGGATATTCAGGACATTTTGACATCGTGAGAGTTGTTCCTGTTGCCGTTGTTGTAGCGGTATATGTTGACCGAGATGGAGCGGGAGGCTCTAGGTGCTATGGGTTTGTATCATGTTCTCTTCATGCCCAAGGTTTGCATGAACCGGGTGATGGTGACTGCAGCCATGGAGCAATTCCATAGTGAGGATGAGACCTTCCATCTTTCGATGGGAGAGATGGCCATTACTCTGGAGGATGTGTATCGGATTCTGCACCTCCCTATTCAGGAAGAGTTGGTTGAGTCTGAGTCACAACGTGACGCTGGGCTGGAGGAGTGCAGGCGTGTTTTTGATGATCCCAAGTTGGCAGAGGAGGAGATCTCGTGGCAGGACATGCATGACTGCTATGACTACTTCCCAGGCATAGTGGTTGGACTAATCGGTAGCGTAGTATGCCTCAATAGGAGAGCGTATAGCGTCCCCATTGGCTAGGGATGGATGCTGGAGAGTATGATCACCGACGGGACCTGGTATGCGTGGGGTGTGTGTGTGCTTGCACACCTATACAAAGACATGCATCAGATAGTGTACCACCGAGGCTCTGGTTTAGTCATAGGTGGGTCTCTCTTACAGTTTTGGTTGTGGGAGCACATTGCTATCACACAGTTGATCTGCGTATTTCATAGGCAGAGGGGTGAGCCCTATAGTTACGACTATGCAGGTGTGATTTCCCAGCATAGGCTGGGGAGGCTTGAGTACTAGAGGCATGCCTTTGATGGAGTGGATGCAGTTGTCTGGTGGCCGTACCTTGACTGCGAGGTATGGGAGGACGAGGCGGATGAGCTCCCTTATTGTTTCCAGATGAGGTGGCTGATTGGCCGGACTTGATTCATTTTGGAGCGATAGATTGTCAGCCGAGTGCAGAGACAGTTTGGTCATGTACAGGGTAGACCATAGGGCGAGGCATGCTTTGCTAGGACATACGCCGAGCGGTATAGGTGGGGTCCTGTGGCCTCTTATGAGGAGGCATTGGCCGATTTTTAGCAGATTCCTTATGCAGCTTGGCCGATGCGGAGATATATAGTAGATGCTGGCATGACGCTAGACTATGAGGAGTGGTTTGCAGCACATCCATTTCCTTGCTACTCAGGTCCTGGAGAGGTATCTCCTCATATAGATGAGGGTGACTTAGATGGAGGGGGTGAAGCTGGCAGGGGGAGGGGTGGATGGAGGAGGAGGAGAGATCATGGAGATGATGGGAGACAGAGACAGAGGTAAAGAGTCAGAGAGGGGCTCGTGGGATAGCAGGCAGTGGGACAAGCATAGGTCCAAGTGCCAGTGCAACCAGAGATAGCACAGAGACAGATGCTGCCACCTCAGCAGGTGCCAGCGCAACAGGTGGCATAGGCCAAGCAGGCTCCACAGCCTGATATGTAGCAGTAGGTTCTGGTTTCTTTACAGACCTAGACTAGGCAGCTGAGGGCTCGTTTGAGAGTAGCGAAGTCACATAGAGAGTCAGATGCGACTCGGATATCAGAGTTGAGCCGGGAGAGGGATGCAGCCTTAGCTAGTATGCGGGCTATGAGGGCAGAGCGGGATGCAGCCGTGATGGCCATGGGTACCGATGGGACCTCTAGTTTCTTGGTGGCACAGGTATAGCAGTCACAGGCCCAGGTAGCACAGTTACAGAGTGATCTTACTAGATCTCAGGCATAGACTCAGTATTACCAGGGCTTATATCACGGTGCTGTGCCAGCGAGTCAGAGAGCCTCGAGCTTCCGGAGCCAGTTAGAGGCAGCACAGAGAGCAGGTGGGTCTCGGTCTGTGGGCTCAGTGAGGGGCCCACCGCCGTCAGGGGTGGATAAAGGAGAGGCTAGTACCGGGAGCAATGTTCCTCGATGGCAGAGTTAGTTAGAGCCAAACATCTGTATTGACGTGTATTGTGGCACCTTTTTGATGATGGCTGAGATAGCCGATAGATATTTTTATTTTGAGATATGTATCACCATTTTTTGTATACACTTATGACATGACTCTGGGATTTGGATAGAGTTTGTGATATATTGTACATTTGGACATGTGTTGGATGTTTATATGATGATATACCTATTTGATGGTCTACATGTATGTGTTCTTACATTTTATATGCTATGGATGCAATTTGATTTTATGATGTGTTTGTATATGTTATGCATACTAGATGGATGTTTAGAATGCTTTTGAGTTATGCAAATGCTAATGTGTATGGATATGGTTATGCAGTTCGATATGTATGTGACCTATGTTTTTGATTTTCTTTTGATATGATGTATGGATGCACAATGTATATGGATGATCTAAAATGTATGGAAATTGATCTCAAATGATGTAATCATGCGAATGACTATCTCATGTGATGTGATATGCAACTTATATGCTATGTGTTAGATATGTCCAGATGTACTCAATCGACACAGAGATGATATAAACGAGTGGAATAGAAGAAGACATGGAGAAATACTGACTTTCATTTTGGATATACTGCAGGGTTTGCATTATTGTGTGTATGATATGGAGTTGCTGGATATGAGATGGATGCGGATATGGATTTTTCACCTTTGCAAGTTTTTTGCTTTCATCATCAGACACTTTTTGGTATTTTTCATTTTTTGAAATGTGGTAAGAGAATACAAGCATCTAGGTATAGTTAGACCTAGTTGTCCTGAGTATCCCTTACCTGGATTTTGATATAGCAAGTTGATACAAGCATCTAGCCAAACTTGAATCTAGATGACCTGAGCACTTCTTGCATTTTAACAGACAAGGATTGCCCCTTTTCATGTTTAGACCTCGAAGTCCTCAATGATCTTTTGCCGATCACATCTTTAGACATAAGTCGTCACATTACTAAAGTTTAATCCACAAGCAGCAGACAAAGAAAAATTATGTCCCCATCATAGCATCTCTTAGCTATTGGCATCCTTGAGTAGCATAGGAAGACATAATTGACAAAAATTCAAGACCTTGTAAGTTAACCTGTTGACAAAACATTCTTGCATTAGATGTGTCTTTTTGCCATAATTGAAATAGAATTGTTTTGAGTGTTTTGGTATGGTGCTCTGCTTTGTTTTTGTTTTGGTCAGGTTGATGTTATGTGTCGAGAACTTTGTTCTAGGTGTCTAGTGAAGGTATCGCAATCCTTTATTGGTATCTCCTTTCAAAGCGATGGTATTCAAGAACCCCAATCCACAACTAGGTCAAGGAGTTGCCCCCAGTTTAGACCAGAATCAACTTATTATGGGTGAGATGACAATAGATGTGGAGAGATAGACCCTAAGGGACTGACCTAGTGCCTCGAGGGCTCATTGCTAAATGACCTTGCCTACGTGACGATGCAGAGGCAACGTAGTTCGGGGTGAACCCTGATGGACCTAAGACCTAGGTGATGGTGGATCTACAAAAGTGGTATGGACTTGGATAGAAAGACCAGATATGGGATTGACGGGACAGCAGAGCCTCAGGGGCGCATGGATAATGGCCTTGCCTATGTGATAGCTCAGAGGCGACGTAGTTCGGGACTTGGACCATGGATGGACTAGAGGATAGATGACAAGATATGAGATGGACAGGGAAGCAGAGCCTCGAGGGCACATGGATAATGGCCTTGCCTACGTGATAGCTCAGAGGTGATGTAGTTCGGGGTGGTTCAAAGGACTGGTTTGGTGTGATGGAGACAAGAGTCAATAAAGCTGGTCATAGATGGAGGGAGTGGTTTGTCGTAGATAGTGCCTGTTTACCAGGTTTTCACCACTTACTTTTATTTGCATTCGTAGCCAAAAGTACACATGACGCTTGTTTGCCAGGTTTTCATCATGGTACCTATCCTTTTGTCATTTTTCTATTTTTTTAATTTTTTGTTCTATTTTTTATCACTTTTTCAATTTTTTTGATTTTTTTTGTTCTGTTTTTTTATCACTTTTTCAATTTTTTTGATTTTTTCAGGACTCCCTTACATCGGGCTTTTCACGTATAGAATTTGCGAAGATGCATGCTATTGACAGAATCATCGAATAGTTCACCTTTAGATGTGGCCAATTGATATGCCCCCGATCCATAAGCTATGATGACGACATAAGGACCTAACCAGTTGGGTTCGAACTTGCCTTTCTTTTCTCTATCTGGCTGATTGCTGGGGTTCTCTCTAAGGATGAGATCACCAACTTGGAAGACTCGGGGCTTCACCTTATGATTGTAGCTTCTGGACATTCTTTGCTGATAGGCTTTTAGGTGGTTAAAGGCCTGTTGCCTTCTTTCTTCCAGCAGTTCTAACTCTTGTAGTCTAGTTACTCTGTATTCTTCATCGGAGATGAGGCCTCTTAACGAAACTCGCAAGGATGGGATCTCGACTTCAATGGGCAAGATGGCTTCAGCTCCATAGACTAGGGAGTATGGTGTTGCACCTGTGGGTGTGCGAATTCTTGTGCGGTAGGCCCACAGCGCGAGATTTAGTTGAACATGCCAATCACGGCCGGCATCATTGACAGTCTTTTTCAGGATTTTTAATATGGTTTTATTTGATGCCTTCACTTGACCATTGCCTTAGGGGTAATACGGGGTGGAAAAGTGGTGTTGGATGTGGAATTTGTCACATAGTTCCTTGACATCCTGATTTTTGAAGGGTCATCCATTATCCGTGATAATGGACGAAGGGATACCATAGCGACAAATGATATAGTTTAAGATGAATGAGGCAATTTGTTTGCCGGTGATGTTGGCTAAGGGCACAGCTTCAATTCACTTTGTGAAGTACTCAGTGGCAGTGATTATGAACTTGTGTCCGCTGGATGAAGGGGGTGAATCTTGCCCACTAAGTCAAGTCCCTACTGACAGAACGACCAAGGAGTTGTCAATGGTTGTAGCTCCTGCACTGGTGCATGTATCAAGTTCTCATGGATTTGGCATTTCTGGCACTTCTTGACAAAATGATAAGAGTCTTGTTCCATGGTCGGCCAATAGTACCCCATGCGCATGAGTTTCTTTGCTAGGGTAGAGCCACTAGAGTGAGCCCCGCATATTTCATCATGTATTTTGCTTAGAGCAGTTTGATATTCCTCTCTATCTAGACACCTAAGGATAGTACCATCGAGACCTCGGTGATACAGGGTGTTAGCGACAATGGCATACTGGGATGCCTACCGGATGAAGGTTCTTTTCTGGTTATGGGAGAGGTCGGGTGGGAGTGTATTCTCTTTTAGATAGGTAAATATTTTACCATAGAGAGGAGAATCGGTTCCTACGATGTGGCATATGATATGGGAATCTGGAGTGTCATAAGCAGGACAGGAGACTGGCTCTACTAAGAACTCATATTGTGTTTGATTGCTTGGAATGTCGAGAAGAGATGCGATTGTAGCCATTGCGTCTGCAGCTTTATTCTTGATCCTTGGTATCTGTTCAAATGATATCTTGATGAAATACTCCTTGAAGTCATCTACCATGTGTTTATAAGGAATTAGTTTCTCATCCTTCGTTTGGTAGTCATCATTTACTTGGTTGATGACCAGTTGTGAGTCACCATAGACTTGAAGTTCCTTGATGTTCCACTCAACCGCTAGCTTGATACCGATGACCAGAGCCTCGTATTCTGCTACATTGTTAGTGCAAGGGAACATTAATCTATATGACTTTGGAATAGTGTTGCCATTAGGTGTGATCAATAAGATACCTGCTCCCGATCCATGCTGAGTGTAGGAGCCATCAAAGTACATTTTCCAGTTTGACATGGAAGATAGACTCATCTGGAAATTCAAAGCTCAGGGGGTTGTCATCCGTTAAAGGTGCCTCTGCTAGTTGATCTGCAAGCACTTATCCTTTTATCGCTTTTCTATCTACATATTCTATGTCGAACTCACTGAGAAGCATGACCCATTTTGATAATCTACCTGTTAAGGCAACCTTGTTGAGTAAGTATTTCAGTGGGTCAATCTTTGCCACCAGTTTAATAGAGTGTGACAGCATGTAATGTCTCCATTTTTGCGAGGGAAATACAACAGCTAGACATGCTCTTTCTATTGGTGTGTATTGCAACTCATATCCGACAAGTGTTTGACTAATGTAGTAGATAGCTTGTTCTTTTCCATCATAGTTCTGTTGAGCAAGGAGAGATCCCAAAGCCATTGGTGTAGCTGAGATATATAGTAATAGAGGCCTGCCCTTAATTGGTGGCATTAATACTGGTGGCTTCATTAGGTATTCCTTCAGCTGTTGAAAAGCCTGCTCGCATGACTCATTCCATTTGAAGGATACATTTTTATGTAGTAGATGAGAGAATGGGTGGCACTTATCTGCCAGTTGGGAAATGAACCGTCTAATAGACTGTAGTTTGCCTTGTAGGGATCTCAATTGAGTCAAATTTTTAGGAGGTGGCATCTCCATTATGGCCTTCACCTTAGCGAGATCAACTTCGATACCATTTGCAGATACTATGTAGCCCAGTAGTTTTCCTAACGTAACCCCGAACACACACTTTTTCGGATTAAGTCGCACATTAAACTGTTCCAGTCTATTAAAGATCTTGTCTAGTACTGCTAGATGTCCTTCTCTTGTGAGAGACTTTGCTAGAATGTCATCGACGCAGTCTTCCATTATAGTATGCATCATATCATGGAAGATCATTGTCATGGCTCTCTGATATGTTGCCCCAACATTTTTCAGACTGAATGGCATGATGCACCAATAGTAGGTGCCCCAAGGACATGTAAATGTAGTTTTGTGTTGGTCTTCTAGTGCAATCTTTATCTGGTTATATCTCGAGAAACCATCCATAAGTGAAAGCATGGTATGACCTGCTGTGAGATCTACAATCATGTCGATGTTGGGCAAGGGGAAGTCATCCTTCGGACAAGCTTTGTTTAGGTCCCTGAAGTCACTACATATTCTGACCCTGCCATCCAGTTTAGCCATCGGTACGATATTTGAAACCCATTCAGGATAATCTATGGGCTTGATAAACCTGACATCTAGCAGTTTCTTCAGTTCTTCCTTCACCATGAGAGCCACATGCAGATGCATCTTTCTGAGCTTTTGTTTAATAGGCTTAGCTCCTGGAGCTAAAGATAAGTGATGCATGATGAGATTTGGATCAAGCCCTGGCATGTCAACGTATGTCCATGCAAAGTTGACTTGCTTTCTTTTGAAGAAATCTATAAATGCTGATTTTTCAGGTCCTGTGAGGGCCTTAGCCATGTGGATCATCCTGGGCTCATCCTCTATGTTGACATTGGTAGGTTCTGCTGGTTCTATCAATATCGATGATCTCTCCTGATGTGTAAGATTGGGGAGAGGGTCAAGCATTCCATCTTTCGGTGCCTCAGAGAGGTTTTCACCGTTGGATGCGTCTTTGTTTTTACTATTTTGATGATCTAACACTACCGTGGAGCGGTTTTCACTGTTAGATCGTTCTTTTATTTTGATGTTTTTATGATTGAAAGGCTTGGCGCTCTCTCCAAAATAGGCCTTCTCATTGAGTTCTATAGCATAGCTAGCTCTGTGGTCGCCTACAGGTATGTGATCTCTAAGCTTAAGGTAACCGATGATCGCATCATCATTTTCAAAGGTGTCTAATTCAGGGGTGGTACCTTCTAGGTCCCAGTCGATAAGTTCAAGGTGTACCAAAGGTAAGGGATCATTAGGTTGGTTTGGTTTAGTGGCATTGATGGTTAGGACAAAGTTATTGAAGGAGCAGACAAAGTCTGCGATGGTACTCTCTATTAGTGGGTTCGTCAAGGGGGGGAACATTCCTTCCTCACAATTTTCACTATTGTTACTATGCGGGTCGGACTCTAATGGCCTAGCCCTTGGGCTTTGTCTCTCATTTGCAGAGGTTGGGTCATACTCATGGACAACATCAATATCTTTTTCATCACAAGATAGTTCAGAGAGGCTATCCCACTCATACTTATTAGAATCAATTTTGCTCCCCATCTGCATTCTCTGAATTTGTTCAATCAGATTGCTAGTAGATGCTTCTGTTTGTTGGCCCTTGCTGATGTTGGTTCTAGTGTCTTTTGATGCTCTTGTGTACCCTAGCCCTGTAGTGTCTCAGGCTATCAAGGTAGGAGGTTAGATGGGTTCAGTGATGCCATCCTTTCTTGAGTCAAGCGGACCTCGTCCTTCATACCCCATTCTCTTTAGTATTTGAAAACCTTGACCATATTTTGCTATTTGTATAATGGGGTGGTCATGTAATGTTAAGGAACTACCTTCATCCTGGTATAACCATTGTAGGATATCTTTTTCATCACTCTCATCCTCTAGGCTCCCCCATTTCACAAATGGTCCTTTGGTGATCTTGTTTGCTTTCAGTGTTCTTAGGATGGGTCTCCCATAGGATTGAGGAGATAGGGGCAGTTGTGCCAAGCAAAGGGATTGAGATATTGTGTACTCACCCCAGCCTTTATCTTGGAGTTGGAGTTTAGGTTGAGGTTCCCCTGAAGAAGAAGCAAGTGTAACTGGGTCTACATGAGATGAAGAGGCGGTAGAAGCCCTGTTGGTTGGGATTATGACTTCTAGTTTGGGCTGAATGGAGTTGCAGTATTGATAGGGGTTAGGGTCACCTTGGATGGTGATCTCTTGACCTTCATGTGAGAATTTGATACATTGATGGTATGT
Source organism: Cunninghamia lanceolata (assembly GCA_027924645.1). Taxonomy (NCBI): domain Eukaryota; kingdom Viridiplantae; phylum Streptophyta; class Pinopsida; order Cupressales; family Cupressaceae; genus Cunninghamia; species Cunninghamia lanceolata. The sequence continues at coordinate 1,480,028 of BSBN01000076.1, forward strand.
GGAAGGCACTGCTTTCAAAGCGTGTACCCCTAGCCATCCCAGAAGAATGTTGTATGCTAATTCCATGTCAAGGACTTGACAAGCCACATCTTTCACTACGGGGCCCACTCTAATTGGTAGGGTAACAATTCCTTTAGATGTTCTTTCTTCCTCATCATAGGCTTTTATGGTGATTTTTCTTTTCGGATCTATAGCCTTCTCTGAAAACCCCAATGTAAGGATTAGCTTCAATGTGCAGATATTCAAACCAGCCCCTCCATCGATTAGGACTCTTTTGATCTTGTGCTTGTGTATGAAAGGTTCAATGTGAAGGGAGGCGTTATGGGGTTGAGTGATAGACATATCATCTTTCTCCGTGAATGATAGGGAGTGCGGTGAGGTGATGTGATGTGATTGACCATAGTTTGGAATTACTCTTCAGCTAGGTTCGTGGGAATGGAGGCTTCTGCTAAGGCTTTGTCAAGTATGGACCTATGAGAAGGAGAAAGACGTAGAAGTTCTAACATGGAGATGTGTGCAGGTGTTTTGTGGAGTTGATCCATGATACTATATTGACTAGACGGAGGAGCGGATGCTCCTCTAAGGGTGACTCTGTTACTACGGGTAGTAAGATTGCAGTCTGGATCCTTGTTGATAGTGATCACACTAATGTGTGAGTCACTTTCATAGATATGGTTAACAACATAGTCGTATCTGATATTTGTGTAATTTGCGTTGTTAGAGCCACAGTTATTTCTGTTGGAAGGACCTCCTTGCTCGTATTTAGGAAGAGGATCCTTGAATGCCTGATGATCGCTGTTTGAGGTATGTCCATTAATAGATATCTTGTTTTGATCTATTAAGTCTTGGATTGTATGCTTGAGTGCAATACAATCATTTGTCTTGTGCTCCCTATTTCGATGGTATTCGTAGAAATCATTATCATTCCACTAGTGGGGTTTGACCTTTGGCTCGTACTCCCGTGTTAAAGGAAGTGTTATGAGATTGTTGGCGATCACCTTTCGTAGAGCTGTTTCTAGTGATTCATCCAAAGGCGTGAACGTTCTTTTAGGCTGAAAGTTTGTGAACCTAGATTGAGTATTTTTTGGTTTGTTTTGTGTGGGGTTATTTTGGGGTGTTGACAGGTTAAAAATAGGTTGTTTAGGTGCCGCCTTTTTGGCATCTACTACCTGATCATTCACAATGTTTTTGTTCTTTGTTCAAAACCTAGGCTTATCATTATTGGCATAGGTGTTAGGAGTGTCCTTATAGTGTTTGATCTGACCTTTTGCGAGTAGGGCTTTCTCTATGATGAGACCCACCTCAATGACTTTGCTAAACGAAGTAGGACATTGGATTTGAACTTGGTAGCTTAGGTCCGTTTGTAGGTTGTGAACCAACATTTCTAGCATTTATCTCTCCGGCATTTGGTGAGGGCACTTGCTTGCCAATTGTCTCCATCTCTGTAAGAAGGCGGCGAAAGATTCTCCCCCTTTCTGTTTGGTGTTACAGAGATCCAATATTGAGATGTCGTGCTCAATGATGTATGAGAAGTGAGTGACAAATTTGTTGACAAGTTCATTGAATGTTTTGATACCAGGTGGCAGTCTAGAGAACCAATCCATGGCTTGTCCTCCCAAGCTCCATGGAAATAGTCGCATAAGGTAAGTGTCATTGTGTGCGACCTCTAGGCAAGTAGCATTGAACTCTCTAATATGATCTCTTAGATCACCCTTCACTTGATATTTATTGAATTTAGGCATTTCAAATCTTGAGGAGAAGGGAATCATGATTAAGGACCTATCAAAAGGATATGGTGAGATATCCTCTAGGGTGTAGTTTTTAGTCGATGTTCCCCTTTCCAAGTCTGAAAATCATTGTTGGAGAGTTTCAACTTTCTGGTTCATCAAATTTAGGGCATCCAAAGAGTCAATTGTTGTTTTGCTCTTATCTGTGGGTATTTCATCCTATCTACTCCCTTCGAGGATTCTCTCTTCATCAGTTTCCCTTAGAGCCTCTACATCATAATCTTTGGGAAGTTTTACTCCTAGGCTTGCTAGGTGTAAGAAGAATTTTGTAGGGTCTTGCACAAGTACTCCATCTAATAGACGTTGAAATTTTGTGTCATGTTGCATTTTGAGGATCTCTTCCATGGATGGTTCTTTGTCGCTTTCATGACCGCCAAAAATACTTTTCTCGGCCATTTCTAACTTTTTTTGTTTTTGTAATCTTGTCAAGACCATGCAAGGTAGTAAAGAGATGGGATGAGGTGAGATTGGAAGATTTTAAGCAAGGTGCTAGGATGAAACAAAGTTTTAGCAAGGTTCCTCTTAGATCTAGATGGTGTCAAACAAGGTGGGTATACAAAAGCGATAGTCAAAACCTAGGATGTTAGGAATCCGTTACTTGACGTTGACTAGCCTTTGCACAATCCCCTAGTGGAGTTCCGATAGAGAAGGATAAGTAATCCTTGATACTTGGAGGCTCACTAGGTCTTGTTTGAGATTTGATTTTAATCAAGAAAAATTTGACTATAACCTTGTTGGAAACTTGGAAAAATATTTGGTGAGATTTTGGAAGAGCACGCAGCTATGGTGCGGGTAAGAAGGAGAAATGGTTGATTTTGTAAGGTCTTTAACCAGGTTTTGAAAACTAGAATAGGTTTGAATTGGTTTTTGAAAAATATTGACAAATTTTGCTCTTTGGAAGGTATAGTTTTTTGCTTTCAGGTTTAAATGCGCAACAACAGAAGGTATATGCGTAACAGGTCGATGCACATGTGCAATACTAGTGAAGTTTCAAATGCACTAAACTAGGGTTCAGATGCGCAATATTAGCAGATCTGCAAAAGGTTGATTCAAATGCACAAAAAGTCGGTACAGATGCGCAATTCTCACTATTTTGCTTGTTTTCTCTAAATTTTAGAAAATTTGGATCATTTTCTGGATTTTTGCTATTTTTGGTTTGAAAGATTTGGTGTTTCTGTTGAGGTTGATGCTTAATTATGGCAAAAACACAACAAACACATAGAAGTTTTCCATGATTTTTATCTTTTTATATTTTTTTTTATGTTTTTGGACTATTGTGACTCAAAGACAAGCACAACCTAGGCTAGATGTGACAATATTCGTTGAATCTTCTAGCTGTGCCACTCAAAGTGTGTAGCTCTAGAATCTAGTAGCACCGGCTCCCCTCCACGGCACTCACTTCTCACGCATATCAGATCCGGGTTTCCTTAGGCTCGTACCCACACCAAACCTTAGGATTGTCCCTGCTACCTCTACTAAGAGTCACTTGAATCAAGGCCGCTTCAAGGGCTCCGCCCTTTGCATCAACTAATAGGGGTTTTTGGCTTGCTACATAATTGGTTCTTAGTGAGGGCAACCGTTCGAGTGGTTACACATGCGGTGGCACTACTCTCCATTATGGAGTCTCCCAACCTCATAGGGTTGCACCTATGAGGGTTTATGGAGAGGTTGGCCATCGGTGTAACACAGCAGCACTCGTTGCTTAAAGTTTTCACCCTAAGCACAATTTATTTTAAGTGGCTTGGTAAGGCTTGGCTTTAGCCTGTTACGACTCAAGGTCGTTCCCACTTGGACAAGCGTGCATCCAAGGGCAGGACCCCCTAAAGGTTTGACAAATAGAATGACAAGTCTGGCACTTTGATCACCTAGTTAAGGGGAGAGCATAAGCCTATTGTCATTCGCAATCACAGAAAACACTTGTTAATCCAACCTAGTTAAAAGTAGAAAAACTATATGAGTTAAGCTACTTGTGCACTCACACGATTGTTAACTTGGAAGTGTTTAGATCATAGCATTGTTCATTCCCCATTTGTTAACTTTGAAAGTGATTAAGACATAGCAATGTTCTTTTTCCCAATTGTTAACTTGGAAGTGATTAAGACATAGCAATGTTCTTTTTCCTGATTGTTAACTTGGAAGTGATTAAGACATAACATTGTTCATTTTCCATTTGTAAAGATAGCAGTGGCCTACTTTTAGGAAAATAGATTCGATAATGCATAGATAACCATTTGGGTTCAATTACTTCCTTCCTAGTTTAGAAAACTATGTGAAGTATTGTATGAGATGCACTTGTTACTTTCACCCCTAGTTAGTCTAAATGGACTAGACAAATCATCTCAATGACCTAATCCAGCCACTACCCCTGTAAAACAGATGTTAGCTCAATATGCAAAATCCACCAAAACCGTACAACAAAAGCAGAATACAGATGCGCAACATTGCAGCCTGAATGCACAGAAATAGGGAGTGTATGCGACTTTTAAACAAATGTGCAAATAAAGATAGCAAATGTGCAAAAATCAGAGGTACAGGCACAATAACAACATATGCATAGTTTGCCAGAATAGATGCGCAATTATATAGGGTAAATGCGCAACTCCGACGGATGCGCAATTACACTGAGTATATGGGCAAACTGGGCTCAGGTGCCACAGTCAAAATCAGATGTGCAACTTCGGAGACTGACTGCGCAACTGCGGAGATCAAATGCGCAATATAGTCATATGCGCAATTGTGGAGGTCAAATGTGCAACTGTGGAGGTCAAATGTGCAAAACTGTCATATGCGCAAATCTGGGAAGTAAATGCGCAACTGAGGGAGTCGAATGCGCAAGACTATTGTCAGAGGCCTGTTTTTTCACCTGTTCTTCACCTGCATGGACTTGCAACTAAAAACACTCATTTTTTTTATTAGTAAAGGGGCAAGGGCCCCACGGTGGGCACCAAAATGTGAGGGGGAGAATGAGGTTAGTCAAATTAATGAAAACATAAACCCAAACACCAATGGAAGTTGAAAGCAAAGAAGAATTAAACCAAAACAAGTAAGAACATACTTACAAACTCCTTTACCTATCATTTTCCATTGTTTGCCTATCTTTCTTTGATCTTGATTGTGAAGCCCTCAGAAGCTTTCTTTGCTTGCTTGCTTGTTTGTAGATGACAAAGGAAGAATGGCTTTTGATATGAGTTTGTATTGAATGTGAGCTTCAACACATGATAATGGAGGACCCTTGAGAATGGAATGAGAGAGAGAGAATGAGAGAAATTTTGGTATAGTGATTGTGCAAGATGAAGTTCCTCCTCTCTAATGGCTTAGAAGAGGGTTTTATTTATAGATTTTCAAAAAAGGTAATGGAGGGTGAGGATCAAAAGATGAGATCAATGGCTCTCATTTTTTGTGAATCTTTAATTCATAATGGATGAATTAAAAATTCTTTATTTGAGAATAGTGGATTATGACAATTGAATTAAGAATTCAATAATGGAGGATAGTGGGTTATGACAATTGAATTAAGAATTCAATAGTGGAGGATAGTGGGGAACATTGAATTAAATATTCAATTAGTGAGGGTTAGTGGGGAACTTGAATTAAAATATTCAATTGGTGAAGGCTAGTGGGGAACATTGAATTAAATATTCAATTGGTGAAGGCTAGTGGAGAACATTGAATTAAATATTCAATTTGGTGGAGGATAATTGATTTAAAGATTTATTTTGGAAAATGGAGGATATTAGCTAATTAAATATTCAGAATATTTAATTATATGTGCAACATGGTGAGGTGGAAAAAATGAGGTGGAAAGATGAGGTGGATTGATGAGGTGGATTTTGGACTTTAGACATTAGAAGAATTGAGGGAATTTAATTAAATAAAATGACTTTATTTAATTATGGGATAATGAAACAATCAAATAAATTTTGAATATTTATTTAATTGATAGAAGAAAATAAGAATTAAGATAAATATTAAAATATTTACTTAATTCGACCCGAGCCAATTTTAGGAGTATACAGTTACTTTGTACTTTGATGAAATGAAATAAGTTAGAATACATGTTGTTCTCTTTTTCTTGCACCACCTGTAGATTAATAGGAACATTGAGATTTTATCCCCTTTGCAATGGCAAAGTGTATCTTGATATTCATACAGTCATACCTCTGTGATGCTCCATGTGGCACTTTTATTTATTCTGTATACACTTTGAATGCTCAAATCCAATCTATGACATGGCATATTCTTGCTGTCCAACTCAATTCACTGTATTACATCAAATGTACTTACATACATATCACATTGAATGGTTGAGACTCTTCCACTTCACTAGTTGAGGCATGAATATATTTGAATATGCACTACAACTTTTTCATTGTTATTAAACTCCTTTCTTGATAGTTGCAATTTATATCATGAGATGATATTGTTCATTTGCACTTGTACCTTCATGACATTGATTACTTGCAGTTACATCTGTACCTATTCTTCCTATATTATTTTTCTCTTATTTCCTTGAAGAGGACTTGAATGAAACATTTGTATGATGTCCCTTGTATACAAAAATCACCTAGAAGGCACCTTCATGTTGGCATTGAATATTATTTGATCAGCAATAGATTGATGTCCTATCATATAAGCACTTATTGAGGCTGCATTTTATCATTGCTTTCAATTGCATCCTTCTTCATATATAAGGATTTTTAGCTATCTTGAATGAGATCATTGCTCCTTCATGGTTTTCATTTCATCCCACTTGAATTGGAAGTCATGGATGGGCAATGAGCTTGAAGCTCACTTCAATGTGGTACTCCTTAACTAAACATGTCTTGATTTGAGCAACAAGAACATGTACTCCTTTTCCATCCCCTCTTAAGAATTAGGGGCCTCATGCTGGGCTCAATCCTTGTGGGAGCCCACTTTGTACCACATGGTGAAATATCTTCAAAACAACAACATAACTTCTTCTATACCTGCACAGGAAACAAACATGTTAATTTAAAATAGTGAAGCTCAATGATTGTTTCTCTTTCAGTCTCTCTTGCATATGGATGATTTATTTATCTGATTCAATACATCATTAGGCAGACAGGAAACCATATCTGGAGCTCTAACAATCCTTCTTGTCATGGCACAAGTTCATTAAGAGATCAGGAGCGAGGAGGAGCCAGCTGCAATGAAGATCAACCAAGCCCCCCTAAATAGGCAATGATGAATATGCTTTTCCCTTCTTATCTTCAAATGCATAGTGTATTTCCTATGTTTGTGCTAGTTCAGCGATTCCCACGGCTTGTGTGGGACATTTGATCTGTCTTGCTCTCATTCAATGCAATGTTTATTCCATTTGTTTCTCATTTGTAAAATTGAATGATCATTGTAATGAAATGAAATAACTTATATCACTAATGAATACTCTGCAAAGTAATGAATGATGAACTAGTTGTCTCTTTTCTGTTAAACAACTTAACTGCAAACTAAATACTTTCCTTCATGAAACACATTGTACTAAAACAACTGAACTTTTCTCATAAAATTCAATATGTGCAAGGTTTAGGCAAGGCAGAAACAAATTGAAATCTTTCACCTTAAAATGAACAAATGTTTCAGCTCGGCCAATTTGAGCTGTAGGTAAAAAATTGGTAACAAGTACACTACATAACTTTACATTTGTATATGAATTTTTATATATATGTATAATTAAAAACTCTTATCACAAGTTTTCTAATTTAGAAAAAAAAATCTTTTTAAACATCCATGTATAGGTTTTGATATTAACTCATGGCTCTACCTAGGGTCATATTCAACATCTTCTACATGATGTAGGTGGATGTCAGGGAAAGGTCTTATTCAATTAAAATATATACATGCAGTAATTTCTTATACATGGATACAATTTTATGTGCAAGGCTCTGCACATGACTCATAGGGTGATATTCATAGATGGGTGGGATCGACCTTAGGACAGGGCCCAACACATGGCTTAGGATAGGGCTCAACACATGGCTCAAGATAGGGCTCAACACATGATTTTAGTCATAGGCATAGTGAGGCTCAATTCACCTGTAAGTGCACATGTAGTTCTATTTGAGTCATGTTTGATATTACTCACATGTTTAAACTTATTTTTGGACTTATTTATTATCTAGAGGCATTTATTTATACCATGTACACATACATTTAAACATATTTAGTTGTAGACTTGTAGATTGAGTTTTTATGATATGATGTTTATATGATGTAGTTAGACTAAACTTTTTAACTTATATAGTTAGATTGAGATGTTTATTTGATGCTTATATCATATGCACATGTATTTAGCTAATTTATTATAATTTAAACTTTATAGGATATACATATTGAAGTACAATAGATCTTTAATTTACAATTCAACTCACAATCTAGAAATGTTGTGCAATATAATTTATAATAGCTAATTAATATTTAATTTATAATTTGATGTAAAATAAAATATCTAACATATATGTACTTTTTTTTCAATTTACAATTAAAATTGACAATTGAACAAATTTACAATAATTTTTATATATATATATATATATATATATATATATATTTATTGGTATATCAAAATTTATAAATAAGCTAGAAAATTTAAATGTAAACAAATTTAATTCTAACATTGGTATTGATAGAAACAACTATACAATTTATCTAATTTTTAATTTTTAATTTAAAATAGTATTTCTAATTTACAATTTATCATTTATATCTTCAACAAATGTTCTAATTTATTAATTTATATATCAATCTTTGAATTTGAATTGAAATCAAATTTGAAATTGAAATTGACATGTGAAAATTTGAATTGATATCAAAATTGATATATGAAATTTGACATTGAAACTAAAATTAAAATTGACCATATTGAAATTGAAATTGATATTGATATCTTCAAATTAAAAATGAAACTAAAATTAATATCTTGAAATTAAAATTGATCTATCTTGAAATTGATATCAATTTTGATATTAATTGAAATTAAAATTGATATTAAAATTTAAATTTAAATTGTAGTCATTTAAAGTTTGATATTGATCATTTAAAATTGAAATTGAAATAAAAATTGATATAAATTAAAATTGAAATTGAATTGATTTCATTTTCAATTGATATCAACTGAAATTGAAATTGGTATCAAAATTGAAATAGAAATTGATATCTTGAAATTAAAATTAAAATTGAAATTAAAAATAAATTGAAATTGATATCAAAATTAAAATTGAAATTGTTTAATTGATATCAATTGAAATTGATATTAAAATTAAAATTGATATCAGAATTGAAATTGATATTAGAATTGAAATTGATATAAATTAAAATTGAAATTTTGATTTCAATTTCAGTTGATTTCAATTCAAATTGATATTTATTTTAATTGATTTTGATTCAAATTGATATGAGCTTAAAATTTTCCAATGGGGGCTCATCTTGCTCATATGGGCATTCCTAGCCCTTATTGTCTATTATGTGGATAGATTGAGACACTCAAGCATCTCTTTGGGTTCTTCCCTCAGGCTCAAGAAGTGTGGAATTGGACCCATGATTTTTTCAAACCTTTTAGGCCTACCTATTTTTCTTGGCACATGGTTTTTCTTGGAGACTGGCCTTGTCTCCTACTCAAGTATACCTAGATCTAACATGCTTTCAATGTGGGAATTCTTTTCAACATATGGAAGGATAGGAATCTAGCTCTTTTTGCCTAGTATGTTGCTGATGCTCATTTTCCTCTCTACACTAAAGCTATCATTTGCTCTAATGTTCTTATGCAGATCTAGGTGCAAGCTAGTAAAGTTTCACTAGAGGTTGCTTATCTTCAGGAGCAATTGGACCACTAGGGAAATTCCCCCTACAATGTTGATACGATTTTTGTTGACTCTACCTTTCCTAGATGCCATCGGTGTGGGTGATGCCATTTAGCTAGACGTGACTGTGGTGACCATGGCTCTCACTCCCGTCGTCCCCTGCCTTATACTTCCAAGGACTCTACTACCCATGGAGGATGGTCCTAGCCCTCTAGTTCATCCTCTACTTCTTCTCCTAGGCATGGGGGTGTTGGTTGGCCTGACACAAGAAATTTTCCTCATTTGCAGCTCGTCATTTCTCTAGTTTGTGCTCAGCAGCACATTGAGGAGAATCCTAAAGATGAAGATGGTGCTCTCACTAGTTGGGAACCCATTGGTGATGACGTCCCTGGAGATGTGTTGGGAAAACCTAATGATTGGGATCCACCCTCTTCTAGCATGGAATTAGCTGCCTAGTCTTATGTGGGCTTTTCCCTTTATTTTTATTTGTCTTTATTTAGGACCTGGTCCTATTAGACTTTGTGGGTGTGCCTTTATACCACCTTATGAGCATTGTTTTGTGAATATTGTACTATTTTACTATTATTAATATAAATTTTAATAGGAATATTAATCAAAAATTAAAATTGATATCAAAGTTAAAATTTGGGTAAAAGTTCAGTATTGTGTCACACTTTTATAAAGGAAACGACCAACACAAATATAATTTTCCAACTTAAATGAGAAAAAACTCATATTAAAGTTTAGAATTTTAAAATGACAAACTAATGAAATGTAGCAATTTTAGTGTAGTTTATGTTTATAGTTTTTTCAATTTTTTTTAATAATTAGTTAGATTTTTTATTGAATTTAATTGATGAATTTTAATTGTTGGTTTTTTTAAACAAGTGACATCGATGGGACATCAAGAAAATATAGCAAAATTAATTCTTTTTATTTAATTTTTTTCCTAATTAGACAACTCAATTATCTAGTGCATGGAAAAAAAATTAATTTTTGATAAAAAAAAATATTTTTTTATAATTTTTTGAAGTCAAATTTAATCAAAACATTATAGTTTTCATGGGATGTCAACTTTCATACATTTTTTAATTTTTTTTGAAAAAAAAACCTCTTGGAGAAGACTCTCTCCTCTAGTACACTGTATATTTTTCAAAATTTTAAAATAGATTTTACCAATTTATTAGCAATTTCTAATTTGCTTCATGTTTGATTATAATAACCTACTTACAATAAATTTAAAAAATATATAATCAAAATTTGACAGAAAAAATATATCTAGAATCTGCACTCTGAGCACTACAATGAGTATTTGATCATTTTTTGTAAAAATATGTTTTGACAGGAGAAATTTGGAGTTGAACATGAAGTTTTATTCAATTTTTTGAAAATAGGGGACTTCGTTGCCACATGGGATGCCACATAGACAGTTTTGGGTGAGACGGTATCGCTTGGAAAGGTTCTAGGTGAAACTCTTTCTCTTGAAACCTTCTATGCAAGAGATTTTGTTCTCCTTTTATTTTTATAATGGCTTGAGAAGTATGATAAACACACAAAGCTTGGAAAATTGTCTAGAAGCTCTATTGTTGACCTTGAGCCAATGGAGGCAATCTTTAACTTGGGTTTCCTTAGTTGTGTGGTTATTAGCAATTTGCTTCAATTGGTGAAGCTTAGCAACTCATGACTAGAGGGAAAGAGAAAAGTGCTAGGATTCTAAGGTAGTAGTTGCTTGGTTGGGCTTCGAGGTGGTTGTCTTGTAGGAGTGGTGATGAAACTGTGAAACTATAGACCATAAATACAAAGGGCAGGAGGTGCATTTGAGAGCATAATTCCACTAATTGATCTAACTTGTCTCTTGAGTAGATTGAGGTTCAAGACTATAAACATGTCAGATGTGGGACAATGTAGGTGATGAGTTAGCAAGGACATGTTTCACAAAAATTGAGTCTTTCTTGCCTTAGTCTTAGAAAATTTCTGTTCAATGCCAAACCATATAAGGAAATGATCAGAAGGACAACATCTAGCAAAGGCTCGAAAGGTAAAGGAAAATAGTTGGTAAAAGATAAAAATGATTGCATTAAAAGGATATCATGATCAAGCCATTTGCACACTCTATCAAACCTAGCTCTAAAATTGCTCCATGTAAACCAATGTGGATGATTATTATGGTGGCCCATATTGGGATCAAAAGCCCCAATTCATTACACATGTAGTACCATGCCTCTCACTCACCAGCTGTCCATCTCATAGACAAAATACCATATTTATTGCAAACCATTTCAACCATATTAAAATATTTGTACAAATCCTAAGTGGTGGCAAAAATTGAATTCGTAATCCATCTCTAGAGGAAAGATCTTTCAACAACATTATTAGAAGCATAAACATTAATAACTCCAAAATAATGATTATTGATATTGAAAAGAGCCCATAATGCCCTATTAGTGCGGTCACATCCGTGGTCAATTAAATGTGACTACCACTTAGAAGAGAGAAATTTAACAACCCCCCATGATCCACATCATGGGTATTACACAAAAAATGACTTGCTTGACAAATAACACAAGTAGGAGAAAGCAAAAAACTAGTAATTTTTACTTCTTGCAAATAGAGAATGTCCAAATCTGGAAACTAATGTCAAGTCTTTTGCATAGAATATTTTTTAGGGAGGTCAATTAGACCTCAAACATTTCAAGAGACAAAATTGATTGATAAGAGTCAAGAGTCATATCCTCACTATCTATCTCGTTAAGAGATACATAACTATTCTATAAGAGTTCCTCTATGAAAAATCTATCCATTTCAATAACAGGGGGAATTATGTCTTCTTTTATTTGGAATAAATTATCCCTCTTCTAGATGCCCAGATGGATTGTGAGAACAACATTAAGCCACTAGAGGAGGAGAGAAGGGAGAACGAACATAAACATTTGGTTGAGAAGAGAGCACTAAACCAAAAAGTGGTGTTTTGGTGAACTTGGGTTTATTCATCTCCTTGGATGACTCGCCATTAGAGGAAGCCACCTTTTTCCCTTGTCCAAAGGTTTTGAAACAATACCATTTGGTTGCTTGGCAAGTTGGCCACCATTGCTAACTGGATATTTAGCTGAAGTACAACAAGTGCTCAAGTTCTAGTATTTTTTATAATTCTCGATTGTTGTCCAATTCTCTTCATTTTTAAGAAGAAAAGCCTCAGTAGTAGGCCAAGGAGTGGGCTTACTGTGAGGGGTAACTAGGGGATAATATTTGATCTTATGATCAAAAGATTGGCACCTAAAATAAGTATTTGATAGATTAAGATAAAGGACACGCTGAATATGACACATTTTCCCAATCTAAATGTGAATGGTTTCCTTCAATTCCTTAGAGAGATCAATTTCAGCACATACTTGTTTTTGATGACAAGCTAAGAAGAACTTATCTAGCTCAGCACAAATAACATTGCCAAGCAAGCTTGTTATTTTGGATAGGAAGTTTTTGCATGGAAAAGGTAAACTTGGAAACTCCACCCAAACAGGGAGACAGAGAGCCTTTTCTTCGGAGACAACAAAGTCTTGAGTCTAGGCTATGTAAACTAGGAGGGAGACACAAACAAACCAAGGACCATGTTTGAGGATGACTTCCTCATGGCTAACTTTAACAAAGGGAAAAAGGAAAAACCTTTCAGTAAGGTTTGGACAGCATCAAGGTAGACCCCATGCGAGACCCAAACCTTAATAACCCAATCTCTTAGCATACTTTCAGGGGGGATCCTTCCAACAATTTATTAAAGTACAATTTTCAAGCTATTTATAGGCACTATCACATTTTAGGATGGGAAGAACCACATCTGGAGGTGATTTAAAATGCATTCCTCATGAAACACTTGGGGACAAATTTCCTAGGTTGTTTGGTTGGTGGAGCTATTCTCAAGCGTCGTCAAACCTTCAACACAAGCAGCAATTATCAGGTTGATGAAGTTTGAGGCCATTAAAAAGGCAAAAAAAAATGTTCACAAGTGTGGTACTCTAAAAACCCCCCAATAAATATAGAAAAACAAAAAAATTCTTACTCGAAGAGACAATATGACATTAGAAGGACCAAAATGACACTAGCAAGACTAACACCAAAACTCTTGACTAAATTTTGATAAGAAACTATGAAAATAAAATTCATTCAGTTCGATTTTTCTTTTCATTTCATTTTAATGGATTTTGCAACTTCTTTGTACTCTTAATCTTTTACCAATTCTATTTTGATGTTAATTTTGGATCGTCTATCTAAAGGGCAATATGTATGGTCTGATAATTTGTTTGCAAGGGTTAAATATTCTTACTGCAGAGTCTTTACACACGCGCACACGCACGCAAGCATTAAATCCTCATTATGAGCGCCTATTGTCACCTCCCCTGTTTTACATGTATTAAGTTAGCCTGCATCCTGAAAGTCTTCGGCATCCTCCTTGACATGTCGAAAGTTAGTCTGCATGTATTATTGTCATTATTATCTGCCCTGTGGAATTAGTCCAGTGCAGCAAAAGCCAAAGCTCAACAAAAATGAAGGGACCCACTTGGAGTAAATGATGAAATGATCAATCGTCACCCATGTGAGAAATGCGTGCGAAATAGAAACTCAGCACAGCTATATTTTAACTGGACGTGAAGAAAAGACAAATCTCAATTGAATGATACGAAAGATCTTGACTTCGTTCACTAAATGTCCTACCATGGCAGCAATGTTTCAATTGGATTTTGGCAGAGGATAAATCAAAACGCAAGACAGGAAGAATCTTCAGGCAAAAATATTTGACCCTGCAACTTGCCAATTTTGACGTTAACGATCTCGCTAATTCCGCTTTGTCGAAAGTGGAAAGTAGTGAAGATTCCTTATGTGTAGCATTTTGATTTTGGTGTGGTTGAATTGAGATTTGTTTTTAATTGTTGAAAGTGAGTTGCTACCAAATTCCAATTGAAATACCGTTCGTCGTTCAAAGGGAGTGAAGATTCTTCCTGCCATGTGTTTTGATTTTTCTTTATTGTGCATTGAATTTATCATTAAGATACCACTTCCATCATTTGGCTAATTTGTCATTTGAGATCTAAAACAAAGTCAAGTCGTTCAGAAAAAACAAGTAAGTTGATCTGTATGTATCACTCAACTACGAAGTTTTATTAGATTTTAGTGATAGTGATTTCCTTGTCATCGTATGGAAAGAGGTATTTGAAAACATTACAGAATTCAAAATAAGTTGCTGGGGCAGAGACAGAAAAAATAAAACAGGAAACAGAGAGGCGCACAGCACACAGTTTGCTTCAGCAAAAAATTAAAACTTTTTTGATTTTCCTTATGCTATCGGTTACAATCTGCCTCTATATTTAGAGGATTTTAATCATACAATAAATTAGAAAGCTAGACTTTTACTTGTGCAAATCATTAACAGTATTTTGTTCATGCAAATCATGTAAAATTATTTAAGCTCTAATTTTAAAAATAGTTTACATGCAAAATTATTTTATCCTCCTCTAAACTGAAACTAAACTAATTTGTATGTTTTATTTTGGGAGAAATTACTCCACGTTCTAACACTCCCCCTTAATTTTTACCACTAACTACTTCAACATTTACAATGCCCAAATTCTGTCTTAGATGCTCAAAATTCTTCTTTACTAATGCCTTTGTGAATATATCTACCAATTGGTCTTCAGATCTGCATAACTATTTATCCATTGTTCACTAACTCTCTGATGAAATGAAATCTCGTATCAATGTGGTTGCTCATCTTGTGAAAAACATGATTTTTGACAATGCAATTGTTGATTTGTTGTTACAAAAGATTTGTGTTGAGTCCTTTTGTGCTTGCAATAAATCTGTTAATACTCTCCTCATCCAAATTGCTTGACATGCTGCTGATGTGGATGCTACATACTCTACTTCAGCTGATGAAAGTGTCACTATGGGTTGCTTCTTTGATGCTCATGAGACCACACCTTTTACAAAATGAAAGACATCCAGAAGTACTCTTCCTATCATCAATGCTACCTTCTTTGTTGATTTTTGTGTACAATGTGGGTTCACTACTACTTCTGTTGAATCCATTGTTTGTCGTGTATGAATCAATCCTACTATAACATGCTCTTGGTGCTTGCTTGAGACCATAGAGAGCCTTTTTCAATCTATAGACTTTGTCTTCATGTCCATGCACTTCATAATTTGGTGGTTGCTTCAAATACACTTCTTCATCTAGAAAACCTTTTAAGAAAGTTGATTTGATATCTATTTGATATACTTTCTAATTATTTTGAGTAGTTATTGCTAAACCATTCTAATAGTATCAAGTCTAGCAACTGGAGCAAATGTTTCATTATAATCAATTCCATGTTGTGCAAAACATTTTTCTACTAACATTGCCTTGTGCTTTTCAATCTTCGCTTCTGCATTAAATTTGGTCTTATAAACCCATTTGACTGGACTATGCAATCCTTGCCTTTAGGTAGTTCAATTAGCTCCCATGTTTGATTTCTCTCAATAGAATCCATCTTTTCATTCATAGCTTTTATCCAATGTTCCTCCTTAACTGCTTCTTCAAAATGCACATGATCATGAGAGAATAAAGCAAAATTTGAACACAAATCTAAATTTTCTTCTCCTTGATCATAAATATCCTTCAAACTTCTTATTTTCTTGCCTTTATACTTTGACCTTAAGGAGGCTAGTGTAGGATCTAATTCATCACTTACTTGTGAATTGGGAGTAGGATGACATGCATGACCAGATGATTCACCTTGTGCTAAGCTCCTTGGTGTTCTTATTAGAGTGTTTGTTCTTGCTTGTGGAGTTGATTGATCACCTTACAAATTTTATTCTTCAGTTTCTTCTTCATTTTGGGAATTGGTGCTCCAATTGTGATTGTTCTATCAATGCTTCCATCCCATGCTTCTTCTTCCTTAAATTCCACATCTCTGCTAATAATCATTTTCTTTGAAATGGGGTTATACAACTTATAAGCTTTTGATTCTTCACTATACCCAATAAAAATGTATTTCTCACCTTTATCATCAAGTTTTCTTCTAAATTCAGATGGTATAAGAGAATATGCAATACAACCAAAAATTTGGAAATGATATACACTATGTTTCTTACCACTCCAAGCTTCTTGTGGAATTTGATCCTTGACACTCTTTGTTGGGCTTCTATTCAAAATATATACTGCACATGCTACCACTTCTGCCCAATATTCATTTGACAAATGTTTGACCTTCAACATGCTTCTAACCATCTCCATGATTGTTCTATTATTCTTTTCTGCTACACCATTCTACTGTGGTGTGTACCTTGTAATAAATTACTGTTTAATGCCATGATATTTGCAAAAATATATAAATTCATTAGACATATATTCAACTCCTCTATCTGATCTAAGTACCTTGATGTAATGGTCACTTTGCTTTTCCACCATAGCTTTGAATTCTTTGAATTTTCCAAAGGCTTCGGACTTCTCCTTGAAAAATATATCCAAGTTTTCTTGCTAAAATCATCAATGAAGGTTAGAAAATAAGTGCTACCTCCAAATGATGGAGTTTGCATTGGTCCCCATAAATCACTATGAACTAGCTCCAAAATACCCTTGCTCTATATGAAACTCTTACTAGAAAACTCTCTCTATGTTGTTTTACCAAAATGCAACTCTCACACGAACTACCTGGTTGCTCTATTGGTGGCAGTCCCTTCACCACATTTTTCTTCTGTAACAAACTCAAACCTCCAAAATGTGGATGTCCATACCTCAAATGCCATAGCCATGATTGGTCTAAATACATAGTTTTGAAATGGACTTCCTCTTCTCCTTGGATGCATTGAATTCAAAGGGGGAACATCTGATTCTTGGTCATCTCCACTCAAGCAATCAACCTGTCATTTGGAAATCTATCTAGTATCATGCAAACATTATGTTTAGAAGATACCTTGTAACCTTTCTATACTAACTATCTAACACTCATAAGATTATTCTTTAATCTAGGTACAAAATAAATATCAAGAATAAATCTTCTTTCACCACCTTTTCCAAAACATTTATTACTCCTTTACCCATTACAACCACTTTATTATCATTTCCCAATTTCACTTCTAATTTTACAAAATCAGCAAGACCAACAAACAATTCTTTATTCCCTATCATATGATTACTGCATCCACTATCTAAAAACCAAATATCTCTAGCTCACTTTCTTGAGCAACATGACATGTGATGAATAAACTTCCAAAATTAGATTCATTTGTGTAATTAGCATTATGTTTGTCCACGTTTCCTTGTTTCTTTCTGCATTCATTTGCATAATGTCCATTTTTTTGCAATAATAACACTAAATGTTAGATTTATCAAACCTCTGTGAATGTTGTTAGAAGTGATTGTTGCCACATCCTCTATTGTTGTAGTTTTGATTATTGCTTTCATCTTGATCTAGATTGTTCCTTCCACCTCTGCCTCAGCCTTTGCCTCTGAAGTTTGACCTTCCTCTTCCTCTTCCTCTACCAGATGATACTCGAGACTTGAATGCATTCTCAAGAGAAGTATTGTTATTTCTACTCATTCTAAATTCATGTGTTAATAAAGATCCCATTAACTCATCTACTGATAATTGTGCCAAATCCTTGGATTCCTCAATTGCTACAACTATTGCGTTAAATTTACTAGGTAAACTCTTGAGAATTTTTCTATAATCTTCTGATATGTTATTTATTCTTCATTAGATCTAATTTGATTTACAATATTAATGATTTGACTTATAAACTAGTCTACTGATTCTGAACCATTCATTTGCAAATTTTCAAAATTTCTCCTAAGAGATTGTAGTTTAACTACTTTCACCTTTGTATTTCCTTGATAGGTTGTCTCCAAAATTTTCCATGTTGTCTTAGATCTCATTGTAGTTGCAACTGTAGGAAATATGGACTCATCCATTATTTGTTGGATTAGGAATAGAGGTTTTGCATCCTTTTTCTTGGTATCTCTAAGCTGATCTTTTTTTGCTTATGATAATGCCTGATAGCCAGCCTCATTGTGTGGTTCTACAAAACCATTTTCTAGCAAATCCCAAACATCTTGTGAGTAAAACAATGTTCTTGTTTTAATTGCCCAAAAACCATAATTCTTACCATTGAAAATAGGAATTTGGGGCTGAGTGATGTTGTTGCTTGTTTCCATGATATGATATAATCGGCTACAGCGATCCAAAACCTTCACTCCTTGGTAGCTTTAATGCCTTTTATCTAGCAACTTCTTCTCTTGATCTTCCATAGCTGCAACTACTTCTTCAGATGAACATGGCACTAATAACCTGCAAACACTCTCACTGTGGCTCTGATATCACTTTGCTCAGGTAGAGACAAAAAAATAAAACAGGAAACAGAGAGGTGCACAACAAACAGTTTGCTTCAACAAAAAATAAAACTTTATTGGTTTCCCTTATGCTATCGGTTAAAATCTACCTCTATATGTAGATGATTTTAATCATGTAGTAAATTAGAAAATTGGACCTTTACTCATGCAAATCATTAATAGTATTTTGTTCATGCAAATCATGCAAAATTATTTAAGCTCTAACTCTAAAAATAGTTTACATGTAAAACTATTTTATCCTCCTCTAATCTGAAACTAAACTAACTTGTATGTTTTATTTTGGGAGAAAGTACTCCACATCCTAACATAAGTTTTATAGGGCATAAGATTTGTTTTTTGAATATCTTTTCAATTTATTGTTATCTTTTCCAAGCGCTATGTTATATGATAATAATAATCGATCAATTTTGATTATATGGATGGATAACATTTTAGGGCTTTAGCTTTTAATGAGTGGTGCTGGTACACATCTTTAAAAAGAAAATAATTAACTAAAAATTTTAGTTCTATTACTGGTAGCGATACTAAAGTCTTCACCTCTATTGACATGTACATTTTTGATACAAGGAGAAAAATTAATCCATTTCCCAAATGTTGTTTTAATATTTTTTTTCCTTTTCTTTTTGTTTTAAAAAATAGTAGGATTATAATTTTCTCATTGGTTCATTCAAATTTACGTGGGTGTAGAAATTATTTCTCATTCACAAAAATAGAGAAAAATAGGGTCCAATGAAATCACAAGTGGTATGTTACTACATACATCTTGTCCACCTCAAGTAGTTACAATTAGTGAGTGGTCAATTCACATTTACTCCTAGCCTATGCCAAAATTGGAGATTTCAAATAGAGTATGGACATTCATCAAAGCACAAAGGATTGAGAAATTTCATTGGATGTTTTGGTTCCCATTGTGTAAGTCAACATGAATGAAAAATTATGTAGAAGCATGTAGAAGGCATGAAAGAGTATTTGTTAGGCTACATTCCTAGGTTAATATTCATCTAAGACATCATTAAATTTATTTTCTTTAATGATAGTATAGGAGAAAAGGTTTTGAAATTAAATGAAATAGCTTCTTCATACAATTACAATTTTTTTAAAAGTTGGATGTTCAAAACCATCTAATTGAGAAAATTGTAAATGCTTTATTATCATTCATTCGATGATCTTTTCAGATACAAAACAACAGCATATATAAAAACTGAGAGAATTGCAGTTATTGCAGTTATGAGGAGTTGAAGTTGGTTTAACCGCCTGAAATAACTTACAACGAACTGAACACTAAACACCGAACCATAACAATGTAATGCCAACATTCCCCCCTTATTACATTGTTCTTACAATAGTACCAAGGTACCCCCCCTAAATGCTAAAAAACTCAACAAAGCTGATTACATAATATGAATACATATTTTGTAGAAGATCTTCCCCTAAAGAACAAATCCTGAACCAAGTGAGGCTCCATCATGCTGTCTCGTCTACCCTCGGAAAGGCGTCACTTTGAGCTGTGTTCTTGAGCTCTTTAGTCCCAAGCTCTCAAATCACAGTCTTGAATTATTCGACAATGGCCCCTAAGAGATATGACAGATCTCTGCCATGTTGTCTAGTGACCACGAAAGGGTATAATTCAAGATCATATACTCTTTGAAGCTTGCTGGACAACAATCCATATTGAGCTCAACACCAAACCCCAAACCTGTCTCCAAAACAAAATCTTCACAAAACATACATTCTTCAAATCTGTCAGCTCTGTCAGCAACAACAAAGAAAAATAAAACAACCAAAACCAAAAATGCTTCTCATGCAAAGCATCATCTCAAAGCGAGAAGCTAACTTGAGATGATGGAAAATCCTCCATCCTCCGATGCCGCCTACCTCCAATCTGACCTTGCTTAAAGGGCATATCCACAGAAATTAATAGCACCATCTGGTGGATCCTCATCTTCAATATCTGGTGGGTCCTTATCATCTTCAATGGAAGCAAGATTTCCTTCATTTTTGAGCTTTCCTTTAAGAACATCATTCGCTCGAGTTCTACAATCCCAAGCTATGTGACCATTTTTCTTACAATAAAAACATTTGATTCTCTCTGATCTCTTGTAATTGCTTCTTGAAAATAATGCTTTCTCCTGAGGATCATCTTCTGAATCTTCTATTGTTCTATTCTCTTCTGATAGAAGAGCAAAAATCATACCTTCTAGAGTTTGTTAAGATATTTGACTGAGAGTAAAAACAACATTGTTGTATTTTGAAGGCAAGCTATTTAATAGGATGGCCCTAGCATCATCATCATCTACTGTAACCTTAACCTCTGCTAGCTGTCTAATGAGAGACTGCGAGTTACTTATATGATTTGACATTGTGATTCCATCTTCCATCTTAAATCGAAATAATTGAAGTTTTAGAGAAAATTTTGCATTAACAGCTTTTGCTCCAAACAATTTATTTAGATTATCCCAAATTTTGGCTGATGATTTATCCAAATCAATATGGTCCAATTCAGTGTCAGAAAGAGCAAGACCAATTATAGCCTTGGCTTTGTCATCTCTACTACTCCAATCTAATAACTTATTTGCATCTGTAGGTGCTTTTTCCTTTCCACTTACTATTGCCCATAAATTTTTATTCATTAGTTGCATTTGAATTTTCATTCTCCAAGTATGAAAATTGGAACCAGAATACTTGTCTAACGGGATCTCCATTTTAGATAATACTCAAAAGATTGACTTCTTACTCAGACTTAAATATATTTACTTATAAAGTTTGCACTTCATACACTTCAATACATACCAATTTGAGATGATAATGGACATGCACTTTTCTTTGATTGCCGGGTTTTGCAGACTATATCTTCAAACCATAAATCCCTAATCACACAAAGTCTCCATAAAGTAACAATAATCACCACTAATCAATAATTGAACACCTTACGCTTGGGATTTCTTTATTTCAAGGCTTCTTGCAGATTTTAATGCAACAATACTAAACAGGAAACTGTACCTTACAGGTTTGCCTTCTACAGTGGCCTGGTGGTAACCACTGTCGTTGAGGATAAAGAGGGAGCAGCCCCACTGCTTATAAAACCCACGTTGGAACAGCGCTCTAAATAAATATTGAAGTCTTCTTTTATAGTAATGCGCCTGCAATGACTTTCATATGCCTCAAATATTGTATGCAGCCATTCAGTTTCAGATCCCTTGCAATGTATCCTCAATCAGAGAACGGGATTTCTGCTTTCTACGCTCATCTCTAGCCAGTTCTTATTGCAGCAGTGTATCCTCCACTTCACTGCCTCCGCGTCTTTTATGCACCGGTGGAATATACAAAATTACTTGCCAACTATCACACAGCACAGCCATGGCTCACACAGACTGATGCCTTCCTCCCATTGCAGAAGCTCTGATACCAAATGAGAAAATTGTAAATGCTTTATTATCATTCATTCGATGATCTTTTCAGATACAAAACAGCAGCATATATAAAAACTGAGAGAATTGCAGTTATTGCAGTTATGAGGAGTTGAAGTTGGTTTAACTGCCTGAAATAACTTACAACAAACTAAACACTAAACACCGAACCATAACAATGTAATGCTAACACTAATGTGGTTCAACTTTAGAATTAATGATTTGTGGAAGCTAGACACTGGTGAGAAGAGTTTGCAAATATAATAGAGGGATGTAGAAATTGTAAAATCAAAAGGAGTATTATTGCTACTTTTGTCACAAGAGTTTTCTAGTTGGACATGAGTGATTATAAATTTATATATTTGTGATTGTTCAATATTGGCAACAACCCTTGGTAAATCTATTTAAATAGCCTTAAGAATTATTATTTTGCTAAAAATTGATAAATCCTATCATGGATACGTTCCTATATTTTGTTAATTTATAGCTTGTAAGTTGGAATAGAGATTGTTGTTGATGCTATATTAGCATCACAACATTTCAAGTTTATAGGCAAAATTCTATTATTGGAATATGCTTTACTATTTTGGATTATTTAAAAAAAATGTTGTGAAATATAACCATTGTGGTAGGTAGCTTGATCTAGTAGGTATTTGTCTTTTAGATTTTTAAAAAATATATTTTCTAGCCTATGGCCTAATATGTATTGAACTTAAATGTGGTGTGCCTACAACAATTTAAGCATTTTTGTTTGAATTTACACATGTATATTATAATTTTTATAGAATTTTATAGGAAATCCATAAAGCCTGATCCATGTTGGAGCCATGTGGGTCATTTTTTATTTTAGCTTTGAAGTCTCTAAACCAATACTTAAGTATAGGCCCACATTTTCATGGAACTAGGCCCCTTCCCATACCCTGCTAAGTACATATTCTCCATCCTCAATTGTTTCAAATGTAATTAGAAAGAATTCTTGGTGTTTGAGGAAACATAACCAAATTGTCCATAGTTTTCCATTTTTCTAGAGTCCATTTTTTCAAAGATTTGATATTGAATCATATACTATTGAAATGACATTTAAGACATTTAGAGTTAAGCATGTCTAGACCAATGTCCTTGTTTACGTTTTTGAGCTTAATCTATAAGTTGTTTTTGGTTACTGTGAATATGGGACATGGTACTTGATATGGGTTCCTTACATTTAACTACTTCAAATTGCCTATGAGTTTACTTAAGTTATACCAACTCATAAATAGTTTTTTACTATAAAATATCATCTTCATCATGTTATGTTTTGCATGTTTTGTTCTTTGAAATTAATTGGAACAAAAATGAACATTATAATTACATATATATGAATGAATGTTTTTTTCATTTATATTTGGAGAAGACTAAAGTAGAAGACTTAAATCTTATCTTTGTTTACTATGTAGCAAATTTTAGCTCTACTTTGCTCAAAAAAAAAAAAATAGTCTTGACAACAAATTTTAGTTTTTTCATTTTTATTTCTTATTTATGTTTTATAATGGCTTGGATAAAATCATGAAAATGAATGAACCCAAAATATTTATTTAATGTGTGGTATTGTTTTTTCTTATGAAAAACTCTCATCCACCATAGAAAAAAACATATAATACCTTTGATGTACTATATGACTTGATTTTATGTCTTTTGCCCAATATCATTTGTAGCATACATTTTTACAAATCATTATATCATGGAAGGGTCTTGAATAGTTGCTCCCTTTTATTAATAATGTTCTTATAAAATGTCGACATAGGTTTGCCTTACAAAGAAGTCTAGAATGACCATAGAAAGGTAGTATGAATCAACATTTTTCTTTAGGTGTGATGGTTGGAATTTACACCTTTCATTTGTTTAGAATAATTTATTTCCATTAAATCTTAAATAGTTTATGAAAAGTTTTGGATTTCTCCAATGATTAAAAATATTAAAAGAAAAAAAATTGATTCAAATATTTGATTTATTATTTTCATGTTGTAACAAGATAATGAATTGCCCCTATATTCGTAGACAAGGAGTCTAAAGCATAACAAAACAAGCTATAATCACCATAGGCTTCAAAAAGGAAATTGTAGCAACATTTGATGGCGTGCGATTCCTCTTGAGGGATGATGAGACACAAAGATATATAGGGACACATCTCTACACTTTTGGAAGCTATATTAGCATCAAACTATATCACAAGGAAATAGAGAGGGATAGGATTTAGAAGAGAAGGTAATATATACTACTGAAATGTAATATCAATAGAAGTATCACCCAAGCATATGTGATATATATATATCTATGCTTTTGGTATAAAATGTACATTGTATAAGAAAGATAAAATATAAATATATGGATGGAGTAATCTTATAATGTGCATGAATGTGTAAATTATTTCTCAATATTTTATCTACTTATATGTTTATTTGATGTAACTATTCAAGTTTCCTTTTTATTGCATTGCCATGGGGTTAAATTTTTGACATAATTAATCCACACCTTGGTCTTGTATTTATTGTCAACTTTTGGTTCCATTTTTAGGACCCTAATTTCTAGGTGCATAAGAATAAAACTACAAAAATAAGGAAAGAAGTTCATAGTAAAGAAAACTACTAGGGAAAAGAGTATTAGTGGAAGTTATTGCAGTAAATGAGATGTGTGGCAGCACATGCTATATGCTAACCCTTAGTGAGGAGTTAGGCACCTAGGGGATAATAATGGAATTGGGGGAGATCTAAAAGGATGTGACTAGTCACTAAGATAAATACAATTTGACTCTTGGGATGGATAAAAATCAATCAAAATTTTATGGCAAAGGCCCAGATAGCAAGAAAGTGAGAGAACTTGTTGTCAAAAATGAGATGGAATTGGAAGAAAACTAGAAGATGATCATGGCTGAGAAGAAGAGAGAAGATGTTCAAGAAGGGTTAAACAAACCTAGGAAAGAGAGGAATGGCACCAAAAAATGATAGAAAAGGTGCGAGAGACATCTATAGAGCATGCTAATAGAATTGCAGCTAAAGAAACCTCTAAAACAAAGGTAGGAGGATACTTAATTTGCAAAAATGATCAAATAGTTAAAAGAATATGAGGCATCATCAAGTAATAAGTACAAAAAATTTATCTTTTTTGTGTTATCTTTTGTGCCTCTGCTATTAGGTTATGAATTCCAATAGTTTGTAATTTCTTTAAAGATTGGCATTGGTTATTAGTTCATCACTTCTCTTTCTTCCCTTTGAAATAGGTGTATCTCCATCTTCTCCCAACTTTGAACTTAACCCCGTAGCTCAACACTAAATGGATATGTAAATCATAAACATTGGAAAAGTTTGAGCTTCCAAATATGGAAATCTAAATCTGATGTTGATACTCAAATGCTTTCCTAGAAGTTATTACATTATAAGTTACTAGTTGGAGAAAGAATTAGGTTCCCACATGTCCAATCAGTTAAATGCCCCAATTGTCATGCTAATGAAACCATTAAACATATTTTTGGGAGTGTAACATTGCTAAAATTCTTTGGAGTGTGGTTCTTAGATAATTTCCTACATTGTTTTTCCATTACTTAAATTGGAAGGAGGCATTGTTGGGCCTAGGGCTAATGAACAATATTGTTGTTGATTCTATAAGACATGTTATTCTCTTGCACCTATGGAAAAACAAATGTACAACTATGTTTGCTAATGTTGTCACTCATCTTGCAACTGGAATTTTAAACTTTACTCTAATATATTTTTTCCATATTTCTTCGTTATGTTCTTAGATACAAGTGTTGACAAAGAAAAATAAAAACATAGCTTCCCAATTGTATCTAATTAGCAGATGAATCAAAGATCTGCAAGGCAATCATTCAAGAATAGGGAAATAGGGCTAAAGTAGAATTTTATCCAGAATCTTTCTACTTCATTTTCTACTAGAATTTTTGACATGTGAACATGTTCTGCAAAACATTCTCTCAATAGTAGCAAATACGGCTGAAATGGGGTTATTTTCTAAATTCTTACTACATGTCTTCAAAATTGTTGACGTGTGATTTTATCCACTCCAATTGTCTTCAGCTTAATAGTTATTTCTTAGTCTTATGTGTATAGAGTTGTTGTTTGGGTATATAGACATTTCTTTCCACATTTTTTAGTATTATTAAAAGGTCAATGTTGTCTTTACTATTAGTTTCTAGCATGCACAACTATTTTGGCATTGTATTGTTCACTACTAATAGTTTTAATAGGACTTTTATGCTTTTCATAAGGAATTCGTTTGAAGGATGACCAACATGCATAAATATTTTAGCATTGTAGTGTACAAGCTACTAAAAGTTTTAACAGGACTTTTGTGTTGTTATGTAAGGTAGTCATGTAAAAGATGTATATTATTGTTTTTTAAGTCTCATTGTTGTTTTGTTCTCTTTACCACAACTACTCTTTTGATAGATGGTATTCTTTTCAATCTTTCTTTGATCAATTAAAAAAATCCCTTTCCTTGACAACGAATGAGTGGACCTAATAAGGAACTAAGTTTCACAAGGATAGAGTGGGCTTAATAAATTCTATTTTATGCTTTTTTTCTCTTACTTTTTCACATACCTTGACAAGGGTATCCTCTTGATCTAATCAATTTTTAGTCCCTATCCAATGCAAGAATTTATGTTTTTACTGTAAGGCATAACCTATAGTGGTAGTAAGGAGTAAAGAGTGGAGTATAATGGTGTGATCATTAGCATTGTAATAGAGCACCTTTAACACATGAACTAAAAAAAGTCTACAAATTGTACAAAAGACAACTTTTGTTTGTTGCAAAGATGAAACACTAACTAAAGCAAATTCTAGTTAATTTTAAAGGAAAGTTCTAGTTTATTTTTTACTTTTTTGATGTGTTCTTTTCTAAGCCTTTAATCTAAGTTTTGTTTCTTTTGTTTAATCATGTCTAAGAGTAAATTAGATTTTTATTTTACTTTATTGGCATTGATTTGATATTGCAAGCTTCATGAATGTAAAGAGTATATCCAAGTCTAGTTTTAAATGCTTGCAACACGCTTGTAATCACAATGTAAAAATTGCATGCACTATTTAGCACCTTTCACAATTGTATATTTACAACCAATGTTGACATGGCAACTTTGGAACTGAGTATCAAAGTGAAAATTATTGTCAAACACTCAAGTGTCTTGGTAGTCTAGCCTTACAAAGTTCTTTACTTGATAAATAGAACTATGATTCTTAAAAGCATTAAGCTCTAACTTTTTTCTTACGATGAGATTTAACTTTAAAGGTGATGCATCAAAATATTTAATAGATATTAGATTTAGGAAAAAAAAGTATTAAAGACATTGTAGTTTAATGGATGTCAATGTTCATTGATACTAGACTTGATATATATTCAATATATTTTGGCACATTGCATAGAAATAATAACAACCTTACAAAGTTCTTTGCTTGATAAATAGAACTATGATTCTTAATAGCATTAAGCTCTAGCTTTTTTCTTTGATAAGATTTAACTTTAATGGTGATGCATCAAAATATCTAATGGCTATTAAGTTTAAAAAAAGAATAAAAGATATTGGATTTTATTAATGTTTATCGATACTAGATTTGATTTATATTCAGTATGTTTTTCACATTGCACACAAAGATTTTTGTCATCAACCTTGATATGTTATGTATTATCTTCTTAAAATTTGCCTAGAGACATCTACAAAATAGTTAGCTACCTATGCCAACCATAAACCATTTATGCTAATGTATATAATGTGTTCTTGATAAATGAAAGAGTTTATTCTTGTTTATCATCCTACCTGCTATTGCCTGCCCAAGACTTGTAGCAATGCATGGACATTGACTTGCAACCCTAGTCATTCAAATACCTATTGCAGTCACATCTTTTGCTAGAACCAAAGCTCATCTATCATCCCCTACCTCCTACAAATTCACTTTGAACTTGCCTACAAATTCACTTCGAACTTGCCTACAAATTCACTTCGAACTTGCAATCCTTAGTAAGAATTGTTGCTACTCTACAACCCTTATTATATTTACATTCAACTAAGAGGTATAATAAGATTGTGTAATAATGTTACTATGTATTTTACACTCAACTTTAAGAGATATCAATTCTATCCACACATTTTAAATTAAATTATTATTAAGTTAAAATTCCTTAAATATGTTTTATTTTATTATATGTAGTTGTAAATCTATTAAAAAAACTTAAATAAAAGAACAAATATTTTTATAGAAGAAATAATTATTATAAGATTTAATTCCATACATATTTTGAATTACAAATTATTTTTAAATTAAAATTTTATGAATATTTTATTTTATAATTTATTATTATAAATAGTATAAATTCATGAAAAAATATTCGATTATCTTGTATTTGTGGAATAGTTTATAACAAAGTTTTTTTTCCATAGAAGGAATGATATGGATCTAATTATTGCATTGTGCATTAAGGAATAGTCTGGGTGTAACAAGAGCTGCGCTGTAGCAGCAGTCCCTACCTAAAGCTACTGCAACAGTTGTGGAAGAGGTATGTAATATGCAAAAGGGTGCAATGACTGTCATTCGAACAAGAAATGTAGGGTTGTTGTGTAAACTTGCAAGCAAATGCTTTATTTCTGCTTATGCCAAAAATGGCAGCTTTGGAACAGGGTATTCTATCTGCATAGCAATCAAAATAGATTACAAGACAAATAGCTATCAAGATTGATTATTGCCATTGCACAAATTTAGAAACCATAGTTAAGTCTACTTTTCCCACCTAATACCATGTTGCACATAAACCAAAACCAAGCACAGGTTGTCTATCTATGAGAATAAAATGACTCACTATTTCAAAATAAAATATTAAATAACTAAATTTTTATATTGAAATAATCATAAGAATACCAGGGTGTCCAAAACACTATTCTCTATTCACAAAGGAACAGTCCCATACAGATAGCAGAGGGGTTGCATGAAAGCAGAAATCAAACTTACTAAATGTGGATCATAGCAAGAGCCTGAAAATTGACATAGGGGAAAATTCACTTCATATTACAGAGAAAAATACATAAAGATAATCCTTCATACAGAAATGTTAAGCCTATGTCTACCATATTCCTCCATGACCATAGGGTAATAGTATACACTCGGGCCTTTTTTAACAACACTTTTCTAAATATTTAGAGATTGTCTCGTAGAGAGTGAATTGTTTACTTAAAATAAATGGCTCATTACAAGAGTTTTTGATATGGTAACATGAGGTGCCATAGATCCAAAAAAAAAAAAGGCTCCTTCTTTGCCATTCTTTCTAAAAGAAAAACAAGACAGCCTATCTGTACAGAATTCCATGAGACGGGACCTTACAATATTCTGCATCATGTCCTAAATCGCTCTGTAGCTCTATATAGCCTTTGTGATCTCTCAAAAGCTTTTCACTGGACTAGGTCATCTTTCTATTATTTTTCTGTCGAACAACATCTCTGTAAATGTAAGGTATGAGACCTTCCATAGAATTTGAGAATTGCTGCTTAAATTACACCTGTGAGAATATTCAACAAAGAAAGGAAATGAATAGCAAGAAACTAAACTATGTCTGCACATGGCAGAGGCAGTGAAATTGGCCTAGAAATAAACATCTTGCATATGCTTCTTATTATTTAGGATTTTGAAAGGCCTAAATAACAAATAATGTGCCACCTGCTTACAGAATATTGTGGTATATATGACTTGAAGAGGCTAATTTGATATTTTTTTGGGGTATAACTTCTAAACATTTTCCTCGTAAACATATTCTGCCGACAGAGAGATTTATAAAGTCTTGTTACATTGATCTTCTAAAGGGATACATTTGAAATTTGGTGAAATACACCACATATGCCTGAGGCACTTTAGGCTGCATTGGGTGCAGTCAGAATTTGGTAGATAACTGCACCCCAACAATACTTATTTTTAGGCCTGGCATACATAGTGTGGAAGAGGAATCTTGAGTGTTGTTTTTATCATTTGCTCAAATCGAGGTGCCTCCTTCACTTTGGATTCATATTGCATTTTTCATTTTGTGATATAGAAGAGATCCCTCTTTCTCTATCAGGATGGGAAAAACCTCACTATGACTTATTCATTCCTATGATATGGGGGAAGTAAAGGAACTAGCAGCTTATTACCTTCACTATTAAATAAATGAAACCCTAACACAAAGAGACCTAATTGAGTGACCTAAAACAAAGATCTGTCAAAACAAAAAAATCATGCATATTGTAATTTAGAACGAATACCTGGTAGCTGCAGAGGACAATGTAAGATTTATAGATGAGACGCTCTCTCTCAATGGATTCATCTTTTGAAAGGCCATGGACATCACTGTCATTAATGGTGGCCTGGTATGCTCCCACATAGAAATTGTTCTGCAAAGAAAATAGAGCATCTGGGCCGCTCATTATTGCAATTTAAGTATTGATTGATACAAAAATGCAATTGGAAAGATTTTCTTTCTTCCTCCTTGCTGAGTTAAATCCGCTTCAGATCATTAACAATTTAAATTGACAAAAATTCAATAAAGGAGAAGGAACAAGAGTAAATGTCCATACCTATTCCAAGCCTAGTAGAGATGACTACCACGAATCAACATGCAAAACATGTGTCTGCTAAAAAAAGGACAGAGATGCTCGCTCCTCCGCGTGTCCCAGAACTGCAAAAGGTCATCCATCAACACTTGTCAGGCCACCCAAGAACATTGCAAGCAAAATCAAAAAAATAGCTATTTCAACAATAAGCAAAATATTTGCCAATGGGCTAAAAATCAATGGGCCAATGGAAAAAAAAAAAAGTTTAGCTAATATAGTTGTCTCAATATTCAACAAAATAAAAACACTTTAGGCTAAAGATTGATTATTGCTATTGCACAAATTTTAACGTGAAATTAATATTAAGTAGCCAAAACAAAACTTAGGCTAAAGATTGATTATTGCCATTACACAAATTTCAACGCCAAAAAAATATTAAGGGACCGAAAACAATTATTATACTTTGTGTTAGGGGAAAACAATTCCATCCACATATTTTTAATTGATAAGTATTGTCCTGTTAAAATTTGAATGACAATCTTTGTGACAGATATCCTATTCAATCCACAAATTTTTAAGTGGCAGGCATTGTCAAGTTCAATTTTAAGAGTGGATGTCACAATCTTTACTTTTTTATATAGAAATAGAGTTGTCATTTGTAGAGGTGAATTGGATAGCAGGTAAGCATTTGGAGAATTAGTTCATTCTATAGTATTTTGAGTTTGATTGTGGTTGTCTTAAATGTCATTGGAAGGAGGTGTTCAGCTCCCTCTCCTAATTATTGTCTTTTATAGCCAGTGAAAAGAGACACCCAATCTTATCAACAAATTTTGAGTTGACAAACATTGTCAAGTAGTAAAAATTCAATTTGATCATGGCCTCCCCAATTGGCATGATAGTGGGAAGTTCCCCTAGTTGAACCTTGCTATTTCCCCTTATTAACAACACCCATTGATCAAGAAGAAAAAATACAGAAGACACCATCATGAATTGAAAGCTCATTCCTATGGCCAAGATCTCCTAAATTGTTGGGGTTGATAATGACCTTCATCCTCCTCTTGCTAATATGACTCTTGCTACATAATGGTGTGAGAGCTTCTTTTATTTTTAAACTCCAACATTAACTTTTGATAATGTGATTCCTTCCGCCTACATTATTCATCAAAAAATTTCCCAAACCTATAAATAACGATCTTTATTTTACTACAGGAATATAGCTGCCATTTGTAACGATGGATTCAATGGCATATATGAATTTTGACTTGTAGTTAAATTGTATAACGTTTTGGGTTCGACTTGGGTTTTTATATGACGCTTTGCGTTCAAATTTGGTTGGATAGTCAAGGACAAAGATTCTTATGGCCTTGAGAAAGATACCAAGGAGTCGTCGAACTCCGTATGGCGTTTGGCAACCGTGGAAGAAGCCAAAAAGAGATGACTAATGTTCTGTACAAATGTATTAATTAAATTTATGAAACTTCGTATGGCGTTTGGCAACTGTGGAAGAAGCCAAAAAGAGATGACTAACGTTCTGTACAAATGAATTATTTAAATTTATGAAACTTCTATGGACCAGTGGTTTCAATGGCACATGTGGGTAGCTATGCAGGACATGACAATTTTGGTTTTTTATTTTGAAATAGAGCTGTCATTCGGACCAGTGGATTCAATGGCACATGTGGGTGGGTTTGCAGGACATGATAATTATTTATTTTTTAATTTTCCAGTGGCACCTCTTTGTAACAGTGTACCCAGTTTAATATTTTTGACAGTAGATTTAATAGATCTAATTATTGCCTTGTGCATTAAGGAATCGTATGGGTGTAATTATTTAATGGCTAATGTGTATAGCTATGCAAAGACATGCAATCATTATTTTTTAATTATTATTATTATTATTACTTACGTATAGCTCTTCATCACAAAAATAATTGAATTGGAGGAACATGCAATAGATAAACGTAAGGGAGACGTCAATGGCCATCATTCTCCACGGACTTGCTGGATTTGAATATCTAATATAATTGATGTCATAGCCGTAGCATTACCTACCACGTTTACAGCTCATTGCGCATCAACACCACAAATTATTTATTTACGTTTTCGCATCAAGGACCATAGAGAGAAGCAAACGGTGAGCGAACGAACCTTCTAGATACAGGGGAGAGGGACTCATAGTGGGTCACCCTAATTTCACCCTTCTACCTAGCGGGTCACATCATCCGAATTAAAAAACAATTGCTTTAGCCACGTAGGTGATGACGTGGACATCCTAAATATTTCGTTTTACATGGTGGAAAATCAATTTGCCACGTGGACAACGTGCGTCTTTGGTGGGGTATAATTTCTGGTAGTTTTTAACCGCTGACTGACAACTGGTCACAACATACCCTAGTGGCGGGAAGCGCATCGTCAGTTGTGCTCGCTATGCGGTGTGGCATCCGAGCAACTTGCCACATTTTCATCACACACTCTCACATTAACGAAGGAAAGCAGATGCATTTACTCCACTTCCCTCCACATTTTGCTGGTTATCCTGCTTGGCTTTTCGCAGCTATGGAGAATTCAGTGCTCTCGTCCTTCACACTCAAAAAACCCTTCAACACCATTACCAACTTTGCTCTCCGCGTTTGGTCATTACCTTTGGCATCAAAACTGCGTCACCGTAGTGTTCCAAAGAAACAACAATTGGTGATGGCTCCACTGGTATCTGCTTCCGCTCGTGGCTTTGCTCGTTTTTCCTTCGAACTTGGTAAGGATTTTTTTATCTTGCTAAGAAAATCATCTTTCTAGCTTGAAAAAAGGAGGATTTTGCTGCTTGTTTTCTTCCATCTTTTGCTTTCTGTGCTCGTAAATGGAAAGTTGTTTTCGTTTTCCGTTTGCTTGTAACAATTAGGCTTCGGTATTGAAATGAGTTTTCTATTTTCAAATGGGTTTCGATAGGTGTTTTTCCGATTCATTGTTTTCTATCCAGTTCTTTTCATTTTCTATTTGGTTATAGTCATGAAAAGGGGTTATTGTTTGTCTGGTTGTAGTCATGACGACTCCATTGGTTTCTCCTTCCGCTCGTGGCTTCGCTCATTTATCCTTCGACCCTGGTAAGGATATCTTATCCTACTAGGGCAATGATCTTTCTAGCTAAAAAAAAAAAAGAGGATTTATTTGGTTTTTGTTTTTTTTGTCATATGGTTTATGCATGCAATCTATTGGTTTGTTTTTTTTTGTTTGCAATGGGATTTCTCCCATATATTGCTATCAGTGGTCGTAAATGGAAGGCTCTTTTCGTTTTCGGTCTACTTGGAATCATTAGGCTTCGGTATTCAATTGAGTTTATTGTTTATGCATGGGTATTGACTTTTAATGGAAGGTTCTTTTTGTCTTGTCTCTGGTTGTAATCATAAGGTTTTCGTATCAAAATGGGGTAATTTTTTATACATCCAGGTATTCAATTAATTTATGTTTTTTTGTTTGCAATGGTATTTTTTCCATCTATTACTCTCTGTAATCATAAATGGAAGCTTCTTATTGTTTTCTCACTGTTTGTAATCATGAAGGTTCGGTATTACAATGGGGTTATTATTTATCCATGGGTATTCATTTTTTATTTGTTTGTTTGCAATGGTATTTTTTTCATCTATTGCAGTCTATAATTATTTAAATGGAAGTTTATGATTATTTTCTCACTATTTGTAATCATGAGGGTTCGGTATTAAAATGAGGTTATTATTTATCCACGGGTATTCAATTAATTTTTTTTTGTTTGCAATGACATTTTTTCCATCTATTGCTTTCTGTAATCATAAATGGAAGCTTCTTATGATTTTCTCACTATTTGTAATCATGAGGGTTCGGTATTAAAATAGGTTATTATTTATTCATGGGTATTCAATTAATTTTTTTTATAGCAATGGTATTTTTTCCATCTATCGCTGTCTGTAATCATAAATGGAAGCTTCTTATTGTTTTCTCACTGTTTGCAATCATGAGCGTTCGGTATTAAAATGGGGTTATTATTTATCCATGGGTATTCAATTTTTTTTTTTGTTTGCAATGAGATTTTTTCCATCTATTGCTTTCTATAATCATAAATGGAAGCTTCTTATTGTTTTCTCACAGTTTATAATCATGAGGGTTCGGCATTAAAATGGGGTTATTATTTATGCATGGGTATTCGTATATTTTTTGTTTGCAATGAGATTTTTTCCATCTATTGCTTTCTGTAATCATAAATGGAAGCTTCTTATTGTTTTCTCACTATTTGTAATCATGATTGTTCAGTATTAAAATAGGGTTATTACTTATCCATGGGTATTCAATTAATTAATTTATTTATTGTTTGTAAGGGGATTTTTTCCATCTATTGCTTTCTGTAATCATAAATGAAAGCTTCTTATGATTTTCTCATTGTTTGTTGTTTTGTTTTGTTTTGTTGTCTGTTGTTTTGTTTTGTGTCTTGTTGTAATCATGATGGTTCTGTATTTCTTTAACTTTGTGGTGGAATGTTTAGTTCAATGCTTAAGGCTCTTTGTTTCTTTAACTTTGTACTATAGAGATTCAAAAGATTCTAAATTTCAAAACTGGTGTTCAATGGTGTTTGTTATAACACTTTATCTACTTTAAGAGTAGTGTTTATTACCACAACAAAAATGGCCTTTTTTGTGTTTTGTAACACATTTTTTGCTTTTGGAAATTGCAAAATTTTGTTCGAGCATCACTATGACTCTTTAATTTAAGTTACAAATTTTAGTTCACAATTTCTAATTGTAGAAAATGGAATGACAAATGTTTTAATCTACTGTAAATTTTTTTAGAAGTGCATTTTAAGTTTATAATTGATATCATATTGAATACATTTTAAAGCATGTTTACATTTTAAAGAATGTGATGTTGTTGGACAAGGTTCTTTTGGCACCCTTTTTCCAAATCAAAGCTTCTTTGCTTGCCCAATCTGTATGGAAAGTGTGGCATCATGTTTGCCACTTTTTTAAGTGGAAAGAGAATTCTCTTTAGCATGGTTTTAGTTTTACCTATTTATTGGTGGGACAAGCATGTACAATATATAGATGTTCAAGAAAGGGATTCAACATTTCAACAATTTATGGGATTTCAATGCTTTGAATTGATCTCCTTGGCAAGATGCAAAAGATCTTTTTGGTTTGAGAAATAATTAGAAACCATTTATTATATTTGTGCTATCCCAAGTTCCCCTTGAGGTAACATTTAAGTTATGTACTCCAACACCATGTTATTTCTTCAAAGAATGGTATTAGTTGTTTGCTCATCATTTTTCTAACTTTCCTTTAAAATAGATTTATCTTCTCCTCCTTCCCAAAATATTTTTTACACCACACCTCAGCATTGAGTGGAGATGCAAATTTAGTCATAAAAAATTGGTCCAATTGAGTGCTCAAAGTTGTAAATGAAAAGTGGATAGTGGAGCTCAATTGCTCACATGGAAAATTTTACATTGCAAATTGCCTATTGGAGATAGATTGAAATGTATGATGGTTCAACTAGTTAATTGCCCTTATTGTCAATCAAATTAAAAGATGAAGCATTTATTTTGGAATTGTGCTTTTGTAAAAACAATGGTTTGCCATTTTTAGAGAATATAAGTGTTATTGTCACAAAGAGTGAAGAATAGAAAAAGATTCAAAATCAAGTACTAAAATCTTCTATCTAGCGGTTTGCTAAGATTATTATCTTCTAACACTTCAATATGATCTTTCTAAGCCCTTACTATTATATGATTGTACTTACTCGAGGATTTAGTATATAGGTCCATCTCTCAGGATTGAACCACTAAATAACAATAAAATCTAGACCATCCTTCAATTAATTCAAACACATACTAGAATGTTACACTTCAAATCTCACAATAGGGCTAGAGGAGGAGGACATCAATCCTTTATCAGTTAGAATTTGTCAAAAAAATTAGTTCTTTTTTGGCATTAATTTTGGTCAAAATAACTTGGTTTAAAATTTTATATTTCAGAACTATTTCATACTTGCAATGACCTTTAAAAAATTCAGATCTCAATTATTATAGAGGATTTATTTCATTATACAAGGATTTTTTTTGAAGTATTATTTCTATGTATGATCTTGGATTTCTACCAGGTAAAACAATTTATGTTTTGAACTCTCAATGTAAAATCTACATGTTAGGTTAATTAGTGATGAGATTTCTCTTTTAATTTAAAGTTTCCTTTTTTAGGAAACCTTTAAATTGGATTCTTATAAGATAACCTTTGGCTTAGATGCCATGATTGAGAGGTATTTTATATGACAAATTCATTCTAGATTTATGCCTCGCTTCATTGTGGCATAGTAATTAGTTTTACCAATCACACTTCACCAACTTCATCAAGCTCCACAACTTTACCAAATTCACAAATTTCCCATAACATCCCAAACAATCAAATTATCAAAAGTACCACCTAATTCACAAATTTCTTATAGCATCCCAAATATGGGGAGAAACTTGCCAACTTGTGTGTGAAAAAAATTCTTGAACAAGAAGGAAAGAGCTTACAAGAAGTGAAAATATTCAGCTTAACAACTTAAGTAACATCCCCCCATTTATAACCTCTAACATATTACTTAAAATCAAGCCTAACCATTACACCTCCTTAAAATGCACTGATAAATACATAGCTTTTAAATATAGTCTTAAAAAAAAATTGCCTAACGAGTTGCCAATCTCCAAGGGATGGCATTTAACAACTCTAAGAAGCGAAAGAGAAGTTGGACTCAATAAAGCGTGATAGTATGTTAAGAGGAATGGGAAAGAGCTAGTCTTCTAGCTGGGTGGATTGGAGGCACTGGTTATGGCTTCCATCCCCATATGAGTTTCAGAAGCTATCTTGAATACATGTTAGTCGTTGAATCACCAACCTCTGAAATATCCGACAAAAGGTTGTATGACATCTCTTGGCTTGATTAGCTATTAGCTATGATAAAACGTAGTTAAATACAGATGACAAAATATCTTTCACTCAAAATTTCAAAGCTTCAATAATAAATTTTAAATTCTAAGATCTAAGGAGATCCACTTCAAAATGCCAATGAATATGGACCAAGCGAAAGTAAAGCTTTAGTAGCTAGACAAAGTTTAATAAAGAATGAAACTAGTTAGGAGGCTTTAATTGACACTGAAATTGAAAACTCAGCACGTTGTCTGCCGGCTGCGTTGTTTAGGGTTGACGGTCTGTTAGCTTGTGCTTTTTATTGGTTTAGACCGTTATAGGGGCAAAGATTCTCGGAGATGTATAATCCACCCTTTTATTTAAAGCATATTACTTGTAGGTAATTTTATAATGTTTTGGGTTCGGTTCTGGTTGTTATATAGATAACGTTTTGGTTTTGATGGCCAGGTGAATATGGCCTTGAGAAAGTTGCACAGGAGTTGCCGAACTCCATCCGGATGGCGTTTGGCAACTGTGCAAGAAGCGACGGATAATCTGGAGTCAATAAAGCGTGATAATCTGTTAGAGGAATGGGAAAGAGCCCGTCTTGTAGATGGGTGGATCGGAGGCGCTGGTTATGGCTTCCAACCTCATGAGGGTTTCAGAAGCTGTCTTGGATACATGTTCGTCGTTGAGTTACCAACTCCCGAAATATCCGACAAAGGTATGTATAACATCTCAACGAATTCATTTTCCTCTTGGATTGATTATTTAGGATAAAACGTCGTTGAATCCAGAGGAAAAAAGATGTTTAGTGAAAATCTTAAAGCTTGAACTTGTGTGTCTGTTGCAATGTAAACGTTAGGCTGACGCTTGTATGTGTTCGCAAAAGATGACAGGGATGCGGCCTTGTATTCCAGGGTTTCCTTAAGTAAAGAAGGAAGGAGTGCTGCCTTGTTCTTGTGCTGTGAAGACTGGAATTACGAGGTCCTTCATTGGTTGATTCAGGGCCAGAACGAAGAGGGTCGCACAAGCGGGCTTGCAACAAGTGGAGATGATAAAAGAAAAGCAGCAAGCGAACTAGTAAGCGAAGTGGCCAGGAAGTTGCAAAGTATGCGAGCAAAGAGCAGAGTGCCGAAAACGGAATTTTCGTGCGCTTCTATGAGAGCCTTGACTAGCGAGATTCTAAAGTCTGTAAAGTCTGTAGGATACAATATTAGAAGGGACATTTTGACAGAGGCATTATTCTATGCGGAACTCCTGGAAATTGACGACCGGTGTTGGAAGGAAATGGGTTTGACGAAGGATTTGGAGAGGTTTCAAGAATTGGGATTCGACACAGGAGTACCCTCGACTTGGGAGGCCGTTGCTGATACAGTATGGTATGTTGCTGCAGACGCCATGGCTGTGGCGATCGTAACAGAGTGCTGCAAGCTCCAGAATCGATTGGTGATGCATTCCGATCCACTAGGAGAGAGAAAGAGGATGGACGATGGCGCATTTGTCGCATCCCTAATTGCCTACGCCCACGAGCTCTTACAAGGAACCTTCTATGGCGCCGATAGTCTATGGAAGTTCGTAGAAGCAGCGGCAACAGAAGCCAAAGGCAATTGCGAGCAGTTTAATGCGATTTTACGTGACCGAGGGCTCGGAACATTCAGCTATAAGGGCAAGTATGATGTTGTAAACACCTTTCTTGTTCAGGCGGCAAAGAAAGGCGATGTAAATCTGGTAGAAAGGCTCCTAGAGAGTGGCGTACAGCCCTCTGAAACAGATGATGAAAGAGGAAAAATAGCATTGCACCATGCAGCGAAACACGACGATGAATCCAAAGGACTTGAAATTGCAGAAATGCTGCTTAAAAATAAAAGTCTTGCAAACGCAGTCGACATGAAAAAGAGGACTCCTCTACACAGAGCTGCTTTTTGTGGCCACGCCAGAATGTGTAGGCTCCTCGTCCACCACAACGCAAGCGTGACTTGCGGTGATGAGGATCGTCAGACTCCACTTCACTATGCACTTCGGCACGAGCAGCAAAACGAAGAAGTTATTCATGTTCTTATTTCAGCGAAAAGAGAAGACAGTGTTATAGGAAGCCCTCGCTTGGTGGATGCCAAGGACATCGGTGGAGAGGCGCTTCTGGTGGGTGCCAAGGACATCGGTGGAAAAATGCCTCTGGTGGATGCCAAAGACTTTGGTGGAGAGGCGCCTCTGATGGATGCTAAGGACATCAGTGGAAAGGCGCCTCTGGTGGTTGCGAAGGACATCATTGGAGAGGTATCCCTAATGGATGCCGAGGACATCAATGGAAAGATGCCTTTGGATGCCAAGGACATTGGTGGAGAGGGGCCTCTGATGGATGCCAAGGACATCGGTGGAAAGATGCCTGTGGATGCCAAAGACTTTGGTGGAGAGATGCCTCTGATGGATGCCAAGGACATCGGTGGAGAGGCGCCTCTGGTGGTTGACAAGGACATCGGTGGAAAGATACCTTTGGATGCCAAGGACATTGGTGGAGAGGAGCCTCTGATGGATGCCAAGGAGATTGGTGGAGAGATGCCTTCGGATGCCAAGGACATCGGTGGAGAGGCGCCTCTGGTGGATGCCAAGGACATCGGTGGAAAGACGCCTTTGGATTTTGCTGTTGAGTGTCAAGCCACCAATGTGAGAATGGTGGCGTGGCTGTTGTCACTGTCCAGCCAACCACAATCTTATTTTAAGAAGCTACACCTCCCATCGTATCTGCGGGAGTCTTCGCGAATGGGCTATAGGGATCTCGTCCTAAAGCTGCTGAATGAAGGAGCCGATCCTCTTGACCAAGACGACGAAGGAAAGACATCATTCCATTACGCTGCCGAAGGTGAAAGCGACTCGGCGGCATTTAGTATTTTTTTACGACTACTGAGTACTGAAAAACAGCAAGTTAAAAAAGAAAAGCTCCTAAAAACACGTGATAAATACGGAAGAAATGTGCTCCATGTCGCAGCTTTCCTTGGACACAAATGGCTTTGTCATTGGCTTTTAAGTTTCCCAAACATGGATACCAAGGATCGTGATGGACAGAGTGCTATATATTATGCAGTAGCTGGAGCTCATGAAAACAGTGAGATTTTCGACAAGTTAATTTTCAGAGCACAAGGTACAAATCAGGTTTTTCTCAAAGATGACAGTCAAACAACGCCTTTGCATGTGGCTGCTGCGAGAGGCAATCTAAGAATGGTGGAAAAGCTTCTTTCAAAGAGAGCGATTTCAAGACAAGAGCGCAGTAGTTATGTTGGGGCACCAGACGTGCTGGGTCAAACAGCACTGCATAAAGCAGCAAGTGGAGGGTACAAGAGAATTGTTAAAAAGCTTCTCGACGAGGGAGCCAATCCGTTAGAAGAACGTGATTCTGATGGCAAAACAGCTCTGCATTATGCCGCTCAAGCAGAAAATGATGGAGATGCCACGGCAATAGTTAAGTTACTTCTGAACAAATATGAATCCAATGAACACAAATTCCTGCTTTTGTTTGCTTGTGCAGTTGGAATTGGTTATGCAGAGCAAAGTCCAAGCTCCAATTCTGTTCTTAAGAACTATCTTGCGGAGGAAAAAAGTAAAATACTGAATACACTCAGAGAGGAGAATTCACTTAGAGTGGCGGCAAAATTAGGCAATCTAGATATGACACGGGAGCTCCTCATCAGGGCTGGCGAAAACATTGCTCTCATTCGCGATCCGAAGTGGAGAGCCGAACTCTCAGAACAAGAAAATAAAGAAGTCAAATATGGTATACTTGCTTGTACATTTTCCTTTTGTCCTTTTCCTCGATCAAACAAATAACCACCGGTCCATCTCTCAATATTTTTTTTTTTTTGGCGGTCACAGTTCTGGAGAAAATTGACAATATTGTTGTTAAGCCACGCACCGACAAACCGGCTCTGTGGGACGATCTCGGTAGGTGTAATTATCTAGTTTAATAATAGAAGACGAACACAAATTCAAAGGTGAGATTTCTTAACATCTTCTGTTATAACATTGGGCAGGACTAAGCGCCTTTGCCAATGGTCTGGCTGCATTATTTTTGAATCCTTTTGTGAAATCTCCCATTACTGTGGGAATATCGGGAGAATGGGGAATGGGAAAGTCAAGCCTTATGGTTCAGGTAATCATCCTTCCTAAATACTTCAGCACATTTAATTCACATTATTACATCTGGTATTAATCCGAATCGTTGTGCTTCAGACGGAGCGCGTTCTTATACAGACAGCAGCTCAGTTAGCATTCTCAAATTCAATTCCAAAAGAAGATGATCCTGGAGCAAGCAAATCCAACTTATCTGCAAAAGGAGAAGTCAGGCGTAGGAAAATAACAAATGCATTAGAGAGGTCATTGACAGCGAAAAGTAGAGAGACAGAATCTAAACCAGTGGAAGAACGGTCCGATGCAAAAGAGATTGAGCCAAACTTTATTCAGAAGATTGGAATGTTTATTACACGAGCATTGGGTAACGCAAAGAACTCCGCAGCAAAGGTAGACGCATATCCATATTCGCAGATTAGATGCCCTTCTTTACAATATTTACTCAAGCCAAAATTTTAAATTGAGACTGAAATTTAGTTTAAGTGATTTTTTAAAGTAATTTATCAGTTCATAAATTTAAAAGGAAATTAGGTTGCACTACAGTTTATCTATTAAATAATTATATATTTTAAATTATATATATATATATATATATATATATATATATATATATATAATTTGTTGTCTATATATAATAA
The DNA here is from genome assembly GCA_027924645.1 of Cunninghamia lanceolata. NCBI lineage: Eukaryota > Viridiplantae > Streptophyta > Pinopsida > Cupressales > Cupressaceae > Cunninghamia > Cunninghamia lanceolata. The sequence continues at coordinate 1,522,643 of BSBN01000076.1, forward strand.
ATTATAATAATATTTTTAAATTTTAAATTGAGATAAATTTAATTTAAGTGATTTTTTAAAGTAATTTATAAGTTTTAAAACTTAAAAGGAAATTAGGTTGTTCTAGAGTTTATATATTAAATAATATATATTTTAAGTTATATGATATATATAATTTGTTTTTTATATATGTGTATATAAAATTTGGAAAAAACAAGGAAGAGTTGGATGTAACACAAACAAAAGAAACTTAATTCCTAAATCTAACATTCACTTTTTGAGCAAAATGGAAAAAAATAGCAATGCAAAACACAAACTAAAATTTATTATACTTCCATTGATCTTTGTGATGTGCTCCAAGATTGAGTTTACGAGTTGTTGTATAAATGCATTGCTCTCTTGCTCAGTAGTTACCAAATTGGGCAACATTCACTTACTTATGATGATTGATGATGATTGTCCTTTGGGTAGAGCTCCTTAAATAGACTCTCTACCATGGAATGGAGGGCTTGGATTGACTTGAATGGATGTGCAAGCTAGCGTCTTGATGCAACTTTGTTTTGGAACCTACAATTTAACCCCTAAAATTAAGACATTCTCTATCTTGCACTCAAAGCTATTCGAAACAACTCATTCACATGCTCTAAGGAATAACAGGAATAGAAAGACTAGGTTTAAATGCAAAAAGGAACTCTAGTTTATTTTTTTGGAAACATAATGACCCATTTTTAATTTCAGAAACCATACACAAAAACAACCCAAGACATGGGCGATCACAACCTGAAATGTAAAGATCTCTTTCCAAGAATTGGATGTGCACAATAGGAAATCCATAACACCACTAACCCTAATTACCCCACTAAAATTCTAACCTTACCCCATAAAAAGCACTCCTAAATCTAATAAAAATTATCCCAAAACCTAGCCCCATCTCAACTTTCTTTCCTTCCTCTTCTCTATAGTTCTTTTAGAGTTGGAATGTCCAATTAGGAGTTTTGGGGTTTTAAAGATTAGAGGGGATAAAATTGAGACTGGGTAGAAAGTTTTGGGGTTTTTTTTCTAGGAAATGGTAGACATTCATTGTAGCCTATAAGGAGCTCTTCCATTGCGTATTTTCAATAGTGTATGTTTGATAGGTGGAGACTTGGGATAGATAAAACTATACAATCATATTATAAATTAGATCTTCTATAATTGCTCTATTTTTCAATGGATATTTAGTAAGAGTTGTACTATCATTTTGCGTTATTATTTTCAGTCTACTATGCTTGTTTTTTATTTGAAGCGAGTTTTCCTAGTTGTAGATCAGGGATGAGAAGTGTCTAGATCAATTTAATTTTTTCTAAATATGTCCATTCTATATTCATATCTAAAAGTTTCTCTTTATTATATAAATCCCTCTTTGTCCTCATCAATGATGGATGCAAATTATTTGCTCAATGATAATATTTTTTCTATATACATAAACCATCATTACTATGATAGACAAGGATGCATCCACTATCTTTTTGTAGGCATACTCATACCAAGGACGTCTCAAAAACATCCCTTGCCATCTCCTAAACCTTTGATTTTCTTGAAAATGTCCCAAAAATGTTGCAAAACTTTGGAGACAACTGACCATCCCTGGGATAGCCATGGATGTTAATGAATTCCCTTGACCATCCCATGTATGACCAGTTGTCCCCACTTCAAAACACTCAAAAAATTAAAAAAATAATGCTTATAAACAATTTTGATTTTTTCTTATTTCGACTATACTATTAGAGTATGATAATAATATTGAATACAACACATAAGCAATAAAATTATGAAAAATGGCTTGCACCTAGAAGGTTCATGTGGTTTAAAAGGATTTAATTTGGGTGTGCTACTCTCAAACCTTGTGAGGGTTACTACCCTCGGACTCTGCAAGGGGCATTGCCCCTCTACCGCACTAGAGACCACCACCCCAAACCCCCACTCAATTTTATAAAAGCAAAAATAAAAATCATTGTGGCCATGCTAGATCAACTAGCAACACCTTTTTATACTTACATAGATGAGCACATCCTTTGGGCATCTTGTTATAAATTTTATCTAATATATACGTACATTGACAATGAAAGCAATCAAAATTTGACATTTATTAATTTGTGTGTTGTCTCTCATGTGAAACATCAATTCAACTCTATTATTATGTATCATGTGAAATCTCAATTTAGCTCTAATGTTATGTATTAAGGATCTATAATGAATATGATGAATGCCTCATCAATGTTATCATATTAATATTTGAAATTTCCCTATATTTTTAAAAATTTACCTATTTTTTTAATAGTTGTTCTTGCCATCCCCTACCATCTGCTAAAATGGCCTCCAAAAAAATTGTCCTCAAAATGCATCCTCCCATCTCTTGCCATCCTCATATTGAAAACTTGGTGCAACATAATTTGTCATTATAATACATTTAAATTTTTTTATAGAATTAAACATATATAAATTGTTATCCCTTTTAATATCTTTTCCCCCTTTTATATTTATATTCCTTATAATACAATTATTCTATAAAACCTTAACATATTCAAAATTTCTGATAAATATATATATATATATATATATATATATATATATATATATATGATTTTTTCTGATTTCTTAATTAATATATTTATCCTTTCTAACTCCCTCTCCATAATTTCACATATAATCTATCTTTATAATAATCACAATTTCTAATATATAACAACTATTAATTTCCAACTCCAGTCACAAACATTAGTTCCAAAGTCTAAACTGTTGGCTCTGACTCTTATACTTGATGCATTTAGCATGAGAATGGGGTTCCTAAATTAAGAATGACAATATTGTACGGATTGCCGCAGGTGACAGATCCCCTATATGACTTCTTAGGAAATTATCAACCTGAATATCATGAAATTTTTAAGTCCCTGGCCGTCATGGAGCGGCGTGATATGGTATGCAGACTTACATTAATTCGTATTAGTCGTCGATGTTTTTCCCCATATGCCTGAATTTCATATTCCATAGTTTCCTATACATTCGTACAATTTTATATTGTTTTAACGTAAAAGATATATTTTAGAGTGAAAATTTTGATATGCTACGAAGAGAGCTAATATGTGTTTTAAATTTCTGAAGTAGATGATCGACTCCATCTTAATTTCTATGCAATATTTAACTTAAAGACTCGTATTTGTTCTTGGTCTCGTGAGATTCAGTTTTTAGAAGAGGATGAAAGTGGCTCTAGAAATCGAAGACTTGTGGGAGTGCCATGGGGGAAAGACTCAATGCAGCAGACGATACCTTCCATTTTGACTGTACGTTATAATGCTTGGGAATACCGGAATGAATCCGAGGCATGGGCTGGTCTAGCAGTAGAAATCACCAAAGAACTGGAGGCAACAATGACAATGGCGCAGAAGCTGAGGACTAGTTGGAGATACAATTGGAGAACCCGTAGAAACAACATCTACTTTGGAGTGATCCTCCCATGCTTTCTTGCGGTATTTATGGCCATTTGGTTCACTACAATTGTATGGTTGCTCCTTGATAGAGCCCAAAATAACGATATAAAAGATTTGAAATACGGAAGTCTACCTGTATCTGTGATTGTATTTTTTTGGGCTGTGGTAAAATCAGTGTTGTCTGCAGTGAAACCAATCAGTGCTCAAATCGTGGATTATTTAGGTCTCCCAGACCATAGCCAAAAGCTTGGCTATCAACAGAAGGTTATTTTTGATATCAAATTTTTGAAAGATGAACTTGGTAATAGACCCTCCCGGATGTGGAGGGTGTTTGCTTTTATGTGGTGCTGCATTCAATTAAGTTGGGATGAGAACTATGTTCCTGAAACAAAGATTCCCAAGATGCCCCCTGCTTGCAAAGATAATCTTAGGATAGTAGTCTTTGTCGACGATCTCGATCGTTGCCAAGAAAATGTAATTCTAAAGGTATAACTTTAAATTATGATAATTCTCAAATATTATTCTCTGGTTCTCTATAGTTCTAAAGTACTTTTAACTGACAGGTTTTATCAGCGGTGAATCTGGTTTTGGCTACTTGCGAGATCAACGTAATTTTAGGCATGGATAAGAGCATGATCGAAAGGGCAATAATAAGAAAGTTTGGGGACAAGAATAGCGAACCTTACAAGTCCAATAAGGACTTAGCAGACAAATATTTAAGGAAGATAATTCAGCTGCCACTAGACCTACCCGACCCTAGTAGCTCAGAGTCCCAGCATTTTTTACAGTGCCAGCTAGGAATGTTAGATAGTAGAAAAGGGACTTACGATTTAGAAGCGGAAAGAGAAAAACCCAATTCTAATGGGAGTATAAAAGTGAATCGAAAGTATCAAATGGGAACTTCAATTCCAAGGACAACTAAACCGGGTGAATACCTCTGCCTTTATACAAGTGGGATTGAGCACATTTTTTATTTGAATTTTACATCAAGGTTCTGTATGCATCACTTTAACAGATGAAATTATTTTTCTTATACTCTAATGTTGTTGTAGCTAGAGGAGAAACAATAAAATCTCTGGCAGAACCTGAAGCTGAACAAGAAAGAGCCTGCAGCATTTTAGGTGAAAATAGTTCAGTTTCAATGTTTTTATAGTTTATGAGGTTATTCTTAAATATTATTCATTTCAACAGTCAAAGGTTAATTTTGGTCAATAAAAATAGGACAAATATTTACTACTTTTATTATGATTCAAGTACAAAATTATTAGACTGTTTGACTATTAAAATAGATGATATTTAAATAGAATGGTATAAGACTATTTAATATGAATATTAAATGGACGAACAGATACAACACAAGGAGGATCTCAAAATACGGAGCATTTTGAAACAAATGGTAAACCAGGTGAAAAGATTATTCTAATACGGAGCATTTTCGGTGATATTTGTGCAATGTAGTATCACATAATTCACAATCCGTTTTAATTCAAACCGCTTGTTTGTAACAGGCCCGGTAGTTGAGACAAAGATTGTGATAGCCCACATTCAACAGCCAATCAAACAAGATGAACATAGAGCAGGTTTCAAGTTTAATAAAATGGCTATATTATTATTATTATATTAATTTTGTTTTCTTTGAGTTTCTAAATCTTATTTCCTTATAATATTTAGAACCATGAAGGCAAAATGGCTAGCATTACAACTAGGGATATACCACTCTCAAAGAAAATACATTAATTTTTATTTGAAATGGTGAACCGTGATATAGTAACAGCTTGACGTTTGTTACATTCAGGTGGTGATGAGCAGATGGCAGGTGCTCAGAAACACCAAGAAGACAGGAAGAGTGAGCCAAGGCTTAAAGATCTCCTCCGAATAACTATTGATATGCTCTTCCCTGAATATAGCGAAGGAGAAAGGAATGCTTTCTGCTTGCTTCATACTCAATTCACACGCACTAGAAATCCCCGAGAGTGGAAATGTTTGCTAACATACCATCGGCTAGCATGGAATATATTGTGTAAAAGCCCCCAAGTGAAGCGATTTGCAGGATGGCAGGTTCAACTGGTTGCATGGGTTTTCGTCTGCTGGCAATGGAAGCACCTCATAACAACTCTTGTACAAGTAAGATAGCGTCACAATTTTTTTAATCCTCCCTCAACGGTCTTCACTTGAACGGACAGTGGTAGTTTATTTCTTAAGACACAAAGCTTTAGTTCTGATAACCAAAAATAAAATTTCTTTCTATGCACTGATGCAGAATTGGCACGATCTTGGGGTGGTACACCCTATTCAGAAAGGGGTTGTTATAGAGGAGATTAGTGGGCCTTCGTTGAGAGAGATTGTTGAACATTATATCGATGAGAGGTGGCCGGCTGACAAGAAGAGCGACATTTTTCAGGAAGACAACGGCACAAAGGGAGGGGAAGTGATAAGAAAGGTTTTGAAACGAGGGTATTCCCTCAAAATAAAAGGACTTCAATGGTCCAACAAAAGAAACCGAAAGCAGAAGGAACAGGACGATCTTGAAGGCGGGCAGAAGCTAGCGAAAAGAAAGGTTTTACAAGAACAGAAGGAAGAAGACAACAAAGGAGAAAGCTTTCTGCAACAGGGCACAACGGTTAAGGAGAATGACAAAGCTTCACATAAAGCTAGAAATAACGGCAAAAGTAATGCTAAGGATGAAGAGGAGGAGCGAGAAGAATGGAGGAAGCTGAGAGAAACATTGAGCCGCTACAATGTTTCAATGGATGGCATTCAAGCCTTCCAAAAATTTAGGTTCTACTGCGACCCTGGACATCTTCCATGGCCATTGCCCAAACAAGCCTAAAACCTCACCTAATGTCGATATAAGTAACGAATTTAGGCAGACCCTTCTCCCGTGGATTGTGGTCATTTCAAACAATTTTTAATTTTTTTTTTTTTTTGGTAATTTATCTATTCTCTTTGAGGCAAGTGTGTTGAGTTTCATAAGGCTCCCATGTAGTGGTTACATGGAATAAGGTAGGAACTTCATTTTTAAAAAAATGTAATATAGACTCTTATTTATCTATAATTAAGGTTTGGAGATGTGACTCATCATGCAACTCGCCAGTCTAATGAGAAATGTCCTTAAAATGAAGTTTTAAAGATTCCACCAAAATTTTATCATGGAAACTCTAGTAGTTGAACACAACAATATCATTTGTTGGTAGAACATGATCATTTATTATTTAAAATATAACTTATATGCAACCTAAATGATCTTAATACCTTTTGCTACCCATGAATATTGTTATCTCTAACCTTTATATCCAACACAAATGACCCAATAGTTGAACACAAAATACCATTAAATGCTATATAAACAACAAATTCTTATTTAAAATACAACTTATATTAAACTTTAAATGATAATAGAACTTATTGACAACATTTTACATTTCATTCAACAAAATACAAAGTATTTATTGTACTCACGTTTTACAATTGTCATAGGATAAACATAAAATATGAAGTATTCCAATGCATGTACATTGCCACCCTAGTAGTTGTACACATAAGAATAGTATGTGTCCACATAACAACAATATTTATTAAGATGAGCACCTTATTTTATAAATGATACACTTATAGTGGATAGTTATGATATTTTACATAAAGCAAAAAAGTATTTATTACACTTGTATTTTATGATTTTTTATATGATATTCATAATTTCTCATGTGATTATGTAAGGGTCCAATATTGACAAACATTTGGTCTTTTTTTTTTTACATGCGAAATAATTATTGACAATATATAGTATACATATGTTGCAAGACTAAATCCTATACCCATGAGTACTATATCAACAATAGGACCCCACTCGACTACTATCACCTCTCCCCTAGGAAGAGATATGATTTATATATTTTAAAGGTATATATGTTTTTCTCACCCAATTGCTTGCCTTCTAAATATGCCAATGAAGAGGGGTGCTAAAAATATATTTCTACCATCTAGAAGTTATTTTTGAGTGGAGTAATTGGGAAAATTACAATTTCACCACCCTCTTCTATATGGTGCCAATCTATTTTAATTTTTTTGATGTTAATTACTACTTAAAAAACCTATAGATGTTATTGGACAGCTAATAGGTACATATATAAATAGTTAGGTATGTTAAGTACTCCACATTTATGTTTTTTTTTCAAACATATTTTTTACAATGCTTGGTCAAGACCATTTATATATGTGCCTATTGGACAATCCAATAACACTTATAGGTGCTTTTTACTCATTTCTAACAATCTTATAGAAACAATAATTTAAGATATTTTGATGAATATATTAAATTTAATTGACTTTAAATATTATAATTTATCTATATACAAAATTATTTGTAAAGATGTAAGAAATAAATATAGTAAATCTCAACCATAAGAATTTTAATACTAAACAATGTATTCTTTATAATATTATATATATAGTCAAAATAGTAATAGTATTATTCTAATAGTTATATTATAGTAATTAAATTATAATAATTCTTGCTAATAAAAATACTATAATTATAATATAAAATAAAATACTAAAAATTCTTAGTCCTTATATGTAAACTAGATGGTTGAACAATTGCATAACACAGACAATGATTGTAGGTTCGAAACCTGATTTAGAAGATGTGCTTAGGCGTGGGGCCTCTCGATGCATGGTCCAGAATTTGCTCTACTCACCCACCTTCGGTGGTCATTAGGTAGGACTGTGTCTTTGAGTAATCAAAAAATAAATACTATAAATTCTGACCTATGGGATATTAAACCTAGAGTGGTTGGTTTAGTTGGACTAACAAAAGGAAAAGATAGTAAAACATTTTGGCTTGATTAGATAGATTTTTGGCCTCTGCTTCTTGGCCTCAAACTGATATAATTTTTACATTTGAGGTTTTGATGGAAATGGGTTTTTACCGAACCTGCTGCTACCAAACATTTTGAATTAAAATGGATTGTGAATTGTGTGATGGTACATTGTACAAGTATCACCCAAAATGTTGTGTATTTGAATTAACTATTCACCTGGTTTCCCAATTGTTTCTTCCTGTTCCATATTTTGAAATCCTTTTTGGGCTGTATCTGTTCCTGGAAGCAATGTTCTTTAGTTAATGGCCATGTTAAATTCATTACTACAGTTAGGCATAGACCATCAATTCCCTATTTTCTGTTCAGCTTAAAAGCATTGCAACTGGATTATTTTCACCTGAAATGCTGCGGGCTCCAGTTTCTGGACTAAAAACATCAGTGTGTAAGAAAAATAATTTCATCTGTTAAAGTGATGCATGCAGAACCTTATGCAAAATTCAAATTTAAAATGTGCTCAATTCCACTTATATAGAGTCAGAGGTATTCACCTAATTTAGGTTTCCTTGTAATTGAAGTTCCTATTTGGAACTTCGGGTTCATTTTTCTATGCCCATATGTATCAGGTCTTTCTCTTTGTGCTTCTGAATAGGTATTCCCTTTTTTCCTATCTGACATTCCTAGCTGGCCCTGTACAAAATGCTGGGACTCTGAGTTTCTAGGGTCGGGTAGGTCTAGTGGCAGCTGAATTATCTTCCTTAAATATTTGTCTGCTAAGTCCTGATTGGACTTATTAGGTTTGTTATTCTTGTCCCCGAACTTTCTTATGATTGCCCTTTCGATCATGCTTTTATCCATGCCCAAAATAACATTTATGCCGCAACTAGCCAAAACCAGATTCACTGCTGATAATATCTGCCATTTAAAAGTACTTATGAATATAGAAAACCGCAGATTAATATTTGAGAATTATAATAATTGAAAATAGAAGCGTTTTATAAAGTTATACCTGCAGAATCACATTTTCTTGGCATCGATCGAGATCGTCGACGAAGACTACTATCCTAAGATTATCCTTCAATGCAGGGGGCATCTTAGGAATCAATGTTCCTGGAACATAGTTCTCATCCCAGCTAAACGTAATGCAAAACCACATAAAAGCAAACACCTTCTACACCCAGGTGGGTCTATAATCGAGTTCATCTTTCAAAAAATTGATATCAAAAATAACCTTCTGATGATAGCCAAGCTTTTGGCTATGGTCTGGCAGACATATATAATCCACGACTTGCAAACTAATTGGTTTCACAACAGACATCACTGACTTCACCACAGCCCAAACAGCTACAATCACTGATGCAGGTAGACTTTCGTATTTTAAATCTTTTATATCTTTATTTTGTGCTCTATCAAGTATCAACCATATAATGGTACTGAACCAAATGGCCACCATTACTGCAAGAAAGCATGGAAGGATCACTCCTAAGCAGATATCGTTTCTACGGGTTTTCCAATTATATCTCCAACTAGTCCTCAGCTTGTGCGCCACCGTCATTGTTGCTTCCAATTCTTTTGTGATTTCTACTGCTAGACCTGGCCATGCCTCGGATTCATTCCTGTATAGCCAGGCATTAAAACGTACAGTCAAAATGGAAGGTGTAGTCCCCTGCATCGAGTCTTCCTCCCATGGCATTCCACCGACTCTTGATTTGTAGATCCACTTTCTTCGTCTTTTTCGTTAGATTCAAACTGAATCTCACCAGACCCAGAACAAATACGAATCTTAAGTTAAAAATTGCGTAGAAGTTAAGATGGAGTTGATCATCTATTTAAGAAATTTATAAATTTAAATGTTTTTTCAGAAAAATTGTTAGAACATCCACGTAAAGTAGGTCAAACTTTCTGCTAGTTAGTTTTCCGTCCTGCAGTTGGAGACACATATTAGCTCCCTTACGTACAATATCAAAATTTTAACCATATATAAAATAAAATTTTCACTGCAAAATAATTTAAAATTGTAGCAATGTATAGGAAACGATGGAATACGAAATGTAGGCAGCCTGGTAGCGTGGATGAGTTGGAATTTGGGAGGGGAAAAATAGTCAACGAGTAATACAATTAATGTAAGTCTGCTTACCATATCGCGCCGGTCCATGACGGCCAGGGACTTGAAAATTTCATGATATTTAGGTTGATAATTACGCTGAGAGGCGTTCTACACTGGCAGAAAGGGTTGAAAGATTCAGATTCCTGTAAACAATTAAGATTCAGATTTCTATGTAAACAAAATTCATAAAATGTGTAAATAAATAAATTCCTAGAAGTCAAATGGATAGAAAAATAGAAAAATTTTGTTAGTTATGGAGTCAAATCTTTATCACATCAAACAAAAATAAATAAATTGGTGTAAGCCAAATGGATAGAAAAATAGAAAAACTTGGGCAGTTATGGAGTGAAATCTTTATTACGTTTGAAGAATATGAAAAGTCTCATAACATAGTCTCTTTAAATTAACTCATGTGAGTATTTCAAATATTCTAACTGCAAGTAATTTATAAATGCCAACAGATTGGAAGATCTCTCGGCGTACTTTAAATATATATTTTTAAATATAAATATACTAGTTTCCTAGAAAGTCATAGAGGGGATCTATCACCTACATATGTATGAAATGAAAAGATGGAGGAGGTGGTGGAGAAAGAGTGAAAAACAAAAGGTGAGGAACACTTTAAGTAAATGGAAACATGCTTGAGCAGTAGGAAATGGGAGAGGAGGGCTCACAATTACCCTTGCCATTTTGCATAGTTCTTTTGTTTCGATTAATCGTATTGTCTTTCGCTTATGTTAGGTGAAGCATTTAATTACACATTTTAGATTCAATATGTAATTTTTTTTTATAAGTGTATGTAGATTTTGTGTCATTTATGGTTAGATATTTCTAATGTTGCTTTGCGTCCCTTTGATTGATGAGATAGCTAATAGATTTGTGAATTCTTGGATATTTTTTAATTTGATTTGATTTCAATTAAAAAGAAACCACTATAATTTATATGAAGTAAAAAAAGAAAAATTACAAGTGTGTTTATGTTGTAATTAGTGGTTATGCATGGCACTTGAAAAACTCTCATAATGAGGTGTATAGATTGATGTTAGAGAGAAAAGAATAACATTTGTATATGTAAAAATAAAATAATGATTTATCACATTGTAATTGTACATTCGTGGCATTACAAAATTGTGCATGATGAGATTTAAAAATTACTATTAATGAGATGATGGTTTGAAGGTGGTTAGGAGAGAGCTAAATAGGGCATTTCATAAGTGTTTGGAGTGACAATATGATTTAAAACAAGAGGAACTCAAAGGGATGAGGGGAATTTTAGAGAAACACAATGGAAGACATCATAGGTTTGAAAGGAATATTATAATTATATCCATAATATGGTCAAATTGACTACTTTATTCACTTGTGCAAACCTAACAAATGGTAGTAAAGTTAAATTTCATTTGGTAAGATAGGAATTGAATAACTGTTACATCCCTCCTTTTGAAAACAATGATGCTATTTACTTTCTTACAAATTTCAGTAAATTACTATGTTGTGAATGACTTGAAAACTGGAAATTTATCTTACAAAGTTGTTTTATGAAATTGCGGAATCTATTATGTAGACTAAAAGTCTTTATATTAAATGCAATGATGTTTGAATATATTATATTTGGATCATAGATGCTTTGACCACAAAATTGTATGCGAGTTTTGTCGATGCAGGAATAGGTGGACCGTGATCGACGGAAGAGAAAGTATCTTCGAGAGAGAGTATAGACTCTGGAAACTAACCAAAAGTGTTTGTCATTGAGATCGCCAAACAGATAGATAAACCAGGGAAGCATCAAGTAAGTCTTGTTTGTCGGTTTGGGTAGTTTAATTGATGTCGTCGACAAAGGATAAAGTAAACATCCTAGTCGAAAGTCGTCTTGTAGAATCTTGGAGTCGTCTATGGCGTCGTAAGTTCCTAATAGCAAGTCGACGTATTTGAGATGTTTGATATTTATGTCTATAAGTATTTACTGAGTCATCTTGTGGTGAAATTGCAAATCTTGTCTCGAAATCGAAATTGCGAGAAATCGACCTTGAGCGTCTAACGTTGTAAGAATTCGTTTGCGATACGATCAATCCGTGGTGATTGTCATAAATCGCGTCGAATTTATGTTGCGAATATTTTCTTTTCGCGTAGATCGACGAATGTCGATTTGAAGCCATAGTGTGATGTAATTTATTTTTAGTCGTCGTGTAGCGAGAGTTTTTCCTTCTAGTTTAGACCGTGATTTGTTGTCAATTTAACCTTGAAGATCTCTTAATAAGTAGGTTTTTGTCTCCTTTTTATTTTCGATCAACACGATGCTTTAGTCATTACCTTATCACCGCCATGCCGAACTTAAACTCCGTAATACATCTTGTAGTGGTTTTGGATTGACTTAGATGCCTTGGTTTCGAGTGAAGGCGGAATGGTTGTGTCTTCTAGCGGACCATGTCGCCAAAGGAGTCACCACCTTTTTTGTATGGTCATGTTACGTGAGAAGTCGGGTTCAAGTTTAATTATATCAACCCATGTGTATAGATTTACGTCAACCGAAAATTCTTTGGTGGGATTCTTTTAACCAAGACGTGAGAGGTCAGCTCGCGAATTAGAGAGGGTGTAACCTTTTCTAATGCCGATCTCCCATGACCTTGGAGTGTGGAGAAGCATCGGAGGTCGTGGGTTCGATTACCACCGACGGTGTTTATTCTAAATGAACTTTGATTTGAAAGTGTTAATTAATGATAGTATACGTTGAAAAGTCAGTTGAAATTGGTTAACTTCTTTAGTGAAGAATCTGCGGAGAGAGAGAGAACGTTTCCTATACCTCTGCGCAACATGGGAAGTGGTTGTAACTTCCTACGTGGGCAGTGAGGACAGCGTGGAGCGGCAGTTAGTGAAGAGTGTTATTTTCGCAAGGTTAAGGGAGAGTTATTCCCGGTGCCCCGTCGACGGTTAAGGCAGATCTATTGCTATGGTTATGGACTGCTGGTGTGTAGGCCATCGCAGGAGTGAGAGTAGGGAGGATCTACTCCAACGTGGAGGAAAACTAGGAGTCGGGCAAGGACGAAAGCAGTTAGTAGAGAGAAGGCAGTAAAGGGAGCACGAGTTAGGAATTGGAGTGGAGAGAGGAGCACGGGAGAGAAAGGGAGTAGTAAGGCAGCGTGAGAGGGTATTTTTGCAAAGGAGGTAGGAGGTCGTTCTTTTGAAAAAAAGGAGTAAGAGTTGAGAAGGAAGCGAGGAGTGAGAACTGTGTTATGAGTAAGAGATAGGACTATGCTGTGAGGAGCGAAAAGAACAGTGAGAGTTTAAACTGTGCTGTGAGGAACGAAAAGAACAGTGAGAGTTTAGACTGTGGAGAGAGGAGCGAAAAGGAGTAAGAGTTGAGACTGTGTAGTGAGGAGTAAAAAGGTAGTAAGAGTTTAGAACAGTGCTGTGAGGAGAGCAAAGAAGGCAGTAAGGGTTTAGAACTGTGCAATGAAGAAACGAGAGTCAGAGAGCCCTCGGAGTGAAAGAGCACTCCAGCAACCTTCATTTTTAATAACAGGTTCTTTATCTTTACCATTTGTCTCAGTTTTAAATAGTAAGGAAGAGAGTCTCATGGTTATGGAAGACTATTATGTTTAAGTATGAGTAAAATAGAATGATAACGCAAGTTTAATACGATTTCAGTGTGCGGTAATTCCTTGAAATAGCTTTATTGCTGTGTAGGACATGTGATAAACTCAGAAACTAATGTATGCTGTCACATTACTGTGTTTTAAGATTAGAAAATGCTGAAAAAGAAGTGTTACTGCCTTCTAGGAAATGTAAACTCTGAAACTGTAGTTGTTCTCGTCATAAATGACGATGTATAGCAAAAGAACGCTACTCTCTAAAGTATATGCATTTAGGAATGAACTTGTCTCGATGCAAGACGTAATTTACCTTCTGTGAACAATAAACAATGACATAAGATAGAAGAATTGCCTTTAGGTTTGTGTTATGAACATAAAACTGCCTTGGAGGTTTTGAACGATGCTCCACGTGCATGTTATGCAGGAGTCAAGCCGTAGTTAGTAAGCATGTTCGACGTATAGCTAGAAAATGCATTTGTAAACAGCCGATGTCTTATCCGTTTAATATCTTTATCTACATTTGAAAGATTCCCAAACCTTTTAGATTTATTTACGGCTCTCAGCTATTTTAATCTTGTGAAACTAATGACTCGGAAAGAGGAGTAGGAAGATAAAAGTGTTGGTAATGTTTAGGAAATCGTCTTGGATTCCGAAATGATCAATTTGAGCTGAAAACCCGCATGTGAGTCGAGATTGCGTTGCATGCGACGATGTTAGAATCGTTTAACCATGTAGACCATATGATTCTAAAACCCTAGAATTTCGGGATAACGAAAAATGATTTAGATACTTGTGTATGTTGAGTTAACATGGGAACCAAGTAAACAGATTTGAAACCAATTAGGAGTGGACGTGTCTAAATAATGATTTTTCAGGATAATGGGATTATGAAAGTCTGAATTCAAGATTAGAATAATATTGCGCAATGCGCTATTATAGGGGGATATCCTAAGCCTTGAGGTCATCAAGGTCGGCAAATGAGTTCAAACTATACAAATAGGAAACTGTAGGATTTCAACCAGTTCAAGTCGAGTAGGGTGGGTGAACCAAGATCATGCATTTTTTTTAAAACGCTAACTAAATACAAATCCTTTGGCCAAGGTGGTGTACTATCCTCAAGTGCATCGAACGTTCACCGTAACTGGATGGCGTTTCTTGTGGAGTGTCGTGCATGACTAGAGGGTATCTAGGGATCTGTACGATAACAAGATACGTAGGTTACAACACCAGAGCTCAGATGGCAAACACCGATGGTTATCCTAAGTCTATCCTCTTGAGTAGGGTAGGGCCACTTCCGGTTAGGAAGGAGTGCAGGAGACTGACGGTCTGTGGTTGGAGGTTAAGCTCCTTGAAGATACTTTCTCTTCCCAATATTGAGGAACTGCTGAGTCTTGAACGTGAAGGGTTGACAATCGAGATGCATGATAATGGTATGTTTCCGATATTTGTCATTTCATGAAAATTTCATTTGCTAGAAAACAAAGTGTATTATGAATATCATTTCTTTCAGTCTTTATGAGAATGCAATAATGTTTATGATAAATTGAAAAATGTTGTAATGGTTTAGAGATGAGAAACTTTTGTTTTTGATTACTTGTTTTAAAAAAAAAAAAAAAATTTACCGTAGTGAAAATTTAGTTACTTCTTGTCATTTTGGTTTTGGTTGTTACATATGGTATCAGAGCTAGCCAGGTTCAACACTAGGGTTAATGAGTCCACTAACCTGATTAGGAAATCATCATTATGCGGGTAGCTAATGATTTGGTTTATTGTGCCAGGATGGCATACACCAAGAGAACCGCAAGAAAATCCTTCGCGGGTAAGAAGCGTTATCTGCAAGCAAAGCAGAAATGACTTGCGATGGTCAAGACCATAGAGAAAACCATTGACGAGAATGACATTTGGCTTGATGAGGTGGAAACATTAGCCAATGCAATGTCACGACTTAAGCGAGTTAGGAGAGAACTCCTAGAGGGAGCAGAGATGGCGGTTCGAACCATGATCGACCGTTGCTCCTGGATTGAAACTGATAGTGTACCTAGTACTATACCCATGATCACTAGAGATCCTCGTGTAGTGCCTAGAGCTGAGATTATTGAGATATCTTCTGATAGTGAGTCTGAGGGGTATACACCTCGTGATTATGTGTCGGACAATGAATCCGAAGGTTACACTCCACTAGATAACATTATGTAGAAACATGAGATTTGTCTATCTCTAATGATGTTGAAACAATTTTGCAAAATAAATAAAGACAAAATTTTGGTTTGAGAGCAATTATGAATATGATCAAATGCTGTGTTCTTTTGATGGTGTTTAATTTAATAAGCGTAAAACTGATTAGTATATGTTTAAACAGGTGTGAAACTAATCTAGCATGGACCAATCAGGGTTTAACGAGGGGGAGGATCAGGAAGGTCGTAACTCTCAGGAAAATTCCACTGACAAGTTGGATAGGATCCTCAACATGCTCACTGAAACCAAGGAAAGATTGAACAAACTAGAGAGGAAAATAGATGAAACTGGTAACATAGAGGATGGAAACGAGAACTCACACTTCACAAGCAAGAGTAAACATTGGGAAAATGGCATGTCAAGTGAACATCATGATGACAGTGAAGCCCAAAGAAGAACCAAGGATAAACTTGCCTTAGAGTTATCTAAGGATATGAAAAAGGTTAATCCTCCAAAGTTCGATGGAACAGAAACTGGAGATGCAGCTGAAGCATGGTTGACGAAGATGGAGAAATATTTTGAGATCAGAAACTACTCTGAGGTTACTAAAGCCGTGTGGGGAGCCTATCAGCTGTCTGGGGAAGCATCCACTTGGTGGATGAATAAGAAAATGGAGTTGGAACTTAGTCCCTTGAAGGTGACATGGGACGAGTTCGTAGAACTATTCCGTAAACGGTGGTTACCATAGTTGTATTTTGATCAGAAGTTAACAGACTTCCAGAACCTCAGGCAAGGTGAACTATCTGTGATTGAGTATGCAAAAAAATTCACTAGGTTACTGAAGTATGTTCCCCAATACCAAAAGGACGAAAGGTTCCGAATCAGAAAGTTCATCATGGGACTCAACCCTCAGATCGGTGGTGAAGTGGAGGTGCATGGTCCAAGCACAATGGATCAAGTTTATGAAAAGGCAATAAAGCAGGAGCAGAAGATTAAGTCTATCTCTGCTTACCGTGATAAGAAATGCAAGAAGTTTGACAAGAACTACAATGATCAGTCTTTTAAAAGGACAAACAATAAGGGATTTGGAAACAGGAGGTTTGATGGGGGAAATCGAAAGAATCAAGGAGGATTTGGTAATGACCGCAGGGGTGAAGATTTTAAGAGAAATGCAAATTTTAAGAAGAATGGTGATTCTGCAAGTAGGCCATCTGAGAAGCGAGGACCTATAGGAGGATGTTTCTCTTGTGGAGGAGATCATTATGCCAACCGTTGCCCCAACAAGAAGCCGAATGGGAGGCCCAGGAACACGGAGCTTCCTTCACAACAGGAAGCCTTTCAGCAAAGGATTCATGCCGCTCTCGACAATCGGCAAGCAGAGTATCAGATCACTCCTATTGAGATGACAGGTACCTTATTTGGAGTTCCTATTTCTATTTTATTTGATACGGGTGCCACAGAAAATTTTGTGTCACCTAGAGTTCTAAGTAAGTTTTCTAGAAAAGCTGGCTATATGTCAAAACCTTGGACAGTAGAGTATGCCAATAATTCAAAGGCTCAGGTAGAGCAATGTTTGTTCGAAGCTAGGATTGATGTTTCTAACTTCACCACTGAGGCAAACTTGTACGTAGCGCCTTTAGGGTCCTACGATGTCATCCTAGGAATGAACTGGTTGTGGAAACATCGTGCCAAAGTAGATTGTTTTCATAAAACCATTGAGTGTCTGGATGAGATGGGCAAAACGGTAAATCTCCAAGGAATTCAGAGGGAAATAAAGATTAGATCCATTTCTTCAAAACAACTGAAGCGGGCTAGGCGAAAGGGGTGTCAACTTTTTGCAGTTAAGATGGACCTAGTAGAGGAAACCTTAGAGAAGCAATCTTTTGAGGAAAGATATCCTTTTCTGTGCAATTTCAGAGACATATTTCCCGAGGAGTTACCTGGCTTGCCTCCAAAGAGAACATTTGACTTTGGTATAGATCTTAAACCAGGATCGGAGCCAATCTCTAAAGCTCCGTATCGTATGACTACCACTGAGCTCATGGAATTAAAAGCTCAGTTGCAGGAGCTTTTGTCTAAGAATTTGATTAGGCCAAGTGTATCACTGTGGGGAGCTCCAGTTATCTTTGTCAAAAAGAAAGATGGAACTCTCAGGCTGTGCATAGACTATAGGATGCTTAATAAGGCAACTATAAAGAACAAGTATCCCTTGCCACGAATTGATGATCTATTTGACCAAATGCGTGGCGCATCGGTCTTTTCCAAGATAGATCTGAGATCCGGATACCATCAGTTAAGGTTAAAAGAGGAAGACATCCCCAAAACAACTTTTAGAACGAGGTATGGTCATTATGAGTTCACGGTGTTACCATTTGGATTGACCAACGCACCTGCTGCTTTCATGAATCTCATGAATAGTGTATTCAGAGATTGTCTCGATAAGTTTGTACTAGTCTTCATTGACGATATTCTGATCTATTCCAAGGATGAAGAGGAGCATGCACGACATCTTCAAATAGTGTTGCAATGATTAAGAGAGCATAAGCTGTATGCGAAACTCTCCAAGTGCACCTTCTTTCAGAAAGAGGTACAGTATTTAGGGCACATTATATCGGCCGATGGGATATCAGTTGATCCGGCCAAAATAAAAGCTATTATGGAATGGCCTGAACCTACCAATGTGTCAGAGGTATGAAGTTTCATGGGATTGGCAGGGTATTACAGGAAATTTGTGCTGAACTTCTCAAGCATTGCTAGTCCTATCACCTCATTGCAGAGAAAAGGAAAAAGGTTTGTTTGGACGGTTGAATGTAAAAAGGCATTTGACTTATTAAAAGAAAAATTAACAACCGCTCCAATTTTGAAAGTTCCTGATCCAGAGGGTGAGTTTGAGGTTGTCACTGATGCCTCGGGTGAAGGATTGGGAGGTGTGCTTATGCAAGATGGCAGGGGAGTCAAGGAAGCTGAAAAATTATGAGCAGAACTACGCTCCTCATGACCTAGAAATGGCAGCAGTGGTTCACGCCCTTCAGATGTGGCGACATTACTTGTTGGGAAGGACTTTTATTTTAAAATCTGATCACCAAAGCCTTCGCTACATATTCACACAACCTAATCTCAATGCAAGGCAAAGGAGATGGCTGGAACTCATATCAGATTATGACTTTGAAATTTCTTATATCAAGGGCAAGGAGAACCGAGTAGCAGATGCCTTAAGTAGAAGAAGGCACATAGCCTATATAATCTCCATACATGCTAACTTTAAAGACTTAGTATTGCAAAACTTATCTGGGGATGAGTATTATGAACAAGTGAAACAGGCTCTGCACCTAAACCCTAAGGACCCAAGATATGACGGATTCAGTTTTGAATCCGATGGATTGCTGAGATTCAAGGGAAGAATTTATGTCCCTGATTCAGAGGAACTTAGAAACCTTGTGTGGAAGGAAGTTCACTGTGCTCCTTACTCTGGACACCCTGGTGTAACAAAACTGTTAGCTGATGTCAAGCAGTTATATTTCTGGAAAGGAATGAAAAGCGATGCTGCAAGGTTTGTAGCTAGTTGTTTGGAGTGTCAGAGAGTGAAGGCAGAACACCAACATCTTGCTGGGTTGTTGTACCCACACGATATTCCGGAATGGAAATGGCAAGTTATTAGTATGGATTTTGTCCAAGGGTTGCCAATGTCTAAGAATAGGCATGATGCAATACTGGTTGTTGTGGATAAACTAACCAAGGTTGCACATTTCATACCGGGAAATTTGACAGATGGAGCACACCTGTTGGCTCGAAAATTTGTGCAAGAAATTTTTAGATTGCATGGGGTACCTAAAAAGATAATATCTGATAGAGATGCTCAGATAACTTCACGATTTTGGCAAACCTTATTTTCTGCATTAGGGACTAAATTGAATGTAAGTACTGCATATCATCCCGAAACTGATGGACAAACAGAAAGAGTGAACCAAGTATTAGAAGACCTTTTGAGAATGTATTGCATGGATCAGCAATATAGATGGGAGGAATATCTACCTCTTGTCGAGTTTGCCTATAACAACTCCTATCATTCTGCCATTAAGATGGCACCATTTGAAGCATTATATGGAAGGAAATGCAGAACTCCTATAAGCTGGGATAAGCTGGAAGATAGGATAAGCATTGGACCTGAAATGCTTGCTGATATGGAAGAAAAAGTTAAAGTGATTAGGAAGAGGTTGGCAGAAGCCAATGACAGGCAAAAGAGTTATGCTGATCGCAAGCGAGTGCCTAGACACTTCTCTGTTGGCGAGAAGGTGCTTTTGCGGGTGAAACCCCAAAAGAGTTCTATTAAGTTTGGTAAATCTTCGAAATTGGCTCCCCGTTATGTCGGACCTTTCGAAGTTCTTGAAATCATTAATCCGGTTGCCTACAAAGTTGCTCTACCTCCAGCCTTGTCTAAGATGCATAATGTTTTTCATGTTTCATATTTAAAGAAATATTTTGTAGGTAATAACCACATCCTTAACTGGAATTCCTTACAGATGCAAGAACCCGGGGTGGTTGTGATCGAGCCACTCAAGGTGCTCGAAATGCGTAAACTTTGTTTACGTAATCGAGAAGTTTTGCAATGCAAAATACAGTGGGACCAATATGGCGAGGATAGCGCCACTTGGGAAGACTACAAAGACATTTTTCAAAGATTTCCAAAACTATTTAAAGACATTAATGTTGCTTTATAGAAAGTTTGTTTTAAGTTTAATTTTTGCTTGATAAACTTAATCATCGGGACGATGATTTTTAAAGGGGAAGGATATGTTACATCCCTCCTTTTGAAAACAATGATGCTATTTACTTTCTTACAAATTTTAGTAAATTACTATGTTGTGAACGACTTGAAAACTGGAAATTTATCTTACAAAGTTGTTTTATGAAATTGCGGAATCTATTATGTAGACTAAAAGTCTTTATATTAAATGCAATGATGTTTGAATATATTATATTTGGATCATAGATGCTTTGACCACAAAATTGTATGTGAGTTTTGTCGATGCAGGAACAGGTGGACCGTGTTCGACGGAAGAGAAAGTATCTTCGAGAGAGAGTATAGACTCTGGAAACTAACCAAAGGTGTTTGTCACTGAGATCGCCAAACAAATAGATAAACCTGGGAACCATCAAGTAAGTCTTGTTTGTCGGTTTGGGTAGTTTAATTGATGTCGTCGACAAAGGATAAAGTAAACATCCTAGTCGAAAGTCGTCTTGTAGAATCTTGGAGTCGTCTATGGCGTCGTAAGTTCCTAATAGCAAGTCGACGTATTTGAGATGTTTGATATTTATGTCTATAAGTATTTACTGAGTCATCTTGTGGTGAAATTGCAAATCTTGTCTCGAAATCGAAATTGCGAGAAATCGACCTTGAGCGTCTAACGTTGTAAGAATTCGTTTGCGATACGATCAATCCGTGGTGATTGTCGTAAATCGCGTCGAATTTATGTTGCGAATATTTTCTTTTCGCGTAGATCGACGAATGTCGATTTGAAGCCATAGTGTGATGTAATTTATTTTTAGTCGTCGTGTAGCGAGAGTTTTTCCTTCTAGTTTAGACCGTGATTTGTTGTCAATTTAACCTTGAAGATCTCTTAATAAGTAGGTTTTTGTCTCCTTTTTATTTTCGATCAACACGATGCTTTAGTCATTACCTTATCACCGCCATGCCGAACTTAAACTCTGTAATACATCTTGTAGTGGTTTTGGATTGACTTAGATGCCTTGGTTTCGAGTGAAGGCGGAATGGTTGTGTCTTCTAGCGGACCACGTCGCCAAAGGAGTCACCACCCTTTTTGTATGGTCATGTTACGTGAGAAGTCGGGTTCAAGTTTAATTATGTCAACCCATGTGTATAGATTTACGTCAACCAAAAATTCTTTGGTGGGATTCTTTTAACCAAGACGTGAGAGGTCAGCTCGCGAATTGGAGAGGGTGTAACCTTTTCTAATGCCGATCTCCCATCACCTTGGAGTGTGGAGAAGCATCGGAGGTCATGGGTTCGATTACCACCGACGGCGTTTATTCTAAATGAACTTTGATTTGAAAGTGTTAATTAATGATAGTATACGTTGAAAAGTCGGTTGAAATTGGCTAACTTCTTTAGTGAAGAATCTGCGGAGAGAGAGAGAACGTTTCCTATACCTCTGCGCAGCATGGGAAGTGGTTGTAACTTCCTGCGTGGGCAGTGAGGACAGCATGGAGCGGCAGTTAGTGAAAAGTGTTATTTTCGCAAGGTTAAGGGAGAGTTATTCCCAGTGCCCCGTCGACGGTTAAGGCAGATCTATTGCTACGGTTATGGACTGCTGGTGTGTAGGCCATCGCGGGAGTGAGAGTAGGGAGGATCTACTCCAACGTGGAGGAAAACTAGGAGTCGGGCAAGGACGAAAGCAGTTAGTAGAGAGAAGGCAGTAAAGGGAGCACGAGTTAGGAATTGGAGTGGAGAGAGGAGCACAGGAGAGAAAGGGAGTAGTAAGGCAGCGTGAGAGGGTTTGCAAAGGAGGTAGGAGGTCGTTCTTTTGAAAAAAAGGAGTAAGAGTTGAGAAGGAAGCGAGGAGTGAGAACTGTGTTATGAGTAAGAGATAGAACTGTGCTGTGAGGAGTGAAAAGAACAGTGAGAGTTTAAACTGTGCTGTGAGGAACGAAAAGAACAGTGAGAGTTTAGACTGTGGAGAGAGGAGCGAAAAGGAGTAAGAGTTGAGACTGTGTAGTGAGGAGTAAAAAGGCAGTAAGAGTTTAGAACAGTGCTGTGAGGAGAGCGAAGAAGGTAGTAAGGGTTTAGAACTGTGCAGTGAAGAAACGAGAGTCAGAGAGCCCTCGGAGTGAAAGAGCACTCCAGCAACCTTCGTTTTTAATAACAGGTTCTTTATCTTTACCATTTGTCTCAGTTTTAAACAGTAAGGAAGAGAGTCTCATGGTTATGGAAGACTATTATGTTTAAGTATGAGTAAAATAGAATGATAACGCAAGTTTAATACGATTTCAGTGTGCGGTAATTCCTTGAAATAGCTTTATTGCTGTGTAGGACATGTGATAAACTCAGAAACTAATGTATGCTGTCACATTACTGTGTTTTAAGATTAGAAAAAGCTGAAAAAGAAGTGTTACTGCCTTCTAGGAAATGTAAACTCTGAAACTGTAGTTGTTCTCGTCATAAATGACGATGTATAGCAAAAGAACGCTGCTCTCTAAAGTATATGCATTTAGGAATGAACTTGTCTCGATGCAAGACGTAATTTACCTTCTGTAAACAATAAACAATGACGTAAGATAGAAGAATTGCCTTTAGGTCTGTTTTATGAACATAAAACTGCCTTGGAGGTTTTGAACGATGCTCCACGTGCATGTTATGCAGGAGTCAAACTGTAGTTAGTAAGCATGTTCGACGTATAGCTAGAAAATGCATTTGTAAACAGCCGATGTCTTATCCGTTTAATATCTTTATCTACATTTGAAAGATTCCCAAACCTTTTAGATTTATTTACGGCTCTCAGCTATTTTAATCTTGTGAAACTAATGACTCGGAAAGAGGAGTAGGAAGATAAAAGTGTTGGTAATGTTTAGGAAACCGTCTTGGATTCTGAAATGATCAATTTGAGTTGAAAACCCGCATGTGAGTCGAGATTGCGTTGCATGCGACGATGTTAGAATCGTTTAACCATGTAGACCATATGTGTCTAAAACCCTAGAATTTCAGGGTAACGGAAAATGATTTAGATACTTGTGTATGTTGAGTTAACATGGGAACCAAGTAAACAGATTTGAAACCACTTAGGAGTGGACGTGTCTAAATAATGATTTTTCAAGATAATGGGATTATGAAAGTCTGAATTCGAGATTAGAATAATATTGCGCAATGTGCTATTATAGGGGGATATCCTAAGCCTTGAGGTCATCAAGGTCGGCAAATGAGTTCAAACTATACAAATAGGAAACTGTAGGATTTCGACCAGTTCAAGTCGAGTAGGGTGGGTGAACCAAGATCATGCGTTTTTTTTAAAACGCTAACTAAATACAAATCCTTTGGCCAAGGTGGTGTACTATCCTCAAGTGCATCGAACGTTCACCATAACTGGATGGTGTTTCTTGTGGAGTGTCGTACATGACTAGATGGTATCTAGGGATCTGTACGATAACAAGATACGTAGGTTACAACACCAGAGCTCAGATGGCAAACACTGATGGTTATCCTAAGTCTATCCTCTTGAGTAGGGTAGGGCCACTTCTGGTTAGGAAGGAGTGTGGGAGACCGATGGTCTGTGGTTGGAGGTTAAGCTCCTTGAAGATACTTTCTCTTCCCAATATTGAGGAACTGCCGAGTCTTGAACGTGAAGGGTTGACAATCAAGATGCATGATAATGGTATGTTTCCGATATTTGTCATTTCATGAAAATTTCATTTGTTAGAAAACAAAGTGTATTATGAATATCATTTCTTTCAGTCTTTATGAGAATGCAATAATGTTTATGATAAATTGAAAAATGTTGTAATGGTTTAGAGATGAGAAACTTTTGTTTTTGATTACTTGTTTTAAGAAAAAAAAAAAAAATTTACCGTAGTGAAAATTTAGTTACTTCTTGTCATTTTGGTTTTGGTTGTTACAATAACTTTGCACTAGTCCCATATCTAGCAAATGCTAGTGAAGACTAAATTCCATATGCCACATCTAATGTTTGTTGACAATCCTTAATCACAACTGCATTAAAAATCTAGAATTCTTGTACTTGATTCATGTCAATTTAATAATGAGGGATTCATTTCATAATGTCAAAAGACTTATCATATGTTGCTAACATTTTTTGTTTAGTTCATTTTAAAATGGAGTGTTATCATAAGCATACATGTTTGTATACAATGAAAGCAAGAAAAATAGCCTTTTTTGGAAAGAATCTAGAATGATGAACTTTAATTCTTCATCTCATGCAAATGTATTTGACGACTTTGTGATTATAAGAAAACATACA
Source organism: Cunninghamia lanceolata (assembly GCA_027924645.1). Classification (NCBI taxonomy): domain Eukaryota; kingdom Viridiplantae; phylum Streptophyta; class Pinopsida; order Cupressales; family Cupressaceae; genus Cunninghamia; species Cunninghamia lanceolata. Next base: position 1,547,765 of record BSBN01000076.1, read on the forward strand.
TTTCTAAGTTATTATAAGTCTTTATAATGAGTGTATTCTTAATGTTTACAATAGAAGAAGGGGATTTGTTATGAAGCACTTTCTATTCTTATAAAAGTTAGATCACTTTGTAACTATCACTGATAGTATTACACCAGAGGTCCCCAAGGATGTCTAAAATTATAAATGAATATTTTTGTGTATGGATTATAATAGTAGGAGACATTTGAATGGAAGCAACTCCATTGTCATTAAAAATAAAAATAATTGTAAAATAATCCCATAGATCATATTATAGAAGTGGGAAATATGGTAGTGGTTCTTGAAATAACGTGTCATAAAATGATTCCATAGATTGGATCTTGCATCACAAGGGACATGTTGAATAATTATTTGTGCATGATGACATGAAGCACATTAACTAAGAGCCTTGCTGGATAGGTTGGATTAAGCTCTTAGCGATGGATTTTAGGACACTATAATGTCTTCTTGCTATGGCTCACCATATTTTTTTGTAGCTATGCTCTATCTAGAATGGTGAATTTTCCTCTTCATTATTGGTGAGTGCTTTGGTCTCAGTGCAATGACCTTTGGAAGTATCTTAGGAATGATGAAAATCTAGGATTGTAGGGTGGAGGCATCAAAACAAAAGGGTAGTGATGAGGTATAAATAACCTCATTTTTATCATTAACCAAATGACCCTTTCTATGCCATTAGACTACCAAGAGCATGTCAATTTATTAGTCTTATATGCAATAATTGTATATTTTTGAAAGAATGTTGTACAAATCTTTGTTCTTGAATTGACTAGATTTGGTCACTAATGTTGACATGACTTTGTGAAAAGATTTATGTATTGAAACATGTTTTTGAGTATCGCTTAGTGGGAGGAATAGACATGAATGCCGACTGTCCAAGTCAGTAGCACTGGAATAATAGGCGCCGAAATATTAGGAGATACATGATCGTGGACTTTAGCCTTTTATTACCATCTAACCACATAACATATTCTATCACTTTTTATTGTTTAAGAGCACTTAAGACATTTTATAGCTCCTCTCAGAGCCTTTGATATGTTGTATTTAAAAGATATCTATAATGGTAAGCCAAAAGAAGAAGATATGTATTCATTGATTAAAAACAGATACAAAGCAGATATAAATACTGTGTGGAACTAACACATCAGTTGGCAGTTAAAATGTAACTGTAGAAACCAATGTAACCACCCTAATAGCCAACAGTTACATAGACAATGTAATAGCGATATTATGCTAACATTCCCCCCCTTATTACATTGTTTTTACAAATGTACCCCCTAAACAGTTCAAATTTGATCCTACCAAGAGATTTGGTGAAGATATCTACTATCTGAGTATCTGTAGGGCAGTATTGGAGCTAGATGTGGTGGTTCAAAACTTGATCCTGAATGTAATGACATTCGACCTTAATATGCTTAGTGCGCTCATGGAAACCTGGATTCTTCACAAGTTGTAACACACCCTGATTGTCACAATAGAGAACTGGTGACGTTTCTTCAGGAATGTCCAGATCTGCCAGAATGCGACGTAACCAAATCGCTTCGCACACAGCTCCTTGTGCGGCGCGATATTCAGCCTCAGTGGATGAAAGAGTAACAACAGTTTGCTTCTTACTAACCCACGAAATTGGCCCAAATCCAAGATGAAAACATAATCTGAGGTGGATTTCCTGTCATCTACAGATCCTGCATAATTCGAGTCTATATATCCCTATAAGAAGAACTGATTGTTCTTCTTATATTCTAGACCATAATCAACTGTGCCTCGGATATATCTCAACACATGCTTTGCTGCAACCCAATGACACTTCTTTGGTTCCTGAATGAATCTAGTGAGATAGCTTATAGCAAAACACAAGTCTGGTCTGGTGTAGGTCAAGTAGATAAGACTCCCAACCAGTTGCCTATAGAGAGTGACATCTACTTGAGGTGAATCCTGAAAATGGGATAGTTGCAAACCTTTCTCCATTAGATTGGAAATAGGCTTACAGTTGACCATTCCATACTTTTCCAGGAGTGTCTTGGCATATTTCATTTGGGAGATGAATATGTGGTTCTTCTTCTGCCATATCTCCAAGCCGAGACAATAATGAAGTAGCCCCAAATCTGTCATGTCGAAGGAGTTCTTGAGATCATTCTTTACATCATCAATGAGACTGTCTGAGCTGCCAGTGAGAATAAGATCGTCCACATACAAAACTAGAATGACAATCTCTGTGCCTACCTTCTTAATATACAAATTAGGATCCGAGGGGCTACAGGTGAATCCATGCTGCAATAGGTGACCATCAATCTTAATGTACCATGCCCTAGGAGCTTGCTTAAGGCCATAAAGTGATTTGATAAGACGACATACCTTGTGTGGATGATGTTCATCAATAAACCCTTCTAGCTAGGTCATGTACACTTCTTCTTTGAGATCCCTGTTTAAGAAAGCACTCTTGACATCCATCTGCTGAAGCTTCCATCCCTTATGTGCTGTCAATGCACAGACCATTCTGATAGTTTTGATCTTCGCAGTGGGTGCAAAGGTCTCTTCATAATCAATGCCCTCCTGTTGAGCATATCCCTTTGCGACAAGTCATGCTTTGTACTTGTCAATAGATCCATCTACCTTGTACTTTGTTTTGAAGATCCATTTGCAGCTAATGGGTTTCTTCCCTTCTGGCAAATCGACAAGTTCCCAAGTATGATTTTGCATCAGAGAATCATACTCTGCATCCATAGCCTTCTTCCACTGAGGTTGGCTTAATGCCTCTCGAACTGTGTCAGGTTCAATGCTGTCAACAACAGTACTCATGAGCGCAAGATTCACTTCATTTCTTATCTGACTCTTGGTTCTGATTCCTGACGAAGTGTCTGGAAGAGTGTGCAGGTTAGAGTCCCTAATTATACTTTGGACCCACTTTGGAGGTTGACTGTGCTGTTGCTGGTGTGCAATGTTTTCTAGAGGGCCCAGATCAACATACAACTCTCCTTGTAGTTCACTTTCTCTGTGAGAGTCTTCCACATGCTCATCATCTGATTGTGAGAGCAATTTATGAGAAGTAGGAGGCTGTTGCTCTTCTTTCTGTGATAAGGAATCGAATGACGATTCATCACATACCACATCTCGACTCTCATGTATCTTCATTGTCTCAGGATCTATGAGACGATAAGCTTTTGATGTAATACTATATCCCAACAATATACACTGAAGTGTCTTAGGATCAGTCTTCTTTCTCCTATTGGCAGGGACATGCATGTATGCAGTGCAACCAAACACCCTTAGATGAGAAATTGAAAGCTTTTGTCCAGTCCATACCTCTTCCGGTGTCTTGTGTTGCAGGATCTTTGTTGGTGCCCTATTGATGAGGTATACAGCTATCCGTACTACTTCTGCCCAAAATCTTTCCTCCAACTTGGTTGTGGAGAGCATGCATCGAGCCATCTCCATGACAGTCTGATTGCGACGTTCTGCAACTCCATTCTGTTGGGGTGTATTGGGAGTAGTTAGGTGCTGCTTGATGCCATGCTGCTTCAGGTATGCCACGAACTCCTTGGAGGTAAATTCCCCCCCTCGATCTGACTGGAGGACAAGAAGAGACTGGCCGGCTTCTTTGACAACTTGCTTGTGAAAGTCCTGAAAGTTGGCAAAGGCTTCATCTTTCTTCTTGAGAAAATACTCCTAGGTCTTTCGGGAGAAGTCATCCATGAACAATTGGAAGTACTTATGGCCTGAAAATGATGCAAGCATGGGTCCGCATAGATCAGTATGTACCAACTCAAGGCGATGTTTAGCATGGAAGCTACTAGCCTCGAACAGATCCCGGTGTTGTTTACCTGCAAGGCATCCAGGACATATAGGCAATGAATTTGAAATTGGAGGAAGACCTCTTACCATTTGTTTGGAGCTAAGCTGATGCAAGGAGCTGACCGAAAGGTGCCCATAGCGATAGTGCCAGAGTCTCGTAGATTCTATTGTTGAGGCTGATAGAGCTACTATAGGGGAGGAGACAGCATCTAATGTAAACAGTCTATCCTTCATAAATGCTCTAGCAAGTATCATACCTTCTCATGAGATTAGATAGGTCTTGACCCCGTCCTTCACCTGGAACTCAAATTTCAGTTTGTGGTTCAGAAGCTGACTGACAGAGAGTAGGTTTGTTGTCAAACCAGGAACATACAGCACCTTGGTGAGGGTACAACGGCTTGTCCCAAGAGGAATGATGACCTTGCCTATACCCTCTGCAACATACTCCTTATTATCAGCAATTCAAACTCTATCTCCAATAGGTTGTTCTATCAGTGCATCGAACAGCTCGTGATTGCCTATCATATGCTTGCTAGCACTTGAGTCTATCAACCAAATATCCCTCATGGGCTGCGAGGTTTGGGAGACAAGGACTAGATTGTGATGAGTGCCGCAGTTGGCTGTTTCTGGTTCATCTTCTTCAGATGCATCATCTTGTTGGGCTGCTACATTTCCTTTGTGCCTTCTGTGATGATGACGACATTTGGATGGCTGAGTATCACTGCAACCAGAAAAGCCTTCTTTACTTGAAGTGCCTTTTGTTAAGGCATTGTACCAATAGTTGGTAGTGTCATGATTGTTCTTGTTGCATATATGACACCATCAGTTTGCCTTTGGAGGCTTTGACTGTTGATGTTCTTGTTGTTTCTGTGGCTGCTTTCCATGAAACTTCTGACCTTTTGATTGTCTGGAGATCAGGGCCTTGTCTTCAAGTTCACCTTAGACAGATTGAATGGCTTCTTCCTGCTGCAACAAATTCACCAATTCGTTAAATGACACATTTTTCTTGGTGATGTTTAGCGTGGTGACAAAGATTTTGAATTGAGATGGCAGTGCTCTCAGCGTAATTGGGACAAGTAATTTGTCCTCCACCTTTTCTCCAAGTGCAACAAGCTCATCTCGTAGTTCAGATACCCACCATAAGAATTCCTCAACTTTCTCGCCAGCCTGCATACTGAGTGTATGTAGTTTGGACTGTAGATGGAGGATCTTCATCTGGTTCTTCGATTGGTAGATTGTGGAGAGAGAATCCCATGCCGCCTTTGATATTTCTGCATCCCGAATGTGAGGTTGAACTTCATCAGTGATGCTGAGTGTTATCAACATCAATGCTTTGGCATCGGCCTTGTCAAACTTCTGCTTATCATTTGGGTCTTCTGGTCTGGTTATGTCACCAATGACAATTCCCCATAGCTCCTCAAAAATGAGAATAGTCCGCATCTTTGTCTTCCATGCGGCATTATTTGGCCCTTTCAAAAGTTGAGCATTAGAAAGAAATAATTTCGGGGCAGACATTTAAAAAAAAAAATCCAGACAACAAATTTATTATTATTTTATTTGACAGTACATTCACTTTCAAGAGGAAATTGTGGCACGGAGATGAGCACGATAGGCCTGTGCTGTGAGACGAGGACGCTTTGGTGTGCGTTCTACCTCATCTTCGTCATCAGCATCATAACCCTCATCTAGTTTTGCTCTAATATTCCTTGCTTGACATTGTACATCAAATAGAAAGTAATCTAGCAATCCTTGCCTAAACAATTCATCGAATTAGAGATTACCGGTGTTTTGTAGGGCATATAAAAGGGCAAAGTAGAAGCTTGAGCTTTTTAAAACAGCACGTCCACCTCGAGGTGGCTCATTTGCATGATTACTGGCCACACTGCTGGCATCAGGTGCAGTTGACATCTACTTTTCTTTGATTGTCGGGTTTTGCAGACTATGTCTTCCTCTTCCAAGGGCCTTGTCACAGTCTACACTTCACCAAACAGCGCCAAAGTTCATCGGGTGTCTCCCTCTACATGCCTCAACTCAGTCTTCAAGTACCTTATGTCTTCCTCTGGCCACGTACAGGTCTCATTCCAGCGAAGAGACAAACTCAGCAGATTCCAGAATTACATAGCGCCAAACTTCAAACTTCATGTGCTAATCTTCAAGCTTCACCACTACAATTTCATCACCAGCACGTATCTTCTACTCATCATAGTCAGCATTGCTGCCCATCACTGCTCATAGGTTACTCCATTTCACATAGGAAACGCCTAGCGATCAGAGAAGGCTCTGATACCATTTAATGGTAAGCCAAAAGAAGAAGATATGTATTCGTTGATTAAAAATAGATACAAAGCAGATATAAATACTGTGTGGAACTAACACATTAGTTAGCAGTTAAAATGTAACTGCAGAAACCAACGTAACCACCCTAACAACCAACGGTTATGTAGACAATGTAATAGCGATATTATGCTAACAATCTAGTTTAGTTAAATTCTAATTTTTTATCTTGTTGAAGACTTTTTCAATGGCATTAATGAGCCACCCTAGTATCTAGGATTTTGGTAGTGATATAGATTATCTTGTTATTTTTAAAATGATGATGCTATGGATGAATAGAATTAGATTTTGCTCTATGAAAGGATAAGTGTTATTAAGTAATGAATGTGGAATGAATTTTGAGGTGTGAATGGTAAATGTGATTTGAATCAAGAACAAATCTCTAGAGAGTTAGCCACTCAAAGGAATTAGGGATAGATAAGTATTTTAATGTTTTGTGAATGTGTTGTTTATGTTCTATTCCATGATTTCTTTGTTCAAAACTATATAACTTTCTGTTTCGTGGTAATATGGTAGAGTAATGTTGATGTTGACCTGCAGGATATTATGTTCAGTTATTTTCAGCATAGTAAAATCTTCAGTTGTAGTTGTTGATGCTCAGAATTGCGTAGCTTCCAACACCAACATGGGAAACTCTGAGATGTGGGAATGCTCTTCAGAGTAACCTCCAGATTTTAAAGAAGCTGGCTCTTCTTTTATCTCAAAAGTGTTTGGGAAAAGGGATAGAGTTAAATAGAATCACAAATGCAACTAAAAAGGAAACTAAACTATGGTGATGCACCTGAATGTGATTTCATTTCCCAACACTAAGCATAGTGAAACTACTTTAGGATTCAGTCACATTAAAGAGCAAACAATGCATGATCAATGTAACAGATGAAAAATGAATAGGATCAAAGGCTCACAAATTAGAATATTTTGTAATAACACAGAAAATATCAGCAAAGGCACAGAACCCTGTCTTTATTAATCTTCCAGTTACATAAAAGGCACAGAATCATGCACAGTTATACAAACTCTCTGAATCAAGAAAACAGAACAAAGGCAAATGATATTACTAGCCACTACAAAAGATCTTCAAACTTCTCTAACAATCTGTACTGTAGAAAATTCTCTATATCTCCAATGTTATATATGGTATTGTGATCTGAACCCATATTTATAGCATAGAACTGGCTCAAAGATTGCCCGCACGATCAAATGTTAATGGTCTAACCAAACTGGCGGTTAACTGAAAGTGTCTGTCAGAAGATTTCTTTCAAATCGGAGACGGTTAGCCACTCTGCAAATTCATTGGCTACAACAGATACATGTAACTCCACCTACTTGAATCAGGAAGGAACGTGTGGTAGTTTCTGATAGTCTTTGCGACTATAAACCCTTGGAACAGCTGGCATTCATACGTGCCTCTTTCTTGAAACTCCTTCATCTTTCCAGAACAATAAGAAACTAACACATGGCATCCTCCATGTGACTTACTTGATAAACCGCTTCTTTCTCAGGAGACACCAGAAATTGACACTTGGTAGCGTCCCCAGCCCCTGCAAAAGATACGTGGCGATATCCGCTTTAATTTGAGTCTTTACTGTGGCTTATATTAAGAGTGCTCGGGCTTCACCATCTGTCACAGTCCGCTGAACTTTGAAAACTAAGAAACATTAAAAATGGGACCCACCAACAATCCGTGCCTGAGCAGCTTCAAAAAGAAAAAGGGACAGGTGGCGCTTTGCACTGATATGAGAAACTATGTACGTGGCGGCTTCCGCTGCGCTTAGAGAGACTATAGATACCTTTAGTGATTTCTGTGAAAGATGACACATGGCAGTCTCCGCTGCAACTTTAAGAAACTCTTGAAACATTACAGGGTCTTGCGGAAGATGACACATCGCAATCTCCGCTGAGCTTCGGGAAACTTTAGCATTTAAACAAAACCTCCGTGGACGCTGCCACCTGGCGCTCTCTGCGCAACTCTAAGAAACTTTAAAGAAAAATTAGGGACTCATAAGAATCACGCGGATGGTGACACTTGTCGCACTCCGCTGAAACTACAGAAATATTAATCAGGGCCTACCATACCTCTTTACTTAGCAATGAAACCAAAAAGGAACCTGTGGAAGATGACACTTGGAGCTCTCTGCTGAAACTATATGGAACACGCAACACCTTCTGTGTAACTTTAAGAAACTCAAAAGAAACATTTTGCATCTGCCACTTGGCGCCTTCCGCGCTCACTGAAGCTCTTAAAAGGGACCCGCTACATTATGAGAAACATTCCAAAAGAATGTTTGAAACTTAGAAGAAACTGAAATGGGTGCCGACACTTGGCGGCTTCTGCCTTAATGCAAAAAGATACGTGGCACTCTCCACGGCCACTCTGAGAAACTTTAAAATGTATCCCAACTGCTGACACATGGCAGTTTTCACTGCTCTGAAAGAAACTTAAAAATGGGGCCCACCACACTTACTTTGTAAAAAGGGGCTTTTGAAACTTATAAGAAACTGAACCTCAGATGCCGACACTTGGCATGCTCCGCAGGTATTAAAAAGGACGTGTGGCTCCATTTGCGTTACTTTAAGCAACTTTATAATGTGTCCCGGGTGTTGACACTTAGCGGCTTCCACTGCTCCTCTGGGACTTTGGCAAAATTTACAAAAATGAAAACCCTGCATGCCCATGCTCTGTGTCAAAACCCTCGCTGCAAAAACTGAAGCGCTCAGAGACCAAAGCTGGAACTCGCACAACCGAAACTCAAAAATCAAAATGTAGAGTATTTTACTCTATAGTTCTTGGCGATCTCGAGGACTTTTGAGCCTGCTCAAAAAGAATCCAAAAAATGTGCATCTATACAGCAAAATTTACAAATTTTGCAAGGCTGTCTGATATACAGACCACTTAGCATCAGATAACCCCTGCTTGTTCTACAAATCCTAGAAGGCTAAATCCAGATTGATCATGTCTTTATGCGAAAAGCTTTGCAAAACATGGACTGCTGCTTTCAACTGGAAATCAAGTTGGGCCATGGGAATCAAAATAGCTTCCACTTCTGACACTGATGAGGCATCTGTTAGACCCTAGAAAACTGATTGGTCATTCTGTCTAGCTAGCAACAGAGGCTTGATCTCATCAACCATTAATACTGTGTTGCTATCAGGAAAAGGGGAAGGAAGACCCAATTGCACCAGGTCTTCAATATGTTTCTTCATGTCCTTCACTCCCTCCTTAACCACATCCAGGAGCTCCTAGCAGGTAATTGCAATAGAGTTGCAACTGAGAACCTCATTCACCCGTTTGGCAGCAATCATTCTGTCACTGATCCCTGCTGCTGATAATGCTTCATCAGATGTATCATAAAGTTTCCCCAGCAGTAGTTGAGAATCAAAAACTCTCATGGAAACAATGGACAAAGTGGCCTGAACTGAGGTTTCCACCTTTTCACATAATTGCTGTGCATGTAGCAGGAAAGTTAAAGAGGGTTTGAGCTGAATAATCTCCTCAGAGATTCTTGCCCACACTGATGCATATAGCTCCTTGACCAGGTTCAACACTCCTGCATTTTGAGGCCTATTTGCCAACTCAAGGGTCAATTGTTTTGCTGTTTGTTGCTCAGCCTGAAGTTGAGCCTATATGGCAGCAACATTGTTCTGTTCCTTCAACAGTTGCTGTTGGAACTGTGTGGCTTGCTGAGAGGAATCCTGATGCCTCTTCTGCAATGTGGCCTTTTCCTGCTTCAAGGTAGCCAGAACAGACTTCACCTGGATCAGTTCCTCTTTCAAGGAAGCATTTTGGCTCTGTGTAGCCTGATGAATCTGACATGAAACAGTATTTTGCAACTGTTTAGTAAGATCTTCAATTTCATCATTTTTAGATTTGAGCTCAGCAGTCAGGGTCTCATTATGTGTCCTTTCTTGAGCCAGATCAGCCTCCACTTTCTGCAACTTCCTTGATAACTTCAAATAGTTAGTGGCTACAGCAGAAGTGGTTTCATTTAGCAGATCTACCCTGTCTTGTGGCCTGAAAAGTGACATGTCCATCACCACTGCACTCATTGTATAATCTTTGGGCTGCATCTGCTCATTAGGTCTTACTACATTTGGTGACAAATGGGTCACAGTTAGCTGCTACTGAATTGGGTCAAATAGTGACCTCATATGTGGGGACAGCCTGAGCTTTATTGTCTTTCTTTCTCTTTTTGTCCATCTGGGCTTCCCTAGCCTTCTTAGCAGTGTCTGCTTGAGCTTGGAAGGTAGGGGGAGAGGCAATATACCCACCTGCAAAAGGATGACCTTGTGGCAAGCCATAAGGGATAGCCAAATGTTGGCTAGGAGGAATCTGAGGAAGTGCTCTCCTTGGAAAAGAGGGAGAAAAGGGAGGTAATGATGTGGCCTGTAATGACATGGCCTATGTAGTGACAAGTGGCGAAAAATGAGAAATTGGCACAACAGAGGTGGCAGGGGATAATATTTGGCCAGTTGGAATTGCCACCCCTATTGAAGAAGAAAAAGATTGAGAAGAAGAAGGAGAAGCATGTACCTGAGGAGCAACAGATATACTCGGAGGTGGATGCAATAAAGGTTCTACCTCCTCGTCTGAATCAGGCTAAAGTTTCAGCTTCTTATGTTTCCTTGGCCTCTCTTCTTCTTGCTGTGTTTCTTTCTCCTCAACATTTACCACTGTTGCTAGTGGTGTTTGCACAAAACTGGAAGCTCCACTCATTGAAACTGATGGGGTCCCTCTAGGTGGTGATGACACCACACTCTTTGGCTTCTCTATAACACTGAGAGATTGGGGCCAGGTGGTTATAGCAGCTGAAGATGATGCTTGTCCTGGGGCCTGCACTATGTGAGTGGATTCAGGTTCTTCTTCAGATTCCTCACCCTTTTTGTGGATCTTGCTTGTATCAGGGCTAGAGACTGGAGAAGGATGCCATTTGTCCCAAATGGACTCCCATTTCTCATCTATATCAATGTTGCCAAAGGAGTGGGTTGTTTCAAATATCTCCTGCCTATATTTCCAATAGGCTTCTATCTTCTCAGCCTTCCACTCTCTATCTCTTATTAATTTTTTCTTTAATCCGGTGCCCATTTTGAGCTTAGGGTCATAGGCCTTTTCCTTTTTATAAAATACTTCCCACGGCCTGGGTCCCTCAAAGGGCAAATCAGTCAACTCTGCATATAAATCAGGGATGTCCTCCTTAGGGTTTCTTCTGTCTTCCCAAAAAGGACGACCCTCATGCACAATTTTGGCAGCAATCTTATTATTCTTGACCCACAAGGTTATGAAACTGACTGGATCATATCTCCATTTATCTTTAACCAAAAGAAAACCTAGGACAGCTAAATTTCTTAGCAATAAGTGTTCAGCATCCCTGACCAATAGGGTCATGTTTTTTTTCACCCAGGGAATATCATACATTTTCTTTTTCTTCTTCCCAGTGCCATAATCATTATCAACCACAGACACTTGCCGGGTGACCTCTAAAAAGGCTAGCCTAGGAGTCAAAACCTTGGGTAGCAATATTGGCTCTCCATTAAAACCATGGACCCTGATAATAGTATGGTGAGACCCAAAGAAATAATCACAAGGAATGGGGGAATTTGCCATGAGGCCTCTTACACTTAATGTCAATCTATTCTCAACAGGCTCCAGACTTAGGTGAGTAAAAGCAGGGGCGACAAAAAGTTCCCAAAATTTATAGGGGTTAGATGATTCAGACAAAACATGTGTCCATGCAGACATAGAGATAGTTCTATTGGGATCAAAACTTGGGTCATACATGTCCAGATGCATATACTGGGAAAAGATGGCATAGTTTGGGTATAACATAAGGTGAAACAGATAAGAAGAATACCTGAAAACCCCTGTTGATTTGAAATTGGTGAGTTGTTCGGCCATTGAGTAGGCAATCTGCTCTGAAAAATCCAGCCGAAACTCCTGAAACTTATCCACGGTCTTCATTCTAAATAAGATGGTGAGCTGCCAATCATAGACAGTTATGTCTTCCTTCATTCTGAAGATAAATGCCATCATAGATAGAGCTTCTTGACTGGCTTGTGTAAATTGTGCCCTTCCTGTTGGCAGCGCTGGCATTTGGGTATTTTCATCTCCCAATTGCATCTCTGAATTAAGAAACCTTAATTGATGCTTGACGTTTGCCCACGTCTTCTGCATTTTGGCAATGGTGGGAAACGTGGTTGTGCTGTCATAGTATAGGGCCAGCATGTCCCTGATGGCTTTTGGTGTGATTTGTACCATGAAGGGTCCCTTCTGAATGTTGCTTGAGGGTGCATGAAATAATTCTGCGCATACCTCAATTAGGTCGGGGCACAAATGCACGCTCGGGACCATGAATTTTGCCAATTGGGAGGTCCATATCTGCATGCCGAATATTTCAAATTGTTTAGCTTTGGCCTTTAGGAGGCATCTTTGGTGTGCTCCCTCTCACAGAGCTTTACCAGACTTTTGTAGGGTTGGTTCAGCAATACCATCTGCAAAATCTTGCACCTTAGCTGGGTCGACCACATAACCAACCTCTGGAATCCTAGTCCTTAGATAGGTCTTTAAAGGTTGCGCAGGGGCCGAAGCATATGATTTGCTGGTGAGGAGCCTGTCAACAGACTCATAAATCCCAAGCCCCTACTGAGAAGACTGTGCCTCCGCCATCTCTGTGTTTGCTGGAAACTGTATAACTTTCTGTAAACGAGTAAGGAAGCTTTGCGACAGGGAAGATACAATTAGGAAGCAAGTTTTGCAACGAAAACGCAGCAACAGGGAAGACACTTAGCAGAAGTTGAAACAAATGAAACTCAGTTAAGCTTTAACTCATGCTGTTGGGGTGTTTGAATGGCGCATCAAGTCTCATAAAATGGCATTAAAAATAGAAACCGTTATAAAATCTTAAGAGATCTGAGTGGGACAGAGTGTCAGACACGTCATAAAAAGTGGCTGCGCTAGGTACCTTTTAGGAATTTTGTGGATTTGAGAGGTTTAATGAATGCGAAAGTTTCGAGACTTTTAAGAGACTTGAGCTGTGGCCACGTGTTTATAAAACACTTATTCAAAGCAAAAGCGGGAAAAACAAAGTGGGAAAAAACAAAGCAACAACAAAAGGAAACTATCTAACTATAATACACAGGAAAGACACTATCTAATTGAAATGCTTCAAGTAGATCCCATTGATGGGAATCTCTTCAGGCTCACCCTCCATCATTTCAAGCTCAAAAGAATTCTGCTATTTACAGGAATGGATTTTATAAGGGCCAGTCCATAATGACTCAAATTTACTATGCCGACCCGGCTTGGCAGCTCTCTCATCCCATTTCAAAACAACTGATCCTACTTCAAAATGAGGGTTTGAAGTTTTCTTATCAAAACAGTCTTTGATTATTTTCTGATGTTTCAATAATGATTCATGTGCTGAATCCCTCTTTTCTTGAACTTCTAGGAGCTCAACAAGTCTGACCTACATGGGGCCATTTTCCTCAATCTCAATCTGTTTCAATAACTGGAGAGCAGGAATCTCCAAGCTCAGGGGCATTACAGCAAGTTTACCATAGACCAATTCATATGGGGACATTTTTGTCACTTGTTTCGATGTAATTCTATCTGCCCATAGTGCTATATTAAGCACTTTATGCCACTCTTTGTGATGATCAACCCCTATTCTTTTAATAAGTCTGATCAGATTCTTGTTAGTTGATTCTGCTAAACCATTACCCTGAGGATAATAATTGGAGGAGGTCTTCAGGTAGATTCCATACTTTAGTGCAAAGTCAGATATCTTTGCCCCCAAAAATGCTTTAGCATTATCTAAAATTATAGTATGAGGAGGCCCAAAGCGAGTAGTGATACCCTCTAGAAAGTCAAGAATCACATTTTCTATTGCTTCTTTTAGTGGGACTGCCTCACTCCATCTAGTAAAATAATCTGTGGCGGTTAGGATCCATTTGTGCCCCATACTTGACACTGGATTGATCATTCCAATGAAGTCTAGACCCCATTGAGCAAAAGGTCCATCCATAATTATAGGACTAAGGGGCATTGCTGCATTCCTTCTCTTCCCTACATAGTACTGACAAGATTGGCATTCTTTAACCAGTTGGTAACAGTCTGTGAATAGAGTGGGTCAGAAGTAACCTGCCTGACTTATCTTTATAGTTGTGGTTCTTGCAGAGAAATGTCCACCTGACACTCCATGATGCACTTCATACATTATTTTTTGGGCTTCATCTTTCTCTATGCATCTTAAAAGTATGCCATCAGTATTCCTGTTGAAAAGAACTTGGTCAATTAAAACAAAATGAACTCCTGTTGCCTATAGTACCTCTTCTTATCCTAAGAGAGCTCTTTTGGGAAAATTCCATGTTTCATAAACTGGATCCTATTTGTGACCCAAGAATTCTGATCAACTTCTTGTATCCTCAATACATTTTCCTCCTCTGTTTCTTCAGTTATCATATTTTCCATATCTTGAACCATATACTAGCACAAACCCTTGCCTCTGACAAGTTTAGTTTGTCTGACCTCCACATCATATTCAAGAATCTTTGTTATCCAGTTTGCTCTTTTCTCAGTGATTTCTCCTTCCATAATATATTCTCTGACACTCGGATGAGCCACTAGTATCAGAATCTTATTACCTATGACCATGTGCCTGAATTTCTTGAGGGCTTTTACCATAGCATATGCCTATTTCTCTACAAAGTTATACCTGGCTTCATACTCCCTAAGAGTCCTTGAGAAAAAGGCTATTGGATGCTCTCCCTCTTGTTGATCATCTTTCTGTGTTAGAACAGCAGCAAAACTAAATTCTCCTCCATAGACATACATTATAAAAGACTTAGAGAAGTCAGGGTTCCTCAATACTGGGGCTGTTGAAATTGCTTTCTTCACCTCTTCAAAAGCCTGTCTCCCTTCTGCAGTCCATTTGAATACTAGGTCTTTCTTTAGTAGCAGTGTAATTGGTCTTATTAGGCCTGCAAAGTCTGATATGAATCTACTGACAAAATTAATCTTTCCCAAGAAGGACTGAACTGCTTTCTTATTGACAAGCAGAGACAGGTTCATTATGGCAGTGACACTTTCTGGATCTATAGAGACTCCTTCTTTAGAGACTATATGCCCTAATAGTTTACCTTGAGGTACTAAAAAAATGCATTTCTTAGGATTTAGAGATATTCCAAACTCTTGGCATTTCTTAAAAACTGCTTCTAAATGGTCAAAATGATCTGCAGCATTCTTAGAGAAAACAGTGAGGTCATCTAAATAAATTAGAATGATTTTATTGATAATCTCTCCAAATGCTACATCCATTGCCCTCTGAAATGTAGCTCCAACATTTGAAAGACCAAAAGGCATCTTTGCATAGGCAAATGTTCCCCATTTTGTGGTGAAAACAGTCTTATGCTGGTCCTCATCAGCTAACCAAATTTGATTGTAGCCAGAGAAACCATCTAGCAGGGAAAATCTCTCTGATCTAGCCACAGTCTGTAAAATTTGTTCCATAGAGGGCAAGGGGTAGTGATCCTTCAAGGAAGCCCTATTTAGATCCTTGAAATCCACACAGAGCCTTATGTCCCCATTCTTTTTTCTGACTGGTACTAAGTTGGATACCCGAGTTGAGTGTTTGATTGGGAAAATGATCTTTGACTCTAATAGTTTCTGCAACTCATCTACCATCAGAGGTTCAATCCTAGGGTTCACTGGCCTCTGCTTCTGTCTAACCGGTTTAGATCCTTCAGTCAGCTCTATAGTGTGTTGAATGATATTTCTATCATAACCATGAAGATCTTCAGAGGTCCAGGCTATGACCCTATCATATTTCTCACATAAATCAATTAACCTTTTTCTTTCCTATTGAGTGGCAGAATTCCCAACCTTCAGTTTTCTTCCCTCACTAACCTGAATCTCAGAGTAGTCTTCTTTGTTTGCTTGGAATCTCTTCTTTTCTAAGCTAGCATCTTCAAGATCAAACAAGTTTTCTAGGGTAATCAATCCTTTAGGGAGCTTGTTTGACTTCAGTTGAATGATCTGATCACCATATGCTTCTTCAATTTTTGGTTGTAACTGATCAGCAAATTCTCCTGACTGTTGCAAAAATGAGAGTACTTGAAAATCATTTTCAAAAACTTGCCAATTTTCATCATTGTCTGGGATGGTTGGCCTCACAATAACTTTGACTGACTCATTATTGACCATTAGATCAGTTATTGGATCAAACTGTGAACCAATTTGTGCCATCCTATCTGCCTCAGAATTTTGGGCTCTAGGGACTACTTCTGTATTAAAGGCTTCAAAATTTTCTATTAAGTCCCAATTTCTGTGCCTATAGGATCTCATCCTTACATTTTTGGCTATTGCCTTCTCTCTTATTTGTTTCACCACTAGTTCTGAATCTCCTTTGACTATCAGATTCTTTACTCCTTTCCTTTTTGCCAATATAAGTCCATGCACTAAAGATTCATACTCAGCATCATTATTGGTACAGGCAAAATGAAAGCGAATGGCTCTTAAAATCTTTTCACCATTAGGGGCAGTAAGACAAATTCCTGCTCCAGCTCCATTTTTGCTTCTAGCCCCATCAAAATTTAGGGTCCAGATTCCTGAGTCATTTATAGATTCTTGGGTCTGAGAGGGCTCTTTCCTTAAGACATTAGGGATCTCCTGGTCTTCCTCAAATATAACATAAGTGCCCAACCCTGTTGAGTCATAGTTTCGAAAGGGATCACTCTGCATCATGGTTAACAACTGGTTATCCTCTACTTGCTGATCATATTCAGTCCAATCCCCTATTTCTTCAACAAAAACCCTTTCCTCTTTATTTAACATGGCATGGGCTGCTTCTAACTTTGGGGTTGGTTCATTAGTGATATGGTCCTTTGACAATGGTTCTGACAGTACCTTGATTTTAGTCCCATATTTGGTCCTTATGATGAGATGAGACCAATCAAGTGACATATAACCTCCTATCTTGGCTGTGAAATCTTTGGATAGGCATAAGCCAAAAACAGGAGGAATATCTATGACTACAACATCTTGATTAACAATTATATTGGGACAAGTGTACAGCTGTAGTGGAAGTTGTTTAATTTTCCCTATTGTTTGCACAGACTTCCCATCTAACTGCATAACTCCTTTTGCAAGTGGCTCATATTTTATTTTCAAAGCATCTGCTATTTTCTTTGGCATCACTGTGGTGCTAGCCCCAGAGTCTATCATTGCATTGTGCAATAGTTTCTTCCCAATTATTAAGGTTAAATAAAAGGGATCTGGCTTGGATTTACTTACCTCTGGTGCATTGTTTAGAAGAGCTATTGTCTACAGAGGAATAGTCTCTTTGAGCTTTTCTTTATCATTAGGTCCTCTTTTGGCAACAGTTTGTTTAGGCACAGCTTGGCTCTATAAAGCTTCTTGCAACAGTGTCTTTTGCTCAGGAATGGCCAACATGTCCCATATTGACACATGTGTTGGAGTCCTCTTCAACTGATCCACCACATTCATAGGTCCTAGTGCTTGTGTTCTGGGATAATAAGGGTATCTTGCTTTTTCTTGAACTTGTCCAGAAACTACTTGGTTCTGCACTGGCTGGGGTATTTCTTGTCTAGTAGCTATATTTTGATGATCTTGAAATGGTGGAACTCCCATAATTTTATTATTTGTGACTCCAGGCTGTTCCATCATCCTTCTCTTGGCTCTAGTATAGTAATCTGATTGTACCAATGGCTTCTTAGAAGCTGAAGCTTCATTTAAGAATACTGACTCTTCATCTTCAATCCATGAAAATAGAGCATGCTCCGGGGCTATTTCTTCTTCTTGCTGTAAGGACATTCCTTGCATCTGAGCCACTAGGACTAAATTTTGCATACCAGGGGATTGGTAGGGCTGAGTGTCAGAAGTATTTGCAAATTATCCATCCACTCTTCTTTGCTCTGCTATCTTTTGCTGTAGATTACCCCTAGGACAATCTCTGGGCATATGTGCATTATTACAAGGGAAACACCAGGCATTGGTGCCATCTACATAATTATTCTACCCTGGGACAATCTCTCTGCTTAGATTGGGAGGAACAGTCTGCAAGGGTGTAGGAACTGCAACCAATTGGTTTGATGGCTGAGGGTTAGTTTGCCTTTGGGGGCCCTGATACTGGTTTGACTGTGAAGGAGGCCTATTCCCTTGATAGCCTTGATATTGGGGTCTGGGATAAGGATTTTGCTGTCTTTTTAGGTTAATTATTTCATTAGAAAATATTCTCAGGATGTTCTTGACATCATCCATCTCTGAAGACTGGGTAGGGACAACAGCTTTAGCAGGTTGTTGGGGAAACATATACATGGACACAGGTGGGGTTATGGGGTTAGGAGCTTCTTTAGGCAATGGTAGGGTAATCTCTGGAAACATAGGCATGGGAGGCCTTGGGGGCAATTTTCCAGCATCTATCAAATTATTTTCAGCTCTGACTGCATAGTCATAGGCTTCTGGCAGGGTCTGGCCTCCAAGTGATTGAATCATTATGCTATATCTAAATTTAGGGCTTTAAGATAAAATACTATAGCCATACCTGGTAATGGTCTTGCTGTAGCAGGAATCCTTTCCCAAGTCTTCTGAAATCTGGAATTGAAATCAGTCATTGCCTCTTGTGGTGCCCTCTTGATGGTAATTAGTTGTTGTAACAGAGAAGATTTATCACCCTTCTCTTTGAATTTTGCAAAGAAAGCATCTCCAAGCTAGTCCCATGTAGATATCGAATTTGGGGTCAAAGATTTGTACCAGTCTAGAGCCTTCCCCTTAAAAGAAGCTGCTAAGAGTCTTATAGCCACATTCTGCTGTGTGATCACATGTATTGCACAGACATCAAACACATCTTGTAGATGCTCTTCAGGTGTTTTGAAATCCTCCCCACTAAATTTGGGTAGAGCCTTCAGGGCATTTGTTGGAATAGGATCCCAAGTGGCTGGTGGTACTGGAAGAATCAGGGCACTACCAGTATTCCAATTTGCATAATTCCTTGGGGCTATAGGTGCTCCCATATTTGCACTTGGGGTTGCTGTAAACTGATTGACCCTTCTTCTTGGATTAGTTATCAATGGTGATAAAAGAATACCTGGGTTCACAACAGATTGAGCTCTTGTCACAGGTCCACAGCTCTGACTCCTTGTGATCCTCTGGTTCATACAGTCTTGAAAGAAACTTCAAGAAATGGTCCCACCGGGCGTGCCAAAAACTATTGATGCTCAGAATTGCGCAGTTTCCAACACCAACATCAGAAACTCTAAGATGTGGGAATGCTCTTCAGGGTAACCTCCAGATTTTAAAGAAGCTGGCTCTTCTTTTATCTCAAAAGTGTTTGGGAAAAGGGATAGAGTTAAACAAAATCACAAATGCAACTAAAAAGGAAACTAAACTATGGCGATGCGCCTGAATGTGATTTCGTTTCCCAACACTAAGCACAGTGAAACTACTTTAGGATTCAGTCACATTAAAGAGCAAACAATGCATGATCAATGTAACAGATGAAAAATGAATAGGATCAAAGGGTCACAAATTAGAATATTTTGTAATAACACAGAAAATATCTGCAAAGGCACAGAACCCTGTCTTTATTAATCTTCCAGTTACATAAAAGGCACAGAATCATGCACAGTTATACAAACTCTCTGAATCAAGAAAACAGAACAAAGGCAAATGATATTACTGGCCACTACAAAAGATCTTCAAACTTCTCTAACAATCTGTACTGCAGAAAATTCTCTATATCTCCAATGTTATATATGGTACTGTGATCTGAACCCATATTTATAGCATAGAACTAGCTCAAAGATTGCCCGCACGATCAAATCTCAACGGTCTAACCGAACTGGCGGTTAACTGAAAGTGTCTGTCAGAAGATTTCTTTCGAATAAGAGACGGTTAGCCACTCTGCAAATTCATTGGCTGCAACAGATACATGTAACTCCGCCTACTTGAATCAGGAAGGAACGCGTGGCAGTTTCTGATAGTCCTTGCGACTATAAACCCTTGGAACAGCTAGCATTCATACACGCCTCTTTTTTGAAACTCCTTCATCTTTCTAGAACAATAAGAAACTAACACATGGCATCCTCCGCATGACTTACTTGATAAATCGCTTCTTTCTCAGGAGACACCAGAAATTGACACTTGGTAGTGTCCGCGGCCCCTACAAAAGGTACGTGGCGATATCTGCTTTACTTTGAGTCTTTACTATGGCTTATATTAAGAGTGCTCAGGCTTCGCCATCTGTCACACTCTGCTGAACTTTGAAAACTAAGAAACATTAAAAATGGGACCCACCAACAGTCCGTGCCTGAGCAACTTCAAAAAGAAAAAGGGACAGGTGGCGCTTTCCACTGATATGAGAAACTATGTACGTGGTGGCTTCTGCTGCGCTTAGAGAGACTGTAGATACCTTTAGTGATTTCTGTGGAAGATGACACATGGCAGTCTCCGCTGCAACTCTAAGAAACTCTTGAAACATTACAGGGTCCTGCGGAAGATGACACATGGCAATCTCCGCTAAGCTTCGGGAAACTTTAGCATTTAAACAAAACCTCCGCGGACGCTGCCACCTGGCGCTCTCCGCGCAACTCTGAGAAACTTTAAAGAAACATTAGGGACTCATAAGAATCACGCGGATGGTGACACTTGTCACACTCCACTAAAACTACTGAAATATTAATCGGGGCCCACCGTACCTCTTTACTTAGCAATGAAACCAAAAAGGAACCTGCGGAAGATGACACTTGGAGCTCTCCACTGAAACTATATGGGACACGCGACACCTTCCATGTAACTTTAAGAAACTCAAAAGAAACATTCCGCATCTACCACTTGGCGCCTTCCGCGCTCACTGAAGCTCTTAAAAGGGACCCACTACATTATGAGAAACATTCCAAAAGAATGTTTGAAACTTAGAAGAAACTGGAATGGGTGCCAACACTTGGCAGCTTCCACCTTAATGCAAAAAGATACGTGGCACTCTCCACGGCCACTCTGAGAAACTTTAAAATGTGTCCCGACTGCTGACACGTGGCAGTTTCCGCTGCTCTGAAAGAAACTTAAAAATGGGGCCCGCCACACTTACTTTGTAAAAAGGGGCTTTTGAAACTTATAAGAAACTGAACCTCGGATGCCGACACTTGGCATGCTCCACAGGTATTAAAAAGGACGCGTGGCTCCATCCGCATTACTTTAAGCAACTTTATAATGTGTCCCAGGTGTTGACACTTGGCAGCTTCCACTGCTCCTCTGGGACTTTGGCAAAATTTACAAAAATGAAAACCCTGTACGCCCGCGCTTTGTGTCAAAACCCTCATTGCAAAAACTGAAGCGCTCAGAGACCAAAGCTAGAACTCGCACAACCGAAACTCAAAAATTAAAATGTAGAGTATTTTACTCTACAGTAGTTTCTAAAGTTCTGTGTGTTGTTTTGTGATTTCAGTAGCTCTTACTTAAGTACAGAAGTTTAATACTAATTGATAGTGCAAGTTTGGATTTAAAGAATTTCCTTCTTTCTTAGATTAGAATGTTTCTTTCAAATTCTTAGTTAAGAGTTTATGTGTTGATTCATAGTTTAGAGTTCATATGCTTTATAGGTTAAGTTCAAATGCTTTGTAGACTAAGTTTGTATGCTTTCTAGTTTAGATTGACATTGTAAAAAGATTTCTTAAAAATTTAGAAAACCATTACTAAGTTGAGATGTCCAAACCAATCCCCTATTGCATACAGCTTTCGACACTATCCGGTTGACAAAAATGATACATTTTCAACAAAAGTGTTAGGACTTAACGACAGCCTGTCAAGTAGGAGGTAAAGGGAGAGGGTGGAGAGCACCAAGATGGTGGAGAATTTCATCTATGTCTAGAAAGGGAGATTACAAATCTTGATCTCTGATCCTAGTTCTATATATCGTAGTTAAATAATAGCTTTGACAAAGCATTTGGTTACATAACTTAGGTATGTGTAGGATCATGATGGGCCAAACTATACCTCTAAGTGACAATGAAAATACAAAAAATCAGACTTAATCAAGTTCATGTGAAAATTTGAATGGATTATCTACACAATTTGAAAAAGATGTAAGAATGATATTTGTAGAGAATGGAATCTAGTTTATGGGCTACTATTTGTTTTTTAAAACTAATTTTACTTAGTGAAAAATGAATATTTCAATGATCAACTATTAAATTTTTTAGAAAAAAATCAAAAAGTGGGTGTCATTACAGCCAACCTAACTATGAGAAAAAAAATATTTTTTTTGAATCTTTCAAAATAAGTAGAGGATTCATGCCCAGATGTGATGCATATTTGTTTGAAATTTTTTTCCAATAAAATAATTAGTTATGATTTTTTACTATGACTTTTTTAAAAAACTAAAAAGTAATTTTCCAGCCAACCTAACTCGATAAAAAAAATTGGAATTCAAAATTTTTTTAACCTATAGCTAGAAAAGTATAGAGTGTGACACAACTTTTAGATCTCAAAAAGGTGTAATGGTTTGAAAGTTATGGATGTTTTTCAATCAGTGTATCCATCAGGATTTCAGACACACACTATATAGAAAATTATTAATAATTATTTAATAAAATGATAACCAAACAAATGTTATATTTTTAGAAAGCTAATAAGTTCTTCAATAAACCCTTTTCGTTATATCAATTTTGCATTAAAAAAAATCGTCAGCACAAAAGGTGAAGTTCGAAGAAGAGACTGAAACATGAAAACACATTAGAATCCATCAAAAGTGAACAACCAAAACATATATCTATTTTTCTTTGTTACCAGCTAAAAATGGATATCCGTTTTGGCAGCTAAAAATAGATATCCATTTTTGGCGTTTAGGGGCTGCCCAAAACCAAGTGTTCAAAGGTTTTGGATTTATGTGTTCTTATGAGATGAAGGCTCTACCATGAAGTATACCTGACTATCTTGTAGGAGAATAGTCACCACCAAGTTGGAGTGACACCTCATATTGTAACGCCAACATAATAAATGCTTGGGCCCATCACCATCAAAGGAAATACATGGGAAGCAAAGAGCCAATAATGAATCCACATAAGCCACATGAGAGACCATACACCCATGACAAATAAACATCAAGGCCCACCAATGTTGGCATCACTAGGATAACACGTGTCATGATATAAATGGTCCAAGTATATTACATAGAGCCATGCAAAGAGATATAAACATCAAGGAACACTTAGAATAAGGGTGTGTATGCAATGAGAAAATGTACAAGTTAAACCCTAACCATAAGAGGCTTATGCTCAAAATGAAACCTTAATGATGGAGAATAACAATAAACATCTAAACTGAGAATTGAAGCATAAAAACATATACACCAAGGTTCATACAAGTTAGAAGAGCACATATGCATATCAAAAGGTTAGACAAAAAATAATGCCAACATAAGCTTTGGTTGAGGATGAGTATCACATGTTGACACTGAAAATCCAAAAAAGTTCTAGGGTGTAGACCAAAATGGAAAAGGGGAAGTCCAAAAACATAGGGGTGATACATAAACACACACCAATATTTATAGACAACCTGATAAAGAGAACACAACTTAGAACCCTTAGGACAAAGCATAAAAATGAAAACTTGCAGCTAATTGACCTAAAGGCATATGAGAGGACAAATTAAGCATGTCATGCAAATAACATGAAGAACATGTTGCAAGTCAAGACTTATGGGGAGATTCATTTGCATGCTACAATATATAAACTAAAGTACATCTCCTTCCAAGTTGTAAAAAACAACCTTCATGAATGAGATTCCCAATCTTGACTTGATTATGTATCCACCTTTTAACTACAACATGAAGTATCTTGCACATCCAAACATGACCATGACACTACTTCTTAAAGATAATAGTCAAACTCATTAGAGTCATCAATATAATTTAGCCATAGGTAGTAGGAGCATGATCTATTCCTACCCATGTCACAAAGCAAGTATTCAAATGCTAGGCCACCATGATGTAAACAATCATAAGGGCCAACAATCGACTCCAAATGCATAGGAAAAGGACAACTCTTGGATCCCATATTAATCATGTTCACATGGCTGCTAGCATCTTCAAGTGAGTCAATACAAAAATTGAAAGCCTCAAACTCATACACTTTAGAAAAATATACCTAATTAGAAATTTGATATGCATGAATAAGGAAGTCCTCATGCAACACAAACTAAAATGTGTCACATAAATAGATATGTCATCAAGTTGAACTACATCATGTTGAGACTCGTGTTTACTTAAGTATTACAATTCACTTGCCTCTTTGCATGCTTCAAAGTTCCAAACAAGGATCTCAACTTTAGGTGTAGCAGAGTCCTCATCAATGAGTGAAACATGGCCTTCAACAAACTAAAATTATATATCATCTTTATGCTTATATGGAGGCTATATCATCTTTACAATTTTATATGGAGGCTCTTTAGGAGTCTTCACAAATGTGTCCAATGTAAAATTACTCAAATCAAATAATGGCTTATATCCAAAGCTTTATTAAGTTGATACCTAGGTGGATTAGTGTGTAAACATTCAAATTAGATGGTAATTCACAAGTCTATAGAATAATAAAATGAATCCCTAGTCTAGAATTCAAATGTATATATTCAAAGGCATTAAAGACTTTAAACAAATTACTTTATTGAATTGGAGAAGGCATGTACACATGTTCAATGTTTAGCTTATTCTTCCTTGTCTTCATGCCCTAATTTTTTTGTTATTGTAGAAGTTGACAGTTTCTCTAGAAGTGGCTCTTTACTACTGAAGTTTCCCTTGCTAATGAAGTTGAGTAGTCATTAACAAAGTCAAATAGTTGTTGATGAAGACATGTTTTTGCTATTAAAGTTGATAGTTATTGAAGAGTAGTAGAATAAAAATATGAACAATAATCAAGAAGCTACTTATGCACCTTCTCATTCTAGAACTTATGATGAAAAATGTCTGAGACTCAAGTTGCACATCCTACAATGTTTAAGCATTAAGGTCATGATATATGCATGCCTTCCAATGATCTTATTAAGAACACATTCCTCACATACCAAGAAATCAAGAGATTAATAGGGACATTATGTATGATATACCCACATTTCATTCCAAAGGAACTACTTCTTCCTAAATACTTAATAATGAACTGTGGCAAAGCAAATGCAAAATCTCTCTATGGAGCCACCTCAAAAGAAGAAAGCACAATGGATATAGAAAAATAATCCAATAGTTGCACATGTTGCTAGTTTTTTCACTAAGAGAACCACTTCTTATAAAAAAATACATTTACTTGAGGATAAAGAACTTGATATTACTTATTGGGATGGGGATGACCTCTTTTATGGTTACCTCTCTAATTTTATTGGTTGATCTTTGTTTGGACCCATGTGGGGACATTTTTCCTTTCAATTCTTTCCATGTCTCTTCCTATATGACTTGTTGTTCCTAGCTTCCATGATTACCATTTATGCTATCCTATGTTACTTGTTTAGCTCCTATTCTTTCATATATCCAATCCTTACCTCCCATTCTTTCCTCTATGCCTTGTTTGGTTCCTAAACATTTCTATGTTCTATGTTTAGAACCTACATTTTTCCATGTTCCTTGTTTACTTATATATCCCTATGCTATATATCCATGATGTCCCTATGTTCCTATGATCTATGCTTGTGATCTTAATCTCTTATGTATCCATATTCTATGCTTATCATGATGTTTCTAATACTTAAAACATACTTATGGTTCTTACACATTTAGCATTCTTATTCTTTACTTATTTATATATGTATTTTAACATTTAATTTTTCCTTCTTCTGTGTTTTTATGCATCTCCTATTCTCATTTATGTATATAGTTGTATACTTCGTAGATATGTATATAGTTTCATGCTTAAATTGAGGAAAACATAATGGATATCCATTTTGTAGAAGTGATATGGATGTTGCTGGGTGATTGTTGCTCAAAGAATTGGCTTAAGAAATAGATATTCATTTCTAAAATGGATATCTGTTATGTAAATGCAAAAAAAAGACAAAAGGAATATTGTTGGGCCCAACATCTGTGCCTACAGACCATCTGTTGTTGAAAAACTCGTGATTTCTACACTTTTGGAGACACAATTTGCTTGTTACAATCATAAGGGTGATCTTTTTGTTCCCCTAATGGGGAGCAATAGTCATCGTAAAGCAAAAAGGAGGAAAGTTACATTGGAGGAAATTGAAGCAATTAGGGAAAAGGATAGGGCAAGGAAGAGGATTGGAAGAGCGGGTTTGACAGATGCTCATCAAGGTGAAGCTTCTTATTTACCATACAATGAAATGCAAATTGAAGATGTTAATTTTGATTATAATGAAATGTTAGACAAGAATGAAATTCACCATAATATTGCAAATGAAAATGTTGCAAAATGTTATGAAACACCTATTGATAAGAGCAATACCATGGACAAAGAAGAAGAAAAAAACAAAGACGTGCACTTAAACAAAGTGGATATGAACCTCATGATATTGAATTTGCACTTCATAATCCATTTGTTGATAAAATTGATGAGGTTGATAACATGGATGAAACAATGTAAATCAATGTATCTCCAAATTTCATAAGAAGAGAGGACATTTGTCAAGAAGAGAATAAGCTTGATGAAATTGGAAAACTCCCAAGAACCCCAAAATGGTTACTTGAAATTGATGAGAACATAATGGGAAAGATACAAGGCAATAGATCGTCACGAATGGTTCGGTTGTGGGCTTCAAAACTCTTCAATGAATACTTTGAGAATAAAACATTAACCGAACAATGCCAACTTTTTGTGCAATTACTAAAGATGTACAAAATGAGACCTTTACTAAAGAAATTAAAGATTCGGTTAAACAAAGTGTTCGATTGGAATAAAATTATTGTTAGAATCCTTTTCAATGCACTCAATTCTATTGGAAAGACTAGCAAGGAGAAAGATTAAAGAGTTGCTCGTAGAGTAATAACAACCTCAATAGTAAGAAAACAATTAAGAAATGCTTGATTAATGAGGCAAACTTGTGTTGACTTAAGATTGAATCGTAAAACATTGTCAAAAGCATTAGCATTAAGATCAAGGCTAGATAGCCCTCTTGGAAATGATACTTGGGCTTTTAACGGTAAGCTTCCACGAGTTGACAAGAAGCTAATTAATAACACAAAGGAAGAAATTGAATAGTTTTGGCACACTAACTTTAGGGTATCACCAAATGCAAAAGATGTTTTAAAGTTAAGAATTGGTGATAAAGACTGCATACCACAACCTAAACATTACATGAAATGTAGCCAAACAACATTGTACAAACAATATTGTGAAACACACCTAGAGGTACGACAATCTTACGAAGAGCATTTGAATCTCTTAAGCCATTTTATTATGTTTCTCTTAAAGTTCGTAATACATGTTGCAAATACCATGTAGAGTTTTCTATGTACCATGAATTATTATGCAATATTCGTTATACTTTGTACACTAATGAAATGTTACAGGAGTGTGGTGCAATTCAAGTACCAAAGTCATCTAGGGACTTATTGGATTTATTTCTATGTATTTGAGATGATGGTTGCATTTTCTACAAGAATGATTGTTTAAATGAAAAGTGTTTACAATGTGGTGGGTTATCAAAGTTTGTATCATGTTTTCATGAGGGCAACGAGCATGATTTTGGAAAGAGAATGGTTGAGAAAAAGAGGTATGAGATAGTGAAATACAATTTGAAAACTGGAGGTGAAGGTTCTAGACGTGAGTTGATTGTAAGAGAGGTAAGTATTGCTGATTTTATTGATGATTTTAAGAAAAATCTTTTCTACAAGTATGTCAGACACAGCCACAGGTCTCGATGGTTAGATCAACAGTTCAAGATGTGTAAAGACTTTATTTCGATTGGAACTATTGTCTCTATAGTTGATTTTGTAGAAAACTACACATTGTAACCCCAAAATGAAGTTCAATCCCAGTACTACAATTCTATTCAGATTGTTATTTTTGTTCACATCACATATAGACATGCCTCTGATAGTACAGAAGAGAACAAAAAGATTGTCAGAGAATACCATTTTTACATGGGTGATGATATATCTCATTCATCAGCGTATGTACAATATTGTTTTGAACAATTTTAAGGGTTCTTGCAAGAAAAAGATATTAGAATGGATCAACATCTCATTTGGTCAGATAATTGTACCGGTCAATTCAAGAATGCTCGTATATTCTATTGGTTGTGCAAAAAGCATGTAGAGACATGTATACCTCATATTTAGAATTTTTTTTAAGCTAGGCATGGAAAAGGTGAACATGATGGAGCAGGTGCATGCGTGAAGAGAGCTCTTTTTAAAGAACAACTAAAGATTAGAGGTGGTCCTACATTCAGTGATGTAGATTCTATTGTTAAATGGTGTAACTATGCATTGTCACAAAAAGTGGCTCTTCATTCAGAAGTGTGCAGGTTCTTTTAGTTGGTTGATGATAGGATAGTGAAAGAGAAATGGGATTGTCAGAGAATTAGTGAGTCGTCAATGATGCATTCATTTTGAAGCTTAGATGCAAGTGCATGGACTATTTGGACACGAGAATTAGCTTGTTTTATCAGAGTTGTATTAAATGTGATTAGGATAATTGCAAGTCAAGTGAGTGGGTAGATGCATGGATTCCATGATAATTAACCCCTTTATCTCAAGGTCAATCATCTTCCATTAATGACATGGAGAGCTCATTCAACTATAAACATCTTTTAGACCTTGTACAACCAGGTCATGTTTATGCAGTTGTTGCATTGCATGGAAATGAAGAGAGGTCAAACTATTGGTTGGCACAATGTGTACAGGGAAAACAAAAGCTAACACAACCTATGACTGATGGTGACGGGTTCACATATCCTACAAGATAATTTGTTATTGTTGGGACTTGGTTACAAACATATATGATTAGAAAGAATGGCATCCCTACCTTTTAAGACTTTGAGAAACATAAACCATATTGATGTATTCACACCTAGTTGTAGTAACAAATGTTAAGTTACTAAAGCATCATATGTAGAAAACCAAAATCAAAACAACTATGGACAATTGGTAATGTTGATCATGAAGCAATATTGGATACTCTAAAGGTAAGAGACATGACCCCTCAGGTATGCTTGAGTAGCATTTAAACTTCCAGATGGACAGGTATGACATTTTTTATCTTAACTTGTTCTTCTTTTTTCTATTTTTTAGAATTGTTTTATTAAAAATCTTGTTTCTTTAACTATAATGCATGTTTTTTACTATACATGACAGCGAATGAGGTTATTTTGCATGGCATTGTAGATTTTTTGCATGGCATCATAGGTTATTTTGACTATACCCGAGGTACAATTTTAGTGTTAATTTGACTACAACATCTGACAGATTTACCATATGTTTTATGCAATCTCATATGGTATATTTCATATAGTATATGGCAATCTCTACTTTCCTTGGGTTTTCAATAAATGGTTCCAATGGCACCTTGACCATGTTCAAGAAAGTAGGTATGACAAATGAAATCAAATTGCACACTTTTCTATGTTTCCGCACTTTGCTTTACACCCACCAATTGCCAAACTTTGTATGTTTTAAATTAAAAAACTTGTTTCTTTAACTATAATGCATGTTTTTGACTATACATGATTGTGAATGAGGTTATTTTGCATGGCATAGTAAATTTTTTTGCATGGCATCATAGGTTATTTTGACTATACCTGAGGTACAATTTTTAGTGTTAATTTGACTACAACATCTGACAGATTTCCCATATGCTTCATGCAATCTCATATGGTATATTTCATATAGTATATGGCAATCTCTATTTTCCTTATGTTTTGGGTAATTGATTCCAATGACACCTTGACCATGTTCAAGCAAGTAGGTATGACAAATGAAATCAAATTGCACACTTTTCTATGTTTCTAGACTTTGCTTTACCCCTGCCAATTGCTAAACTTTTCTATGTTTTAAATTAAAAATCTTGCTTCTTTAACTATAATGCATGTTTTTGACTATACAGGATTGTGAATGAGGTTATTTTGCATGACATAGTAGATTTTTTTGCATGGCATCATAGGCTATTTTTACTATACCCGAGGTATGATTTTTAGTGTTAATTTGAATTTCTTAATATTTTGCTTTCTAGCTTTTTCTACATACTAATTTCTACCTATGCTTCCTCACTTTGCATTCATGTCTCTTAAGGCAGTTGCAACTACAACATTTGACAGATTTCCCATATCCTTCATGCAATGATATTTATGTTTAATCAATTTTGCTTCTTGATGCTTCTCATAGGAGGTCACAACTCCAACCTATCCAACTACGGACAAAGAAGCTGGAGACAAGATGATAGAGAAGCATCATCAGGTGGTGGTAAGTGATCGATTACATATGTGATGTTATATATTTCATACATTTTCTATACTAATATGCATATATTGTTTGATTGTATTAACAGGTGGAGCTAGATGAACTTTTGTCGAAGATGTCTACTTGATGGCAGAGAGAGGATGAGTCACTGATTGGAAACTAGTTTTTGGGATATTTTTTGTATGCCTAGATGGCTTTGTATACATACTTTTGTATGAACTACCTATGTATATTTTTGAATATATGTCTGTATGGCTTTGTTTGGACATGCCTATATGGATTTGTATATAAGGGAGATGTTATGTTCATGACATTATGTATATGACAACTTATATTAAATATTTAATATGATGATCAATTATCATTACAAGAATTTGGTTTTACATGTTCCAATTACATTTTCTTGAAAGTTTATAAATCATTTTCAAATAATCCATTTTGTGCATATCCTACAATCATTGCATTCTGTGGGACTATGCATTTCTTTGAGGCATCATTTCAAACAATTCATGTGCCTTGTCTATGCTTCCATACTTTCCATATAGTTATTGTACCTTCATGATGTGACATTTCTTTGAGGCATCATGCCAAACAATTCACGTGCCTTGTCTTTGCTTCCACTCTTTGCATACATGTCTACAAGGGCAGCTACAATTACAACATGTGACAAATTTCCTATATCTTTTATGCTTTGATGGATGTCCATACGCTATTCCAAACATTCTATTTTGGTGTACAGATAGGGAGGATGTTGGCAAAGATTGTGGAATTTGGCTTTACACGTGCCAATTGCATTTACTTGTTCAAAAGTTTCTATAGTCTTTTCAACAAATCCATTTCATGCATATCTTGTAATCATTGCATTCTATGAGACAACATTTCTTTGAGGCATCATGTCAAACAGTTTGAACGTTCGTTGTATATGAATGAAAAGCTCTTATTTCTAGGGTTTTAGAAAGCAATCAAAATGTTATTTCTTGCATTTCCTCCATGATCAAATCAAAACCTCGTGTACATAGCTCTATCCTGATGTACTATAATGACCCTCAAGAGTTGAGGCTTGAACAATATATGGGCGAAGGGAATTTGAATGACAGTCCTTGTTTGTTGCTATGGTTGCAGGCAGATTAACCTTGTGTTGAGGTTGCTTGCCAGAGTTTGGCATTGTAACATTGCTTAGAGTTTGGTGAAGGTTATGACAGGTCTAAGATTGATGTTGACACCCTGGAACAACCATTGGACTAATACTTCCTTCATGGATTGAGGTTTGATTCATTGTTTGCACATGAAACATAGACTGTCTAATTAAATGTTGCTACCTTTAAGTCTGCCCATGCATTTAGGGATTACTAAGGCCTTGAAAGGTATGTGATGTCATTTATATCATCATGCAATGATTTCTATGGTGTTTCCATGCTATACCACAAACTTGAGAGGTCTGCCACCTTTGCATATTGAGAGGACTGTCATGACTAAAGAAGTTTGATATTTGGATGTATCAGACTGTGGACAACAAAAATAAGGAAGATTTGATGTGTTAGAGCCTAGTTTTTGTTTGTTTGTCATGAGAAATGATAGGTGGATGGAGAGAGAGGTCCTACAGACCATGAACCATAGGTCTTGAACATTTTTGAAGGGTTGACACAAGTTAAGACATGACTGTCCCAAGATGATTGATTTCACAGTCTTAGGGTGTAAGAGTTACTAAATCTGCCCATTCATTTAGGGGTTACTAAGACCTTGAAAGGTCTGTGATGTCATTTATATCATCACCCAATGCTTTCTGTGGTGTTGCCACATTGTGCCACAAACTTGAGAGGTCTTCCACCTTTGCATATTAAGAGGACTATCATGACTAAAGAAGTTTGATATTTGGATGTATCAGATTGGACAATAGAAACAAGGAAGATTTGATGTGTTAGAGCCTAATTTTTGTTTGTTTGTCATGAGAAATTATAGGTGGATGGAGAGATAGGTCCTACAGACCATGAACCATAGGTCTTGAACATCTTTGAAAGGTTGACACAAGTTAAGGACTGATTTCACAGTCTTTGGGTGTAAGAGTTACTAAATCTGCCCATGCATTTGGGGGTTACTAAGACCTTGAAAGGTCTGTGATGTCATTTATATCATCACCCAATGCTTTCTATGGTGTTACCACGCTGTCCCACAAGCTTGAGAGGTTTTCCACCTTTGCATATTGAGAGGACTGTCATGACTAAAGAAGTCTGATATTTGGATGTATCAGACTGTGGACAACAGAAACAAGGAAGATTTGATGTGTTAGAGCCTAGTTTTCATTTTTTTGTCATGAGAAATGATAGGTGGATGGAGAGAGAGGTCCTACAGACCATGAACCATAGGCCTTGAACGTCTTTGAAGGGTTGAAACAAGTTAAGGCATGATTGTCACAAGAGGACTGATTTCATAGTCTTAGGGTGTAAGAGTTACTAAATCTACCCATGCATTTGGGGGTTACTAAGACCTTGAAAGGTCTGTGATGTCATTTATATCATCTCCCAATGCTTTCTATGGTGTTGCCATGCTGTCCCACAAACTTGAGAGGTCTGCCACCTTTGAAATTTGAGAGGACTGTCATGACTAAAGAAGTTTGCCCTGTCAATAGTCTAGTTTGTAACCCTGCTTTGCATCAATACAATGTCAAAAGTCATATTTCAAAATTCATAATTAGTGGAATTAGTGTTGCTTGATATTGATGAAGATGTTACTTATTGCCTGCCCAAACATGTTTTGTCTTTGCCTTTCCTTCTCTCTTAGCATTTGTAATGTCACCATTAAATTGAGTCCTTCAGCAATTACTTGGGAAGGATCTATGAAACTTTCTTATTATATGACTGGCTTTCTTTTGAGGAATGAATTTTCTTTTTTCACTTGGCTCAATAAAGTTGGAAGCGTGTCTATTCATCTAAATGTGCATTGAGATGTGCTTGAATCTAGGTCTTTTGAAATTTTGGACAAAGGAGATGGTCTTTGTTGAAGAATAGTATGATTTTTCTTTATGTGATCACATTCAATGCTCATTCACTAGCATGTTGGTAAATGGATTTTAGTGATTTCTTTGGTGTATGAGGTCTGCCACCTTTGAAACTTGAGAGGATTGTCATGACTAAAGAAGTTTGCCATGTCAATAGTCTAGTTTGTAACCCTGCTTTGCATCAATTCAATGCTCATTCATTAGCATGTTGGGAATTGGATTTTAGTGATTTCTTTGGTGTATGAGGTCTGCCACCTTTGAAACTTGAGAGAACATCAATGAGAAGAGAAGAGAAAAATCGTTAGAAAAAGATGAGAGAGCATCAAAACTACATCATTTATTTGCACAAAGCCTTTTGATTTTTTTTTAAAATTTCTTTCAAAGTTTGAAACAGTGTGGGAGTTTTTTTTGCTTTTTTATTTTCTATTTGTACTTGCAGCTTTGTTTTCAACCAAAAAAAATTGAGAGTAACAGTGAGGGTAGTGAAGGTGAAGAGGTTGATATTGAACAAAGAACTAGAAGCCATAGAGGTATCAGGGCTTCTTCTATGTGTGGGAGTGTTGCAAGTACTATGGGTTCAAATAAACCCTTTGAATGCCTTTTTATCTTCTAAAACCTAATGCAAAGGGCCCATTCAATCCTAAAGAACCATTTTTGCAATTTGTGATAGCCATAGAGAAAGACAATAGTGCAGGGCACCAAGGTGTTCATGGGTAGAGTTGCTAAATATTGGTATTTTGGTCTAGTTGAGTCATTTTATGTGTAATAATGTCTTTAAGACCATTTTGGATGTATTAGAGTCCGTGTTAGGTCATTAGGAGTTTTGGTGAGTGAAGTTGCAAAATATTGTCAAAATTGCCAAAAGTTGTAAAATTGCAGAATTTGAAGTCATATGTTGTAATTGAAGAAACAAACTGGTTGAAGCTTGAAAGGTAGTTAGAAACTGATGAAACATGTGGTAATAACCTTGGAATGGTCAACACAAGTTTGGTTGTTGAAGTTTTGCATAAAAATCAATAAAAAAGCTCTATTTCTGCATTTTCTAAACACTACTTTGCTGCTACAGGAGATAGTACGGCCTTGTATGACCTGTAAGTGATCATCTATGTATTGGTATTGATGAAGTAGTGAGTCTTCTCTCATTTTCAGTTGGTTTCATCATTTTTATTTGGGATTTGAGCATTTTAGAGCATTTTTTCTAAAACTGGTTTGGAACCCTTGTTTAACTGCCTTGAAGGCAAGAAAAATGTAAAACTCACCATTCAACCATTGAAATATCATGAAACTTGGTGGAATGGATGGGGTTAGGGTATTTTAGGTGTCTACAATGTTGCAAGAGTAGGGGAGAGTGATAAATGCAAGTTTGGTTGATGCCCTAGGCTGAAAATCTCATGTTTTTGGGTATTGAATGTGCAAATGAGCTAGGGCTTGTAGAAAAGCTGTTGGGAAAAGGTTTGTAATGGTTGGAATTGTTTGGGAAGACCATATTTTACATGTTTGATGTGTTGGTGTGCATATTTAAAGTTTGGGATTAGAAAACCCTATGGTGACCCATCTAAACTAGCATAATTAGGCCTAAATTACAGCATAACAGTCCTATTTTGACCCTTGTGTTACAAGACACCCCCATCTTCATTTGAAGTATGCTATGTAAGAGGATAATGTGTATCCAAAATAGTTTTTAGTTCATAGGTTTGAGTTGTTTCCTTCAAATTATGTCAAAAATACCCCTTTTGTTGTCCTACAAGGCATAGTGGAAGATTGTGAAGAAAATCACTTTGTTTGAGGTGTTGAGACTTTAACCAAGGATTGATTGAGTGAGTTTGATCTTAGTTTGGCATAAATGAATATGGTTTAAGATCTTAGTTTGGAACTAGTAGAGAGGATGTAGTCAAAGGTTGTGGATTTTAGCTTTACATGCACCAATTGGTTTTTCTTGAAAGTTTCTAAAGCCTTGGAGGCAAATCCATTATTTGCATATCCCGCAACCATACCATTCCATGAGACCACATTTCTTTGAGGCATCATGTCAAATAGTTCACTCACCTTGTCTATGCTTCCGCATTTTTCATACATGTATTCTAGGGCAGTTGCAACTACAACATTTTTCAAAATTCCAATAGACCATACCCGGTAGCTTGCAAGCTAGAACAACTGGGATGCTTGGCACACAAAAAGAGACCTTACCTACCATTTACCTGCCCACCCTGACATGTTGGCATAGTTGGTTTGGCGCCACGATGAGCATAACAAAAAATATGGCACCTTGCAACCTTTCCACTGCATGGAACTGAAGCATTTTGTAAGAATGCGCTTGATTCCCAAATGGTCAAATGGACAGGAGTTGAATGAAACCAAGAGAGGTTATTGTAGGTAGACCCCACATGCACCTGTAGGTCTAAATGAAACATTCCCAGCTACCACAAATTCTGAGAACTACTCCGTCAAAGTTTGGCAGTTTTTTCATCTTAAGGATCTAAGGGACTTTGCTGGTAGCCTATTGCCTGGAAGGACTGGGATTCTTGGCACACAACACAAGACCTCCTTTGGAATTTACCCACCCACCTTGATGCATTGGCACAGTCTGTTTGGCCCCATGAGCTATGGAATACAAAATGTCACTCCTAACACCTTTTGAGTTTACCAGTAGCTTGCAGCCTAAAATGAGTGAGACACTTGGCGCATGAAATGAGACCTCCCCTAGCATTTACCCACCCACCCAGATGTGTTGGCATAGTTGTTTCACCCCCAAGACTTGTGGAATGCAAAATTTTAGTGTTAGCAACTTTCTACTTTATCGATAGCTTACAACCTAGAATGACTAGGACACTTGACACACAAAACGAGACCTCCCTTGGCATTTACCCATCCACCCCGACATGTTGGTGTAGTCGGTTTGGATCCACAATGAGCATAATAAAAAATATGGCACCTGGCAACCTTTCCACTGCATGGAACTGAAGTATTTTGCAAGAATGTGTTTGATTCTGACACGGTCAAACAAACAAGAGTTAAACAAAATTGAGAGAGGTTATTGTAGACAGACCCCACATGCACATGTAGGTCTAAACGAAATATTCTCAGCTTCCGTGAATTCTGAGAACTACTTCATCAAAGTTTGGCAGTTTTTTCATCTTAGGGATCTTAAGGGACTTTGTCGATAACCTATTGCCCGGAAGGACTGGGATGCTTGGTGCATGAAACAAGACCTCCACTAGCATTTACCCACCCACCCTGATGCATTGGCACAGTCCATTCTGCCCCATGAGCTATGGAATGCAAAATGTCACTCTTAGCACCTTTCGAGTTTACCAGTAGCTTGCAGCCCGAAACGATTGAGACACTTGGCTCACGAAATGAGATCTCCCCTAGAATTTACCCACCCACCCAAATATGTTGGCATAGTTGTTTCACCCCCAAGACCCGTGGAATACAAAATTTTAGTGTTAGCAACTTTCTACTTTGTCGGTAGCTTACAGCTTGGAATGATTGGAACACTTGACACACAAAACAAGACCTCCCCTGGCATTTACCCATCCACCCTGACATGTTGGCATAGTCGGTTCAGCCCCATGATGAGCATAACAAAAAATATGGCACCTGGCAACCTTTCCATTACATGGAACTAAAGCATTTTGCAAGAATGTGTTTGATTCCGACACGGTCAAATGGACAGGAGTTGAATGAAACTAAGAGAAGTTATTGTAGATGGACCCCACATGCACCTGTAGGTCCAAATGAAATGTTCCCAACTGCCATGAATTCTAAGAATTGCTCTGTCAAAGTTTGGCAATTTTACATCTTAGGGATCTTAAGGGACTTTGTCGGTAGCCTATTGCTCGAAATGACTGGGATGCTTGGCGAATGAAATGAGACCTCCCCTAGCATTTACCCACCCACCCTGACACATTGGCATCGGCTATTTGGCCCCATAAGCTATGGAATGCAAAATGTCACTTCTAGCACCTTTCCACTGCATCAAAATGAAGCATTTTGCAAAAATGTGTTTGATTTTGGTACGGTCAAACATACAAGAGTTGAATGAAACTAAGAGAGGTTATTGTAGATAGACCCCACATGCACCTTTAGATCTAAACAAAATGTTCCCAGTTGTAGTGAATTCTGAGAACTGCTCTGTCAAATTTTGGCAGTTTTTTCATCTTAGGGATCTTAAGGGACTTTGCCGATAGCCTGTTGCCTAGAATGACTGAAATGCTTGGTGCATGAAATGAGACATCCCATGGCATTTACCCACCCACCCCGATGCATTGGTACAATCCATTCAGACCCACAAGCTATGGAATGTAAAATGTCACTCCTAGCACCTTTCCATTGCATCAAAATGAAGCATTTTGCAAGAATGCATTTAATTTTGGCACAATCAAATGGATAGGAATTGAATGAAACCAAGAGAGGTTATTGTAGATGGGCCCCACATACACCTATAGGTCCAAACAAAACATTCCCAACTACCATGAATTCTGAGAACTGCTCTATCAAAGTTTGGCAATTTTTTCATCTTAGGGATCTTAAGGGACTTTGCCGGTAGCCTGTTGCCCAGAATGATTGGGATGCTTGGCACACAAAACAAGACCTCCCATAGAATTTACCCACCCACCCGATGCATTCACATAGTCTGTTCAGCCCCACGAGCTATGGAATGTAAAATGTCACTCCTAGCACCTTTCAAGTTTACTGGTAGCTTGCAGGCCAAAATGACTGAGACACTTAGCGCATGAAACGACACCTCCCCTAGGATTTACCCACCCACCCGAATGTGTTGGCATGTTCATTTTGCCCCCAAGACTTGTGGAATGCAAAATTTTAGTGTTAGCAACTTTCTACTTTGTCAGTTTAAGGAGTCTTCAATTTAAGGATTAAGAAGATCATATGAGTTTCATGCCAAGTATTAAAGAGAATAAAAGGAGGCTCAATAGCTAGAGTAGTAAAAATGACAAGTAGAGAACAGGATAGATGGTATAATGTTGAACAAAGATAAATATGTTTGAAGGAATGGATCTTGCTAAACCTTGGCTTATTGTGTTGGATATCTTGTGCATTGTTGAGAGGTTACAAAATAGAGATTAAAGATCAATCATACACTAAACCCAAACCTTGTAGTCTGAAACCTTATGAAAATTTATGAAGATGAATAATGTGATTAGTGCTAAGGTTT
This sequence comes from Cunninghamia lanceolata, assembly GCA_027924645.1. Classification (NCBI taxonomy): domain Eukaryota; kingdom Viridiplantae; phylum Streptophyta; class Pinopsida; order Cupressales; family Cupressaceae; genus Cunninghamia; species Cunninghamia lanceolata. The sequence goes on from BSBN01000076.1 coordinate 1,586,478, forward strand.
GTACTAAACATGTTGTAGGTTTCTAAGAAGGAGAAAAAGTAGTGATATAATCCTGTTAGACAATTTTTAGGTCTAGTAATGGCTAACGTTCTTATTAAAGGCTTTTATATCCTTGAAGGGACTAAGAAAAGAAGATACAAGGTCTGTGTATACATTTATAACTTGCACATGTTTTCAAACTACTTAAACCCCTGTCTACTTTGGCATGTGTTTCCAACACTATGAAGCTCTGCCAGTACAGTCTCAAGACATGCATATATATCTCAAACCAAACATAGCTCATGAGGTTGTCAAGGAAGTCTTAGGACTTTGTTAAAGTTAGCAAAGGAAAGATATCAGATAACACAATAGTTGTTAGTGGAGGTTAGATTAGTGTTGTTGAAGGACATGCTAGACAAGAGGATGCAAGATGAGTAAAGGCACATGGCCTAGAAAGCCACAAAATAGAGATTCTTAAATCAGTTTGAATATCTTAGCACATGTCTTATATGCCTACGTGAGTAATACAAAGGGAGATGCACTCTATCATAGTGGGAACTAATTGTGGACAATGAATCATATCAGGGTAATATATATACAGTGGTCAGTTTGAAGTCAAAGACTGTTGAAGACTCACATCGGCAATAATCAAATATATTGCATTTGTCACCTCCATTGGTATGTCAACATTTCATATACATCTCTAATTTTGTAACAACAGATTTGCATATGTGTTGGCTATCATAAAACTATCCATTCTGATGTGATTGAAGTGATATAGAAATATGATTTTCACAGCAGTTAGAAGTGATTTAGTTCATCATTCTTCATTGCATACATCTCTAAATTCGATAACAATAGTCTAAGCTATGTGCCTTGGCTGTCCTTTAGCCATGCATATGTTGTAATTGAAGTTGTGTAAGGACTGTTGTGTGAATAACCTGATCTGATTTAGTTTTTCATCATTTGCAACCTATTTGTATATGTATTTCATGATACCAAGGTTACAAAAATCTATACCTTTTTCTATGATCAATTTGTAAATGTTGTTCATGTTTTTATATGGGGAAAGCTATAATAGAAGAGTGCAGAAAATAAAGTCAGATTTCAGTCCCAAGACCCTGTCAGCGCTAAGAATGGATTAAAATAGTTTCGTGAAGCTTGCAATATTATTAATGGATTGTCTAAGACTGAGAAAAAGGGGCAAGGGACTGAATATAATGCAAATGACATTATTAACAAAGAGAAAACCCTAAAAGGTGAGCATATATGGACTATGAATAGTTTAAGTTGGATAGTGAAGCTCACTGTCAAACTTAACTAGGCTAGGTCAAGAAGAGATGTCATGTGAGAACATAAATATGTCTTGGAAAAATATCATGAGGAAGAACAAAGACAACAATATGCATTAGGGATAGCGACCAATGTTGGATACCCCCCAAGTCTCCAAGACCTTGGAGTCATGTAGCTTCTATAAAGAAGTTGTATATGCATGAGAAAAGACTCTCAAGGTCTAAGATCAAAGGAGGACTGTCATAAGTTGATAGTGGAGGCTTACAATGTCATCACAGATCAAACCAAATTCACCCTCAAAATTTGGTCATAAGATTAGAACAAAGGTATATGGATAATATCACGAAAGCATACCTCATCATGTAATAACCACACATGCATATCTCACAACATTTGATAGCATGCAAACTCATAAGTCCAAAATCTCAATACATAACTATGGGAATACAAACCATACTCAACCATCACCTCCTAAAGCAATAATAGCTTAAGCCCATCATACCCATGTAACCAAGAGCCTCATGAAAAACCAAATGCATTATGAACCAAGCAAGACTCCACAATCAAAAGCAAGTCAAACCTTAACTAATGGACACACAAGCAAACCATCAAATTGACTCAAATGAGATATGTGGCAACAAACAAGTGTATCCAAAGCATACAAGTCAACTAGGACCTCCAGGAGTATCCAAATGCATCTAAGACCATGCTAAGAAACCAATATCCAAAAATCATCAAAATATGTCAAACTATTACAAATGCATGAAGAAATTTCTAGAATATTCTCCAAAGTCAACCAAGTGTACTTATAGGACAGTCATAAAGAGTTTTATCCTAATTTGCATAATTGTAGGAATGAAAGGAATGATTTTAAACTCCTAATTTGTTATACCAACCATGAAACAAATTGATTTTTAGACCTATATCACTATTGTAAATTTCTACCTACATAATCATATCTAGAAATGGTCAAAGATGAAGGAATCAAGGTCTTGGAGCTGAATGAAAATGAACTTTATAATCATGTACAAGAATTACAGCCTTAAATATGATTGTTGCAACCTTCCATGAGGTACCAAATTGTTGTTCTAGATTGTTGACCGATGTCCTGAATAAGATTGAAAATGGAGAAAACATGAAGAAAGGAGGCTAGAAATGAAATTTTGATGGTGAAATTAGTTTACTAAAACTGCTTTTTGATGTTTGTACTTGAAAAATGAAGAGATGTAGCTACATATGGAGGAGATAAAAGTATTTTATAGCTCTGCATATCTGTGAACCATTCAAATTTGTCATTTCATGAAAATCCTATATATAACTAAAACTACAATCACGTGGCAACTAAGATCAAGTTATGTCTTGAGGTATGAAACAACATATATCATCTTTCTACCAAGAAAAACAATCATATATAATAGGAAATCAATCTATAACATGTTATTGATCATAGCTCAACCATTGTAAACTGATTATACATCAAACTTTTAAGTTTCAAAGTAGGAATACATGCACATAAGGAATTTAAATTATATTGTATATCAAGGTGTATATATATATATATTAAAATCTAGTCCATAATGGTAGACATATACAAAAATTTGGCAAATATGCCAACTCAAAACATTTTTTACAAAATGTGGCATATGCCATATCTCAAAATCTATATACAATCTACATGCCAAATAGCTACAACAAATACTAAAGGTCCACTTGACCCTATGTCTTTGGTGATTCCTCAACATGTGATGGATCCTCAATCTATGATGGATCCTCAAAAAGTGTCCTCTTCGTACCATGATGTCTAGTAGTTGGTGGAAGCAAAGTTGATTGCATTAACAAGTCAAACCAAAAATTTGATCAATCTCTTCAATGGTAAATAAAAATAAGTTAGAAAACTAGTAAATATAATCTTATCAACTATAAGACCGCTATAAACTATCAACTATTTAGAAAAATTTAATTCAGTTATCTCGACTTTTTCTTGTTGTTCGGATAATTGTTCTACAAATGATTTTCTCTTAAGACGATCAGGTGTCCTAGTAAAGCGTGATGACAAAGGTGGCACATCACTGATATTCTCAAGAGACTTTAAAAGTAAAGTAACATTGAAATAAATTAATATATAATTATTAAACAAAAAGGAAATGCATACATTAAAAAAGGTTAGATGTGTTACACATAAACAATCTACAGTGCACTACAAAAAAAATTTATCTACTAGAAAAAAAGCACATACCACCATTGAGGCCTCCTACATCGATTGAGAAGGACTCATCATGGATGAACCAACTAATATTCCTGTATGAAAAATGACAAGAATGTAAGACTCTATGTATGCAAATAATCATAATAATTTTTAAATTATTATTTATCTAAATGACTATAATCAAATATTTAAGTTTTCTAAATTATCAATTAAAGTACAATTCAATTGAATTAAGTTCCACCCTTTGTTGGCGTTTAGAAAGCCATTCTGCAAATGATAGTCCCTTGGGTCGATCAGGAGTTTGAGTGAAGACCATTGGCAAAGATGCCACATCATTCACATTTTGGATATAAAATTAAAGAGACATCATGATATAAATTAAATTAACATTAAATTAATTAAATTAACATTAAATTAATTAAATTAACATCATCATATAAATTAATATATAATTACTCACAAAGAAATAAATGCATACAAAAAATAATTGATGTGTAGAACAAATTATACTGGCAAGTCAAAGCCAAATTGGATGGCAGACAAAGTTCCATGATGAACTTCTATCAACTCCTCCTCTGTCATCAACTGTTACCCCCCTTAGATACATTAGTACTAATAAATTTGTTTATATTTTTCATATGGAATACACCATGAAATTTAACTTTAAATTTTACCTGCATAAAAGATTGGCCATGCTCTTCACCTTCTCTATGCTCCACCGATGCTTGTGCTTCTGCTTTTGTCCCTGACCCCTCAACTTGAGTTTTGGAGGCCACTGCGTCATCTCGTGAATGGAGATTGTACTCTGAGGTGTTCAAAGGTGGCTCGCTACTCTCCAAAATAGGACCTAAGCACAACTGATTACAAAAAATGCAATGATGGGGCACACAAATAAGTGTGGACGAGGAGTGTCTAGTAAAATCAGGTGATTCAATATATTTTCCAACATCATGTGGTTGTGCAAACTGAGAAGTCTGTATAATCAAGTTCTTGGTCAAAGAGTGTATTGCACTAAGGCCCTGTTGTGTTGCATTTGCAACAACGTCTAGGTGTTGAATTGGGGGTGGAGAAGGGATAGCAGGAGGGGGAATATAGGGACCTTGTACTTGTCTCATTGCCCTAGGTCTATCTTAAGGCATTCCCTTACCTACTCCCTAGAAATCTCTAAAATCAAAATAATTAACATGGTGGCCCATGACGAACTTGGCATAGAGTTTATGAAGGAAATAAAAAGGTACATGTAAATTATTGTTGGGTGGTTTATCAAAAACCATCCACCAATGATCACAAAAATTTTGACTAATACCCTCATGTGTACACCATTTAATTGAATACTTGGGCTTACGAACATCAACATGCAAGCCAGTTTTAGGATTGACAAAATGTTGGGCTAACATAGCTTTTGTAATTATTAAGAAAAGTGTCTCAACCTTGCAACTTCAAAAGATTACTATTCTTCCCAGTTTTGGTATTTTTGAATACCCTTTATCTTAGAGAATGGTCTGGGACCTTCAAAGTTTCTAAAAGTCTCCAAACAAGCTTAAAATAGCGAGACTTACTATTTTTAGTAATTCCTTCAATTAACCTTGGGTTGACCTAAAACTTTTGTTGTCAATCAGATATGCACCCTATGCTAAGCCTGCAAAAGACTTAGCTATCTGTTGAAACATGGAAACACTCTCAGGGTGTGGGTTTCCTATAGCGAGAGTGAATCTCTAGAGTGAGCTGGTTCTCCTTATGATCTTTCTAAACTAATCACTTGTCCGAGAAAAGGGATGAGGAATAACTGGAATGAAATTTCATTTTATCTAAAGATGATCTAAAAATCTAAAATTTTACCCACAAACAACTCTCAAGCCTGTAACCTTCTCAGTTTCACTTAAGTCCAACAATCCAAAAGTACTTTGTATGAAGGTTTAATTAAAACACAACACACAACTTGGATTAGATGGGAAATAGCTACACAGATTTTAATAACATTGAGACATAATCAGAGGATTAGACATTATAATGATAGTGAAAAAATCAAATCAAAGTTATAAAAGAGGCAACAAATGTGAAATAGGAAAGCTTTGTTGTATTGAACTGAAAGGGGTACATCTAATTCTAAAAAATATGAGCCAATATCAGTTTACAAACTCTCTGCTTGTGCTCAAGAGAGAAGAAAAAAAAATATCCCCTTGAAAACTAAATCTTTCTCCCCTATTTATACTCCAAAGATCTCCCAAGGAAAAAGCTGAGAAATCTTCCTAGAATAGCAAATTTGATCCATTTTTGAGCTCTACTGAAAAGCCAAAAAATAAAGCCTTCAAATCACCTCCAATCTATATGTGAAAGCTGCCAAAATCTTCCTCAAGGTAGACCTCACCAAAATATGCTTTAAAACAAGCTTTATTTGCTCAATAAAAGCTCATCCTTTTTTTATTGTCCTCATCTGCTTGAAAATAGAGAAAATCTAGAAAAAGATATTTGATTTGTTTTAATAGTTTTAAATTCATAAATGACTAAATATTAAAAGCAATTTATAAATAACATTGCTTTATTATTTGTCTTACAATAGGTCCTGCAGCTTTTCCTTCTAATTTTCCTAATCTTACAAGGCTTATTTATGTCCATATCTTCCCAAAAGAAAGCAAAATAAAAAAAAGAAAGATGTTGTTTTCTTTACTTTGTTTTAATTGCATAAATAATGAATATTTATAAACAATTTATAGGATATTGCTTTAAATATCATTTTACAATAATTCTTGCAGCTTCAAATTTGTAAGAGAAAGAGAGTCCGCCATTGTGAAGATTACGCAAAAATGACAAACTAGGTTGGTGGCAAATTTAAAAGATTTTTGTGCTTTATTATCTTCTCATCTTCGTTCGAAAATCTCAAAACCCCAGCTCATAGCTTTTGAGATATGGTTAAAACACGTGACTATATCTTCATTTTGCTGTGTATTGTCCTTTTGACAGTTCCTTGAAAATGAAAAACTGGGTTAGTGAGAAATTTAAAGGGTTTTTGAGTCTTATTGTCATTTGATTTGTATCCAAACATCTCAAGAACCCAGATCATATTTGTCAAGATATGATTGAAAAACGTGACATCTATCTTTATTTTACAGGGTCTTTGTGTGACACTTTTCTCTTTCAGACTCTTTTCACAATCTTCTCAAGAATTGGGGCAGCATGCTGAGCTCAACCCTTGTGGGAGCCCATTCTACTCGACATGCTATGATATGCCATCAGAAAGCTACATGACTTATCCTATACCTGCACATGAAACAAACAGATTAGAATAAAATATTGAAATTCCATGATTATTTCTTTCTCAGCTCTTGTTGCATGTGGATGATGTTCATGATCAATGCATTATAAACAAAGTGTTATGCCTCTTTTAATATGATATAGAGATCTCATAATTAGAGATCTAATAGGACCTTCCCATAGTTTTGGAGGTTCATGTCAAGATCAGGAGCAAGAACAGAAGGCAACATTGAAGATTGAAGACCTTGAAGGCTTTGATGGCTATGACCTTCTCTTTCTTATCCTGAACAACACTGCAATTATCACTGAAACACAATAACTATGCAAATAACTTATAACAGAAGAATGTTAACCTTCACTCTAAAAATAAATTTGTTGCATCAGCTCTGCCAATTTTGAGCTATGGTGAAAAAATGGTAACATTTCTGGTGACTTCTACTATATGCTTGCCTGCTAAGCATCAAATTAGTTGCCTTGAATATCCATTGGGCATTGAGTCATACTCTACTCTTCTCAAACTTAGAAAACAGTGCAATTCAGCTCTCCAACTAGTTCAAACAGCAATAGCAAACTGAAAACAAACAAACCAACAGGCCCTGATGGCTAGAAAACTGTGCAGCCGCACTTAGGGAAACAAAACTGTCTGAAAGAAAATGTGCACTGAAGCACTTATTGGCTGAAAACACTACTCTAACCTACTCTAACTAGATGGAATGACTGATTAAACAAAACCATTCATAGATTGGCTGAAATAACTGCCTTTCCTAATCAACTCAGGGTGCTTCTCATGCTTACAAACTGGCAATAAGGAGCAAAACACAAGAATACACCTTGTAAATTGAAGTACTGCAACTTGTAGAATATAATCAAAGGTTTGAAACTCTTGATCCTGTTCGGGTATACCTTTGATTGGCCATGAATGGGCAAATTGAATCTGTTGTCCCTCAACTACAGTCTCATCCTTAGAGGCACTTAAAACACCTTGAAAGCTATTGGTCACTTGATTGGCCAAATATCTAATGGGGTAGCCTCTTGAAGGTTTGGTACTAGAAACAACAGTATGATCTGTACCTTGCATGATAGCCTACCATGTGGTTTCCTCCTCTTCGGTTAATGGGTCATCCTCCTCTGTCAGGGTTGCTAACAGCTTGTCGAAGGTATCAACTCTAAATAGGCTTTTAGCCAGAGTTGGACCAATCTCAAAGCACACATTATTAACCAAGGAAGAACATTCAGAAATAGGAATTTCCTCTTCAATAAATGAAGGCAAGTGTTCGAATGATGAACTAACCTCTTTCAACATACCATCAAATAGCATAACATCAGTTTCAAGCTCCTTTGTGTCATGGCTGTCCTTTCTGGAGTCTTCCCAAATATGTACCTTGCTTAACTGATTCTTTTCAAACTGCTTATTATCCTTATCATCAACTAGCTTGGGCTTTTGACTATTGCAAGAAATCAACAGTATGGTAATCTCTTTGCAAGCCAAACAGTTAGGATCCTGACAATCAATGAAGTTATCTTTGACAGCTTGATCATTTTTAGCTAGTTGACTTGTTTACTCATCAAGGCAAGTTGCTTTAGTCTTGTTCATATCAGCTTCTTCATTACAATACAATGGAAGCTCTGAGAACAAACTAAATGCCTCATCCTCATAAATTTTTTTGATTTGATTCAACCTTGTGTTCAGCTTGGTAGTCATGATCTTTAGGAAACAACAACACATGACTCTCTGCAACACCTTCTGGTTGTCCCAAATCAGCTGATAAATGGGATTCTTGCATGTTGTCTTCATCATCTACAACATAAGCAGGTAACTGATCAAACAAGAATACTGAATCATCTCCCTCTTCTGGTTTATTCTCCATTTGAACTTGGGCAATCTGTCTTTGCAACTGGAGACTTTCACCCTCTAAGCTCTGCATCCTACTTTGATTCATCTTATAAAAAGCATTAGAAAACTTGTCAAAAGAATCAAAATGTAAAGGATTCAGGATCAAGTTTGAATCAACTTCCTTTGTATATTCATTATGCTCATAATCAGTTGAGACTGCAGGACAAACAACAAAAGCTTCTTGTTCTTTATTTGATTTCTCAGATGCTGGCCTGATATTTGTGATTTCAATCAGTCTGATTTTTTGATATGGCTGAAACTAAGGACTAATGGACTGGCCTTAAACACAGATAGGCTCCTGAGTAGAATCAAAACTTCTAAAACTTAGGATTTTAATCTCTTGAGGAGTTTGTTTGCATTCAAAACCCATCTCTTGGCCTCGGGGGTAATTCATATCACAAAAATTAGTGCTTTGCCAATTCATAAAAACCACCTCAGGGTTACAACTTCTTCTTGGGGCCTTTTGATTAGTTTGGAAGGGTGGCCTACTTGGCTGATTAGATTGATACAGGGCTTGGTATGGCTTATGTTCTTGACTGATTTGCCTCTTGATATTAATAGATTCTTTGCCAACAACTTGCATCATAATTCTACCCTCATGAAGCTCTTGAGAATGACCTAGAACAATAGGATCTTGAGTAACAACCTAGTGTCCTATGGCTAGAATAGCTGGGATAGTAGTAAAAAAGGGAACTACCATGGGCTCAGGTGGTTGGATTTGTGGAACAATCGGTAAGGGAGGCCTTGGGGGTATTTTCCCTGCTAGAATAAGGTAGTTTTCTTCTCTAACAACAATCTCAAAAGCATCGGGAAGGGTAGATCCACCTAGAGCCTGAATCATAACAGATATTTCGTTATCTAAAGCTCTAAGATAAAACAAAAAGGCATGTTGTGGTGTAGGCCTTATTGTCACGGGGATTCTATCCCAAGTTCTTCTAAAGCGATAGTTAAAGTCTGACATATGCTCATGCGGATGCCTCTTAATGGTACTCAACTGCTACAGCAGAGACAAAAGATCAGATTTGTCTTTGAAGCACTTGTACAATCCATCTCCCAGTAGATCCCATGATGTGATTGAGCCTACTATGAGTCCTCGAAACTACTGCAAAGCTTTCCCTTTCAATGATGCAACCAAGAGTCTGATTGCCATGTTCTCTTAGATAATATTATGCACTGAACATAGAGTTGCAACATCTTGAATATGCTCAATAGCTATGATGTGATCTTCTCTGGTGAAATATGGCAATCCTTTGAGGGCTGCAGTTGGAATGTCATCACGTTGAGCAAGTTGTAACAGGATGTCCCCATTAAATGCAACAAAAGGATACGGTCTGGCCATTTATTTAGAGTCACCAGGATGTTTATATATATACCTCCAAAGGCTATTGATACTGAAGAAAACACCTGATTCTTCAACATGTGTTGATCACTGGATCCGCATGTAAAAACCAGCGATTTGAGTTGCCAAGTATACTGATTTTACTTCTGAAAGGTTGAAACCTTGTTGTGCATACCAAATAGCAAAGAAAGCAATGTGCTTTTGTCCCACTGAGCGTGCCAAAAACTGTTATCAATCAAATATGCACCCTATGCTAAGCCTACAAAAGACTTAGTTATCTATTGAAACATGGAAACACTCTCAAGATGTGGGTTTCCTATAGCGAGAGTGAATCTCTAGAGTGAGCTGGTTCTCCTTATGATCTTTCTAAACTAATCACTTGTCCAAGAAAAGGGATGAGGAATAACTGGAATGAAATTGTATTTTATCTAAAGATGATCTAAAAATATAAAATTTTACCCACAAACAACTCTCAAGCCTGTAACCTTCTCAGTTTCACTTAAGTCCAACAATCCAAAAGTATTTTGTATGAAGGTTTAATTAAAACACAACACACAACCTGGATTAGATGGGAAATAGCTACACAGATTTTAATAACATTGAGACATAATAAGAGGATTAGACATTATAATGATAGTGAAAACATCAAATCAAAGTTATAAAAGAGGCAACAAATGTGAAACAGGAAAGCTTTGCTGTATTGAACTAAAAGGGGTACATCTAATTCTAAAAAATATGAGCCAATATCAGTTTACAAACTCTCTGCTTGTGTTCAAGAGAGAAGAAAAAAATATATCCGCTTGAAAACTAAATCTTTCTCCCCTATTTATAACTCCAAAGATCTCCCAAGGAAAAAGCTAAGAAATCTTCCTAGAATAGCAAATTTGATCCATTTTTGAGCTCCACTGAAAAGCCAAAAAATAAAACCTTCAAATCACCTCCAATCTATATGTGAAAGCTGCCAAAATCTTCCTCAAGGTAGACCTCACCAAAATCTGCTTTAAAACAAGTTTTATTTGCTCAATAAAAGCTCAACTTTTTTTTATTGTCTTCATCTGCCTCAAAATAGAGCAAATCCAGAAAAAGATATTTGATTTGTTTTAATAGTTTTAACTTCATAAAATGATGAAATATTAAAAGCAATTTATAAAGAACATTGCTTTAATATTTGTCTTATAATAGGTCCTGCAACTTTTCCTTTTGATTTGGTTAATCTTACAAGATTTTTGTCCATATCTTCCCAAAAGAAAGCAAACTAAAAAAAAGAAAGATATTGTTTGCTTACATAAATAATGAATATTTATAAGCAATTTATAGGATATTGCTTTAAATATCATTTTACAATAATATTTGCAGCTTCAAATTTGCAAAAGAAAGAGGGTCCGCCATTGTGAAGATTACGTGAAAATGACAAATGGGGTTGGTGAGAAATTTAAAGGGTTTTTACATTTTATTCTCATCTCATCTCCATCTGAAAATATCAAAACCCCAGATCCTATGTTTTGAGATATGATTAAAACACGTGACTATATCTTCATTTTGTTGTGTATTGTGCTTTTGACGGTTCCTCGAAAACAATAAACTGGGTTGGCGAGAAATTTAAAGGGTTTTTGCGTCTTATTGTCGTTTGATTCATATCCACAAATCTCAAGAACCTAGATCATAGTTTTCAATATATGATTGAAAAACGTGACATTTGTCTTTATTTTGCAGGGTCTTTATGTGACACTTTTATCTTTCAGACTCTTTTCGTGCAATCTTCTCAAGAATTGGGGTAGTATGCTGAGCTCAACCCTTATGGGAGCCCATTCTACTCCACATGCTATGATATGCCATCAGATAGCTACATGAATTATCCTATACCTGCACATGAAACAAACAGATTAGAATACAATATTGAAATTCCATGATTATTTCTTTCTCAGCTATTGTTGCATGTGGATGATGTTCATGATCAATGCATTATAAACAAAGTGTTATTCCTCTTTTAATAGGATATATAGATCTTAGAATCAGAGCTCTAATAGGACTTTCCCATAGTTTTGCAGGTTCATGTCAAGATCGGGAGCAAGAATAGAAGGCAACATTGAAGATTGAAGACCTTGAAGGCTTTGATGGCTACGACCTTCTCTTTCTTATCCTGAACAACACTGCAATTATCACTGAAACACAATAACTATGCAAATAACTTATAACAGAAGAATGTTAACCTTCACTCTAAAAATGAATTTGTTGCATCAGCTCTGCCAATTTTGAGCTGTGGTGAAAAATTGGTTACAACTTTCCCAAAAGGTGCGGAACAACTAAGTAAACATCTTAGGTGAGTTTCAACTCAAGATCATATCTGGATTGTGAGATATTAAAGTTTCTATTTTTTTTAAACTACCGAAAAAGTTCTGAACTCAATTTTTAGGTATCAAACCTTCTCTAAATGTCCTAAAAATTGTCGTAACCTATGTAGCGGGTTATAAGGTGATAGATCACTTCACGAGCTTTTCAATGCATAAAATAGTTCATCAATCAGACACCTAGATCAAAAGGTATGGCCTCTGGAAGTTGGACATTCTATTTTGGGAAATGTAAAACGTGTTGGACACATAAAAGAGCTGTAAAGGGGAGAGTTACACATGTTGGTGTGTGGTTTGGCACATCACAAGGCATATTTGATTGGAGATAATTTGGGCACCACTTTTTGGGTGGTTTTAGCTCATGGTTTTGTAATTATCGTTGGCGGTGTACTGTATGGTATCTCCTATATATATTAGGAACTTGAGATGGAGGTTGTATGTAAGAATCTTATAGATGTCAAGTTACCTGCTGGATCTCTGGTTGGATATACTCCTATAAAATTTTTCTCTGCAAGTATATTGTAATATTTGTGATTTATAAATAATATATTAGATGACTTTGGAGTATGGGATTTTTTTACCTGAAAAGGTTTTCCCCACGTATATCTTGTGTTGTGAGTTTTGTGTTTGCATTTGGAAGTTGTTATTATCTTTCTGTTAATGTGCATCTTAATCTATAACTATTAAAGAAAAAACTCGTAGAAGTCTTTCCTCATTAGATCAGTGTAGGAAGCATTTTCACATACCTTGCTTCCTTTCAGTTGGTATCAGAGCCTGATCACCTTTGGTTCTAGTTGTTGGGTAGAGGGTTTTTTGAGTTGATCTTTGTTTGAGTGGGAGTTTGAGTAGAGGGTTTTGAAATCTTTGTTGCAGGTAAGAGATGGTGAGCACATCTGGGAGGTTTGAGATAGAGAAGTTTAACGATAGTAATTTTGAGTTGTGAAAACTCAAAATGGAGGACATGCTTGTAGATCAAGATTTATGGGAAGCCATATCTGGTACAAAACCAATGGCAATATCTCAAGAAGACTAGGATCTCGAAGATCAAAAAGCTAAGGGTTTGATAAGACTCTATTTCGCTGATTAAGTGCTCCTGAATATCCATGAAGACAAGACTACAAAGGAACTTTGGAAGAAGCTTGGAGATGTTTATCAGGCTATATCCATGGTGAACAAGTTATTCTTGCAAAAGAAATTGTATTCTCTGAGGATGGAAGATGGAGGATCTATTGCTGATCACCTGAATACATTCAATATGCTTGTTGCCCAGTTGACTTCTGTTGGTGTGAAGATGGAGGAGGAGGATTGATGTATGACATTATTATGTTCCTTACCAGATTTGTGGGACCACCTTGTTATGGCCATTGGGAGTACCACTACCTCCTTCAAGATGGATGAAGTGGTTTCTTCACTGTTATCTAAAGAGATGTGGAGAAAATCTTCTGAATTGGCTGAGGAGGCTCTTGCGGTTCATGGTAGATCTAAGAGAAGGGAAATAAAAAGGATAAGAAGAAGGAAGAAAAAGGAAGATCCAAATCCCATGGGAGATCTAAGTCTCCCAGAAAGTCCAAGGCCCTATGTTGGAACTGCGGCAAACCTCGTCACTTCCACAAGGAGTGCAAGGAGGAAAAGAAAAAGAAGAAGAATTATGATTCAGATTCTAACAAGTCCTCATAGGATGAAGGAGAAGCATTTGTCACTCCCTTGGCAACACATGCATCTAAGGATGTGTGGCTTATTGAATTCGATGCATCTTTTCACATGAACTCGCATCGGGGTTGGTTTTTGAAGTATGAAGAATACAATGGTGGAAAGGTGTACCTGGGTGATGATTCTCACCTGGCTATTGTTGGCCGTGGAAGAGTATTGATTTGATTCCCTGATGGACGAGTAAAGGGAATCAATAGTGTTCTACATATCTCTAGTTTGACATGGAACCTTCTTTCTGTAAGTAAATTGAATTATGTGGGTGTGTAGGTTGTTTTCTCGAATGGAGGATGCAAGATGACTAGAGGATCTATGGTGTTGGCTAAGGGTGTTTAGATTGGCACTCTATTTCAGATTGATGCATGCGCAGTTCAGTGCAATAGTGCCTCTATTTTGAAGAAGAGAGCTTCAGCTTTCATCCTCACCATTGGAACTTGCAGCAAAAAAGACTGTTGAATCTTCTTCCGATGCTCGTGCTTTCTGGGTACCTAAGGGTGCTCATTTTATGGAGATGAAACTTCCAGCTGAGAAGACAATGTTATGGCACCAAAGGCTTGGTCACATTGGTGAAAAGGGTTTGAGGACCTGTTGTCAATCAATTATGCACCCTTGCTAAGTTCATGGAAAACTTAGCTTCCTATTGAAACATGAAATCATTCTCAGATGTGGGTATCCTATAATGAGAATGAATCTCTAGAGTGAGCTGGTTCTCTTATGATTCCTAAACTAATGACTTGCGAGGAAAACGGATAGAGGCATAATTGAAATTCAAACTAACTCTTGAATCTAAACTAGATGAAACTATTCACTCACAAACAACCCTTCAAGATTTAAACTTCCACAATCCCACCTATGAGTGTTGATCCCTAAATAATTTGTAATAAGGTTCAATTCAAATATAGATTACAACCAGGAGAAAACATGCAATTTAACAACATCGAGACATGATAAAGGATAAGAAATTGTCACAATAAGACATCAGATCAAGGCTGTTAAATACATAAGTAGATGGAATAGGAAAATTTGCTATTCTAAACTGAAAGGAGTACAATGCATAGTAAAATGAAATATGAGCTAACTGTTTGTATACAACATTGCTTGTGAACAAGAGAGAAGCAACTAAAAAATAACTGACTGATAAAAATTAACTTTTTCTCCTATAAATGCCTCCAAAAGATCCCATCAGAAGAAAGCTAAAAAAGCTCCTAAAATAGATCCTAAGTCCATTTTTGAGCTACTCATGAAAACCAAAAATAAAGCTCTGGATCTGCCACCAATTTGGAAAATAAAGCCGCAAAACTACCCTCTCATATGGTCCCAACATAAAACCACTTTTCTTTGCTCATGAAAGCTCCAAAATTTGTGCTATATGACTCTAAATAAAATAAATCGAAATGGGATATTTCATTTGTTTTATTAGTCTATGAATTGCTTAAAAATAGTTAAGTTTTAAAAGTAATTTGTTAATGATTGCACTTTAAAACTAACTTTACAATGCTATGACAATTTTATTCTATATCTCCATTTGATATGATTTTTGCAAAAAATAAACAATATCTAGCTCATAATTTCGCCAAGATATTTTACAAGATATTACCATTGATTTTCTATAAAAATCATAAAAAGATGATGAACATATTACATATATTTGCAAAAAATATGAAAGCCTTAAAGGCCACAAATGCATATCCATGTGTCAATTCTGCCACCTCATCTCTATCCTCAAGCCTTGAACAATGCCACCTCACTGCCTATACAAGGGCCACATGTCAAATTTGATCCTTCTAATTATGTCATCACCTTGCATGCTTTTCACATCTCCATTTGTTCTCTGCTTTGACCTTGTGCATTTAAAATATATGAAAGGTATAAAATAATGATTAAATGCATCAAGTGGGAGGTCAAAGACTTGACCACATGCATAATGACAAGGCATCTCGACCATGCCATGATCGACCACTCAAGAGGTAAAGGTATTTGAAAAGATTCTAAGGCATAATCCTTATCTGCATATTATACTACCCATCTTTGACTTATAAACAAACAACATATATCATGTTGTCGGCCACTCCACACCACGATTGCTAGGCGTTATCAAATGCAAGATTTTGACCAAGATCCCTATTTGGATAAAGTAATTATGTTTATTTGCAAGGTCAAAAACATGAGAAATAGGAACACTATCGAACAAAAGAAGACTCAAATCCTAAAAGTTTGGTCATTTCATTTTGCACTCATTCAATTATCGCTCTGCAACTTTGTAGCCACTGACTTGGGGTTTGAAGACACTCTAGTTTTCCTTTGCATTCAATGGGCTCTGTTGGTTGAAAATTTCACCATTCTCTAGTAAAACGACAAGCCAAACTTGGTGAGTATGTATCTAAAGCTTAAAATGGCATTTTGACTTTATCTTAGTGGCATTTCTTTCTTAAATGGTCATAGCCAAAGTTGCTCTTTCCTCAGTTTCTTTGCTTGACATCTATTTGCCTAGTTCCTTCTGTGTTGAACTCTATAAATGTGGCAAAATGACAAAAACTTCAAGATGGGCCACAACCATGATAGGTTTCCTCCTCTACGACTATACTGTGATTCCTCATTCTCTCTCTCTACTATGGCTTATTTTCATCTCTATATGTGTAAGCTGTAATGAGGGTTTCATTCTTGCTAGATGGGTATCACAAAATATCTTCACATATTTTATGGTAGTGGCATAGAATGCATCCTATGACTTGTTCTTTGTCATTTGATATGAAAAATTTGAAGTTTCCTTGACTCTGAAATGAGGGTTTCTCCTTACATTATAGAGGAACTCTTTTCCTCTACAGCTATGCCTATAGACACTCCATACTTGCTTTGTTTGACTGTATCTTGCAAGAAGAAAGAAGACTCTTGAAAACTTGACAAGGGTTTCAGTTTTCACTGTATACACAACCATATCTGCTACGGCCTTGACACAGACAGTTTGCTTTACCATTCTTCTCCAACACTGCAAAAATGTTAGGGTTTTGAAAACTCGACATGGGTATTTTGGAAAATGAACATGAATGGCATTATATGTTATGGCCTAGCTCAGATATATCTCTGCATTTTTTCATTTCACTATATGAACCAAGATTTGGGAACTGAAACAAGGTTTTATCTTTTGAGCAAAAAAAAAACACTCCTGTAGCATACATTGCACATGATATTCTTCTCTCCTTCCTTATGCTGTCACAACTTGGTCACATTCATTATCATTGCTGAAAAAAAGGTAAGGATTTCATATGCTATTCTTTTCTGTGTCTTTTTTTACCCTTTCATGGTCTTTGCATATATAAAGTGTATACTGTTGGTTTTTGAATTCAAAACCCCTCTCTTCTCTGTAGTAGCATATGTGTCTTTTATTTCTATAGCCTCATTTGCCAATTTAGTGGACTGTAGCCAATACATACCTCAAATATGACTGATGACTTCACTATGTCATGACATTCTAGCACTGTATCTGATGAAGAAGCCACTTTATTCACCTGTTCTGTATACACTGTGGCAACATGATGACCTTCTTCTATTCTTCTTTGTACTTTATTATATCAAATGCATTATATATGATCTTCTATAGGACATTAATCAGGTCCATTGTATTCTATGTCACCAATTTGACATATCATTTCTTATGATGAAGATGTTGTTTGAACTCATTCATGTACCAGATATAGCTATGCACTTATACACTTCACTTGAGATATAATGACATTCTGTAGTATGAAAGATGATGACCACACCAATTTAACTAATCCTCTTCCATAATGATAATGATGTTCTTTTGCAACACATGTGATGAAGTGTCCTTTTGATCCTTTTTGAAATTTGTCAAAGACAAAATGAGGCATCTGATCTGACTCTCTTGTACTCTTTTACTACAGATCTGCAATACTAGCATGTTTCTTTCATGGATATACATTGAATGTAGAATGTGATACACATTGTTTTGATGCTCAACTTGTCAGTAGCAAAATGTGATGCATAATTGGATATATTTCATCATCTGAAAGGGAGCTTATATAACTCAATTCTGAATTTGATTTTGCCACTCCATAAAAATGAGAAAGTATAATGCTTTGGTACTCACCTGTTCTTGCAAACTTGCTTATTGATTTATAATGGATACTCCTATTGGATTATTGATCATGGATGAGTAAGCAATCCTAATATAGGCATGCATTGTGAACACTTATTCTTTTATCAATCTGATGATCATATATTCATTATGTCCTCCTGATCATTATCATGCCTGAGAATGTCATTTTCATGATAGTTGGAGCAATGACATCAGTTACTATATGCACTAAATGTTGTCCTTCATTAGTTCAGCTCATGCTCTTGGTTGCATTTCATCTCTTGAAGTGAAATCATGGTCATGTCTTGAAATGGGATTGATGCATATGATTGTCTTTTCTATTCCTTCAGCTTGTGATGTGAATGTGATCAATGGTTTTCTTTTTCCAATTCATCCCTTTTGAGATGAAGGGGAAGTAGCATACTGGGCTGAACCCTTTTGGGAGCCCTTTTGACACCACATGCTGAATGTCTTCAATCAACTTCATGACTTGTCCTATACCTGCACATGAAACAAATAAATTATAGTAAAACAATGATGCTTTATGTTTTCTTCTCTTCAACTCCTTCTGCATATGGATGTTGCTCATTTGATCAATGCACTATAACTAAAGTATTATGCCTCTTCTGATAGATGAAGGATTTTCATAACCAGAGCTTCTAATGGGACGCTTCGCACAATTTTTTTAGGTACATGCCGAGGTCAGGAGCAAGACTGGAGGCTACTATGAAGATCAACAAAATAAGGCAATGATGGCTATGTCTTTCCCTCCTCCTTCATTAGATGCATATTATTTTATTTATATTTGGATGAGTTCAGCTATAACCCACGGCTTGTGTGGGACATCTGATATGTCATGGTTTCCTTCAATGTAATTCTTATTCCTTTATGTATTCAAACTTGTAAATGAATAACCATTGTGATGAATGAATACTTATCTCATTTTATTGCTCTGCAATGCAATGAATGATCTAAAACTTTTCTTTCTTTCCTGAACAACTGAACTACATTTATCATTGAAAACATAATAACTATGCAACTAACTCATAACAAAAGTAAATCAAACCTCACTCAAAAAATAAAAATGTTATATCTGTTCATCCAATTTTTGAGCTGTGGTAAAAAAATGGTAACATTTTTGGCGACTTCTGCTATATGCTTTCCTGCTAAGCATTTGACTAGTTGCCTTGACATCCATTGGCCATTGAGTCATACTCTGTCCTTCTCAGAAACTTAGAAAACACTACAATTTAGCTCTCTAATAGTTCCAACAACAAAAAAACTGAAAACAAACTCTACTGAAAGAAAACTAATAGGCCCTGATGGCCAAAACAAAATGTTGAAAACAAATGTGCATGAGCACTTATTCATTGAAAACACAAACCTAACCTACTCTAACTGGTCAACATGCTGATTAGACATATGCATTCACTATTTGAGTGAAATAACTCCCCTTCCTAACTAATTGAGGATGCTACTCATGCTTGCAAACTAATAATGAGGAGTGAAAGATAAGAATACACCTTACAAAATGCTATAATGCATCCTAAAGGTTACAACCAAAAGTTTGAATCCCTTGACTCTGTTCAGACATAACTCTGTTCAACTATGAGTGGGCAGGTTTTGTCTACTATTCCCTGACTACAGTCTCTTTCCTAGGGGCATTGGAAATCCCTTGAAGCTTGTTGGCCACTTCATTGGCCAAATGTCTAATAGGGCATCCTCTTGACATGATGAAACTTGAATTCTCATTGCTAGCTTCAATCTTACTGGTTGTCTCCTCAACCATGGTTGTTTCTTGTTTTGGCTAAAACATGATTTCAATCTTCTGTTCCCTCACAACCAAGTTGTCCTCATGTGATTGCTTGTGAACCAGTCCTTTGTCTGAATGGCTTTTAGCATTCTCTTTAGTTAAAATAGAATTGCTTTCACACACCTGTCCATGCATCAACACATTATCTGAATATTCTGCAACACTTGGATTGTCAAAATCTGGCATATACATGCTATTTTCATCCTCGACATCAGAGCTAGGAAGCTCATAAAGCAGACTAACTAAAACCTTCTCCACATTGTCTAAATTTGCAACAAAATTATCAAGGTCATCCCAAAACACAATTTCATCATGATCCTCTTGATTTTTTGATGAAAGGGGACTAGTTTTTACCTCAAGACAGTTCTCAGTCAGTTGTGTAAATTGTATGATAGGCTCTCTTTCAAGCTCCTCTACATGATCCAAAACATCCCTACCAAATTGCTCAGCTTCAAATAGCAGCTCACTAGATGGTTGAGGATCCTCATGCTTCTCTAGAACTATTACCTCTAGTATGAGCATGTTCTCTTCCTCTAGTTCAACAAAACTAGATAATTGATCGAACAAGGTTACTGGATCTTCCTCATGATCTATGCCTTCTCGAATGAGACTTGGGTTTTTAGTATTTGTAATTGAAGGCCTTCACCTTGTGACTTCTGCATCTTATGAACAGCATCAGAAAATTTTTCAAATGACTCAAAATTCAAAGGGTTAAGTATCAGAATTGAATCAACTTGCTCTTCACAAACAACAGTAACCTTTCCACATGAATCAACCTCTTGTACCACACGACTCTGAAAAATTTTTATCGTCTTTTACAAAATAAGGAGGATCATTAATGCAAACATCAGAAGGCTCATCAGGAGTCTTTTCTAGTTTGATTTTCAACTACTCTAACTGATACTTCTCTAAAGCTACATGCAGTAAATTCACCTGCCTAGCTTCCTTCATAGCGAATGAATCATTTTGTAAGACAATAGGTTCATCCTTACAAAGTTGAATAGTGATAGGACAATCAAATTCATCTAGTTGGAAAACTTGAGGAGCTTCTGGATGTGACTGAAAATTAGGATTTATGGGCTGATCTTAGATTTCTTGCGAGGAAAAATGTGGCTCAAGGGGCTGATCTACAACTAAGCTAGGCCGAACATGGTTATTTTCCTCAACTTGCAAGGGGTGAGGGTTTCTAAAACTGGGTACTTTACACTTATTAGGCTGCTTTGAGGGATCAAAAACTTCATTCTGCCTAAAACTCAGGATTTCAACTTTAGGGGCACTAAGAGGTTTATCTTGTCTAAAACTTGAAAAGCTATACTTACGTACCTCTTCTTGAGTAGGCTATTTTGGGACAATAGGGGCTGCTTGGGCTCGAGTAAGAAAGAGCTTTGTTTGTGCAGCTGCCTCTCTCTCAAGATTCTCTTCAAATTGTCTCCTTCGTGTCTCTGACTCCTCACCAGAACCGAAGGTCTCTTAGGGTGGCTGATTTTGAATCATAATATGCTTAGACTATACCAACCTAGGTTCTTGCAAGGGTAAAGGGTTCCTGAAATTGGGAATCTTGATCTTGGCAAGGATAACAGGTTCACTTTGATTGAAACATGCAAAATTATACTCACATACCTCATCTTGAAAGGGCTGATTTTGAATGACAAGAACTTCTTGAATTTGTTGCCTATGCTTTTGATGGAGCAAAACCCTCATCTACTATTCTCTAGCTTCTATTTCTTGTTCAAAATGTGCCTTGTGTGCCTCCAACTCTTGCTCATGAAGATATGCCTGATAGGCTAATTCATCCTGCTGCTGATTGTACTCAATCTGCCTATTGATCTCATCTATTGACCTCATAATTTCTTCCAAGGTATCATTAAGTGTGTCCTTAACCTCTCTTACTGCATACTTTGTTAGTTGATCAGAAGGTTGGGTAGGAATAGGCATGCGGTAAGCATCCTGAGTATTTGGACTAAAACCAATATCATGGCCACTTGTGTATGGTTGGTAAGGAAGCTGAGCAGGGGTGGGTGGGTGGTAATAACACTATGCATGCTAGCTTTGCAGGGCCATGTAATTGGAAACAACAGCTTGATTGGCCTAATATGGCTGATAAGGAGCCCTATGAACAATATTTTCATAGTATGGTGGTGGATATTCATACTGCCTATGAAAATATGACATTTCTACTCATATGTAAGCTAGAAAATAGAATGGAAAGGCAATTTTTGTAACATACCAGCACTTGATCATACCAGAACCAGTAGATTTAAACTCAAAGTCGCTAGGTATACTTGTAAGAAGCCTCTGAAGGCTGGAACACTGCTGCATATACCAGGACAACAACTTGAAGATTGAAAAACTTCTCTAAAAATGCTTTTAGAGTCCTACCGAGCATGCCAAAAATTATTGGCACCAAGGTGGGGCTGATTTACCAGGTGCTTAAAAGATATTTTTGAGACTGCAACAGGCTAAGAACAACACCAAACTTCTTAGCATCAAACTTTGTCCCATTGGGCATGCCAAAAACTGGTGTCAATCAAGTATGCACCCTTGCTAAGTTTGCAGAAAACTTAGCTACCTATTGAAACATGAAATCATTCTTAGATGTGGGTCTCCTATAATGAGAATGAATCTCTAGAGTGAGCTGGTTCTCTTATAATTTCTAAACTAATGACTTGTGAGGAAAAGGGATAGAGGTGTAATTGAAATGCAAACTAACTCTTGAATCTAAACTAGATGAAACTATTCACTCACAAACAACCCTTCAAGCTTTAAACTTCCATAATCCCACCTATGAGTGTTGATCCCTAAATAATTTGTAATAAGGTTCAATTCAAACATAGATTACAACCAGGAGAAAACATGCAATTTAACATCATTGAGACATGATAAAGGACAAGAAATTATCACAATTAGACATCAGATCAAGACTGCAAAATACATAAGTAGATGGAATAGGAAAATTTGATATTCTGAACTGAAAGGAGTACAATGCATAGTAAAATGAAATATGAGCTAACTGTCTATATACAACTATGCTTGTGAACAAGAGAGAAGAAACTAAAAAATAACTGATTGAGAAAAAATAACTTTTTCTCCTATAAATGCCTCCAAAAGATCCCTCAGAAGAAAGCTGAAAAATCTCCTAAAAATAGACCCTAAGTCCATTTTCGAGCTGCTCGTGAAAGCCAAAAATAAAGCTCCGGATTTGCCACCAATCTGGAAAATAAAGCTGCAAAACTTCCCTCTCATATGGTCCCACCATAAAACTACTTTTCTCTGCTCATGAAAGCTCCAAAATTTGTCCTATATGACTCTAAATAAAACAAATTGAAATGGGATATTTGATTTGTTTTATTAGTCTATAAATTGCCTAAAAATAGTTAAGTTTTAAAAGCAATTTGTCAATGATTGCTTTAAAACTAACTTTACAATGCTATGGCAATTTTGTAAAAATAAACAATATCTGGCTCATAATTTCGCCAAGATATTTTACATGATATTACCATTGATTTTTCATAAAAATCATAAAAAGATGAAAATATTACATATCTTTGCAAAAAATATGAAAGCCTTAAAGGCCACAAATGCATATCCATGTGTCAATTCTACCACATCATCTTTGTCTTCAAGCCTTGAACAACACCACCTTGCTGCCTATACAAGTGCCACATGTCAAATTTGATCCTTCTCATCATGTCATCACGTTGCATGCTTTTCACATCTCCATTTGTTCTCTTCTTTGACCTTGTGCATTTGAAATATATGAAAGGAATAAAATAATGATTAAATGCATCAAGTGGGAGGTCAAAGACTGTCGACCACATGCATAATCACAAGGCATCTCATCCATGCCATGATTGACTACTCAAGAGGTAAATGTATTTGAAAAGATTCTAAGGCATAAGCCTTATCTGCATATTATACTACCCATCTTTGACTTATAAACAAACAACATATATCATGTTGTCGACCACTCCACACCATGATTTCTAGGCATTATCAAATGCAAGGTTTTGACGACGATCCCTATTTGGATAATGTAATTATGTTTATTTGCAAAGTCAAAAACATGAGAATTAGGAACACTGTCGAACAAAAGAAGACTCAAACCGTAAAAGTTCAGTCAATTCATTTTACACTCCTTCAGTCATCACTCTGCAACTTTGTAGCTGCCAACTTGGGGTTTGGAGACACTCTGGTTTTCCTTTGCATTCAATGGGCTCTGTTGGTAAAAAATTTCACCATTCTCTAGTAAAACGATAGGCTAAACTTGGTGAGTATGTATCTGAAGCTTAAAATGGCATTTTGACTTTACCATAGTGGCATTTCTTTCTTAAATGGTCATGGCCATAGTTGCTCTTTCCTCAGTTTCTTTGCTTGACATCTATTTGCCTAGCTCCTTCTGTGTTGAACTCTGTAGATGTGGCAAAAAGACAAAAACTTCAAGATGGGCCATGGCCATGATAGCTTTCCTCCTCTGCAACTATACTGTGAGTTCACATTCTCTCTCTCTCTCTCTCTATTGTGGCTTCTTTTCATCTTTGTATGTGTAAACTGTAATTAGAGTTTCATTCTTTCTGGCTGCGTATCTCAAAATATCTTCACATATTATATGACAGTGGCATAGAATGCATTCTGTGACTTGTTCTTTGTCATTTGATATGAAAAATTTGAAGTTTCCTTGACTGCAAAATGAGGGTTTCTCCTTACATTATAGAGGAACTCTTTTCCTCCACAGTTATGCCTATAGACACTCCATACTTACTTTGTTTGACTGTATCTTGCAATAAGAAAGAAGACTCTTGAAAAATTGACAAGGGTTTCATTTTTTCACTATATACATAGCCATATCTGCTATGGCCTTAACACAGACAGTTTGCTTTACAATTCTTCTCCAACACTGCAAAAATGTTAGGGTTTTGAAAACTCGACATGGGTATTTTGGAAAATGAACATGAATGGCATTATATGTTATGGCCTAGCTCAGATATATCTCTGCATTTTTTCATTTCACTATATGAACCAAGATTTGGGAACTGAAACAAGGTTTTATCTTTTGAGCAAAAAAAACACTCCTGTAGCATACATTGCACATGATATTCTTCTCTCCTTCCTTATGCTATCACAACTTGGTCACATTCATTATGATTGCTTAAAAAAAAGGTAAGGATATCATATGCTATTCTTTTCTGTGTCTTTTTTTGCCCTTTCATGGTCTTTGCATATATAAAGTGTATACTGTCAGTTTTTGAATTCAAAACCCCTCTCTTCTCTGTAGTAGCATATGTGTCTTTTATTTCTATAGCCTCATTTGCCAATTCAGTGGACTATAGCCAATACATACCTCAAACATGACTGATGACTTCACTATGTCATGACATTCTAGCACTGTATCTGATGAAGAAGCCACTTTACTCCCCTGTTCTGTATACACTGTGGCAACATGATGACCTTCTGCTATTCTTCTCTGTACTTTATTATATCAAATACATTATATATGATCTTCTATAGGACATTAATTAGGTCCACTATATTCTATGTCACCAGTTTTATAGATTATTTCTTATGATGAAGATGTTGTTTGAACTCATTCATGTACCAAATATAGCTATGCACTTATACACTTCACTTGAGATATAATGACATTTTGTAGCATGAAAGATGATGACCACAATAGTTTAACTAATCCTCTGCCACAATGATACTGATGTTCTTTTGCAACACATGTGATGAAGTGTCCTTTTGATCCTTTTTGAAATTTGTCAAAGACAAAATGAGGCATCTGATCTAGCTGTCTTGTACTCTTTTACTACAGATCTGCAATACTAGTATGTTTCTTTCATGGATATACATTGAATGTAGCATGTGATAGACATTGTTTTGATGCTCAACTTGTCAGTAGCAAAATGTGATGCATAATTGGATATATTTCATCATCTGAAAGGGAGCTTATATAACTCAATTCTGAATTTGATTTTGCCACTCCATAAAAATGAGAAAGTATAACGCTTTGGTACTCACCTGTTCTTGCAAACTTGCTTACTAATTTATAATGGATACTCCTATTGGATTATTGATCATGGATGAGTAAGCAATCCTCGTATAGGCATGCCATATGAACACTTATTCTTTTATCAATCTGATGATCATATATGCATCATGTCCTCCTGATCATTATCATGTCTGAGAATTTCATTTTCATGACAGTTGGAGCAATGACATTAGTTGTTATATGCATTGAATGTTGTCCTTCATCAATTCAACTCATGCTCTTGGTTGCATTTTATATCTTGAAGTGAAATCATGGTCATGTCTTGAAATGGGACTGACGCATATGATTGTCTTTGCTATTCCTTCAGCTTGTCATGTGAATGTGATCAATGATTTTCTTTTTCCAATTCATCCCTTCTAAGATCAAGGGGAAGTAGCATGCTGGGCTCAACCCTTGTGGGAGCCCATTTGACACCACATGCTGAATGTCTTCAATCAGCTTCATGACTTGTCCTATACCTGCACATGAAACAAATAGATTAGAATAAAACAATGATGCTCTATGTTTGCTTCTCTTCAGTTCCTTCTACATATGGATGTTGCTCATTTGATAAATGCACTATAACTAAAGTATTATGCCTCTTCTGATAGATGAAGGATTTTCATTACCGAAGCTTCTAACAAGACCCTTCCCATAATTTTTTTAGGTACATGCTGAGGTCAGGAGAAGGACTGGAGGCTATTATGAAGATCAACAAAACAAGGCAATGATGACTATGTCTTTCCCTCCTCCTTCATTAGATACATATTATTTTGTTTATATTTGGATGAGTTCAACTATAACACGACTTGTGTGGGACATCTTCTATGTCATGGTTTCCTTCAATGTAATGCTTATTCCTTTATGTATTCAAACTTGTAAATGAATAACCATTGTGATGAATGAATACTTATCTCATTTTACTACTCTGCAATGCAATGAATGATCTAAAACTTTTCTTTCTTTCCTGAACAACTGAACTGCATTTATCATCGAAAACATAATAACTATGCAACTAATTCATAATAGAAGTAAATCAAACCTCTCTCAAAAAATGAAAATGTTATATGTGTTCAGCCAATTTTTGAGCTATGGTCAAAAAATGGTAACATGACCCTGAAGAATAAAAATTTTGTTGAGAGTATGAATGATTGTAACCTTGAGTTTGATTTTTGTGGACATTGCATTTATGGAAAACAAAATCGTGTTTAGTTTTATTCTAGTTCTCACAAATCTTCTGAGGTGTTGGACTTGATTCATTCTGATGTGTTTGTTCCTGTTAATGTTCCTTCAATTTCAAAATCTGTTTACTTTGTTTCATTTATTGATGATTATAGTAGAAGGACATGGGTGTATTTCCTTAGAAGTAAATTTGAAGTCTTTAATAGATTCAAAGAGTTTAAAGCTCTTGTAGAGAATTAGAAGGATAGAAAGATTAAGTGTTTGAGGACTGACAATGGTGGTGAGTTCTATTCAGTAGATTTTGACAAGTTCTATAAAGAACAGGGGATTGAGAGGCACAAGACAACTCCGTATACCCCTCAACAATATGGAGTTGCAGAGAGGATGAATAGAACATTGATGGAGAGGGAAAGGAGTATGCTAAGTGGAGCTGGTCTTGAACAAAAGTTCTGGGCCGAAGTTGTTGGTACTACTTATTACCTAGTTAATAGGTCTCCTACATCAGTGCTCATTGATAAGACACCTATGGAGGTATGGTTTGGTAAAAATCCTTCACTAAGACACATTCAAATATTTGATTGTGAGGCATATGCACATGTGCATAAGGAGAAGAGGTCTAAGTTGGAGAACAAGGCTGTAAACTGTATCTTCATTGGTTATGGCATCGGTGTTAAAGGATACAAGCTTTGGGATCAGTAGCTGAGAGAGTTCTATATAGCAGAAGTGTGATCTTCAAAGAGCTCAATCCTTCTTCTGTTGTCTTGCAGCCAAAGAAAGAAGAGAAGAAAGATGATGTGGTTCAGCTTCCTTCCACCCCTGAGAAAGTTGAACCAAAAACATCTATTGGACTTGATAATGAGGAGATCTCTAGTAGCTCTAAAAGTTTAGAAGAAGATGAAGAACCTCAACCTCAACCTTTGAGGAGGTCCACACAGATAAGGTAGCAACCTGGTTGGTTTTGTTACTCATTGCATGATTCCAGTTGTATTTTTTCTTTGATTTCTAACACTGATGAGCCCAAAACTGTGAAAGAGGCTATGGGATGAAAGATGCAGGTTCCTGGAAGGAGGCCACAGAAGAGGAGATGGCTTCTTAGGAAAATAATTATACTTGGGACTTGGTACCCTTGCCTAAAGGATGAAAACCTATTGGATGCAAATGGGTGTTCAAAAAGAAATTTGGTGTAGATGGCAGTGTTGAGAAATATAAGGCTAGATTGGTTGCGAAGGGGTATTCTTAGGTGGAGGGAATTGACTATGGTGAGATTTTCTCTCCCATTGCAAAGTTGACATCTATTCAGTTCCTATTATCTCTTGCAGCAGCGTATGATCTAGAAGTGGAATAGATGGATGTGAAGACAACATTCCTTCATGGTGACTTGAAGGAGGAAATCTATGTCACAACCAGAGCACTACATGGTGAAAGGTAAAGAAAATCTGGTTTGCAAGTTGAAAAAGTCTTTGTATGGTTTGAAACAGTCTCCTAGGATGTGGTACCAGAAGTTTGATGCCTTTGTGTTGAGTATTGGATTTCAGAGATCAAATCAGATCGTTTATTACAAGTTTGACAATGATCGCATTCTCATTATTGCATTGTATGTTGATGATATGTTACTCATTGGGAATGGTAAAAGTTTGATTTCTAATTTGAAGTCTTAGTTGTCAGCATAGTTTGAGATGAAAAATCTAGGGGCATCTTGGTACATTCTGAGAATGGAAATCAAAAGAGACAGAGCAAACAAAAAACTTTGGTTAGTTCAAAGTAAGTATGTTAACACTATGTTGGAGAGATTCAGCATGATGGATTGCAGACCTTTGACTGTTCTTGTTACAATGGGGACAAAGTTTTCTATTGAAGATTGTCCAAAGTCTCCTTTTGAGATAGAGGATATGAGTAGAGTTTCTTATGCTATTGTGGTTGGTAGTTTGATGTATGCGATGGTCTGTACAAGACCAGACATTTTCCAAGTAGTGGGTGTCCTTAGTCGATTTATGGCTAATCCTAGATGGGTACATTGGGATGCAGTGAAGAAAGTGTTCAGATATTTGTGGGGTACTTCTAAGTATTCTGTATGTTATCATGGTTATCCTATAGGACCTCAGCATTCAATTTGTATTTGTGGATTCAGATTGGACAGGTGACATTGACAGCAGGAGATCCACCAGTGCTTATGTGTTCACTATGTTTGGTGGTGCTATTAGTTAAATGAGTAAGTGGAAACCTATGGTGACTTTGTCCACTACTGAAGCTAAGTACATGGCAGCAACTCATGCTTGTAAAGAAGTCATTTGGCTTAAGAGATTGTGTTTTGATGTTGGGTTTGATGCAGGGAAGATTACTATTTGTTGTGACAGTCAGAGTACCATATGTTTGGCGAAGAATCCTACTTTCCACGCAAGGACTAAGCATATTGATGTCCAGTACCATTTTGTTCGTGACATGGTAGAGGATGGGAAGGTAAAATTGGAAAAAGTTGAAACTTTGATGAATGTTGTAGATTCCTTGACAAAACTTGTGAGCACAAATAAGTTCAGAGTCTATGGGCCTCATGGCCCCTAGCAATTAAATCATGGTGTTGATACTCCCTTTGCTCTTGCAAGGTGTTTGATAAGTGGGAGAATGTTAAGAAAAGTGTCTCAACCATGCAACTTCAAAAGATTACTATTCTTCCCAGTTTGGTCTTTTTGAATACCCTTTATCTTGGAGAATGGTTTGGAGCCTTCAAAGTTTCCAAAAGTCTCCAAACGATCTTAAAATAGCGAGACTTACTATTTTTAGTAAGCCCTTCAATTGACCTCAGGTTGACCTAAAATTTTCCTAGAAGGTGCAAAACAACTAAGTAAACATCTCAGGTGAGTTTCGACTCATGATCATATATGGATTGTGAGATATTAAAGTTTATTTTTTTTTAAACTACTGGAAAAGTTTTAAACTCAATTTTTAGGTATCAAACCTTCTCTAAACATCCCAAAAATTGTCATAACTAGCATAGTAGGTTACAGGGTGATAGAGTGCTTCATGATCTTTTTGACGCATAAAACAATTTGTCAATTAGACATCCAGATCAAAAGTTATGGCCTCTGGAAGTTGGACCTTCTATTTTGAGACATGTAAAAACGTGTTGGACACATAAAAGAGCTGTAAAGGGGAGATTTACACATGTTGGTGTGTGGTTTGGCACATCACAAGGCATCTTTGATTGGAGATAATTTGGGCGCCACTTTTTGGTTGGTTTTAGCTGATGGTTTTGTAATTACTATTGGCGGTGTACTGTATGGTATCTCCTATATATATCAGGAACTTGAGATGGAGGTTGTATGTAAGAATCTTATAGATGTCAAGTTACCTCCTATATCTCTAGTTGGATATACTCCTATAAAAGCTTTCTCTGCAAGTATATTGTAATCTTTGTGATTTCTAACTAATATATTGGGCGGCTTTGGAGTGGGGTTTTTTTACCTAAAAGGGTTTTCCCCACGTATATCTTGTGTTGTGAGTTTTGTGTTTGCATTTGGAAGTTGTTATTATCTTTTTGTTAATGTGCATCTTAATCTGTAACTGTAAAAGTAAAAATTTGCATAAGTCTTTCCTCATTAGATCAGTGTAGGAAGTGTTTTCGTATATCTTTCTTCCTTTCAGTAATGTCTAACTCTTTCACTTGGTCATATGATAAACCATTAGCATATATTCTGCCTTCTTGGTTTCTCGCCATTGCCTAAATGATTCATGTCATCTTAACAGGGTTCAAACATGACTAATAATTCCCTCTAAATTCAATGTCATTGTAGACAATCGAGGGTGGCAGTGATACATTTCTACAATCCTACTTATTTGATCAATGTTTCTTTGAATTTTCTCTTCAATTGTTGGAGGGGGAGGGTTTGGTGGTGGAGGGTTTGGGTTTTCATTTTGTTCATCTATTTTACCTATTTAAAATATAAAACATACCTATTTAGCATAAAAACCAAAAAAACTTGCTTGAATATACAAAACAAACAAAAAAATGCAAATTTACTAACCCATTTGGATCAAATATCCATTCTGGAGCTCTGATAACTGTTTTGCGAGAGGTCTACAATTTGCAAGCCACAGGTTTGCAAAATGTGACCTCTTTTTTCCCTTTTTATGTTTTCAAAAATAGATGCCCATTTTTCTTTACCCAATCCTTTTCATTGTTTTTTAGTTTAACATTACACATTAAATATAACTAGTTTAAATTACATTACACATTAAATATCAGTATCAATAGTTTAAATATAATTAGTTTAAATTACATTACACATTAAACTATTAAATATAAATAGTTTAAATTACACATTAAATATAAATACAAATAGTTTAAATTACACATTACACATTAAATATAAATAGTTTAAATTACATTACACATTAAATATCAATAGTTTAAATTATTAACTATAGTCAATGTATTCATGTCTTATTATATAACCACCACTACCACCCATAAGCTTGTGGTAACACCTACAACCATCTAAACAATTCTTTCAACTTGTAGTATTGTAGAACATTCTCTTAACATAACCAAGCCTCTAGATTGTTCCACATGAACTTCAAGTCTGCTACAAGTCCACATGCATTATTAATTCAGTGATAACTTTAAGAAATCTCTCCTGAAAAAAGATATAAAATCCTAGCGAATCTTTCATTTTTTTGGGAAAAATATTAATTTCTATTGGTGAATCTTTCCTATTTTTTTGAAAAAAATATTAATTTTATTAGCAATTTTTTTACATCACTACAAATTTGTAGAAAATCCTGGCGAATCTTGATGAAAAATAGGCAAATATATTAATTACCATGGTGAGTCCTTCCTTTTTAAAAAAGTTAAATTCCTATGGAAAAGTATGGGCTTGAGGGTAGCGATTGAATTGTTTAAGGTGTACTACTTGTGTCCATAATTCCATAATTCCTTAATATTTTAAATCAAACATTCAATATTTTAAATCATCCCTAAATTAGTTTTCACCACCATTGATTTTATTTATAATCTAATGGTTTGGGTTTTATTCTATAGGCCAAAATGTAGCTGCAAAGCTCCTATAGCCATGGGTCCCAAAATTACATTTGGGTTTGTATTTCAAGCCATTGATCTCAAATTTAAATGAACCAAATGCAATTTTGGGCCCCATGGGAATTGGATCTTCGTAGGTACATTTTGGCTCAGGAAATTTAACCCTAACTGTTAGATTATAAATTAAGGTCAATGACCTAAATACAATTTGGGGCTCGATGGGTATTGTAGCTTTGTGGGTACATTTAAACCCATGGATTACAACCCCAACCATTAGATTATAAATAAAATCAATAGTGGTGATTAAAAAAAGGTGATATGGCCCTAAAGTAACCAATAATTATATATTACTATTTGTGAATTAATTTCATTTTCTACTATAAATTACAAAATTTAGGTGAATATGATTGAATTAGGTATTGAATATCTTAGTGAATATTTGAGTTTAGAAGTTTAATAAAATAAATGTTCTAGCGATTTAGGTCACCTTACAACTTGAACTATTAGCCAATTTTTGAATCCCCAATCTCAACTATTAGCCAATTGGCGAATATTAGCCACTAAAAAAATCACTAATTATTATTTATGCTTGTATTAGCACAATTAAATATGTAGTTGTGAGTACTTGTTCAAATGACTCATGGTTAAATTTCCATAGCATCACCACATGTAGAAATATCTCCATGCTATATCGCAACATCTAAAACTCACCACATCCTACCACATTACATTTTATCATTGTTCAATAGTTGAACCATATAAAAAGAGAGAGAGGGGTTGTTTGGGGTTAGGGGTTACGGTTTAGGGGCATTGTTTAGGGTTTATGAGTTTAGCATTGCTCAATTTTAGGTTTTAGGGTTTCTCAGGTTTAGGGTTTAAAGAGAGATAGAGAGAGGGGACTAATAGAGATTGGGAGAGATCTAGAGGAGACAGAGAGGAGAGATAGGGAGATAGAGAATGAGAGACATGTCTAGAGATAGAGAGAGATTGAGAGGTAGAGGGATGATAGAGATAGGGAGATAGGGAGATAGAGGTTGAGGGTTGCTTGGGTTTAGGGGCATTATTTAGTGTTTATGGTTAATGGTTTTGGGGTTAAGGGTTAAGGTTTAGAGGTTTAGGGTTTAGGGTTTAGAGAGATATAGAGGACCAATAGGGAGATACAATGTGTATAAAACCCCACCACCAATAAGTTTACAATCTCAAGTATTAATCTCAAATATAGAGTACATTAACACAACTTCCCCTTTAGTCCAACAAAATTCTGGTAGGATAGCAACATAGCCTATAATACCATACAAACTACTATTCCATGCCTCCAATATATAGGTAAATGTAATCCAATTTGTGGTTTCCAATACAATGGACTCAAATCATGAGCCAAGTAGTCAACATGCAAAAGAGACCTCATGACATGTGTGTGGAAGTTACAATTATCTTTCTAGAAGCTTCAAGACCTTTCTCATGAACTGATTTATGCAACTTCACTAGAGGACAAAAACAACTCACTAAAGGACAAAATAACAACTCCCCAAGTCCAAAAATGACAACCAACTTCTTACATGTCATCATATATATTGTTACTTACACCTCTTACAATGTCATATATGTTTCTTAAACACATCTTACACTATCATAAATTTTCATAGATTACCCTCCACTTTGTGCTAAGTTTCCAATCATGCCTTACACATTTGCTTCCCTCCATATTAAATACCCCTTACAAACATATTATAAGTCACCTAGAGAATGTATGGACTCATGTTTAAGTCCAATTTTCCCCTTTTCATGATCCTTGGAGTTGTACACATAATTAATTGACTATTAAATAAATTGCAATAGTCTAAATTGATTACAAGGTGAATATCATCCCTAGTCCTAATATATCTCATATGTGTTCTTAGAAAATCTACATATAATGTAGCATGGACTAGCTTTCTTTAGATTTAACGTATTGTAGGTTCCTCTAGGTAACTATTTTTCTTAAATATTCCATGACTAACTCACACTTTGAGTAAATATTATCTCTATAATGATCATCTATGTGTAATACATATATGTTGTGCTACTCTCCTCCATCTACTCCCTGACTTGTGCATGAGTCTCTCTCATACATGTTGCATAAATTTCTCAACCTCTACACTTTTGCACTTGCCTTTTTTTTTTCTCCCAACAAATTTATGATACCTTGTGTGAATGTCCCATACACCACTTGGAATAGAACCTTCATTGATGATAAATTCACCCAAGTTGTTGTACACAAACTCTACTTGCACCAACATAGAGTTCCACAACCTAATTATTTCCCCTACCACACATCTAAGTATATTTCCAAGACTTTGATCAACAACCTATGTCTATCTATCCATTTGTAGATGATACATAGAGATATAATTGAGATTTGTACCTAATTTATTCCATAGGTTATGCTAAAAATGGCTATGGAACTTCATGTCATGATTAGATGTTATGCTCCATAGCAAGCCATGCAACCAAAACATCTCCTTGAAGAATAAATCCACTATCCAGAATGTCTCATTCAACTATACACAAGGAATGAAGTGTTACATTTAGGAAAAATACCACTATGAAGATAGAATCATTTTCCCTCTATGTGCATAGATCTAAGGACAAAATATAGATAGTTCCTCCCACAACCTATTTGGCATGCACAATGGCTTATAAAATCCAATGTTTTATGTAATTATCTTTGTTTTTGGTAGATGGTACCTCTTTAAATGAATATATGTACATCTTTGTTCAAACTTAGCTAGTGATACCTCTACTCCAACATGGATAATGTCTTTTCTAGACATGAAAATATCCTCCAAGTCCACCTTAATGTAACTATCTAATGATATTATCCCTCCTAGAACTCTACAATATGGACAATTACTAACTCTTGAATAGTTATCCCTCATGCAAATTATTCCTCATAGAAGACTATATCTCCCATCTAGGGTTCTACTAATGCATTCCATGTATCTGTAAAATATAGATTTTTGGTGTAGATATCCTTCATCACCTCCATGCCCACTAGTTTAACCATCATTACATACAATAATTCCTACCTCCTTTTTAAGGCATATATAAGCTTGTTTGGAAAACTAGAACTTAGAATCATATCCATGAAGTATGAGATGCTACATATTGGTAGAAATCCATCTACAATTCCTTCACAAATCACATCTATGAACTCCTCATGTAGGATCACAACTTGTCTCCTCTAAGTTGTGGGTCAATCTACTCCTTCTATGTGGGATTGACTACTTGCGCATAGTAGTATTTCAAGTCTTCTATCTCCTTGAGAAATTTTCATTTTGATAATAGCAACACCTTGGCCTTCTACATGAACTCTTCCTCATCCTTCATGGGAAGTAACTCAAAATTTTCCCATCAGGTTCTTGATAGTGAAGGTGTTCTTGTGCCCCTATGCACAATGCATTGATCATACTACCAAGGATTTCCTAGTAACACATGGTAGGCATACATCAAAATCACATAACACCATACCTTATTTGCATATCCTTCAAGGTAGAATGTAACTTAATGTTACTATGTCATCATGAGTTACTATCCCTTTTGTATCCATGAGATTGTATTGTGTGATTTGCATGACTATCTTCATCCCTAACTTATGCGTAATCTTTATTGATACTAATGTGCTTGTGGTGCATCCATTAATGATTAGATTGCAACACTTTCCTCTAAACATGTACTTAGTTAGAAGAGACTCTTTCTAAACCATGGTTCATCATCCTTTCATGCAAGTTTCAACAAAACAATGTTCATCATCAAGTTCTCCCTAGCCTCTAGGTTTGCACCTTCTACTCTAGCACTCAATGATCTTGCTTCTTTAGCCTACACAACATGCACATGTTTATCTATATGACCTTTTTTATAGTTCATTGTTTATCTATGCACAATGTAAGGAATTAAAATGAAACCATTTATAGTTCTAGGAAACAGATATCCATTTCTAGAAAACCAAAATGGATATCCGTTTTGGGACCCACAAAATGGATATCCGTCTTGGTTTGGTATCCATGCCAAAACAGATATTTTTAACATACCCGTGAAAGTCAAAGTTGGGAAATTTGTGAATTTGGCTAAGTAAAGATGCAATTTTTTTCTGGATTGCCACTGTTTAGCCCATGATGATCTTGGACATACCCACTTCTTGACTAGGACAACCACATGAAATAGATGGTCATAGTGGATCATTTGATATTAGTGGACCCTCCTCATCCACACATGTTTGTGTGCCTCATCTTTGCATTATGTACAATAATTTGTGCTTAGGTCCTCTTGGAGTGACGACTAAAACAACCCTGAACACATTAGAATATTCAATGTCCCTCATATTTCAGCTACACAAGCCAAGGCATTAGGGACTAGAACACAAGATGAGGCATAACAAATTAGTGCAAAAGAGGAGCAAGGCCAATCTTTCTTTGAGGTAAAATTTAAAATTATTTCATGATAGTCCCATTTAAATTTAATATAAACAAAGAGTCTAGTACTAATATATGTAAGTGGGATAACAATTGATGATAGACGAGGAGCTTATAGAGGTTTATTAGGGTATTCTTTCTACCATTTAATTTGGCTAAGACTTGATGGTATAAAATTTTCTACACATCTATCCTTTTCTTATTGTATGCATTTCCTTTTTTTTCCAATAATTAAATATATTAATTTATATCAATGTTTCTTTACTTTTGCAACCTATTCCAAATGTGAGTGATGTGCCACCTTTCCCAACATGCTTTACTAAGACTTTTGATCACCAATAAGACTATCATTCACCAAATGACTCTTTGACATCAGCAACAAGTCAAAGTAATTGAATTGGATTTTTCTTTAAAATTTGATAGTTTAGATTTTATACTTGAATATAGTGATTTAGATGTTGATAGTTTTTTCTACATATCTAACCTTTTTTATTCTATGCATTTCCCTTTTTGTTAGTAATTATTTATTAATTTATATCAATGTTATTTTACTTTTATAGTCTATTCCAAATGTGAGAGATGTGCCAACTTTCCCAGCATGATTTAGTAGGACTCTTGATCATACAATAAGACCATCATTCACCAAACACTGCTTTGAATGTTAGAAACGAGTCAAAATACAGTACAACAAAATATACAATTAGCATCTAAAATAGCACTAGAATTTAGTGCATTTGAGTTCATGAATTGGACACTTCTGCCAGTGCAAAACTCGGCACCAAAGTGCATGTTCTCTTCGGCACCATTTTTTGCACCAGATTTTGTGCTAGAAAAGTAGCGCAAGAAATAGCACCTCCTTTAGTGCTTGGAATAGTGCTGCGAATAGCACCAGGAAGCATGACCAATTTAATATCAGAAACAACACCTAAATTAGCGCCCAATTTGGCTTCTAGTTTTGCTTCCATGTTTGCTCCCATTTTTTGCTTCTAGTTTTGCTCCCAGTCGTGCTTCCTATTTTACTTCTCGTATGGCGTTGAAAATAGCTTCTTTTTCAGCTTACTAATTGACGCCAAGTTTTGCTTCCATTATGATGTCCTTTGTTGCTTCTAGTTTTGTTTCCATTATGACATCCTTTGTTGCCTCTAGTTTGGCTTCTGATTTTTCTTATGGTTTTGCTTCTTGTGTTACTTCTAGGTTTGCTTCCAGTTTTTCTTCCAAGTTTGCTTCCAATTTTGCTTCTATTTTTGCTTCCAGTTTTGCTTCCAATTTTGCTTCTAGATTTACTTCCAATTTTACTTTCAGTTTTGCTTCCAGTTTTGCTTCCAGATTTGCTTCCAATTTTGCTTTCAATATAACATCACTTGTTACATCTAGCTTTGCTTCCATTTTTGCTCCATTGTTCCAAAAAAGGTGAGTGTGCCAATCTTTCTTTCTAACCACCCCATCTTTCACCTTATAGCCTAGCTTAACGTCATACTCCCCGGTTTTTTAGCAGTTCCATCATATTCTATCCTCTTTGCAAGACAAGCTCATAGACCTATTTGACAAAATACTCTCTAACTCACTGATCTGCACTCCATCCACCTAAAGACCCCTGAAGCATTTGAAATATTTTACAAGATAACATTTATAAAGAATTTTTAGGAAATGGACATCCATACAAATTAACAACATCATTATACTTATTAAATCTCCATCAAAATAAAATCTACAACAATATCTAGTATATATAAAATAACAAGATAATTATTATAACATGATCATCATCTATAATTAAAACAAGTGAGTCAAATATCTATAATTTAATTAAATTTGACAACATCCATCCTGAGCAGTAAACTAAAATCATCATACGTAATAAATATCAATCCAAAAATCATTGACCACTTTCAATATATATAAATTGACAAGTTAATACTAATAAGATCATCATCATATATAACTAAAACAAGTGAAAGTCAAATATGCTAGTAGATCAATAACATGTCAAAATGATACATGTATAAATGATATAAGTAAAAATGATAAATTATGTAACTCAAAATTATACAAGTCAAGAAGATACATGTCCAAATGATATAAGTCAAAATGATACAACTCAATAATATGGTACTACAGGCCATGAAAATGATACATATGATAGTAACCATGAAAAGAGGCATCATAACAATATATCAACAATGATCCATGATGCAGTCTATATGATCATGAATGTCACTGGCTACTACCAGCAACTGCCTCATCATCATCATCATGATCATCATCATCATTGGCCTTGGTGTCTTCTGTATCTGCATCATCATCATCCTCTGCCATGTGATCTGTACCAGAACCAACATATTCTGGATCTATATCATGAGGATCATCTTGATCTTCTGGAAGACCTGTGTTCTGCAAAAAAAAATATTTAAAATGAAAAGTTATTATTTATTTCATGTAATAATTTATTTTTTTGTTATATATCTAATATTACAACATATGAAATGAAACCTATATCATATTATATCATATCAAAGTGCACATACCATAATAAAATTTTAAAAAAGTTATAGCTAATATGTCATTCCAATGATGTAAAACATGCAACAATTCTAATAAACGTTAGTAAAGAAACAAATTTTTACTACTGTTTAATACCACTCCCACTGATCTTAATTTTTCCACCCCTTTTAATACCACATTTTTGAGTGAGGACTATTGTCAAACATTTCACATGTCATCTCTATTTGCTGATTTTAGTTGGCTGTAGGTGTTGGCCTGAGTTTAAAGTCTTAAACAGTGTCTTTTGAGGTGTTAATTCACCCAAGCATTCACCACAATCATAGGACTGTTATCCTCGGATGTGGGTGTTTGTCAACATATTGTACCAGAAATTGACCCTCCCCTCCCCATAGCAACCGGCGACCACAATCCTGAGACAGCTGGCACACAGCATGGTAGCAAGCCAAGGTACATGGGCACCTAGCCCTCCAGTCCATCTAACTCTAATTTTTAATGCCCCTCACTTCTACATGGGTTGTTGTTTCCCTCCTCCAGCACTGGCGGTGATGGCGAGTAAATGTGCCTTCAAACAACACACTTTGATGGCTTCTACATTGGATTTGGGCCTCCCCTTTTCAATGGATCGAGGCTTAGAATGGGGACGGTGGATACTCTTCCAAATTCAAGTGGAGCTGGCGATGGGAGCTACAAATTTAGTGTAGGTTATAGTTTGTGGCATTTTGGAGCCTATCATGGCACCTCGTCTGTGACAAAGAGTGGTTTACGGAAGCGTGGGGCGAGGATGCAGAGGCAGTAGTTATTAGTCTTGGGAATTCTATGGGGATTATGACCCAAGCATCCCCATGCACATTTGTGAGGAGATTGACAACTGTGAGGCTGCTTATTTGGCAATGCAACAAGAATCTGTAGATCCCCCTAGGGTGGTCAACCCGTATTGGGCACTCAAAAACATTCTGGGATGGACCCTCTTAGCTCAACAACAACAAGAAGCCTAGGCTACTTCTTTGGCCCACAATCTCCATTTTTCTCTTGACTAGGCTAGGGTGCACCTAGACACCTTAGCAGATGGATTGGGTGCTCACCGCCCCATTCTGCCACAGGCTTAACCAATAGACTCCCACCCGTCTCTGGCACTAGTTTAGGCCAAGGGGCAAGAGCACCTTCATCCTGCCACTCAGAGCAATGAGTTGAATGAGGAGTGAACGCAAGGGAAGAGCGTGGAATCAGAATTGGAGTGCAAGGAGGAGCATGGCTGCATCATCACCTTCAAGCCTTTGCCCAAATTTGGGAGTGATCTGGCCCTGGTTCCTCCAAGATTTCCTAGCTATAAGCCAACAGTCTAGTTTTTCTTTGTCAAGGTTTTTTAGTCTTTTTTGTTTCAGAATCTTATATTTCATGTCTTGTAGTCATTCTCAAAATCATGTATGCTGGTTTCGCTGTGAAGGGTAGCGGTTTAAAAGTGAACCATCTTTTTTTGGTTGTGTCAAGAGGAGAATCCTAAATTTCATATACAGGCCTCCCTAACTAGTCTCTGTTTTTACTCTCTAGTTTTTCTCTGTCAAGGTTTTTCAGTCTTTTTTGTTTCAAAATCTTATATTTCAAGTCTTGCAGTCATTCACATAATCATGTACATTTGTTTCCCTACGAAGGGAAGCGGTTTAAAAGTGAACAATCTTTTTTTGGCTGTGTCAAGTGGAGAATCCTAAATTTCATATACAGGCCTCCCTAACTAGTCTCTGGTTTGACTCTTTTTTGTGCCAGCCTGACCAAAAGGGTCCAGTTCTGTAATTTATGTACATATTTCCTTTTTCAACAATAGAATTATGAACTTCACAAAAAAAAATCATAAGACTGTTATCTAATTTGCTTTTTCATGTAAATAACAATAAGGGGCAGCAACAATATAACTTTATATATTCAGAAAATCCCTTGTTATTTATAGTAGATTTTAATACACATAAGAAACAAGAAGAATGACACCTGGGGATTTGATTAGAGTTGGCTTTCCTTTCCTTGTGCCCAGATGAAATATTTAGCTCCCTTCTTGACTATTATTTGACTGTGTTAGTGCCCAAGAGCTTCACGACCCCTACAAATAGATCAAGCAATGCCCAACACTAAGAGAACTACCCCCACATTGTCCCTAAGTATCAATTTCATGCTGAGTAAGGAGTAATCTCTTGTGATGTGAAAATGCCCAAGGTAAATGCTTCCAAATGTGCCCAGCAATGGCAATATAAGTCCCATGCACCAGCAAACAATGATAGCCAATCGTTCTATGGATAAAAAGCACCTAGATTTAAGTAGTGTGGGCCCACACTCTATTACTTGAGGATTAAATTCGCCCAGCAGTAAGATCGAGAGCTTATATGGCCCTTTGCTGCTCCAAATGGAATGAAATGCACCCAGCCAAGGAGAATAAGTTCCCACGTACTTAGATAATGAAGGAAATGCACCCAGTTTTAAAGGGAACTCACCCAACAAAATAGATATGGTTCCTATGCTTCCAAAATAGAAATTTTCATGCCCATAGTGAAGGGAATAGAGCCTAGCTTGTCCACAAGATAACAGAGATGAGACAGGCACCCTCTATTGCTCAAGAAATCTCCCTCCAGTCTTCACAACTTCCTCTAATATCAACCAGTAGCCTATTGTCCTGAAAAAATTGAATCTAATAAAAAACTTTGAATGATCTTCCACTACTGACCAACGAGGGTGGATCTTGCACCACTGAAACTAGTGAATAATGCAAGGGTTTCTTCCAAACCTTAGCCTCTCCAAGATCAAGAGCTCTCCAAGTAATTTTCAAAAAGTGATTAGTGTAGAATGAGGAGAGAACTCCTCTTTTTCCCCTTTTTATATTTGTCTCACCACTTTTGGCCCTTTTTGCCTTTTATTTTAACAAAGTCACTTTTCCCTAAGTTCTTAACCTCATTAGAGCTTTATTTCCAACATGAAGCCATCCAAAGTGACAATATATTCAGGATAACAGTGTGATCTAGGGTTGGAGCGGACTATATAATGCCCAAGACTCACACATATCAGCAATCAATAGTTTGATATTGTGATGGAATGGGAAAACCTATTAAGGCTCAAGCAAACCTTTCTTTATATACCTAAATCAACCCTTACTTATAGTGACTTGGCAATATATTTGGAGGCCAAACTTTGGAGCTTGTTAGTGCACAAAATGTAGGGAATTTTTGAACTTTTGAAGCTAGGGTTCATCACACCTTAGGTCCTTAATGCCTTTTATAGATGATTGAGATTTGGTGGCTAGTGTGGTTTCTTGTGAATAAATCCCTATTTTATGGTGTCTTACTAAGCATGCATGAGAAAAAGTAAAAGAGTTTGTGGTATTTTCAGCAGCATATACCTACCAGAACAAAATCAACATGAGGACTGTCAAGGGCATATCTATGACCTAATTTTGAATGAATATGAGTATGGAAGTAGAATGGCATCTCCAGCACCATTAAGAATGAGAATTATGGGCATAGCTCTAGTCTCCTGTAGAAAATCTAGATTTCATGTACATCCAAGATACTAAGCAACCATGATCAATATTAGTTCTAAAAATGGAATGCCTTGGGCACAATAAGGTCCTTCTATAGATTGCTAATATTAAAAAGCTTAGATTGTTTGCAAAAAAACTAGATGCTTTTGAGCCAACAAAAGATACCATTTTTGAAGCCTTGGGTTCCCTACATGAGACTTCAAATCTAAACAATGCCATGATTATAGATGTGACATAGATGTGAAGAATTTAACTGCAAGAAGCCTGGGCTACTTCTTCGGCCCAGCAAGAAGTGTCTAGTAATTAGAGGTGTAGAGATTTAAGAGAAGAGCTCATCCATATGCCAAAAGACCTTGCAAATCAAGTTATCAATACTATGAATGCTACTTACAAGGCAGGTTTGCAAGCATTGGGGATAAATGACAGGTCAAGTATTATATTGGATCCCGAGAGACTTATTGGAAAGCATCAGATAATGGAAAGTGTGTAAAATAAGGTAGATGAACTTCTAAAGAAAGTGGTAGGTTTCAAGGCTCAATTCACTAATCTATTTAAGAAAGCTTTGCCATCATTTTGGGATGATCGTCAGTATTTGATTCCTCAAAATCAATATTTGGAATTACTAGCCAAATGCAGAAGTGAAGACTCCAAATTTGAAGATCTCAACAAATCATTGAAGGGTCAGTCTATAGTAGATAAGTTGAAAGATGACTTTGATCTCTTAACTAAGTTTAAATTATTAGTGCACTACTTGCCTCCATTTTCATATGCTCAATATAATGACATGGAGTTTTTAACTAGTGAAATGATAGATTACAATTTCCTAAGTGCTTCT
This sequence comes from Cunninghamia lanceolata, assembly GCA_027924645.1. Taxonomy (NCBI): domain Eukaryota; kingdom Viridiplantae; phylum Streptophyta; class Pinopsida; order Cupressales; family Cupressaceae; genus Cunninghamia; species Cunninghamia lanceolata. Next base: position 1,629,949 of record BSBN01000076.1, read on the forward strand.
TGATGGGCCAGCATTATTAAATATGGAACAAAGATTCACCTACCTTCTGGAAGATAAGTAGCAGGCCTTATTCCATGCAACTATCCACCAATCTCTGAGCAATGGTCCAAATATCTTGTAGCAGTTCGAACAAACAAACCAAAATCTTTGCAGCAGTTTCAAATATTTCTGTTTGATTTTAATTAGAGCATAAATTTAGTTTGATGAGCTAATAATGGCTCAAAGTTTGTAATTATCTATATAAATTATGTAAATTCAAAGACAAGGGATTCCAGACTATTTTTTTACACTCAGACTCTGTTATTTAGAAGGTGTATTTGATAGCTATATATAATTTAATACAAAAGTGTTGAAAGGCCCATGTTTTTATCTCAATGAATTCCTGGAGTTTTCAGTATCAATTCATTCCCTCTCATGTTTGTGCTTCCAGTTGCTATATTCTGTTCTAAATGTTGATGTATACAATGAATGTGATTTACTATTTTTAGGAACAATAGAATCATTACAAGATCCATGGTGATATATTGTGATGCCTATTTTCTTAAGACATTGACATATTATGTATAAGTTTCTACTACAAATTATATGAGATTAGTTCATGGAGCACTTGGTCTCCATTGGCTCACACATGTTCGTTCATCACTTTTTGACATAGATCGACCTTCTCATCACCACACATGGGACTTGATTTGGCATTGGCACATATGTTGATGCATGATAGAGATGACATAACACCCTTGCACACATGTTGAGGCATCATGGAGGTTGTTTATTGGTTCATGCATGGATTATTTGGTCTACTTGACCCACACATGATACTTTATTACTTTTCTATGTGGAGTAGCCCTTCATCTTCCATAGGTGTGGGGTTGATCTAGCATTTGGGCACACATGTTCATGCATGAGAGGACTATTTTATGGTTTTTTGGTTCTTGGATTCTAGCGCCACCCCCTCTCTCTATAGGACTTAGGTTTGGATTTTACACCAAACACTCTCTCTATAAGACCTATGTGGTGGTTCAAGGCCTTGTGACACATCACCCATGGGTCCTAGAAGTGGATGTTACAACAAAAGTGCCTAGTTTTCAACCTTGAAACATAGCCTAAACCTCAAGAGGAGGAGTTAGATAATTAACTTCTAGGAACACTAATGGTACCCTTCCATCAGCCTCAAGGGTTCAGTAAAAAACATAGTAGCCCTATTTAGCAGGTTGTATGGGGAGAAGGATGCTTGTCATTTTCAAGAATCCTAAGTCTCATTACTACATATGTTGCTTAAAGAAGGGCCAATTTTAAACTAGGTAGTTGTTTTGTCACTCACTTTGTGCAATGAAATAACGAGAGTCAAGTCTCCTCCAGTGGGCACAAAGCCAAAATTCTATACAACCTCTTACTTGTGTTATATTATTTGTGCAACTAATAAATTCTTTGGGGATGAATTGGACATGGAGCATCCCATGTCATTTTGTACATGTTTATTGCTAGGACCCATGGGAGCACAAATATTCATCCAAATATGAGCACATCTGTGACCGATTCTTTGCTCCCTTGCATGAGATATTATTTGAGAAAAGGTTCCCTAGGTTGTCTGAAGATATGATCAGAATCTTGGAGAACCTAAAAGATTACTCCCTATATGAGTTGTTAATATATAGAAAGATCTATGGCACCGCAAAGGCACCCCATACTTTTCCCAAGCATGTACCTGACATGTTGTTGATCAAGAAGTTGCATGCCATACTATACTCTTGAGAATTAATGAAGCCATGGAAGCAATAGTAATGGATGTAGATGATATGGATCTAGTGGCTAGGGCTACGACTAGGGTCACCACAACACAAGCAAATGAATCAAACATCCTTAAAATGACATGAGAAATGGAAGGGTATAAGAAGGAAATTGAGCACTTAAAACATCAAGTGGAATACTACAAGGCTACAAGGTATGACATAGGTGATTTTATGGAATATGTGTTAGAAATCCATGATGACTTGACCTTGGTGCGAAAGGAGTTCTACAAGGATGTGTTAGATCTATAGGATGGCTACCAAGATGCATCAAAACATTCTTACATGTTAAAAGAATGACAGCATCATGAGGAAGGATGGAAAAGATGCATGTGCATCACTTAGTAGAATGGCAACATGAATTCAAGGAAGCACTCCTTGAGATACCATGTTTGAGAGAAAAGAAGATAAATCAAATCAACATGGGACTAAGTTACTCAAATGATACAACTCATAACTTAAATGAAGACACTTAAGAGATTTTAAAATACCATGGTCATTAATTAAAAGATGCAATGAAAATAAGCCATGAATGTCACCCACTACCCTTTAAGGAAAACAATATTTTTTTCCTCAACATGAAATAATGGGACAATTGAGTGGGATCTAGGGCCAACAAAGAAGCACTTTAGAACTCATCCTACGCATCAATAAACAACTCAACACAAGAAATGCAAATTGACATATTAACACAACAATATCCAACTAAGTTACTGAAAGTCAACTATTGATACCTCGTTCTCCATCCAAATTACAAAATTGGTCCACTTTTTGCTTTGTAACATTTCCTTTTCAAATTACGTTGGATGCCAACCATATTTCTCCTCCCGTCAAAACATGGCACATGGATTAGTTAAACTAATTAATATGCAATCATTTACTTTTTCCTAGGAAATAAAAAAATCATTTAACATATTAAATATACTTACAAATGTATAGATCAAGACCTATAAACCTTTCTGGCCACTATGATGCGTGGCACAAAGTTTGTCAAGCCTAGCCTTGGAGGCCTTGTCTTGAAACATATACCAATTCAATTTAACAATGCACAAATAAATTTTAAAAATTGTTTAATAAATTTGATATAATCTTATGAGAAAATTCAAATACCTACATACTCTCCTCACCAAACTTCCTCTGTGCATTGGACTTCTCATATTCTTTTACAAGCTCTTTCCATACTTTCACACTTACATCAATTGGCCTTTTTTGAGCCTTAGCTCAGGAGGGAGTTTTTTATCTTCTTTGTTTGGTTGCACCAAAATCTCTTGCAGTTTTGAGACATTCGTAGCTTTATCTTCTTTACAGACCAACCTATGCCAAATTTAGTCTCCATGTCATGGATAACTACTTTTTGCAAGTGCATGGGTATCTTAGAGAATGGTAAATGTAGATGGTCTTTGAACCGTTGAAGGCATGATTCCTTCAACCTATTCACAAATGTTTTTCCAAAATCTATCATTCAGACTTCCCCTGAAACCACATCGTATTCTATCTTGGTATCATAGCTACCAATGCAAGATGCAAAACATGGTGTCATGGAAGAAGTATGTGTCCCAGGAGTGACTGGGACATTGGAAGTCTCTACTCCCTAGTCCATATTCTTAGAGTTTATTGTTATTGATTTCCTCCTAGATCTTTTTCTCAATCCAGGACTGGTTGGGGAATCAATTGATTCCCTATGACATGGTTGATTTGGTTGCAATGTTTCAGGGGCTTTACTAGATCATTTTTCTATGTATCTAACAAGCATTGTCAAGTCCACACCATCCAATTTGTTCACTACCTCTACCCCCAATATTGAAGCCAATATATATATATATATATATATATATATATATATATATATATATATATATATATATATATATATATATATATATATATATATTTCTTCTATTAAATTTAGAAATAAAAAAACTAAAAACTAAAAATCAAAGAAATAATGGAAACATTTACAAATCTATAAATTGACAATGAATTACCTCATTGTGGCCAGAGTCTACTCCCTTTGCTCCCTTCCCTCTATTGCTTGACATTTTGAGGAGACCTAGGGCAAATTATTTTCATCCAGTCAATGGAGGCAAATGAAGTACACATTGCTAGGTATGAGTTAAAAACATGCTTGACCAATCGTATGAGCACCTACATAAATATAAAGTTAAATCTCTTCAGTATAACTTCTTTGAATTTGCTTTGCAAAGACATTAGCGATGAGGTTTACCTGAAAGTGTAACCATGTCCATATCAGATAGTCCTTGAGCATGAAATGATGAGATGAGAGAGCTAAGGCTTGAACTAGGGCCTAGAAGAAGCTTGTTTGCACCACTTTCACTTGCCATTATTGAATCTCATCTTCCAAGCCTTACAACCCACGATGGACCTACCAACTAACAATTATAAGCACAAATTTCTAATGTCATTATAGAGGAGAGCAGGAATAATTTGTCTATAACATTAGAAAAAAAATGTAAGCGAAGGTAGAGGAGTGCAGAAATATTTACTTGGACAATAGAATCACAAGCGACTGTTGCCAAAATATCAGCGCAGGAAACAATGCTGCTGCACACATTCTCAATCTGAGTCTTAATTTTATCAATGACCTAGAAACTTCTGAGTGATTTAAAGTTTGGTGCTACACTCTTTTCTCCTCTCAATGTTATTGTGTCATCCAAGAGTAAAGACCCTAAACATTTATCTATATTGGAGAGCAAACCCTAAACATTTAGCTATATGGATGATAAAAATGTAGAGATAAATAATTTAAAAAATATTTTTATTACATTAACAAAACAGTTGTGAAAGTGAAGGCGAAGCAACAATACTGCTAGGTATGAATTAACTTTATATTGTTTTGTGTTTTTTTGTTGTGTGGTATGTTTTAATGTAGGCGGGAATTTTTAATTTTCTATTTTTGATTCATTAGTCAGTGCTATAGTCGGCGTAGTTAATGCCAACTTTAGTGCCAACTTTCAGCCCTAAATGTAATCTCTTTGGGGCACCAAAGGCGGCGCAAAGTGCACCTAATTGAGCACCTAGTTGTGCCAAACCAAAATGTTCCTCATGCAAACATTTGGAATTGAGGTAAATGTTTAAGTAGTAAGGGTTTTATAACATTGGAATCTAGTGTAACAACAACATACCACCAACTAGATTGGAAAACACTGGATACATCCTAGAAACTTTACATAATAAAGACATAATTTGATGGAACTTAAAAAAAGTTGTATTGTGTTTTAGTAACTTGAAAACCAAACTCTTTTACCTATCAAACAAATAAATTTAGATCTCATGCCTTCTCTTGGTTAATGAAGAAATACATGCTAGCTAAATCAATCAAGATGTCAAAGATTTTAGCTAGTGGATAGACTTCCATGCAATACTAATTATGAAAACATAACATATTAGGCTACAAATATGATTTCCATACAGCATAAAGTAGGTCATGCTATTTATCAATCTTTCATTAAAGTTGTAGTAAATTGTTAAGTCTTATATGGGTTGAGCCATTTGTAAATATTTGTTGGCTTTTATTTGATGAGGGGATTTCTACATAACCAAGCCAACTACTTTCACCATGGCCTCTATGGAGGATAAACACCAATCATGAAAATAAAAAATTAAGAATTAAAGTTTTGGATCGTATCTAAGATAAATATTCTCACACTATCCAATGTAAAGTAAGTTTCAATCAAGAATAAGGAATCTAATTGTAGATTAGAGAAATGCAATAAGGTAAAAGCAAAACCAAATGTAAACAAAACACAAGATTATACCTCATGCAAAACCTAATCCCATCAAGGGAAAGAGGAGCCCTTGCACCCAAGAGAGGCTCCCAAGACCAAGATTGTCCCTAGACCATTGATTCAAATGTGAAATGCCTTCTCAAATGTGCAACTCACTATAAGCTCAAGTGTGATTTTGGCATGGTAACTTTGCATGAAAATGGATGATGAAAATGACTTGTGAGAGGTTGTATTTATAGACTTTTGAAGAGGATTTTGATCCAAGGGTGGAGATTGATTGGAGAGATCAATGGTGGAGGATGAAAGTGAGGTGGAGGGCCTAGATTTGATCTTGGAAGATGGAGGGCTAGGAATAAAAGTAAATCTTTTATTCATTTTTGGGAAAGGGGTGAATAAATGAGGTTTGGTGAGATGGATTATTTGTGAATTAAAAATTCACAAAGGGAGGGGTAAAATGAATTAAAAATTCATTTTGGGGAAGAGAGTTATGACATGTGTAAGAGGAGTAAATGTGATGTGTGATTTATTTGAATTTTAAATTTGAGGAATGTGGAGAGAAGTGCTAATGGGGATTTGACTTTCTTAATTAGGGTGATTAACCTAATTAATATGGCTGGAATAAATTAGTAGAGGGATTAGAGGGGGGATAAGATTAATTAATTAGTGATTTAATTAATTAATCCTAAGGCTAGGATGGGATAGGCTAGAGTAGGCAATTAAATAATAGCTATTTAATTGTCTAGGGTAGGGATAGGCTAATTAGTAGGCTGGATTAATTAGTTAACATGGTTTTAACTAATTAATTGGATTTAGGGAAAATGGGGATTTGATTTAATAAATTTTGCATATTTATTAAATCATTTGGCTAATGTTTGGACTATTGAATTAATAAAATTAATTCAATTTTGGGATAAAATGGTGTGGATTTGGAAAATGAACGGGGTGATTAATTAAATAAAAATTTAATTAATTAGTTGGAAAGGGAATTGGTAAGTTTAGGGGTGTCAGGAATCAGTTTGGTGGTCGAGACATTTTTAGGTGTCTACATTTGCCCCTCTTTGACGTGGCATCAGGACCTAGGAGGGAAGTGGCGTCAGGTCGAAGAAGAAAATATGCCCCAGCTGCCGGGAAGGAGTGAGATGGATAAGGGATGCCCCCTCGAGAGGTTGGCGGGAAAAATGTCAATTTTACAGGTAAACTCTCAAAAGGACGTGACGAAAGCGAAGGTGATGGAAAAAGAAGATGGTGGGAAGAAAAACAGAGGAAAAAAGGCTGGGATCTGCACCCTGGAGGGAGAAGAAAGGGATGGAGGGAGGACATGGCCCACTATATTAGGAAAAGTGGGCCCAAAGAGTGCCACATTTGCACACTTTGACCTTCTAGAAGAAAAAGACCAAGGAGAGATGGGCGAGCGCAACCCACAGTTCCCGCGACTTCATCACATCTCAGAGCGATTCCGAGAGGTTGGGCGGTCTCCCGAGGCTGAGTTGGGACAGCTGCAGGGAGTAGATGGGCAGCTGGCAGTTGTAGAGGCTCAGCTGGCTCAGGCCAGAGAGGATATGGAGGACTTGAGGATAGAGCGGGATGCAGCGCTGGTGAGAGCACAGCAGGCAGAGACTGCGTTGAGCAGTGCACAGGCTATGGGTGGGGGCCTTGCCCCGATATTGGCAGGGATGCAGACTCAGCTGGCCCAGGCTCAGACACATGCACATCAGATACAGGGTTAGTTGAGCCAGTCACAGGGACAGGTTGCTCAGATACAGGGACAGATGGCTCAGGTACGAGGGGAGCTAGCAGAGGCGAGAGCACAGACTGAGTACTATCAGGGGTTATACTATGCAGCCATACCTGCAGCGCAGTGAGCACCGAGTTACAGCTAGGTCAGTAGATCGGGGGCGTCGAGATCACATCGATCTAGATGTATTCAGTCAGTTCAGCAGATGATGCCCCCTCCCACGTATGTGCCCCAGCAGGATCCTCAGGTACCAGTAGCACCACAGCCACAGCCGCCGCTAGGATCACAGGCTCGACCAGGATCATCATCTCCTACCCCCTCAGAGAGGGGATCCTCGATGTGATAGTTATATCATGATAGCCCTTAGAGGCATTGTATCAGGACACTTTATTATTATTTTTTTGGATGATGTGAGCGATGTACATTTTTTTTCGGTGATTATATATGATGCGAGACTTCTGATGGCTTATGATGTTCTTTTGTGATGATGCTTATATGATGGATGCACATGTTATATTTTATATGTTGTGGATGTATGATGTGTTTTCAAATGATATGTGTGATTTGGTGGATGCAATTATGTGTTTAGGAGATGTTGATATGTATGGAATGCAATGTAATGATGCTATTTTTAATATGCCCTTATGCTATGATGTGTAATGATATGCAACTGAAATGAATCTACTTGTGTTTTATGCAAACTTAAATGGATTTAGAATGAACCTAATATGTGATGCCAATGGATTAAAATGAACCTATCATGATATGCAAATGGATTACTATGAACTTAATATGATATGCAAATGGATTAATATGAACCTAATATGAGATGCAAATGGATTTACTATGAACTTACTATGATATGCAAATGGATTAATATGAACCTAATATGAGATGCAAATGGATTTACTATGAACTTAATATGATATGCAAATGGATTAAACTGAACCTAACATGATATGCAAATGGATTAAAATGAACCTAACATGATGTGCAAATGGATTTAAATGAACCTAAAATGAGATGCAAATGGATTAATAATGAACCTAATATGAGATGCAAATGGATTAATAATGAACCTAATATGAGATGCAAATGGTGGTGAGATGTAGTTAAATGATATGTGCTAAATGCAGTATCAGTGATAGGTGGTATGCAAACTAGATGATAGGTGAGGTAGCCTAATCCTGATACACATGATGTTCCTTGTGTTGACCCGGAATGGTGAGACTGTGGGTGAAGGTGTTAGGTGTTGTGGATTGGTAGAGGGGATGGTGGTGGGGGGATTGGAGGATGGTTAGGTCATAAGATACCACGTCATTGAGGGGGGGGGGGGTTGGTTCAAGATATGTTACGTGGAGATAGGTTGGGATGATGGGGTTAGTGCGGGAATTAGATTGGTGGGGGGGGTTGAAAAGTGTTGATCAAATCTAGGCCGATATAGGATAAGTGACTGAGTGATTAGGGTGATGATGTTGAGCTAGTATCAGTAGTTGCACAAAATTAATTGAGAGCATTTCTAAGTTTATTGTAGCAATGTCGGATATAATTCACGAAGGTATGAAATGACCTAGGTGATGATGTATATCCGACAATTGCATGGACTAGACCCACAAACAATAGGTTGGCTTCATGCATGCCCAATGTAGTATAATCTTGTCTAGTAGAGAAAGGGGACTCATAGCAGTGAGTGTGAATAATGCATATAAGGTGTTGATGCCTGTATATGCAAAATAGGACTCATTATGCTAGAACCGACCTGGACTTCAAGATATGAATACTATTCTTGGAGTAATGAAGCCAACCCACAAGCACAGCATACTGAAACAATGACTATGTCCACTCCAAGGGCTATCCACTACGTACCATGATATAATGAGATCAAGGTAGCTTTGGAGTTCTCTTGGAGTGAGACAAAAAGATAAAAATCAATAAGCAAAAAGACCAACGAAAGATACAAATAGCCTTTTGTGTGCTCTTGCCAAGAGATGTGATGATAGAATGATAGATTTTTTTCCATTGTAGGAAAGACATATCCTAGGACGCAGATCTGTTTTTGATTGGAGAGTTGTTTTGTGGAAGATGGGCAAAAGAACAATCGGGCCAAATGGAAGATTATAGTTGGTAGGTTGCTTGATGACTTCTGCGCGAGGGACCCTGTTTCAATGGTATGTGTAGCATGCATGTCGTTTCGTAGATCTAGAAAGCTCAGTGAGTGGGAACCATCCCAATGGGTGGGATGGGTGCATCTTAGATACCTGAGTACTGGAAACATCCTTCGTATTCCAGACTGCCTACATACCCTGTGTCCACGGGATCAAGGTACTTTTAAGATGTGGGTGAAATGAATATGTAGTTCTGGCAAGACTTGATGATGTGGGAATGGTTGATGATGTGATGTGATGAGGGTTGAGACGTGTTTAGATGATTGTGGTGGGATGTGAGATTGATGCCTGTGGTGATTATTTTTGGATTTTCTAATTTTCTGCTATTTTTTGGATTTTCTGATTTTGTGATGTTTTTGGATTTTTTGATTTTATGATGTTTTTGGATTTTCTGATTTTATGAACTGTACAAAGGAGAGCTTACAAGGATCCTTGTTCCCCAGGTGGGGTTGTGGGTGGGTGAGTGAGTGCGGGATGGGCGAACAAACTTGATGTATCAGAATTTCAAGCCATGGGATGTGTGGGTATGGAGTGTTATGCTGGAAAGAGGACTTATTAGATGGTAGAACCGGCCATTACGCATGGCACCTGAAACAGGTTTTCACCATGGTACTTATCCAAGGCGTCACCGAGGTGATTTTCACCATTGGAAGTTTTTATTGCACTCTGATTTTTTCTTGATTTTTTGATTTTTTTACAATTTTTTTTTTTTTGATTTTTTGACTTGTGGTATCAGATGGGTCATGCATAGAATCGCTTGAGATGCAAGATATTCATTGGCTCATCTAGAGGCTGCCCCTCGGGTGTTGCAAGCTGATAAGCTCCTGACCCATAGTCGGTGGTGATGACATAAGGTCCTACCCAATTAGGTTCGAATTTTCCTTGCTTCGGACGCTCTTGCAGGTTCTTTTGATTTTCCATTAGGACCAGGTCACCTACCTCAAACTTTCTGGTTCTGATCTTTTTGTTGTAGCTTCTTCTGAGGCGGTTTTGGTATGCCTGTAAGTGATTTATTGCATTCAGGCATTTCTGATCTAACAATTCAAGTTGATGCAACCTTGCGATGCGATAGTCTTCATCAGATATAATATTTTGCAATGATACTCGGAGGGACGGGAGCTTGACCTCTATAGGTAAAATGGCTTCTGATCCAAATACTAGTGAGTATGGAGTGTCTCCAGTAGGAGTGCGGATGCTAGTGCGGTAAGCCCATAGGGCGGGGTTAAGTTGGAGGTGCCAGTCACGGCCAGTTTCATTGACTATCTTCTTTAAGATGCGGAGGATGGTTTTGTTAGAAGCCTCTGCTTGACCATTTCCTTGGGGGTAATATGGCGTGGAGAAGCGGTGTTTGATGTCAAACTTTTCGCACAAAGTGCAAACTTCTTGGTTCTTAAATGGCTTCCCATTATCAGTGACAATGGAATGGGGGATACCGTAGCGGCAGATGATGTAGTGGAGAATAAATTTGGAGATTTGGATGCCTGTGGTGAAGGTGAGTGGTATTGCTTCCACCCACTTTGTGAAGTATTCGGTAGCAGTTATTATAAATTTATGGCCGTTGGAAGATGGAGGGTGTATTTTACCTACGAGGTCGAGTCCCCACTGTGAGAAAGGCCATGGTGTTGTGATTGGTTGCAGCTCCTGTGCTGGTGCGTGGATGAGATCATCATGCTGTTGGCATGGGAGACATTTTCTGATAAACTGATGTGCATCCTTGTCCATAGTGGACCAATAATAACCAGTCCTTAGGATCTTCTTAGAAAGAGCTGGTCCACTTGAATGTGCCCCGCAAATACCTATGTGTACCTCTTCCAAAGCTGCTTCGGCTTCCCTAGAGTCTAAACATCGTAGAAGCGTACCATCAAGACTCCTTTTGTAGAGGGTGTCACCTACAAGGATGAAACGGGAGGCTCGACGGATGAAGGATTTTTTCTGTGATGGGGATAGGTTGTTGGGGAGGATGTTATCATGCAGATAGAGGTAAGTTTCCTGATACCAGGGGGATAAGGGACCAACGATTTCGCACACTAATTCAGACTGGGGAACGTCATATGCTGGGATGGGGAGCTCTTCAATCAGGAACTCGCATTTCTTGCTGCCTTGCTGCATATCAACCAGAGATCCAATGGTGGCCATGGCATCTGCCGCTTTGTTGTTTAACCTTGGGATCTGCTCAAAGTGGATGTCACTAAAATAATCTTTAAAGTCATCGACCATCTTCTTATAGGGAAGAAGCTTATCGTCCTTGGTTTTATATTCATTATTGACTTGTCTGATGACTAGTTGAGAGTCGCCATACACAGTTAGTTTGTCTGTTTTCCATTGGATGGCCATTCGGATGCCTGTGATTAGGGCCTCATATTCTGCTACATTATTGGTGCATGGAAATGTGATTTTGAATGATTTAGGGATCATGTCACCTTGAGGGGTAACAAATAGGATGCCTCCCCCCGAGCCTCTGTGAGTGTAGGATCCATCGAAATACATCTTCCATGTATCTGTGGCTGGTGTGATTGTCAAGATGGCCTCGTCTGGAAATTCCGCTATTGTAGGATGCTCTGCTTGAATAGGTGCCTCAGCTAGTTGATCTGCTATGACTTGTCCTTTGATTGCCTTCCTCTCTGTGTATTCTATGTCAAATTTGGTGAGAATCATGACCCATTTTGCCATCCTTCCTGTGAGAGCTGCTCTGTTTATCAAATATTTGAGTGGGTCGATCTTAGCAATGAGCTTAGTCTTATGATTGAGCATATAATGTCTTAACTTTTGTGATGTGAAGACAAGGGCCAGGCATGCTCGTTCAATTTGTGTGTAGTTAAGCTCATAGGAAATCAAGGTGCGGCTGATGTAGTAGATGGCTCTTTCCTTTCCCTGTTCATCGTGTTGTGCTAACAAAGCCCCAATTGCTGTGTCGGTTGCAGAAATATACAAGAGGAGGGGCTCTCCTAGTCTTGGTGGAGATAGAATAGGGGGGTTAGCCAGATATGCTTTTAGCTAGTCGAAGGCATCCTGACACTGAGTAGTCCAGGTAAAAGCTGTATCTTTTCGGAGGAGATGCTGGAATGGTTGGCATTTGTCGGCAAGTTGAGCAATGAACCTGCGAATAGACTGTAGTTTACCCTGTAGGCTTCTCAATTGTTTCAAGGTTTTTGGAGGTGGCATTTCAGTAATAGCTTTGACCTTTGCTGGGTCCACCTCGATCCCTCATCTAGAGACTATGTATCCCAATAATTTGCCTGAAGTGACGCCAAAGACACATTTTTTTGGATTTAAACGAACATTATATTGCTCTAACCTGTCAAAGATTTTGGCTAGCACGTCCAAGTGCTCTTCTCAGGTCTTTGATTTGCCGAGTAAGTCATCAACGTAGTCCTCCATGATGTGGTGAAAGAGGTCGTGGAAGATGACAGTCATCACTCGTTGATAAGTAGCTCCTGCATTCTTTAAGCCGAACGGCATTACCACCCAACAGTATGTCCCCCATGGGCAGATAAAGGAGGTTTTGTGCTGATCTTCTTCGGCAATTTTGATTTGATTGTATCCTGAAAAGCCATCCATGAGGGATAGCATCTCATGCCCTGCGGTAAGATCCATGATCATGTCAATGTTGGGAAGAGGGAAGTCATCTTTTGGGCAGGCCTTGTTGAGGTCTCTGAAGTCAGTGCAACAGCGGATTCTGCCATCTGGTTTAGCAACAGGTACTAGATTCGAGACCCATTCGGGATAATCAATTGGACGTATGAACCCCATGTCTAGTAACTTTTTAAGCTCTGCTTTGACAAGAAGGGCCACCTGAGGATTCATCTTTCGGAGCTTCTGTTTGACTGGTTTGGCATCAGGACGCACTGCAAGGTGATGTACAACCAAGGCGGGATCTAGCCCCGGCATGTCTGCATAGGTCCATGCAAAGTTGTGATTTCTGCGTGTGAAGAATGCCAAGAAGTCCTCCTGTTCGAACAGGCTGAGAGATTCTGCTTGATATGTGATTTTGGGCTCTTCCTCTGTCCCTAGATTCATTTCCTGCACTGGTTCAACCAAAATGGGTGATCTGTCAGGATATACCTTATCTATTTCAGGGAGGCCCATGCTTCCATCTCCTGGCGCCTCATGGAGGTTTTCACCAGGAGATACGTCCTTTATTTTTACTTTTTTAGGATCTGACACTGCCGTAGAACGGTTTTCACCATCAGATCTATTTTTTGCTTTTGTATTTTTGCGACTAGAAGCAGGGGTTGTCTCCCCAAAATAGGCAGCTGGATTGAGTTCCATGATGTATCCAGCTCTGTGGTCTCCCAAGGGGAAGTTGTCTCTTACTCCCATCATTTCGGCAATGGCTTCGTCATTAGGTGCAATATCCAAAATAGGAGGTCCTCGTTGGTCCCAGTCGATGAGGTCAGGGTATACTAATGGTAGGTCATTAGGTGATGAGGCGAGAGTAGTGACCGAGTAGATGGTACAAATGGAGGAGGCGAAGAAATCGGCAAAGTCACTAAAGGAGTCTTGTAGGTCCGTCTCGTTAATGTGGTCAACGTCTAGAGAAACTGGAGCAAACTCGGCTAAGATACATTTGCCGGTATTAAGGATGCAGTGTGGTTGGCCATATACTAACCCTTGAGTATAGGAGTTCCTTGTTGCTTGCAGTGGTTCCACAATGCCCTGTTCATGAAGGCCAATGCCGCCTTGTCCTTTGTAACCCATGCTTTTGACTATCTCAGAACCTTTGCTGTAATTGTTTGCTGGGATGGTGGGGATGTCTTGTTCTATGTCCTTGTCCTTGTAAAGCCAGGATGAAATATCTTCAAGTATGTCCTGATCCAGAAGGTGTTTTTTCTCAAAGACGGGCGAGGGTTTGCATTTGATGATGACTGTGTCAGCTGCCTCTGTGTGTGGAGTACCAAATGTCTTGGGAGTGGGTAATAAGCCCACGCAAAAGGTGCCATGAAGGTTGTATTCTCCACAGCCTTGGTCGCTGAGCTTGATCTTGACCTCAGGTGGTGAAGGTGTTTGTGATGAAGTGGTGGCGATGTTGGCAGGGTCGATGTATGGAGTGGAAGCTGTTGGGGTGATTTGGTTGGTGGCTTTATTGTACGGACAGAAGGTTTGGTTGTGTCCTTCCAGAAAACTACAGTATTGGAAAGGACGAGGATCGACATAGATAGTGACTTCAGTGCCGTTGTGGGGGAATTTGAGACATTGATGGAAAGTGGAGGGGACGGCTTGCATGGCATGAATCCATGGGCGACCGAGAAGAATGTTATAAGGAAGGTCAAGATCCAGAACCTGACATTTGGTTTCAAGGATTTTCTGTCCGACTTGAATAGGAAGCTTTATGGTACCTTCTGATAGCCTCTCGGTGTCATCATTACCTTTGATTGTTATGCACTCGCTAGCATCCACAACCACATCTGAATACCCCAAGTGTTTTAGCAATTTTAGAGTGCATATATTTAGGCCGGAACCACCATCTATTAGGACCCTTTTAATGGTGTGTTTGTGAATGCGGACCTCGATGTGTAGTGCATCATTATGTAGGTACTCGGAGGCAGGAAGGTCTTTTTCAGAAAACGTGATATGGTGTGGTGTGGCAATATGGCCGACCATGGCTTGAAATTGATTGACATCCAAGTTTGCGGGAACTTGTGTTTCCAACAGGGCCTTGTCGAGAATGTCCTTGTGGCGAGGTGATGTACGAAGGAGCTCAAGGATGGAGATTTGCGCGGGTGTCTTTCCTAGATGGTCTAGGAGGTTGTATCGAGTAGTGAGTGATGGACGAGCGTTTGGACGAGGAGGGAGGGGATCAGATGTGGATGGGAGTGTTGGTTCAGTGGGAGGGGTAGTGCGGATTGAGACATGGCCTCGACGGGTTGTGACGTCGCAATTGGGTGCTTGTGCCCGAATGGTGATTGTGTTGACAGAATCGGATGAGGGTTCAATGCGGCCAACAATAGAGTCGTAGTGTGTGGGTGGTGGAGTGACATTGTACGCTTGATTGGATGATGAAGCTTTGTTATGGTTGGGTAAGGGATCCTTGTAAGCTCCAAGATTGGCATTTGGTGATGGCTGTGTACTGTGCTCAAGGTTGACAAGATTTTGATCTATTAGGTCTTGGATACAATGTTTTAATTGCATGCAGTCTGCTATTTTATGACCTGCCACGCGGTGGTATTCGCAATAATCATTTTCATTATACCATGCTGCCTTGAGGTCATTGTCTTGGCGTGGTCTAACAGGCGGGAGTGTGATTTCTCCTTGCTTGAGACATCGATCGAGAATGTCCTCAATAGGTTCTGCTAATGGCGTAAAATTTTGGCGAGGTTTGTGAAGTTTGTTTGGTCCTCGTTGGTTATTGGTGTTCGCTGCATATGTGTGTGCCGGTGTGTGATTTTGGATGTGTTGGATGGCCTTTATATCAGTGATGTCGTCGTTCAAATTAGTCTTGTTCTTCCCCCAATAACGTGATTTATCATTAGATTGTGTGTTGGTATTGTTGTTGTTGTTGGGGGTGTTATGATTGGATTTGTGGTTATTATTGTTGTTGTTATTGTTGGACTTGGGATCGTAAAGTTTGATGGAACCCTTGGCAATGAGGGCTCGTTCCATAGTGGTGCCTTTGTCGATAACCTCTTCAAAGGTAGATGCGCACAGAATCTGTAAGTGAAAGCCTAATTCCTGATTAAGATTGGCCACGAACATGGTGACAAGTTGTTTTTCAGGAATAGGCCATGGGAGCTTGCTTGCTAGACCCCTCCACCTTTGTAGGAAAGAAGCGAAAGCTTCGCCATTCTTTTGTTTGGTGTTACAAAGGTCGGTCATTGACACCTCATGTTCAAAGTTGTAGGAAAAGTGATTGACAAACTTCTCCGCAAGCTCGGGAAATGTTTGAATTCCTGGTGGTAGATGGGCAAACCATTCAGCGGCTTGGCTGCCAAGACTTCTTGGGAAGAGTCTCATAAGATATGTGTCATTGTGAGAGACTTCGAGGCAAGCAATATAGAATTCCCTTACGTGGTCCCTAGGGTCTCCCTTTCCCTTGTATTTGTCAAATTTTGGCATTTCAAAGTTTTTAGGGAAAGGGGGCATGTACAAGGTGCGATCAAACGGGTAGGGACAAATATCCTCAAAAGAATAGTATTTGCGTTTGCCCCCAGTTTGTAAGTCATCCACCTTTTGGATTAGGCTTTGCAACGCGGTGTTGAAATCCTGTGGTTGTTGTGGTTGAAACGCGTAGGGTTGTTGATTGGTGAGATATTGGAGGTGGGGTGGGAGTTGGTGTTGGGGATTGGTTTGGATGAGATGTTGATGTTGTGGGTTGGGGTTTGGATTGAGATGTTGGTGTTGGGGATTGGTTTGGATGAGATGTTGGTATTGCGGGTTGGGGTTTGGATTGAGATGTTGGTGTTGGGGATTGGTTTGGATGAGATGTTGGTATTGCGGGTTGGGGTTTGGATTGAGATGTTGGTGTTGGGGATTGGTTTGGATGAGATGTTGGTATTGCGGGTTGGGGTTTGGATTGATTGGTGTCTGTTGTTGTTGGTATGCGTATAGCTGTGGGAGAACATGTGGTGGTATTTGGGGGTTGGGATTGTGTTGACTTGTGAGATTGACGTTGGGTATGTGGACATTGGATGGGTTGGTCGTGTTGTGGGATTGTTGTGCGAACAGTTGTCGTAGGTATGCAAGGGTGTGAGGGTTTGGTGGGGGCACACTTGTGGAGGTATTAGCTTGTGTGATGTTGCCTTGTATAGCCATTGTGTTTGAAGCGGAGGGGTTGACAGTAGCCGTGGTAGTGGAGGTGATGACAGGTTGGGAGATGTTAGCAGTGGATGTGGAAGTAGTAGATGTGGTAGCGGTTGAGGTTGTGGATGTGGTAGATACGTTAGGTGTTGACGTTTGAGAGATGGTGGGTTGGGTATGTGATGTAGATGCTTGGGTATTTGATGGGGTTGGGACAACTGTAGAAGTGGATGGTTGTGATGATGTTGTGACGGGGGGAAGTTGAGCGCCAAGTTTGAGAAGATGGTCAAGATATCTCTTTGGATCCGATCTTAGGACTTTATCAAGTAGGTCCATATTATCGGCATCTTGCATGAAAGTCAAGACATCTAGATCATCTTGGGGTATGATGGGGACATTTTGTGGTGGGGGTGGGGTTGGTGTTGGTGCTTGTGGTAGGAAGTGAAAAGGGTCGTTGGTGCCAAATGGGGGGATGAAGGAATATGTAGGTGGGTTGTATGTCTGATAGATGGGTATGTTGGTAGTGTCAGTGTTAGTCATGCCAAAGGGCCATCGTTCCGCCATTTCTTGATTTCTTTTGTGTTGTGATCTTGTGGTGGGCATACACGTATGGATTTGATTTCTAGATGTGGGATGAGGTGGAGACCTTAGAGAATCAAATTGATTGTGTTGGACCCAAAGATGGATGTGGTTGTGAGATGTAGTAGAGGGATATGATGAAGATCGATATGTTTTCCAAAGGTTTTACCCTAAGGGTGATATGAATGGGTGATATTGATTTTTGCACAAATTTTGGACCAAAGATGTATGATAAGAAAGGGATTTGATGTTTTTTGATTTTTGATTGGTTTAGGATGATGAGGATGATATTGTTGATGTTTCTCGAATTGAGCTTTTGGATAAGATCTAGATTTTGATTTGACACACAAAGGATGACGATTTTCTTTGTTTGGGGTAGACTAATGACCTTACACAAAGAGAGGTGATTTGTTTTTCTTGAAATGTAGACTAATGACTTTTCAAGGAAAACGTGATGTTAATGATAGGATCTAGATCTATCTTTGGCTCAAAAGGGTGACAAGATTTGATGAGTGATTTGATGAGGTTTTGATGTGAATTTTTTGAAACGATTTTATATTGGTCCAAGGAGATATGCAAAAAAGGAAATGAATGGGGATGGATAGATACGTATTTGGATTGATTATGATGTATCGAAGTGGTCCAACAAGGGTGGTGAGTGATTCTCTAAGGTCAAATAAAATATGTAATTTTGGAAGAAAAAAGGCTGGACGGTTAGCGGATTTCTATGAGATGGATATGGATTATGGTAGAACAAAAGGTGTAGATCACAACAGAATGGGTCTTTGCTATAGGGAAGTCAATCTCAGAATAACGCCAATCCATGGGTGAAAAGGTGCTACAATCAGACTGAGATGGCGCTGAGACAAGTTACACAGATTTCTGATGGCAAAATTTTTGGGACTTCTGAAGGTGGATCTTTGGATCTGACTATTTAGGATGTGACCAACGGATGTATTCTGTCTCAGGCAAATCAATCTTAGGATAGCGCCAATCCACGGGTGAAAAGGCGCTACAATCAGACTGAGATGGCGCTAAAACAGGGTTTGACCGATTTCTGTTTGCAAATTTTTGTATTTCTGAAAGCAGATTTTGGGCTTGTCTGTTTAGGATGTGACCAACTGATGTATTCTGTTTCAAGCAAGTCAATCTCAGGATAGCGCCAATCCACGGGTGAAAAGGGGCTATAATAAGACTGAGATGGCGCTGAAACAGGGTTTGACCGAGTTCTGATATCAAATTTTGGATCTGATTGTTTAGTTTGTGACAAACTGATGTGTTTTGTCTCTTGGCAAGTCGTTTGTGAAAAATCAAAGCACTTTAACACACATTTGAATGCAAAACAAGCAATGATTTTTTTTGTTTGTGAAATGATATGACTTTGTTTAGAACAAGCACACTTTTTACAACCTATGGTGAGAATGGGACAGTATTTGTTGAATCCCCTAGCTGCGCCTATTCAAAGCGGGTAGCTCCAGGATCTTGGTAGCACCGGCTCCTCCTTACATTTGCACACACTTCTCACGCATACCAAGATCCAGGTTTCTTATAAGGCTTGACCCTCTCCAAACCTTTAGATTATCCCTGCTACCTCGTCTAAGAACCGCATGAATCAGGGCTGCTTCAAGGGTTTTGCCCTCTGCATCAACAAATAGAAAGATTTTGGTGTTCTAAACAATGGCTCTTAGTAAGGGCATCCGTTTAGGTGGTTATACATGCGGCAGCACTACTCTCCGTTATGGAGTCTCCCAGCCTCCAAGGGTTGCGCCTTGGAGGGTTTATGGGAAGGTTGGCTGTCGGTATAACAAAACAACACCTGTCGCTTGAGACTTTCGTCCCAAACGCCTTATTTTATATAGCAGCTCGGAAGAGCTTAGCTTTAGCTCGTTGCCGCTTGGGTCGTTCCCACCTTTCGAAGCGGGGTGGCAGGCCCTCTAGGGATTACAAAAGCGATACAATCATGAAAACACTTTTGATCCCCAAGTTCATACAAAGATGCGAGGGGAGAGCATACGTGTTCCCTATGATTTATACCACACTCAACATGGTTCAATTTTAGATCTTTGGATTAGATGGGGGGTGATTAATGCAAAGTGTTGTGAGAAGTTTTTGATTCCCAAGATCACCAAAAGGTGCGAGGGAAGAGCATACACCTCTCACTCTACTTGACACAATCACGAAAACACTTCACACAAGTATTAAATGATCTTGTTTAGATGCGTGAAAATGCAAGTTTGTTGTCCTTTTTACCCAATGAAGTATGTAATTTGTTGTTCTTTTTATAGCCCAAATTGAAGTGTTTTGATTGTTTGTTTGGCACACAAAAGAAAGTATATTTTAGAGCACCAAAAGTAAATGTTATGATCACACACTTCAATCAAGGAGTTGTGGTTAATTTTAAACACCAAATTGAAATGTTTGTTCAAGACATGGCAAAAAGGGTTCTTTTTAGTTTCCAAATTGAAGTGTTTTGCTAACTAATTAACAAACCATCCTGCAAAAGATTTCGTTAGTACCCGCAGCACCTACAACAAACAGAAAAAATAGCGCTAAAACAGATATATACAGGCGCCACTGCGAGCAGAACAACCCGACTTACGTGAAAATAGCGCTGAAACAGTTGATGGCGCTAATAAAGAACTAAGATAGCGCTAATTAAAAAAAGGCGTAAATACAGAGGATAGCGCTAATAAACTCTAATTTAGGCACTAATACAGAGAATGACGATAATGTAAAATAGTAAAGGCGCCACTGCGCGGTGTTTCTGAAACTGTGGAGAAAACACCGATGGCGCTAATCTGAAGGATAGCGCCAAAACGCGGAACCGAATCTTTTTGCTCGTTTCTCTCAAAAATTCACCATAACCTCCCTCTGTAATTCCTGATTTTCCTGCAAAACAGAGAACAGAAAACACCAAAAAACAACAGGAAGATCGAAAAACGCACGTGAGTGTGGTTAGCCTATAAAATAGGATCGCGCAGAAATAGCGCTAAAACAGATATAGCACTGAAAGACGGCAATAATAGCGTTGCTGCGACTGTTGAATGGCACTGAACCTGCAAAATGTCAAAAACTAACACACAAACTCACAAGCAAAGGTTAGATTGGACCTTGTGGGTCCCACCGGGCGTGCCAATGTAGATTAGAGAAATGCAATAAGGTAAAAGCAAAACCAAATGTAAACAAAACACAAGATTATACCTCATGCAAAACCTAATCCCATCAAGGGAAAGAGGAGCCCTTGCACCCAAGAGAGGCTCCCAAGACCAAGATTGTCCCTAGACCATTGATTCAAATGTGAAATGCCTTCTCAAATGTGCAACTCACTATAAGCTCAAGTGTGATTTTGGCATGGTAACTTTGCATGAAAATGACTTGTGAGAGGTTGTATTTATAGACTTTTGAAGAGGATTTTGATCCAAGGGTGGAGATTGATTGGAGAGATCAATGGTGGAGGATGAAAGTGAGGTGGAGGGCCTAGATTTGATTTTGGAAGATGGAGGGCTAGGAATAAAAGTAAATCTTTTATTCATTTTTGGGAAAGGGGTGAATAAATGACGTTTGGTGAGATGGATTATTTGTGAATTAAAAATTCACAAAGGGAGGGGTAAAATGAATTAAAAATTCATTTTGGGGAAGAGAGTTATGACATGTGTAAGAGGAGTAATGTGATGTGTGATTTATTTGAATTTTAAATTTGAGGAATGTGGAGAGAAGTGCTAATGGGGATTTGACTTTCTTAATTAGGGTGATTAACCTAATTAATATGGCTAGAATAAATTAGTAGAGGGATTAGAGGGGGGATAAGATTAATTAATTAGTGATTTAATTAATTAATCCTAAGGCTAGGATGGGATAGGCTAGAGTAGGCAATTAAATAATAGCTATTTAATTGTCTAGGGTAGGGATAGGCTAATTAGTAGGCTGGATTAATTAGTTAACATGGTTTTAACTAATTAATTGGATTTAGGGAAAATGGGGATTTGATTTAATAAATTTTGCATATTTATTAAATCATTTGGCTAATGTTTGGACTATTGAATTAATAAAATTAATTCAATTTTGGGATAAAATGGTGTGGATTTGGAAAATGAACGGGGTGATTAATTAAATAAAAATTTAATTAATTAGTTGGAAAGGGAATTGGTAAGTTTAGGGGTGTCGGGAATCAGTTTGGTGGTCGAGACATTTTTAGGTGTCTACACTAATCTCTAGTTTTTAAAGAGAAAATATCTATGGTTTTAATGAATTTATGGAAGAAGTGTAAGGTAGAGAACCCTCTAAAATTATTAGTAATAGGTTTTATTTGTAGTCAGCTTGTAAATAAATGTCTTTTTGATGTGAATTTGTAGTCATCTTGTAATCATAAGATTTGAGTTCTAGTTGTCAAGATTCTGCGTGTAAACTTTTTGTGAAGAGAAAAACGTTGCAATGTCTTTTTTTGTTTTTCATAGTGCATCTTAATGAAAAGCGAGTGTATTAACAAGATAATTTCAACAATATTGTCTTGGTGTACAGCTGCTATGTGACTATTTCCATTGTTGTGTATTACAGGATCCAGAGGAGGCCATGGAGAGAGGAAGTGGATGGCGTAGAACTACTAAATCGCAGAGAGGAAAGTGAGTGGAAATAGATATGACAACGAAATCTACAAATACAATAGAGGTAAGAAGAGAAAGCAACCTCAACCAAAGGTGGAAGGTGTTTATGAATTCACAAATGCTACAACATAGGGGAGATAAAGTTATTTTTTTATCCATGAGGCCTCTGAGGTCAAACTTATTGGTTGAAAATGCACAGGAATGGTGATTAAATGTGATTCTATGATCAAGGGAAAAGTTTGAAAATTAGGATGGCCAAAACATGATATCAATATGTCAAATATATGACTAAAGTGAGGTTTTGTGTTGGATAGCATATTCATTGAAATGATATAATTGGTGTACTAAACATTATTTACTATTTTGTGTATTATAGGGGCCAAACGAGGCAATGACAACAGATCGTGTCATATCAAATGAGCACACAACAGATGAAGCAAGACATCAGGTACTCAAATTTTGACTTAACTTAGGAAAAAATGATCTAATGGCATTTTGTGATAAGTCCATCTTTTTTCACAGTATTATTGAAATTTATAATGTATTATCCAATCTTGACATAAATTAATGCATGTTGCTGATTATTTTAGATGGAGATTGGAGCAAATGCAGAGCCTGAGCGTTCAACTAGAAAAATAACAAGATATGGATGTGGAAGTGGACCTAAAACTATTAAATCACGTAGAGGATAGTGGGTGGAAGAGGATATGACAATGGATCCTGCAGACACAACAAATGATTGCACTGAACAAGAGGTTAGTCAGGATTATAGTACATGGGATGAATATTTTGAGAAAATTGTTGTTTGTGGATGTTCTGTATGTCGTGGAAAAAAAAATTCAATTGAGCGATTGTACAAAGACATTACATATATGATGAGCTTCCAATCGGTAGTATGCCTCCTACAATCAATTCAAATCCAATAGGAATTGTGGTAAGGAATTTTCCAATTTGATATAAATAACATGTATACTTCATTTAAACATTGTTTTATTTTAAATAACTAATTTTTTTCTTTAAGGATACTTGCAAGATAAAATTCTTCGTTTAAAGTTTCCTGGATCACCAACTTCCAACCTAGAGGGCAATGATCATTTATCAGATGATACATCTAACAAAAATATGTGCCAATATACCAACTCAGAAGATGAGGAATTGATGAAAACAAGTAATAGAACAAGAACCGGTTTAAAGATGCATAATTTGCTTAAAGACAAGGGGAAGGTGGACTACATACCTTATGAGAATGAATGTGAGAGAGATGATGACTTGCCCCTAAGTTTAAGATCAATTTACAAAGAGACATTTGATCGTCGACTATATTGCGCTTGGCCTAGTGATCAACAACTACCTAGAGTGTACGAGGTGTTTCAATTTTGGGGATATACCTACATGATGTATGACCCTCCAATATTCATGGAGTGAATCTAGGCCTCTTTATTGTCCAAAATGTACATGTGGGATCTAAACATAGAAACAATTTAGAACAAACCACTAGGAGATTAATGTCATATTATGGTCCATCATAATACAGTGGTGAATGGAGAAGGCTAGCAAAAGATAAGCCTAGCATGTCAGCATATGGTCTAAATTTGAATATGTATACACATCATCTCCAATTGGAAAGAGGAAAAGAAATGAATAGAGGTCATCTTATGTATATAGATGGATGTGCAAACACACACAAAAATATTGCAGGATTTATAAATAGTAGTAAGGGAAGGGACCCTACTGTAAGACCAAATTGTCAATTTGTTGAGGTTATAAATGATAAAGATGGAGATATAGAAAGAGAGGTTGATAGATTGATAATGGTTGAGGCTATTATGGACCTTACCATTGGGGTTGAGTTATTGATTGATTACCCCTTTTTAAAACGCACTCTTACATGAAAGAAAAGGGAAGAACAAGGTCTCCCTAAGGATGTTCTTAAGGGCAGAAAACTAAAAAATAATAAATGAGTGTGGACTGATGTTTTATAAATTATGTTGTCAAACTTGAGTTTTATTTAAATTATTGTATAAAAAAGGTAGTCTATAAAATAATGTTCCATTATTCAATTGATGTATATATGTTCATATAATTTATATTTTTATTTTTTAAGCCATATTTGATTATATTTCTTTGAAATTGATACATTTATGATTTATCCAATTGTTGCCAAACATTAAATAATGCTTTTTTTTTTTTAGGTAGAAGATGTTGATGAAATACATATTAATACCCAAGATCCAATTGGTTTATTAAGATTTGGACAGGATGATCCAAACCATCCTTTAAACTAGACTAGGGTGAAAAGAACAACATTGAAGAGAATACTACAAGCTAAGAAATTTGAAGAGCTAATGAGATCTGCATACATTGCTGACATGCCACCTAGGCTTCATGATGATGATCATGATAGTGAAAATGCAGTTTATGAAGAAGGATTGAATGAAATACTTACAAGTTTCTTTGGGGATGGAAACAATGATGACAATAATGATCATATGGTTGATAGTAGGGGTAATTACCACCAACGTAATGTTGATGATAACAACCTGAAAGACTCCATCAAGCAAGCAGCAAAGACACTCGTGTTCAAATTAGGTGCAAGTAGAACCTCAAAACTAGTATGCACATTGATATTATTAGAAATCAAGTCACTATTTAGTTGGTCAGACAAAGGATTCACTACCCTACCGAAGTGAGCTAAAATCTATTTCTTACTTTGCATTGTCAATTTGTGTACATAATTCCTAAACATTCATCAACTTCATTTATATTTCTTTAAGGGGATTTTAAAACCATATATTGTATATAAACAGTCCTAATATAGATTGACATATCAAACATGTTCATCATAATTCAAACATTCAATTAATTTTTAAATCTCTGGCAATCTTACAGGGCACTAAAAACTAAAATATTCCCTGAAGAGAATGTGTTGCCATCAACTTGTAGAGAGGCGCGTTTGTTGTTGGTTGAGTTGGGGATTGAATATAAGCAAATTCATTCATGTAAAAATGATTGCATTTTATATAGAGATGAATATCAAAACAAGGTAGAATGCCCTGTAAGCAAAGAGAAGAGATATTGTATAGATGTACAAGGTCCTACAGTTCCAAAGAAGGTCTTATGTCACATGCCAATTATACCTAGTCATCCCACAATAGTGGGTTACACTTTTTAGCCAAAGTTGACATTGAAATGAACATTTTGAAAAAAACTTCACTTTCGAACACCTATAGTTGCTAAATCGTGAGGAATTTGAAGATGATGTAAACTAATGATTTGTCACATTTTGTCTATATATTCTAAATATATATTTTTAAATTTTTTGGAATCAAATTATATTTCCTTTTCCATCTCCTTCAATAACTAGTTTCTACAGTAAACAACATTTTTAAAGAGTGACGTGTACTGTGTAAAACATAACTTTATTTCTATGAAGGATAAAATTCTAATTGTTTCAAATTTAGATTTTTTACTATGATATTTAGAGGATACATTTGGTTTCATAATATTTTATTGAATATTTTTCTTTTAATTAATTTTTGAAGTTAAACCAATTACAATTTAGACATAGATGTACTCTGTAAAGGATAACTTTTCTTGTATGTATCAGAATTCAAATTTTCTTTTTTTGTTGGAATAACGATATCAATACCTAGAGGACACATTTTTTTTAGAATTTTTTTCTTTATTTTCCTATTTTTTCGTATGTATGAAACAGAGACCTTGATGTTCATTAAAAAACCTACATTCACAAGAAATAAAAATGAATATAATAATCAAATTAAATATATTTAAAATTATGCTTTTTGGGAAGCTTATAATAAGGATTACATACTTACAAAACATAAAAATTTAAATGAATTTATTTGATCCCCAAAAAGGTAAATCAAAAGTGGTTTTTTATCAGCATTTTGATAGGTGTAGACGAGACTCCATGACAGGTATGGTTTAAAACTAGTGGGCTTCTATCCAAATGGGTTTGATCTAAGGGGGTTTGATCAAACCCTATTCAATTACAATCCTTTAAATGGAACCTTTCAAAGCTTAAATCATTATATTTTATAAAAATATGTGATTTCAGCAAAAATCAGGATGTCCCAGAAAGTGTAACCCATTATTGTGGCAACACCAGATAGACTTCAATGAATGTTTCATTGCAAGTCACTTGCACAATTGATAGACTGGCATGCAAAGAACATGAGTAAAGATGGATTCATGCAAATTCTGGTTTACTCGAAAGCAATGAAACACATAGAGGAAAAATGGCCAAGAAAATTCAAAGATGAACCCCGTAGTATCAGGTTTGGTCTTGCAATTGATGGAGTGTGCCCATTCCCTTAACTGAGCTCAAATTATAGTGTTTGGCTAGTCCGATTGATAGTATACAATATTCCCCCATGGATGAGTGTTAGAAAGGAGCATCTTATGTTGACTCTCATTGTTCCAAGAAAAAATCAAGTTAAAAACATGGAAGTTTATCTTGAGCCTTTTATTGATGAGATGCAACTTCTATGGAAAGGCACAAGAATGTATGACATATCACGTCCTCCATCAAATAGATCCTTCATGTTGTATGGTGTGCTATGTTGGACTATTCATGATTTCCCAAGACTTGGTGTTTGTTTTGGTAAGATAAAATATTTACGTAATTACACTCATAATTTATTTTCATCCCAACTTTCATATTAGTTTTATACTTTTTTTCTATGTTATTAACATTACTTATTGAATTGCAGGGCTTCAAACAAAGGGGATATTTGCATGTCCAAGATGTGTAGAACAATTTCAAGGGTGGTATTCTAAAGATCTACATAAATTTATTTACGCAAACAACATGGTTTTTCTACCACTAGATCATAAGTTTAGAAATCACCCAAAGAATCAAATTGATGGAAAAGTTGAAAATAGAGGCCCTCCCATGATTCTGGGTCCAGGTGATTGGCTTAAGAAGTATGAAGATGCTAAATTGAAAGCTTGGGAGGATTTTTTTGATCAAGGCGATTTGATTGAAGAACCAGAACAAGTTGTAGTTAATATGCCGAAGGAATGAAAAGGAAATCCATATTTTATGAGCTCCCTTACTGGAAGGATCTATTAATATCTCACCTATCAGATCCTATGCACATCTTCAAAAATGTCCTAGATTCTATTGTTCGACATATATTAGGCAAAGAGAAGGACACCTTGTCTTCAAGGAGAGATATTGTTCTTTTGCATACCAAAATTGATAGAAAACATTTGTGGCCAAACAAAGAAAATGAAACATATGCAGAAGCTCCATGGATTTCAGAAAAAAAGAGCTAGGCCAACTAAAAAATGTCATCTATTCAATAAGGACACCTATTGGCTATGGGTCATCATTGGTTAAAGATTTTATAGTTGATGGACGTATCACATGATTTAATACACATGATTTTCATATATATCATCATTTAACATTTACTGGTAACATTGATTAAGTACTAAATATATTTTGATATTTTGTTGTGTGAGAAAAAATTACTAATGACCTTTTCATAAATGTGTTTGATAGCATATCATGCCATTGGCAATTAGGGGTGATTCCTTTCTTACAGTTGACTTAAGGAATGACATAAGTCGATTATCAACATTTACAAGTTATGTTGTTATATGAAATGTTCATGTGTGAGAGACATAGAGATATTATATTGAATTTTAATTTTTTACTAAAGGTTCATACTAATTTACTATTCTTATATTAGGTGGGTGACCTCTAAGGAGATCCATGAATGTGAAGTGCCAAAATGGAAGAAGGAAATTGTAGAAATTGTATGTGTATTTGAGAAAGAGCTCCCTATAAGTTTCATGGATCTACAAGTCCATTTACTTATACACCTAGTCGATGACATTGAATTGGCAGGTGTCATATCAACAAGGTGGATGTTTTTCTTTGAGAGGTATATGAAAACTCTAAAAAGATATGTCCAACAAAAGGCACATCCAGAGGGTTGCATGACTGAAGGGTATGTATTAAATGAAGCATTTTTCTTCCTGTGTGAATTCCTTGGTAAGGATTTTGAAGATGGGCCACACTTTTGGGATGAAGAATGAGCATCAGATATTATTGATGGAAAAAAACCACAATCTAATGGTGTTCAAGTAGAAATTAGTAAGTAAATTAATGATTAGTGTGGTTGTTTTTGCAATCATTAATTTACTTTGTAATTTATTTGTCAAATTAACAACATGACATTTAGAGTTTGAAATAAACATGTTGACATGTAATAGGTGTAGACGAAAGTTCTATACTCAACAAGTTCATTATGTACCACATGGACTTTATGAACAAATGGATTGATCTGTATGATAAAAAGAGAGAAGTGTTAGAAGTAAGGAGATAGTTTAAGAGATTGAACCCAAGGAATACTCCACTTCCCACTGATCTACTTGGGAAATGGGGCAAAGATTACATGCTAGAATGGGTTACTGAACAAATTCAAAATCAAATAGAAGATGTAGGTATAGATTCAAACATAACAAAAGATGAAATCAACATGTTTAGAGGATGTGAAAGAAAGGTACATTTGAAATTTTACAAAATATTGTTTCCTTATAGTTTTGACACTATTAACTATTTTATTATTCGTCATTATATTTGTTTTCATTGAAATAAATAGTCTTTCACAAGCGAGGAAATATCCAGCAATGTGGGCATATGGTCAACATTATCGTGTAGAAAGTGTAGATGTAAAGAGATGATCCTTCGATTGTGGCATCATGGTTGACTTCAAGCAATCTAGTCGATCAAGCTCAACAGATAAGAATATAATTGAAGGGAATCTACAATATGTTGGGAAAATACAAGAAATTATTGAGTTGGATTACTGCTCTTTTAAATGCTATAATTTTAAGTGTAGATGGTATGAAGCATTTGAGATGACATGAAGACATGATACCCATAGTAGATTTTTTTCTATAGATTCATCATGGTTCCTACTGGAGGATAAGGAGCCTTATGTTCTACCAATTCATTGTGAGCAGGTATTTCTTTAACTCAAACAAGAAGTGGTAGTTATCATTAATCTATTAATTCATAGTTTATTGTGAATATATACATGTGTTTACTAATCAATAAAATTATTATAACATACGTCTAATATATGTATGTCATTCATGTGCAGGTATTTTTCTATGAAGAAATTTTGGACCCGAAATGGATATTTGTTATACATTATGATCCAAGATTAAGGCATGTATTTGATGATTCATTAGTGGATACTAAGCAAAACAATGATGGCCAACAAAATGAGAGAGAGGGATTAGAGAACATTGAAGAAATTGACATTCATGATGATGTTGAAGATGGTTATGTTCAAGGACAAGAAGACAACAATCCAGAGTTAGATGATGTTATGGAAGACAACAATATGGATGGCATAGAAAATGATGATCCAAATACATCTGGTAACAATATAGATGGTCTACAGTCAAATTTCAATGATGATGAAGATGATGGAGGTCAAGATAAGGATGATAATAATATTAAATACATGATAGAACATATGAACATTGACAATGATACATTGTATGACATTGTAGTAGACAATAATGTTAATGACCAAGACTTCTAAATTTTCAAAATTATTTGCAATCCATGTTTTGAAAAGAATGATTCTTATGGCTTAAACTTTGAAATGCTTCAGTAATATTATTTGTGTCGATACAAATTACCTATTTCAATATCCTTAAATTTTTCAATATTTGGTATGAATTGTTGGCAAAAAAAATTAGGATTACTTGGATGCTTCTTCCATTCATTTTGTATCAACATATGTTTGTAAAGACACAAAAGTTAATAAAATATTAATGCACGTAACTCACAATTATTTAAATAAGCAACTCTATATTATTTTAAAATAGTTTCCAATTTTATGTTGAACATAATTTTGAACATGTAACTGAAAACATCCACAGTAAATGCTTTACTGTATCAGTATATTCATTCACATAAACATAGTATTGAGGCTCAATAACTAATATTCATTCAAATATAAGAAGAAATAAGTATGGAAAACATAAGAAAAATATAGAATGATAACATAGTCATGGAGAATCTCTGATAATAAAATATTCTATTTCATTCATAAGCTCAAAAGTTACACCAGCAGAGTTTTGGTACACCTTTCTACTCATACATTTATTATTATTTTTATCAAAGTTTATATAGAGATTACATAATATCAACCATAATCCCTAAGCCATTAACCATTAAACTACCTAACCCCTAAGCCCCAAATCCCTTATCTTTTGACCCGTAATCCCTTAAACCCTAACCCCTAATCACTTAACCCTTAATCCCTGCTAGATCAGAACAATTAGGTGCTAAATTAGGCGCTAAAGCAGGCTCTAAAGTAGGTGCTAAATTAGGCGTTAAATTAGGCACTAATGTAGGTGCTAATTTAGGCGCTAATCTGGGTGCTAATTTGGGTGCTAATTTAGGTGCTAATTTGCACCTAATTCAACACCTACTTGTTCTAATCGGCGCAAAAAATACCAAAAATATTGCCATCCCAATAAATAGTGCTGACTTTTTCAAAAAATTGGAGAAAATTACATTAAAACAGTTGGTGGAAGCAAAAAATGGAGCAAAAAAGGGAGCTAATCACAGGGATTTGTTGTAGTGATAATTGAATTGAATTTTTTCTTTAATTGATAGTTTAGAGTTTATAGTTGATTATAGTGATTTAGAGCTTAATTGAATTTATTATGATTTTGTACATGTAAGCTTACATTGGACTTGTCATTTTTCATACAAGAACTCTTAGTTGGTCCACCCATGATGATTCCTTCTTAGTTGATGCCAGAGGCCTCATTAGTGGTATATGTTTGTTTTGTCATGAAATAAAACTAGTTAAAGGGACTGACCTATCAACTAAACCAAGAAACATGTCACTAAAGATTTTAATCGCTAAAAGGACCATTAGTCATACCATGCCAACAAGGATGTTACCTTGCATGAAAGTGGTTGTTTTGTAGCACTAAGATAATCTTATTATCTTTTAGATATATTAATGAGTCAAATATTATTAAAATCACTTTAAAGAAAGTCATGAAAATCAAGTGGGCTATCATGGGATTAATAATGTACATCTCAATTTTTGACAACTTCAAACCATTTGACCATGCCAACAATGAATACATTCTTGTAAAATGTCTCAATTATGTTTAGTGTAAGGGTAATAGTAGACATTTTTTGTTCTATGCCTCGTGGGACCTAAATGATGATGCCAATACATTAGGGTGGGTGGGTGAATGCTAGAAAAGACCTCATTTCATTCCCTAGATGTCTTGATCCTTTTGAGCTACATCAGACTGAGAAAGTTCCTTAAGAGCCCTAAGAGCAAAAAGGTGTCAAACTTTGACGTAGTGATTCTCATGAATCCATGGAACCTAGGAATTTGTTTTGTTTGAACCTACAAGTGGATGTCAAGTCCATTTACAATAACCTATCTCAGTTTCCAACAAATCCAAACTATTTGAATATGCTGACAATGAATGTATTCTTGCAAAATGTTTGAATTACATTTACTGTTAAGGTGCAAATAGTCAATTTTTTTGTTTTGCACCTCATGGGAAGAACCGATAGTGCCAACATGTTGGGGTGGGTAGGTGAATTCTAGTGAATGCCTCATTTTATTCCCTAGGTGTCCCAATCCTTTTGGGCTACATCAAACTGAGAAAGTCTCTTGAGAGCCCTAAGAGCAAAAAGGTGTTAAACTTTGACATAGTAATTCTTGAAATTTGTGGCACCTAGGACTATTCTATTTGCACCTACAAGTGGAGGTTGAGTCCATGTACAATAATCTATCTCAATTTCAAACAAATCCAAATTGTTTGACTATGCCAACAATGAATGCATTCTTACAAAATGCTTAAATAACATTTAGTGTAAGGGCGCTGGAATAGTCATATTTTTAATTTTGTATGTTGTGGGACTAAATTGACGATGCCGACATTTCACTCGATGTAAGTGTGAATGCTAGTGGAGGCCTCATGTTTCATTCTCCAGGTGTCCCAATCCTTTCGAGCTACATTAGATTGAGAAAGTCTCTTAAGAGCTCTAAGAGAAAAAAGGTGTCAACTTTGGTGCAATAATTCTCATAATCTATGGCACCTAGGAATGTTCTATTTGCACCTATAGGTGGATGATAGGTCTATCTACAATAACCTATCTCAAGTTCCAACAACTCTAAACCATTTGACCATGTTGACAATAAAATGCATTCTTGCAAAATGCTTGAATTACATTCAGTGTAAGGGTGCCAATAGTCATATTTTCTATTGCACACCTTGTGGGACCAAATCAATGGTTCCA
The DNA here is from genome assembly GCA_027924645.1 of Cunninghamia lanceolata. Lineage (NCBI taxonomy): Eukaryota > Viridiplantae > Streptophyta > Pinopsida > Cupressales > Cupressaceae > Cunninghamia > Cunninghamia lanceolata. The sequence continues at coordinate 1,662,629 of BSBN01000076.1, forward strand.
ACATGTTGGTGATAGTGGAATTATTGGAGTGCTATCCTAACGATACCTTGTTAATCTTGTGAATTTATGATAGTCTTTCTTATCATCTACTACTTGTTTAGTGGGCCATACATGTGAATGTTTTGGCCTTCAACATACTTTTAAAAAAGAGCACTTTTGTACATCCTATACAAAACCAACTTTTATCATCTAGGTGTTAAATTAAATTACATATTTACAAACTAGAAATAAAATCTCAGATGTCATATTTTTAGACCATGTTAATATTCTATGTATAAGTGCTTCAATTTTACCCCAACTATGACAAAATTTGATTTTCAAGAAAAAAGTTACCACTTTTTAGCCAAAAAGTGAACCCATTGATCCTAGTATTAAAATGGTTTGCACTAAGATTTTGATCCTTAAATTGAGAATTTAGTGTTAATAAATCCTCAAATCCCTCTACTATTTTGAATTTTAGATAAAACAAGTTAGAATCATCTTTCACAACTTGGTGCAGTCACGGTTAGGAGGGCCGACAAAGTGAACTGTCCAGGCCATACAGCTAGAGTAAACACAACAAAAATAACTCAAAGATATAAAGAAAATGCAAATTCAGTCATTCAGTATATCATAGAATTCAAATACAAATTGGATGGCAACATGCGGGCTTACAATTAGGGCTCACAGGCCTTATTACAGAATTTTAGAGTATGTACAAGATATGGCTTTGAAGCCCCTTCACACAAAATTCAAACTCTCAACTATGACCTAATGAACAACTATCAATCACTACTTTCCTAGGCATCTATTACATCAATTTATATCATCTCCAGAACATAAGATTCCTTCGCGTCGGCCAAGGAAGATCACAAACTCCAATGAAGAGTTGTAACATGTGTACATGGATAGGTCAGACCTAAATGAATAGAACTCCTCCGCAAATGAATGGAATGATGTGCAGATCTCAAGGAAGATCGGCCATGAACCAAATAACATTGAATGATGTGTCTCTTAGCTCAACAAATCCTAAAATGCCCTGCAAGTGTGTGTAATCTTTTTAAATGAAAATTTTAAAAATTATAAAGTTTTAACACTTTAATAAATGAAATTTAAATTAGGTACAAATTTAAAAATTAAATAAATTTTTAAAAAATAATTTGAGAAATTTAACTTTACATTTTTAAATATATCAAATATATCATTTAAATATCAACTGATTTATATAAAATTTATATCAATTTATAATATAATACTAGTTATATATCAATTTTATTACATTTTAGATCAAAGTTTATACAAAATTTGGATCATAAAATTGATATAATTTTTATACAAATTTTGATGCAAATTGATACTTTTTTGTTTATATACTTGGGTTAGACACAAAAAATGAGCATTAAAAGCCTAGGTTCATTGTATAAATGAGCTCACTAGATCTATCCAAATTTGAAATATCCATCCTAATCTTATCATTTAGAGATCTAGCTAACTAAAATAAAATCTTCAATCTAGAGGTAACCTCACACAATAGAACACATGATGCCCCTCCTCACCAACTTCAAGTGCCATCAAATCTTGACGAAAGAAAAGACTTACACTAATTACACTAATATCTATCCAAGAGTTGAATTAGGTTATAACATGATAAATTATTTCCATACAATCACTTGAGACCTACATAGAAAATGATAATCCATCATTCAATAGTACCCTCTAAGACCTTCTATGCAAAAAGAAGCCTACCCACACAAAATTCCCTATCAAGCCTTGAAGCATACAACACCATCACAACAAAAAACCTAGATTACCAAAAAGAAACCATATATATATAGGGAAGGGCAAATGACCACAACCCTTCCTCCAATATGTATGCAATCAATGATAATGTTTCTAGTCTTGTGGGGGTGGCCTGGCAAATTATGCATGCCTAACTAAGGCCCCATGATAAGCTTTACACTTAACATATTTTTCTAGTTTTGTGGGTAGAGGGACCTCAACTAGGTCATCCTCCCCCTCATAGTAAATTTAATTATTAAACTTACTTTCCAATAATAGTTTGAGATTACATGTCTTTGTTATTTCTTCCATGCCTTTGTATATCTTAGTTTTTTCTTATTTTCAAATAATGGAAATACTTAATATAATAGTTAACTAAGATCATAGACTTGTCAATGATACCTTTAATGTCATCATAGAGAAGATAAATACCTATAACAAAGGAGAACATGGCCACATAACTAATTGATTGAGCCACATAAAACATTTTTGAACTTCCCAAGGATAGTCTAGGATCTAGTAGCAACTTGGTTAGGGATTCTTTAATGCCCACACATGAAGCCTCATCCATTTCCTTGGCCAATTCCTTGATACATAGAACTAGGAGTAGAGATCAAGATTTGTAGTCTCCCTTTCTAGAAATATATGAAATTCTCCACCATCTTGGTGCTCTCCACCCTCTCCTTTTACCTCTTACCCTTCTATTTTGATGCCTCCACCCTACAATCCTAGCATTTCCTCTTACCTAAGCCACGTCCAAAGGCCATTGCACCAAGACCAAATCTCTCACCAATAATAAAGAGGGAAAAAAATCACCATTCTAGATAGAGCATAGCCACACAAAAAATTGGTGAGCCATAGCGAGCAGATATTATTGTGTCCTAAAATATGTTACTAAGAGCTTAATCCAACCTATCAAGCAAGGCTCTTAGTCAATGTGCTTCATGTCATCATGCAAAAAAATTATTGTTGTCCCTTGTGATGCAAGATCCAATCTATAGGACCATTTTATGTCACATGATTTAAAGAACCACTACCATATTGCCCACTTCTATAATGTGACCTATGGGACTATTTTATAATTATTTTTATTTTTAATAACAATGGAGTTTCTTCCATTCAAATATTGCCTACTATTATAATGCATACACAAAAATATTCATTTATAATTTTAGATGTCTCTTGGGACTTCCAGTGTGATACCATTAGTGATAGTTTCAAAGTGATCTAGTTTTTAATATAAGAATAGAAGGTGCTTCATAAAAAATTCCCTTCTTCTATTGTAACATTAAAAATGTAGTCATTATAAAGATTTAAATTAATGTATAAATGTGTGTTTTCTTATAATCATGAAGTTGTCAAATGCATTTGCATGAGATGAAGAATTAAAGTTAATCATTCTAGATTGTTTCCAAAAAAAGTATTTTTCTTACTTTCCTTTTATACAAACATGTATGTTTTGATGAAAGTAGATTGTCATTGATGTCAAAAAGGTGTTGGTATTGACAAGAGTTGTTCATATACTTCAGGTTGATATGTTGCTTCAAGGCTAAGTTAGGAAATACTAACTTATTTGATCAGTTTGTGTATATTCTTGATATTCACAAGACTGCAGAATCATAATCATCAATCAGGATAAGTATGATACAATGCATATGTTTTATGATACAAGGTTGCTAATAAAGTTCATCTTGTCTGCTTGATCAAAGTGAGGCATTAATGTTGACATAGGCATTAATGTTTATTAATGGCTGAATCAATGGTTATCATTGTGAATTGAGCATTTCACTTATTCTACTATGTTAGGATTTTGTTATCAAAATGCCTAAAATATTAAAATCCTAACTATAAGCTCTAAGTGTATACAAAGAGATTAAATGTCATAAAGTATGCAGTTTATGTTATAAAGTAATGTTGACCTGTAAGAGCAGGTTATACTACATAGAGCAACCTACTAGAGGGTTTTAATTCATGGCACCTATCCGCCCCTTCATATTCTATTTACCATTTGAATTTGGTTGAATATCCTTATTTAAGTTATGGAGAGCTTGATTTTAAAAAAGCATGGAATATCATTTATATTAGAAAGTCTTATTTAAAGGGGAGCATGAAAAGGTTTCCAATGAATTTTTATAAAGTTTTTTATAAAGCTTTAAATATAAAGCATTTTTTTTTAAAGAATTGAATATGCTTTAAGAGGGGAACGTGAATAAGCCATTTCATGGCTTTATTTAAAATATTTTTTATGAGCTTTTAAAATGTTTTTTTGTGCTATTTTCTAGGGGGCACATTTCAAGGAGAGCTCTAAGGAGATTTTGGAAGATTTTAAGGAGATATTTTTTGGAATGAAAGATTTATTTCTAGTTTTTTGTGGCATGGAAGCTAAGAAGGTGGAGGATATTAAAATGTTTTTTTGGGATTTATTTTGTGAGTTTTCAACTCATTTTTTTTGGAGATGGTATTTTTTAATGAAGAAGTTGATTTTGTGCAGAGAAGAAAATGATGAATGATTTTTTTGTGAAGAGAGGATTTTTATGAAAGAGATTTTATTCATTTTCTAAGGGCAAATATTTATGTGAGAAGATTATATCTTTGAAAAGATGATGAGATTGATTTTTATTGAAGATTTTTTTTTTGATGTGGAGAGGATTTTTTAATGAAGAATATGAAGTCTTTTGTTGTAGATTGAAGAATTTTTTTAAGAAGACAGAGATTTTTTATAGATTATGAAGGGTCAAGATAATAAAATGGCAAGAGAGATTAACAAAATATAGAGAAGATTTTCATATTGGAATGATGGACGGAAATTGTTTTGCAAAGATTGATTTTATTTTTGCACATGAATATGAAAATATTTTTGTAGATGATTTTTACAGATTGAAAAATCTTGTTGAAAGGAAATGGAAAGACAATTGAAGAAGATGAATATGTAGAGGAGAGGAACTTCAAGAGATTTTTTTTTATAATTTTTTTGTAGGTGCTCTGTGAAAGAATGGGATTACAGGAATATGAAAAGACATTCAATCTTTATATAATGGTTTTTGCAGAGGTTTGAATATAAATTTTGAGAGTGGTCTAATATGCAGTGAAGACATTTTTTGAAGAATCATTTGAAAAGAAAGTACACATGATATTGTGAGATCATGTTTATGTAGGAATGAATCAAACAAGAATGAAGACTTTATACCAAGAGAACTTACAGATTGAATCATGAAGACAATATGCTGTTGATTATGTTTCTAGAGAATTGGTTGTGAATTGGTAAAGAGGCTGAAATTTAGATTGGTGCAAATCAGATTGTGTTGCAATCATTTCTTGCACACCTTGTCCTATTGTTTTGATGATGGTGATTGCATTTGCCAGTGAGGCTTACCTAGTCAATAAGACCTTCATGTAACTAGTGAGGTTTTGAATAAGCCAGTGAGGCAGTTTCAGAGTGGTTTTTATTCCCCTTGAGGGTTTTCCACTCATCATATCTTGAGTTATATTTTTTATGCGTCTTCATGATCTATGTTTAATATGCATAATTTTATCTTTCTCTCTTTATCCTGTAAGTCAAAATGATTAAAATTGTAAAATTTATACAACACTAATTCACCCCGCTCTCAATGTTGTTCTAGACTCCAACAAGTGGTATCAGAGCAAAGTTTCCTTTTTGAAGTCTAATAGGCTCAGGTAGGTCCTGGTAGTGGAGTAAAATGGGTAGGAAGAATAGAATTAAGGTCTCAAATAGAGAAAAGAAAGATGCTGATCAAAAGATGGTAAGACAAGCCTCAGTTAAGCCTAGCAATGATTTGTTGCATATGGCACCCCTGATAATTGATACAAAGAATGGTCCAGTAATTGAGAATTTTGATAAAAAGGAAGAAATTATTGTGAATGATGAAGAAAAAAGCCTCTTTGTGGATGAATTTGATTGTGAAGTTGATTTTTAAGGAGAGCTTAGATATGTGTCCTGGATACAATCAAGCAACTTAGTAAAGAAAACAGGAGATTAAAAGACTGGCTTAAACAAGAGAAAGAATTCAAGGAAAAAGTTGTTTTAGATCTTGAAGAGGCAAGAAATCTGGTTATGAACTTGAGAAGTCAAGTTGGTGAATCAGACAAATTAATTATCAATTTGAAGGTTGAGGTTGAAGAAGTTAAGAGGATAGCTGAAGTTACAAAGTTTGAGTTGGAAGCTAAGACAATTAAATGTCAAAATCTTGAAGGAGAGATAGTCTCTTTAAGAAAAGATCTTGAGGATGTTAAAAAGCACTTGGAAAACAATTTGAAATTTGGAGAGAGCACAAGTAAGTTATATGAAATGTTGGGTAAACAAAAACTACATGGAGACACTACTAGACTTGGTTATGAAAAGAGTCTCTCCTCTAATGTTAGAGAGAATCCTAGAAGAAAAATTGATCATCCTGCTACTCCTGAAAGAAAAGTGAACAATCGAAGAAGAAGAATTGCTCCTATAAGACAAGCATACATGTACAGGTATAACTATTTATTTAATGGTTATTGTTATACTTGTAATCAATTTAGACATAAATAAGTTAATTGCAAAAGAAATCATTTTGCTTCAATTAGGAATGCTAATATTGTTTGTTTCATGTGCAATTCTCCTGGTCACAAAGCATATAGTTGTAAAAGGTTTGGAAGAATAGATTTATCTAGTTTGATAGATTGGAAAAATAACAAGGTTGAAAAGCTTTGGATAAAGAAATCTGAACAGAAGCAAGAACCTAAGAAAGTTTGGAGGCAAAAATAAAAACAAGAGAAGATAAATTCTAAACTTGTGCATCTTGCACAAGTCACTTCATCAGTTGCATAACATATAGCATGAAGTAAGGGGGAGTTGTTCATGATCTATCAATTATCCCCAAGAAGTTTCAGGAAGGAGATCATTTGAATGATGATCTTCTCATATTAATTCTTGGTGGGCATGAGTTTTCCATAGTCCATGAATTAAGTAGAGTGCTTCTGGATTAAACTGTGTAAGTTTTTGCATCAACGTTTCGGATCATGCTCAATGATCCATCATCAGGAAGAGGACAATGAATAGATAGGATAGTAGATTGGGCCTTAAAAAGGAATGAGAGAGGAAGATGAGACAAGGAATGCAAAATGAAGGACCAGTTTGCTATTCTATCTATTCATTGTCCTCTTCCTGATGATGGATCATTGAGCATGATCTGAAACATTGATGCAAAAACTTACACAATTTAATCCAGAAGCACTCATATTAATTCTTGTCAAATGAATTCTATGATGATATTGCTAACTAAGTTGATCTTTAGTATGTGACAGTGATTCAGGAAGAACTTGTTAATGAAGTTGGTTTGTTGGTATGCAAAATTGATGGGCTGATTTGAATACTGGATCTTGGATATATTCAAGAAGTTATCTTCTGATGTTTGCTTATGTGGGCTAAGGAAGTTGCAAATGAAAGAAGTCAATTCATTTATTTTTGCAAAGGTATTGATAGTGGTTATGTTTATATCAGATTTGACATGGAGTTGTAAAAGTGTCATGTGCAGGATGATCTTCATCAAGATAGCCTTCATTTCAGATAATCTTCATTCCTTTGAGAAAGGTCTTCATTTTTTATCATATCAAGAAATGTGTACAAGAGTAAAGTGATTGATTGTTGCAGATTTATTGTCATGGAAATATTGGCAAGGTTCTCTCTTGAGTGGTTGTCATCTCAACTTGAGTTGTGAATTTTGTAATGAGTAGTCTTCATGTGGTTATTAGATTTTTGTTTGTTAAACCTGCATTGTTGTTCATCATAAGTATTGATGTGATTATGGTATCTTTGCATGAAGTTCAAGTTTAGATAAGTCATAACAAAGGAGTCAATTTTTATGATCATACATCATGCTTTATGCTTTGGGAGATCTTGGAGATTTGTTATTTCAGGTCAAAAAGTGTTGGTGATTGTTGAAAAAGAGTGATGTCATCAGGAGTTTGTTAAAGGAAGTAATTAGAGGATCTCATTGATGTCAGTGTTTCATCTTCATCTACATATTTGTGTTGTGAAAAGAAGTGGTATAGTGCAGTCTATGGGCAGCTTATAACAGTGGTTTGATTCTTGGTTTGATATGCCTTACATGATTGTTTGATGTCTTGTTGCTCTCAAGTTTTTATGGTTGTTCAATATGCAGATAAACATGGACAGAGCTCTAAGTTTTGGACAGTAATTTGCATAAGTGTTCAGAGCCTTTAATTTTTTGAAAATACTAGTGGTATCAAAGATTTTTGGTAAGTGGTATCTCATTTTTTTTGGAGATAACAAGATAACAGGAATCTATGTCTTCAAAGTCCTCATTGTGCAATGTGATTGTAATTGGTATGATCATGCTATAACATCTTTCAGTGGAGTTGTTCACAGGGGGAGATAATAGTCTTTGTCATCAGATGTCAAAAAGGGGGAGAAAGAAAAAGAGTATCAGGTAGTTTTGCCATCAATGACAAAGGGGGAGATTGATGAAAGTAAATTGTCATTGATGTCAAAAAGGTGTTGGTATTGATAGGAGTTGTTCATATACTTCAGGTTGATATGTTGCTTCATGGCTAAGTCAGGAAATGCTAACTTGTTTGATTAGTTTGTGTACATTCTTGATGTTCACAAGACTGCAAGATCAGAATCATCAATCAGGATAAGTATGATACAATGCATATGTTTTATGATGCAAGGTTGCTGATTAAGTTCATCTTGTCATGCTTGATCAGAGTGAGGCATTAATGTTGACAGAGGCATTAATGTTTATTAATGGCTGAATCAATGGTTATCATTGTGAATTGAGCATTTCACTTATTCTACTATGTTAGGATTTTGTTATCAAGATGCCTAAAATATTAAAATCCTAACTATAATCTCTAAGTGTATACAAAGAGATTAAATGTCATAAAGTATGCACTTTATGCTATAAAGTAATGTTGACCTATAAGAGTAGGTTATACTACTTAGAGCAATCTGCTAGAGGGTTTTAATTCATGGCACCTACCGGCCCCTTCATATTCTATTTACCATTTGAATTTGGTTGAATATCCTTATTTAATTTATGGAGAGCTTGATTTTAAAAAAGCATGGAATATCATTTTTATTAGAAAGTCTTATTTAAAGGGGAGCATTGAAAGGTTTCCAATGACTTTTTATAAAGCTTTAAATATAAAACATTTTTTTTTTAAAGCATTGAATATGCTTTAAGAGGGGAATGTGAATAAGCCATTTCATGGCTTTATTTAAAATTTTTTTAATGAGCTTTTAAAATATTTTTTTGTGCTAATTTCTAGGGGGGCGCATTTCAAGGAGAGCTTTAAGGAGATTTTGGAAGATTTTAAGGAGATATTTTTTGGAATGAAAGATTTATTTCTAATTTTTTGTGGCATGGAAGCTAAGAAGGTGGAGGATATTAAAATGTTTTTTTGGGATTTATTTTGTAAGTTTTTAACTCATTTTTTTTGGAGATGGTATTTTTTAATGAAGAAGTTGATTTTGTGTAGAGAAGAAAATGATGAATGATTTTTTTTGTGAAGAGAGGATTTTTATGAAAGAGATTTTATTCTTTTTCTAAGGGCAAACATTTTTGTGAGAAGATTATATTTTTGAGAAGATGATGAGATTGATTTTTTATTGAAGATTTTTTTTGATGTAGAGAGGACTTTTTAATGAAGACTATGAAGTCTTTTGTTGTAGATTGAAGAATTTTTTTAAGAAGACAAAGAGATTTTTTACAAATTATGAAGGGTCAAGATAATAAAATGGCAAGAGAGATTAACAAAATATAGAGAAGATTTTCATATTGGAATGATGGACGGAAATTGTTTTGCAAAGATTGATTTTATTTTTGCACATGAATATGAAAATATTTTTGTAGATGATTTTTAAAGATTGAAAAATATTGTTGAAAGGAAATGGAAAGAAAATTGAAGAAGATGAATGTGCAGAGGAGAGGAACTTCAAGAGTTTTTTGTTTATAATTTTTTTGCAGGTACTCTGTGAAAGAATGGGATTACAGGAATATGAAAAGACATTCGATCTTTATATAATGGTTTTTACAGATGTATTAAATATTTATTTTGAGAGTGTGGTCTAATATGCAGTGAAGACATTTTTTGAAGAATCATTTGTAAACAAAGTACAGATGATATTGTGAGATCATGTTTATGCAGGAATGAATCAAACAAGAATGAATACTTTATACCAAGAGAACTTACAAATTGAATCATGAAGACAATATGTTGTTGATTATGTTTCTGGAGAATTGGTTGCAAATTGGTAAAGAGGCTGAAATTCAGATTGGTGCAAATTTAGAGAAGAAGGTTATGTAATGGTACAAATCAGATTGTGTTGCAATCATTTCTTGTACACCTTGTTGTATTATTTTTATGATGGTGATTGCATTTTCCAGTGAGGCTTGTAGGTCAGTGCAACCATACATTTGTCAGAGAGACACATATTGTAACCAGTGAGGCTTCTTTGTAGCCAGTGAGGCTTCTTTGTAGCTAGTGAGGCTTGCCTAGTAAATGAGAACTTCATGTAACCAGTGAGGTTTTGAATAAACCAATGAGACAGTTTCAGAGTGGTTTTTATTCCCCTTGAGGGTTTTCCACTCATCATATCTTGAGTTATATTTTTTATGCATCTTCATGATCTATGTTTAATGTCTTGATTCATGCCTTCAATATTATAATTGTACATCTGTGAGTTAATAAATCATTTTGTCTTTCTCTCTCTTTATCCTGTAAGTCAAAACGATTAAAATTGTAAAATTTATACAACACTGATTCACCCCCCCCCCCTCAGTGTTGTCCTGGACTCCAACATGTTTATGATAACGTTCTATTTTTAAATCAACTAAACAAAAATTGTTAGCCATGACTCATAAGTCTTTGGACATTATGAAATAAATCCCTCATTATTAAATTGACATGAATCACGTACAAGAATTCAAGATTCTTAATGGAGTTGTGATTAAGGATTGTAAACAAATCTTAGATGTCGCATATGGAATTTAGTCTTCACTAGCATTTGCTAGATATGTGACTAGTGCAAAATTATTCAATTCCTATCTTACCAAACAAAATTTAACTTAACTACCATTTGTTAGGTTTGCACAAGTGAATAAAGTAGTCAAGTTGACCATATTATGAATATAATTATAATATTCCTTTCAAACCTACGATGTCTTCCATTGTGTTTCTCTAAAATTCCCCTCATCCCTTTGAGTTCCTCTTGTTTTAAATCCTATTGTCACTCCAAACACTTATTAAATGCCCTATTTAGCCTCTCCTAACTACCTTCAAACCCTCGTCTTATTATTATTAATTTATAAATCTCATCATGCACAATTTTGTAATGTTGTGAATGTGCAATTGTAATGCAATATAAATCGTTATTTTATTTTTACATATACAAATGGGTAAATGCAAAAAGTTGTGTCCACTTAAGGTGGAAGTTTCGGAGTTAGAAAAAATCTGAAATCGGGGAACCAAAAATGGGATCCCATTTATATAAAACGGGATCCCGTTTATAGAAAACATGATCCTGTTTTGCCTCGGGATCCCGAGCCTAGAACCAAAAATGCGATCCCATTTTTTCCCGGGATCTCGAACCTAGAAGCCAGAAATGGGATCCCGTTATAAACAGGATCCCGTTTTATATAACGGGATCTCGTTTTTAAAAAGTATTAAATTTTTTAAAAAACAGTAGAGACCCCATTTTCAACAGTGACAGGCGACAGGCGAAAACGGGATCTCGAGTTCAGAGACCATCCAGCCACCAAGTAAGTGGATTTTTCCACTTCTACAAATTACCCATGAATTGTTTTAAGTTTCCCTTGTTTGTTTTGATGTAAAATACAATCAAAATTTAAATTTGAATTGTTATTTAGGGTTTAGGGTTTATGAAATCAGTAGTTGATTTTTGATAGTTTAGATGTAAAATACAATTGAAATTTTGAAAGACTGTATCAAATAAAAGGTTAGAATTTGAACAAACTGTCAAAATTATGTTTAAAATTGAGAATTGAATAGATATATTTAGACATTTTAGCTGTAAAATACAATTGAAATTTTGAAAATACTGTATCATATGAAATGAGAGATTTTGAACAAACTGTCAAAATTTGAGTTCATTTTGAGTGTTGAATAGCTGTATTTAAACATTTGAGCTGTAAAATACAATTGAAATTTTGAAAATACTGTATCATATGAAAGGAGAGATTTTGAACAAACTGTCAAAATTTGCGTGCAATTTGAGTGTTGAATAGCTATATTTAAACATTTTAGCTGGAAAATGCAATTGAAATTTTGAAACGATTGTATCATATGAAAGGAGAGATTTTGAACAAACTATCAAAAATTATATAGCATTGGGATGATATATATATTTGGTTTTTATAAAATTTACTTATAACAATGTATGTCATTGTATTTTAAAGGCATTATTGAATAGCTAACTATCATGTAAAAAAATTACAACAAACCATAATAAAACCAATTTATCACATCCAAAATGATGAAGCCATCATGAAACTTATGAAGTGTCAAGACCACATCCCCATTGTAATCATAAGAAAGACTTTTCCACCATACTTAACACCTACATATATACTTATTTTGGAGAGAAAGAAAGAACCCTTTAGTCCTGAGGCACCCTAGTCTAGGCAGAATAGCAACAATCTATATAAGAAGAAACTTGTGATCGATTAAAATGATACAATAAAAATGGACACTTCCCAAGAGCTCCTCAATTTGACAAACTTCACCTTTCATTAGATACCACTTAGATACAAGACATGACTCCCCTCTCCTTGTTGAGGACATGCTATAAACATCAACCTGTGAATAGAAGCTTGGACCCTAAACTCTCTAAGATAGTAGCTCCACTGGACCTTGACATCAAAGAAGGCATATATAACCATGTCACCATGTTAAATATTACATTGATTTCTTCATGTGGTCTTATGGTGATCTATGCCTTGAGACTCCATCTTTAAAGTCATGCATCATCTTGTGGTTCACCTCAATGCCAAACCTATTCAATAAAAGCTACACAAAATGCACCCCCAAGTAGCCCTCGTGGTCATAGAAGAATTGCATAAACTCTTGGATGTCCAGGGTTCATTCAGACTATTACTTATCCTAAATGGGTAGATCTAATGTGGTCTTAGTTAACAAGAAAACTAAGGGAATTCATGTTTGCACTAACTTTTGAGACATCAAAAAAGGATCTACCCCAACTTAGATAACTTTTCTCTACCAAACATTGATATGGTCATGGATCTTGTGCATAGCCATATATATATAATTTTATCATTAATCTGGATATAATATGGACCAAGTTGAAACATTTGAGTTAGACATGGAGACACCTAGATTATGGAGCTCGGTCTATGTAAGAAAACATGTCCTATAGACTCAACACAAACTTATCCCTCAACCCTCTAAATTGTGACTTACATCATTTGATTACCCTGGAACACACTATAGACAACTCTAAATATATTTGGCAAAATATATTTTCTCCTAATAGAAACTTGTATATGTAGAAGTATCTACTACTACATTAGATTTGATATACTTCTTAAAAGGAAAGAGTTGGGACTAACAACTAAATAGAAAACAATAACTAGTTTTGCATTTTCTAGGAAATAGGAAACAAAATTGAGCTAGAACCATCTTGACTAATTTATCTATTTCTAGCTAGATTGAACCCTAATTCTATATGCAATTCCAACTCTAACCCTAACACTAATTCTAACCCTAATTCCAACCCTAATTCTATATGCAATTCAAACCCTAACCCTTATTATAACCCTAATCATAACCCTAACCCTAACTCTACTTGTAATTGTAATTGTAATTGTAACTCTAACTCTAGCCCTAACCCCAACCCTAACGAGCTACTTGTAATTGTAATTGTAACCCTAACTCTAGCCGTAACCCAAACCATAATTGTAGCTCTAATACTTACCCTAATTTAGCAACCCTTGAATTCTAATTCTAACCCTAACCTCAATTCTAACCCTAAGCCTGATCCTAATTGAAACCCTAACCCTAACTTTAATTAATCACGAGTCATGCTTCAGGGATTTCTTCTACATATTTTGTATGCATGTGTTATTCCCTTATTGCATGTGAGTTCACCAATTATTTGGAAGTCTCCTAACTAGGAGGCGGGCTTGTATTCAAGCCCTATAAATTTTGTGTTTATAGGTGTTATGTTTAAAGCTATATATGGAGACTTGTAATAGAAGGTCTTGAATTTGGTACTAATGATTGTGAGTTCCTTGTCTAGAATATGATGAACCTTTTGAACAAGAGAACCTTGTAGGTCTCCATGATGCATATGTTGAAATTTAAACTTGAACATTATCGTCATGTGAATACTTTTAGCCATCCTACAACCTCCTATCACCCTTCATCCTCTTATAGGGATATGCCACATAACCTCTCCAAGTTGACCATGCCAAACCCAAAGTCACAATCGTAAGAGGTAAAGAATCTTTTGGCCCCATTCAAGTCCACTCCCTAATAGGAGTGATACAATGCTAATAGGGTTGTGAAGGTAATTAAGTTCTTGATTAGCATGTTGGGTGTATCTAAGCATAACGATGATATAGTTAGTCCTGATTTCATTAATCTTAAGATCATTGAGCTAGAGTACTTAATATATATGGTATAGTTTTGTTCAATCAATAGTGGTAGGGAAAATTAATATACTACAATGACATCAAACATATAAACCAATATACTACAATGACATCAAACATATAAACCAATAGGTGTCTTAAGATATATTAGTGGTAGGGAAAATTATAGTGGCCCTAACCCTAGAGTAATAAGTTTCAAAGTAGTGTTAGAATTACTAATAAACTAAAAAACTTTATCCTAGGGTGGTGGGACAAATTACACAAGCCTTATCCTAGGGTGGCCCCATTGATATGTTTGAAGGAGATAGATTTAAACAAGTATTCACCAAGTTTCTAGCTTCCAATATATAATAGTTTCCAATAACCACAAGCTTCATCTATGCTTTTTCATATGATCAATGTTGATCTTGGAATCTCCTTCCACACTAAGGGATATCTTGTTTAGTTTCCAAGTCATCTTGAGGCCCTCGATATCATGGCCCTAGAATCTACCATATTATTGTTCTTGACACCAAAATCATAAGCTTTAAGATAGGTAGAGGTTTTCCCTTATCATCTCTTAATAAACATACTCCTCCTACTAGGATTACCCTTGGCTACCCATCAAAATTTCAAGCTTAATCCATCCCAATGTAGGTGTGGACCAAAGGGTGTGAATATCAACATGGGTATCTCCTTGTTTTAACCTTATTCAAAGCAACCTTAGCCAATTATGAGCCTAATCAGTGCCTCTTCTAGCATGATCATATATTCCTCTTTACCCCAACAATCACCAAGTTCCTAAATGCACCATATTTCTTTAAAATAACTTCTAAAATTTGGGATGCATATTCACATTTAAGAAATACATGATGATTGTCTAGAGAAGTTTCCTTACTTAAATGCACATTGAAATTTTGAAATATATATTGCCCATTGTATCAATCATTATTGAATGGTAGTCCTAATAGCTCTCTTACATTTTGAAATTTGTACATGCATGTATACATTATTTGTATGTTTTTAATTTAAATTTATTTCAAGTGTAATTTCTTGAAACATATATATATTCTTGATTTAATTTTAAATTTGTACTGAAGTTTGTATGTTTATATGTATATATATGCAGGATCATATCTAGATTTTTATATATACATCATGAATCTAGATGATATTCACTTTGATGTTGAGGACTTCCTTAATGCACAAGATGATCCAGCCGCACCCCCACCCCCATCCCCACCCGCACCCCCAAATGCCCCACCTCTAGATGCCCCACCTGCAGATGACCCACCTCCACCTCCACCTCCACCCCCACCTGGAACTGACCAGGCTCGCTTGCGAGACATAATAAATGAAGATGTGGATTCGATACAAGAAAAACTGAATTCCATTCGTAGTGAACAATTCATGCCACCTCACGTAGTACGTTTTTCATCTTTGATGCAAAACATTGTAGATTCTGTGAGGTCTATTGACTCAAATTTTGATGGATTCTGGAAATGGAGAGAGGAGAGGTGCCAATTTTATGCTGATGGCCTCTCCTATAAGGCTATTTTGGATCTTAAAATCACAAAAGCTCATTTAGCACAATATTTTAGACATCCCATTACAAATGAACCTATTCCTGCAAATAAGAAAAGAATCTCAATCAGGTGGTGTAGGCATGAAGGAATGTCTGCCAATTTTTGGGATAGATGGTGGATGGTGTTTGATTATCCACCTCATGCTAATTGTGAGGTTCCTTTATATTTTTTGAGAAAATTATATGTAGAGTTTGTTATGAATAAAAAACCCAACTACTTTAATTTTAGATCATTCCAGGGTGTTGGTGGTGGCATGCCACAATAGAGGTTGGGGGCACGGGTTGATCCCCAACGACCGGTGCCTGTTCAACCTCTTATTGACCCTCCTGTTGCTGCCATTCCTTCACCCTTTGAGCATCGTGCAGTGGTATCCACACTAGGCACATTGAGTTCACTCTCAGGTAGCCTACATGAGTAGACTTCTATGATGGTAGCTCGAGTTAGAGAGCATGGAGGAGTTGATGATGGAAGTGGTCCTAGTGCCACTCCACATGCGTCGATGCCTCATACATGTACGAGTTGCAATCAGTTGTGTTATGGACCTGATCAGGCAGTTGCACCCACTTCAGCTACACATGCATCATCTGATAATGTTGGCACTGAATCATTTGTTGATTATCTATTTGCTGAGGATCATCCCACTGATCATTTGACACAAGTATATATAGGTTATGTACACATGTTGAATTTAAAACAATTTTTTAACCACATGTTTTTAATCAACATATAGATGATCAATTAAATTGTAATATTTTAACAATCGAATTGTTTGGTTTGTTTGGTGTAGATGATGGCAACAGGGCTCACAATTGATCGAATTAATTTTTCATCGACACCTGTTCATCTCGGGCACCCATTTGGGGTACATTAAATCAATGATTTGTAAATTTGTAAAATTTAGTCTTGATTGTGTGTACAATTAAATATTTATGAACTTATTTATGAACTGGTTCAGGGTTCTTCCACATTGAATCCTCCATCTCAGGGTGTCTCGAGCGCTCCTCCATCATTGGGCATCTCACATGACACTCTTACAGTATGTATATTGTTTTAAAAAATTGTATATATACTTAAATTTAAATTCTATTTTGATATTAGTGTATCTAAAAACGTGCACATACATATTTAATATTTTATAAATATGTCTATGCAGGTTGACACAACTATGAGGATGGGCATTGTACCACACTTGGATAATCCAAGTTTATATCAGGAGTCGACTGCATTTCAGGTTGTTGAAAAATGTATTTAATAACATGTACACTGTAAGTCAATTATATATATATTTTAAAACCTAATTTGTACACACATGTGCTAACTTAAATATAAATGACATTGTAGGAGCTTGTTAGTGACACGTTTCATGATCAACACACAGCACATGCAGAGCAGGAGGACAGAGGAGATGGGCAACCTGATACGGTATAATTTAAAATTTAGATTATATTTAAATTGAACAATTAAAATAAACGTTGTGAACTTAAAGTAAATTTCTTGATATATATATATATATATATATATATATATATATATATATATATATATATATATATATATATATATATATATATATATATATATATATATATATATGTTGACATGTACATTCAAAATTCTTTTTTCTTAAAATATAGCTCGATACATGTCATGGAGCTAAGCCTGTAGAGACAGGTCCTGGAATAGAAGATTCACATCAAGTTCCTCTTATGGTATAATAATTTTTAAATATGATAGTTCTTATAAATTAAATTGAATTAAATCATTTTTAAAATCATCAAGTATATCTAATTTCAACTTGAACTTTATCTTGTATTAAATAGATTGATTCAGAGCATGGAGACACAGGTCCAGGTGCACCAGAGCATGCCTCTCAGCCTCACACGGTAATTTAATTTTATGATATTTAAATTATAAATTTAAATTAGTCCTTTTAATATGATCTTTAGTGTCCATTAGGACTCAAGGGTATCTCCTGCTTGACATGTTTCATCCTATGAACACAAACCTTGGATGTGAATCAAATTTTAAAATAAGTTTAGGTCTGTAGGAACTTATAAGATCAAAATACTTTACATTTTTAGACAAAAGGCCCTAGATCTCATCTATTTCTCCCCTCCACTTCCTAGCTATGGTCCCATATGGTTCTCCCACAATTTATATTCCTTTGTATCTTCCCTTCCCTCCACTTTGTGAAAGCTAGATTAACTTTAGGATATGATTTATCCCATCCCACTTCCTATCCTATTGTCTAGTTTTACATGATTTCCCCATAACATCGAAACACTCATTTCTTCCTAATTGTAGAAGCCTAATTGCCTTGAAGAAATCATTCCTTTCTTCAATTCATTTCATCCAATTCCCACCTGAAGTTTTGTAACATTTTTTGCAAAAGTTTGCCAAGTTCATATACCCTGTCCCAAGTCAAATTTCTAGAACTTCTTCAAAAGATTCCACCCACCCCAAGTACTCCCCTGCATGACTTAGGACCACCATTAATGAATTTCAATGGACATGATATGATGTAATATTTCCACCAAATTCCTCTTAACATCGGTGGACCCTCAAAAATATGATTTGGGCATAAAGGTATGGGATAATGGTATAATTCAGCATGATAATCAAGTGTGTGCCATGTGAAAGTGACACGAGAAAGTATGGGTGGACATTTAACTCTCAAGTGACCAAGGTCCTTGTCCAACATTGCTTGTTGACATTGAACGATCTATATATTATAGTATCTCATTAAAGTGAGAGATGGAAAACTAGTTGCAAAGGAGAGACTAAGTAGGAAAAATGAAGGGGGCACTAGGTAAAAATGTGAGGTAGGGAAGGTCAATTTGGGGGTTGAAAAAGATGGTCAAGAGGGGGAAGAACACACAGGACATGCCACCAAGAGTGAAACTACTGGTAGGAGTGTAATTCACACCTACATGACTATGATTAGGACTTATTTATCATCATCAAATTGTCATGTAGGCTTGATGTGATTTTAGTACTTATAGATACCAAATGTTAGGAGTTTCAAGCCACAAATACTAATTCCACATAACCTTAATGAGAGAAACTATGCTAAATAGTATGCAGAATCTATAATACAAAAGAAGAATAAAGCATAATTACAAGATAACACAATATGCACCTTGCAAAAACCCTTTTAGAAAAAACCTAGCCTCCAAAGGACCACAAACCCAATGTATTATCTCAAGAATGGGATTACAGAGATAATACATTTGTAGAGTTCTCCATGTAGAACTTCAACAAAATTAAACAACTTCTTGCATTTGTAGTGTCCACTTAAGGTGGAAGTTGTATGCTAACTTTTTGAATGTCTTAAGGGGTCCTAATTTACGATGTCTTAAGGGGACGTCTTAAGTTCTCAAAATTTGGTGAAGTTGCCCAAGGCAACCAAATTGAACAATATAATAAATCAAATTTAAAGTAAATTCTAAGTAGAAAAACATGGACATTTAACAAATAAAATATATAAAATAATAATTTTGATAAATTTAATACTGTAGAGTATAAAATTGTGTACATACACATGTATACAAATTTTTGTATAAAATGTGTAATAATGTAATTGTGTATGTACATATATGCCAACTCAAAAGAATGTAAATACAAAATGTCGTTATATGCCATCTCAAGAAAATCCAAAACTTGAGGAGAATGTAGCAGGTCTTCATGCCACCTGATATAAAAATAATACAAGCAATTTATCAATATATGAGAATCAAAACATGTATTTTAATTTATATAAAACTATCTAGATATACACAATTTGTACCTGTATTTACAAGTGCCTCTCAAGTTTTTGTTTCAAAGTATTTGATGAATTTGTGATGATGGCCTGAGGATATTAAAGGATAAATTAAATCAATTTCAACTAATAACGCACAAGAAATATCAAAACATGTATTTAATACATATTTAAAACAACAATATAAATCTATTTAACTATATTTACCTGTATTTATTTATTCTATTGTACCATCTCCATCCTCTCTTTTTTCCAACGCATCGATGATTGTCTCATGGTCTTCCATAGAAATGTTCCATAGCTCTTTATTTGTAGGTTTTCCACGATACCTCTCCAGTTTTATATTTGTTGCCAACACCAAATGTGAGTAGTGTATAATCTTCTTATGTGTTTCATAATCTTCAAATGCAGGTAAACCATTCTTCCTTATTAGGTATTTCCGTAGCCAAGTGCCAACAACCACCACCGAACCTATTGGATAATGATAGGCATCATCAAAGAAATACTTAAATTTTGCTTAAGGGGATCAAAGAAGTTCTTAAAATATGCTTAAGGGGTTCAAAGACTTGTTATCAAAATTTGCTTAAGGGGATGTCTTAAGGGGATCACCAAACCTGTTGGATAAGGAAAGCCATCATCATCTTCTCGAGGTGCTGTTAACTTATGTTTAGTCTCCACACAACGAGCCAACCAATATTCAGTTTCCTCTTCATTATTCTTTGGTGCAACAACAGCATACACATGTCCTGCAAAACAAATTTTGATTCAATAACTTGCACATGTCCATAAAATTTGACTAATCAACATACATGCATTCATATGTACACATAAATAAATAAAAGCACTACAAATTAGTAATCAAAGTGAAATAAAATGAAATGATTTGAATTAAATTACCTTCTTGTACAAGGTCTGAAACATTGTCATAATCGTCTGATACAAACAGTTGATCATTGTCTTCAATTGTTGTTTCACTTTGATTGTGTGCTTGTGCAAGTGTCAATGGTCTTTGTTTCCACTCTTCAACCCATTCTGTATTCTCACATGCTTCCCAATCTCCTGAAATATAAAACTGACAAAAACATGCAAGCTCCCTTGTCCAGATAGTCCATGTACTTGCATTCAAACTCCTAAATGAATGCCATTTAGTAGATCCACTGATTGTCTGGCAATCAAGTCTAGGTAGAATATTTTCTTCTTCAACCAACCAAAAGAATTGACGAACTATAGAGTACTCGCTTGATCCAGGTGTACATAATCTTGTATTGCACCAATCTACAATCCCACGTGCATCTTTAAATTTTACTGCATCCTCAAATTTTAATTGTTGTCTAGCAAGAATTCTTTTAACACACGCACCAGCTCCATCATGTTCTCCTTTACCATGTCCAGCTTCAAAAAAATTCCACATATGTTGGACATTATTCTCCTTGTGAACCCTACATAACCAATAGAACATTCGAGCATTCTTGAACTGCCCCATACAATTATCTGACCATATAAGATGTTCAGTCATCTGGATTCCTCTTTCTCTTAAATTTGTATAAAATATATTGAAACAATATTGAACAAACCCTGACGAGTGTAACCGGTTGTCACTCAAATAGAAATGATACTCCCTCAAAACTTTTCTATCATTCTCTATGCTATCATCTGCATGTCTATAAACAATATGAACAAACATAGCAACCTGCACTGAATTGTAATATTGTGATTGAATTTCTTCTTGCGGAGCTAAAGTATAATTTTCCGCAAAATCAACCACTAATAGTATATTACCAACTGGAAATGTGTTTCTACATTCACGAAATTGTCCATCAAGCCATCGAGCTTGTTGAGAGTGCTTGACATATTTTGGTACAATTTTACTTTTAAATTTTGATATGAATGCATGCACACTAACCTTTTCTGTAATTAAATCACAACGCTTTCCAAATTTTCCATCTTTTAAAGAATATTCAACATTCTTAAATATTTTAACATCCACTAATTGTTGTCCAAAATCATTTTCAACACTTTCATGCATACAAACTCTTAACAAAGAAAGATTGCCACAACTAGTGCATTGTCCAAAAATACATGAACTTAAATAAAAACCTTTTTCATTAGATCTTTCACAGAACAAACTTGATATAAACTCTTTTATTGCTTCAGTTGGCATATTAATATCAGATTCCTGTATAATCATGTTACGATGTAAAGTACAACGTATATATTGAAACACATCATAATAATAACGAAATTGAACATGCGTTTTACAACAACGAGATATTCGTTCCTTATTAATCTTTACATACCATGGTTTGCATTTTTTAAAAGATCTTTGACTTATTTCAATATTACCAGGTAACACTAATTCATCACAAAATTTTCTATAAAATTCAGTTTGCATTGTATCTAATAGGTGTTTTGGATGAGGATCGCGAACTTTGGACCCCACTCTTAATTTTAAAATATCTCTAGCATTAGACGATACCCTAGTATTATCATGCCAATATTTTTCGATCAAAGATCTGATTTCAACATTTAGTTTCATGTCAGATCTTGGGAGTCGACCACTAAAACTCCAACATTGGTTAATTGGATCATTTTCTATACTTTCTCTTCTTTTTGCCGCTCTTACCAATGTTTTAGGATGTATTTTTAGAATTCCACTAATATTGCTTACCATTCTTCTATTCAAAGTTGTTTTATTCACTATAGCAGTTGTTATAGCTCATCTTGCTGCATTTTTATCTTTGGATCGACTATTACTTCCAATAGAATCAATGGCACTAGCAACAGTAGACATAGCATGTTTTAGTGATTGATCTTTTCTTCTTGGTTTAACAAAAATGCCTAACATTTTCATTACTTTTCTCATTTTCCACATTCTCATTAATTGCATCATTAGTTGACATTGAAATGATAGTTTTTTACGATAAAAAAAATCCTTGTATAATCTATTGGCATGTGTTCTTATTTGTCTCCAAGAAATTTTACCAGGAAGATTATCCAAAACATCTCTTTCAATTTTGAAAAAATATTTCTCATTTTCAACATCACTTCCTAGATTTTCATTTTCATTTTCAACTTCAAAACGATTTTCATTTTCAATAACAAAACAGTTTTCATTTTCATTTTCATTTTCAGCAAAAGGATTTTCATTTTTATTTTCAACAACAAAACGGTTTTTATTTTCATTTTCAACAAAAGGATTTTCGTTTTCATTTTCAACAACAAAATGATTTTCATTTTCATTTTCAACAAAAGGATTTTCGTTTTCATTTTCAACAACAAAACGGTTTTCATTTTCATTTTCAACAACAAAACGGTTTTCATTTTCATTTTCAACAACAAATGGGTTTTCATTTTCATTTTCAACAAAAAGATTTTTATTTTCATTTTCAACTACAATTTGTTTCAAATTTTGATCTCTACGAATATTATCAATGTCAACATTGTTATATCCAGCTTGTTTTAAATCTCCTATCAACACTATTTCCATTTCATTCAAAAGTGGATTTGAAGAAGTACCTGGATTTGTGCCCATTGAAACATTCTCCATAGCAAAAATAGAGGGATTTGAAGACATACCAGGAGTAATTTGCATAATCGTATTAGTTTCCACATTCACCTCTTGCAAACTTGCATCATCTATATCCATGGTCTCCTCAATATTTTTATCTTCAATAGTTGTGGAATTGGATGCTTCAGCATTGTTCATTGATTGAATCTTTACTCTTCTATCTCTTTGTCTTTTTGCCTCCTTCACTCTCTTTGCTTCAATTTCTTCAGCAGTTAATAGCTTCCTATCTTTCCTCTTATTACGACTTTGTGATCCCATGATTAAAAAATTTATGAAGCATGTACAAATGAATGTCAAAAACTTGAATGTGTTTTAAGTCCTTCAAACAAGTACCAATTCAACAAAATTTCACTCAAATAATGTCTCCATGATGGTTTCTATCAAAATACCAACAATACTTCATGTTGATGGACCTACAAAAGAAAGAAATATGCCAAAGAATGCTGCAAGTGTCACTGTCGGCCGTACTGTAGGGCAAGTTGCAGAAATGACAGTCATGGTACAGTCTTCTTAAAAAAACGGGCAAATATAAAACAGGATCCCGTTATATAAAACGGGATCCTGTTTAATAAACGGGATCCCGTTTAATAAACGGGATCCCGTTTACTACGGGATCCCGTTTATTCAGCGCCAATGGATAAAGAAATGGGATCCCGTTTTATAAACGGGATCGCGTTTTATAAACGGGATCCCGTTATTCAAAATTTGAATTTTAGGCTTAGGTTTTGCTTTGTAACCCGCTTCGGAAAATGCTTTGGGGACCCGACCCTGACCTCTGGACCTAGTTTGACCTGCAACTTGAAGGCCCTGTCAATGTCACAACAAAATAGTGACTTTGGGCATATATTTAAAGGTCTATTTTGCAGAATATTTTGACGAAATTAAAACCCATTATAGAGGAGACAATGTAGATTCTAAATATGTAATTTTTTTTACAATTAAATTAATTTTTCTATTTTTTAATCAATTTCTGATGAAATATGTTCATAACCTTGAATTATCAAGGTTTTTTAATATTTTAATAACTTTTTATTGAAATATTTTTTTGCAAAAAAATATGTATGAAAACGTACTTTAGACAATTATTTTCAATTTAAAAAAAAAAAATTCAAAAAATGTTAAGTTTAGGTCATCTTATGCGTGACGTACACGATGATTTTTTAAAAGACAAAAAATGACCAATAAGAAATTAATAACAAAAAAATTATTCAATAAAAAATTACAAATAAATATGGAAAACGTGCTTCAGTGAGTTACAAAGCTTTTTCCAAAAGGATTTTGAAAAATATGATTATTTAGGTCAAAATATGGATGACGTACACGTACATGGTATAGTAAAAAAAAAGTGACTTTTAAACAGTGGTTTTTAGAAACGCCT
The DNA here is from genome assembly GCA_027924645.1 of Cunninghamia lanceolata. Taxonomy (NCBI): domain Eukaryota; kingdom Viridiplantae; phylum Streptophyta; class Pinopsida; order Cupressales; family Cupressaceae; genus Cunninghamia; species Cunninghamia lanceolata. Next base: position 1,687,305 of record BSBN01000076.1, read on the forward strand.
ATTCAAAATCAATTTCTATCATCTGGGTATTGAAAAAAATTACATATTTGGAAACTAGACTCCGAGTGCTACATTTCATATTTAGTGACTTTTTTCAAGATTCCACCGTTAAGTGCTTCAAATTTTTAGGTCAAATGTGACAAATTCTGAAAATCAGGGAAAACACTTCCACTTTTTGGCCAAAAAGTGGACACAACTTCTTGCACACACCCAAATGTTATTTTTTTCTCTCTAACATCAATCCATACACCTCATTATGAGAGTTTTTCAAGTGCCATGCATAACCACTAATTACAACATAAACACACTTGTAATTTTTCTTTTACTTCTTCATTATAAATTATAGTGGTTTCTTTCTAACTGAAACTAAACAAATTGAAATCAAATTAATTAAAAAATATCTACAAATTCACAAATCTATTAGATATCTCATCAAGTAAAGGGATGTGAAACAACATTACAAATATCTAACCATATTCAATGACATACACTTATTAAAAAAATTACATATTGAATCTAGAATGTGTAATTAAATGCTTAACCTAATATAGGCAAAAGACAATTTGATTAATCAAAACAAAAGAACTATACAAAATGGCAAGGGTAATTGTGAACCCTCCTCTCCCATTTCTTGCTGCTCAAGCATCTTTCCATTTACTTGAAATGTTCATCACCTTTTGTTTTCACTCTTTCTCCACCACCTTCTCCATCTTTTCATTTCATACATATGTAGATTTTATGAAAATAGTTCAATTAAATGTCCATGTTATCATAAATTAAGTCTTTGACAAATACCCCAATAGTGTATATAAGTAATGATCTCCATTGCATTCTATCCATCTAATTTTATGAAGCCAACATCATAGTCTAGATTGCCAAATACTCAAAACAAAAACAACACCATTTTTTCCCTAGTAACTGAAAATACAACCTTGTTCCTTCATTACTAGTGTAGGTCTGACATGGTGCACATTATTATAGTGTGAACATTTTTTTTAGATCACTTCATTTAGCATCACCAACACTCTCCACAAGAACATTCTCCGATCCTTAAATGATGCAAACAATTGACATCTTTCACAACAATTTCTCTTGCAATAATCTTGGAGATAAATTTCATTGCATTGTGACAGTCAACACATACTTAAAGGTTCTTAACAACTCTAATAGTTGTTCTAGGGGGGTGTCTAACAAACCAAAAGCAATTTCCATTTTTTCACTATGGTGGTAGATAGCCAATTTCTCCAACTATGCATAGATCTCCTATGTCTATGTATGTGATATGTATCCGACACAAAAAGCATGTACCATTTTATGGCCTTCAATCCAACTACATCTAGAGATATTTATAATTCCTTTAACTTTCATCAATATCCTTACCATTTGAACCTCACTCCACCTGCCCACTTCTTCATGGATGTTTGAGAGAACATAAGTCACGGTATATTATTAGGGTCTAGATAAAAAAGCAACGTCACTATAAATACTCCCAAGCCTATATTCATATGTGATTTGTAGCACTAGGAAAACACATCCACACAACCACCACAAGTTTAACTGACATCTTAATGATAAAGTTTAGGGTGTCCTCAAGATAGTCAACATGGGCAAGAAGGTCAACCATGCACACATACTGATCAATTGTAGGCGTAATGCAATAAGGGTTACTCATATGATTGAAGCATGTGCAGCCCTCATCCACTAAACCTGCATGGCTGCATGCACATAGAACACAAGCAAAGCTTGTAATGTCAGGATATGTCCCAGAATGCTTCGTTAATTCAATGATTTTGGGAACATCCTTGTAAAATCCATTTTATGCATATCCCAAAATCATTGCATTCCATGAGACCACATTTCTTTGAGGCATTTTGACAAACAGTTCACGTTCCTTGTCTATGCTTCCACATTTTCCATACATGTCTACCAAAACATTTCCAACTATAATATCTGACAAAAATCCCCCTTCCATTATGCTTTGATGGATGTTCATACCCTGTTCCAAAGCTCCCATTTTGACACAGGCAGGGAGCATGCTGGCAAAGGTTGTGGAGTTTGGCTTTACCCCTGCCAATTGCATTTGCTTGAAACTTTCTAAAGCCTTTTCAAAAAATCCATTTTGTGGATATCCTGCAGTCATGGTATTTCGTGATACCACATTTCTTTTCAACAAATCCATTTTGTGGATATCCTGCAGTCATGGTATTTCATGAGACCACATTGTGGCATTCGGTTAAATAGTTCCAAAGCTCCCATTTTGGCGCAGGCTGGTAGTACGCTGACAAATGTTAACTGATTTGGAGATCTGTTTGTTGTATATGGTGAAACAATATGACTACCTACATCTTGCTCCTGCAGAAAAACCATCCACATAAACAGAGCCCGGATTAATTGAGCAGGAGGGAGAGACATTCAAATTAAAGTTATCCCAATTTAAAACTAACTGTGCGCGGCAGCAGCTGGAAGTCGGGATAGTCACGGTTTGTGGAAACGCGCGGTTGATGTTTAACGAAATTTTTTTGGACAGAAACGGAGTTGGAGAGGGCCCACCAGCACACGTCTAAGTCAAAGCTTAGAGTGTGCTGTTTAAGGCCAACCCTTCTGCGGCTCCAACATATTTTTGCCGCTCTTGTTCTGAAATCACTCTCTCTGAAAGAAGCTTTTCCACCATTTTTAGGTTTCCTCTCGCAGCAGCCACATGCAAAGGCGTTGTTTGACAGTCATCTTCGAGAAAAACTTGACTTGTACCTTCTGCTGTGAAAATGAACATGTCTAAAACCTCGTTATTGTCATGAGCTCCAGCAACTGCATAATATATAGCACTCTGTCCATCACGATCCTTGCTATCTATGTTTGGGTTTATCCTTAGAAGCCAACGACAAAGCCTTATGTGTCCCAGGAAAGCTGCGACATGGAGCACATTTCTTCCGTATTTATCACGCGCTGTTGCTCTTTCCATGTTTATACTTAGTTGGTTTTCATCAAACAGTAGCGCATGAACAATATCAAATGCCATCCTGTCGTCTGCACCCTCAGCAGCGTAATGGACTGTTGTCTTCCCTTCATCGTCTGCGTCAAGAGGATCGGCTCCTTCATTCAGCAGCTCTAGAACGAGATCCTTATAGCCCATTCTCGAAGACTCACGCAGATACAATGACAGGGGTAGCTCTTTAAAATAAGATTGTGGTTGGCTGGACAGTGACAGCAGCCACGCCACCATTCTCACATTGGAATGTTGACACTCAACAGCAAAATCCAAAGGCGTCTTTCCATTCTTGTCCTTGGTATCCAACAACCAACCGCTCCCTTCAACGCTGTCTTCTGCTTTCGGGGAAATCAGAACCCGAATAACTTCTTCATTTTGCTGCTCTCGCCGAAGTGCATAGTGAAGTGGAGTCTGATCATTCTCATCTTTGGAAGTCACGTTTACGTTGTACTGGAGGAGGAGTTTGCACATTCCAGCGTGACCACTACAAAAGGCAGCTCTATGTAGAGGAGTCTTCATTTTATAGTCGACTGTGTTTTCAACGCTTTTCTCTTTAAGCAGCATTTTTGCAATTTTAAGTCCTTCGGATTCATCGTCCAGTTTTGCTGCATGATGTAATGTTGTTTTTCCTCTTTCATCATCTGTTTCAGAGGGATGTACGCCACTCTCTATGAGCCTTTTAACCAGATTTAGATCGCCTCCCTTTGCTCCTGGGACAAGAAAGGTGTTTAAAACATCATACTTGCCATTATATCCAGATTTTCCGTACCCTTAATCACGTAAAATCTCATTAAACAGCTTGCAATTACCCTTGGCCTCTGTTGCCGCCCTTAATCAGCCAATGGAGAACCTCGTAATTCCAGTGTTCATAGCACAAGTACAAAGCAGCACCCCTTCCTTCTTTACTCAAGCGAACCTTGGAATATAAGGCTGCATCCCTGTCATCTTCTGCGAATAATGTACAAGCGTCAGCCTAGCGTTTACATTGCAACAGACACACAAGTTCAAGCTTTGAGATTTTCATTAAACAAATTTTGTCGTCTGGAGTCAACGACATTTTATCCTAAATTCGTTGAGATGTTATACAGATCTGTGTTGATTATATCGGGAGTTGGTGACTCAATGAGTAACATATATCCAAGACAGCTTCTGAAACTAGCGCCTCCGATCCAACCATTTAGAAGACGGACTGTGTCCCATTCCTCTAGCAGTTCGTTTTGCTGTATTGGCACCAGATTATCCTTCGCTTCTTTCACAGTTGCCAAACGCCATCCGGGCGGAGTTTGCCAGCTCCTTTCTATCTTGCTCAAGACCATAATAATCTTTATCCTTCGCGATCCAACTGGATTCGAACCCAAAATGTTCCATAACAACGAGAAGCGAAACCAAAATGTTATAAAATTTCCTGTGTGTGTGGGGGGGGGGAATATTTATTATTTTTATGTGTAGATGAAGATAATTAGGGAAAGCAAACACAAGCACAACGCGATGAAAAAAGAAGTTTCTTTTAATAATATATAATTAATAAAATTATATTAAATATATTTAAAAAATAAAAATAATAATATAATAAAAACTAAAACTTAACAAATGCGCCCGTTTGCAACGGGAACCTTTTGCACGGTAAAAATGCAAAACGACCCTTTCTCATTGCATTTCTTGTAACATTGTTAAAGACAAGTAAGATGAATTGGTAAACTAGGGGAGAGGAGTCGGAACGTGCGCGAGAGTTTTAATGCGTGATAGGATTGGCGCACGTTGGGTCCCACAGTGATACGTCGGTCCTCCACAAGTTACGAAAATACACTTGCATAAAAAAGTACGATGAGATCAAATACAAATCAGATATTAAATGCACATTTAATCGTATATATTTGTCAACAAAACAAGCTAAGGCTAGCAACCAAACACGTGTAAGTGTTTCAAAATTGTATCTGACATATCACTGTAAAGATCCAACTTGGAAATAAAACAACCTTATCATAAAAGTTTACACCCTTCCCCATAAACATTCAAACCCAACTGTCGCACCAATCCAGACATCACTTACAGATTAATCACAACTACACAACAAAATAGAGGTGCCACGTCAACACAATTCAAACCCATGTGTCCCATCTTTGACCGAAATGCTAACCCATTACAACCATGTTTCCCACTGTAGCATAACCTAAACAACATGCAAATGCATCCACCTATCTCATCAAACATGAGACCTACAACACGTATCAGTAGGAGTCTGTCCCATCTCGCAAGTAGGGTGTGCACGTACTGGCTCCTTCCTCTAAAAACCCACCTGCATCCAAAAATACAAGTTGTAAGGCCGCCATTATTCTTAAAAAAGTTATGGAAACAAATGCAAACAATACGCCAAACCAATCAACTCAAAACTTAATGGTCGAAATCAATCAAAATTGTAATTCATATCACCCAGAATTCAAATTCGAAACAGGACATGGATTTAATTCGCCACACCAAATAAGCATCAATCATATTCAAATAATTCCCAATTCAAATAGTTGTGAAAACCTTCAAGTATTCACTTATTCTACAGTGAGCTACATAAGAAAAGCAGGAGTGACAAGCATAGAATTGACCAACATAATAGCAAGAGGAGGTAGCAACACAGATTCCAGTCCAGTAGCTTCCATATTGTTCTAGGTATTCCTGTTACTGTTTTCCATTCGTAATCTTTATATTGTTTTTTATTACAGCCATTAAAGTCATAAGTTAGCAGTTGTGTTTCCATGTCATAAAATGTTATGTGTGGTTCCTAGATTGTTGCACACGTGAGTATGTTTATGTTGTCCATGCCTTTAAGATATGATATTTTTTAATAAGCAACTTACTGTTTTCCATTCGTAAGCTTTATATTGATCTTCATTACAACCATTATAGTCATAGGTTGGCATTTATGTTTCCCTATGGTTTATATTGCATATATTACAGTCATAGGTTAGCATTTGTGTTTCCCTAGGGTTTATATTACAAATATTACAATCATAGTTTAGCATTTGTGTTTTCCTAGGGTTTATATTGCAAATATTATAGTCATAGTTTAGCATTTGTGTTTCATAGGTTCTGCATTATCATTCACTCTGCTTATCTTATTCTCATAGGTTATGCATTATCATTCACTTTGGTTATTTTATTCTCATTAGTTATGCATTATCATTCACTCTGGTTATCTTATTCTCATAGGTTATGCATTATCATTCACTCAGGTTATCTTATTCTCATAGGTTCTGCGTTATCATTCACTTTGGTTATCTTACTCTCATAGGTTCTGCATTATCATTCACTCTGGTTATCTTACTCTCATAGGTTTTGCATTATCATTCACTCATGTTATCTTATTCTCATATGTTCTGCATTATCATTCAATTAGGTTTTCTTCGATGCTAGTCATAAATTTGGGGGTTTCTCTTTTTATTAGGTTTTGTTTCATCTTTTTCATAGGTAATGCTTCATCAATTCAGCCATTCAATATATTACATCATTTAACTTCGCAATAATTTATGCTTGTGAATGAGTTTGTCATGCACAAAAGATGTGAGATTTTTTAAACTCTTACTGTTTTTCATTCGTAAGCTTTATATTGTGTTTCCTTACGGTTTATATTGCACCCATTACAGTCATAGTTAAACAGTTGTGTTCCCCTACAGTTTATATTACAATCGCTACAGTCATAGGTTAGCAGTTGTGTTTCCCTACATTTAAGATATGAGATATGTTAAGCTCAACCTTACTATTTTACATTTGTAAGCTTTTTATTGTTCTTCATTATGGCCATTAGAGTCATAGGTTAGCAGTTGTTTATCCCTATGGTTTATATTGCAATCACTATAGTCATTGTTAAATAGTTGTGTTTCCATACGAGTTATATTGCAATCATTACAGTCATAGTTAAGATGTGAATGTGGTTCCCAGTTTGTTATGCATGAGTATGTTTATGTTGTACATGCCTAAGAGATATGAGATATTGTTAAAATCTAACTTACTGTTAAACTCTAACTCCCTTGCATATAATGTAATTATGTGCTTGTCACTCCTCTTTTCCTTATGTTGCTCACTCCATATAAATGCAACTCTGTAAACTGTTAACAATATTTCTGAATGTTAATGCAACACACTAAAAAGAAAACACATATAGAAACTAATTAATCACTAGTATAGAAACAATAATATATGATTAAGAAAACTACTAAAAACTACATATAAATGACTAAACATGGTCACGTGACCATTAGTAGTTTATTGCCAGTCATTTATAACGCAACTGAATTTATGACTAAACCATTTTTAGTCATTTACTGGTTGTTTTGATTGATCAATTTCGTAGTATATTTAGTCTTTAATTTAGTCATTGATTGTTGTAAACTAGTCACTTATTTAGTCATTTTTTATTCATTAATATATTTAGTCATTAATTTAGTCATTGATTGTTGTTAAGTGGTCACTTATTTAGTCATTTTTATTCACTGGTTTCCATCCATTGGTAGTGTATTTAGTCATTAATTTTAATCATCATTTTGATCAATTTGGTAGTTTATTTAATTATTTTTGTTCACTGATTTCTACCTAAAAGTGCTAAAAATGAGACAATGCTTTTGAGGTTTAAACATAAAACACAGAAAAACCTAATCAATCATTCATTTGCACGTAATGGAACAACTATAATCAAGAAGGCAAAATACTGATATTTTATTGAGAAAAGGTGTTCTTACAGTAGATACAAGACCTAAATATGTGTCTTTGCTTTGAAAAATGTGTTACAAAGTGTGTTTCGTAGTGTTGTGATTGAGAAAATTGAGTTACAATGCTCTATGTTTTGCTTATACATACAGCTCCAAAACATAAAAGAACTACTTGAAAAATGAAGCATAAGGGTCCTATATCTCATCCCATACATGAAGCCTAAGGGTCCTATGTACATCTTGACTTCCTTCACTCACAAGATGCTCTAAAAATTGGGTCAACAATCGAAGCCGGTTCCTGGAATAAACAAAGACAAAACAAGAACTGTTAGCTTAATATAAACCTTATGGAAATTAAAAAATAGATTTGGAGATTTTATACATTACCTTTTTCTCGCATTCTTCAACAAGTGGTTCAACAGGAAGGAGAGAATGAATAGAAATAATAAGAGCTTTGATGAAGTCCTCGAGACAATCATCATCAAGCAATTGACCAACAACTAAAGGAGCATTATCAATTTAGTCAAAAAATCATCAATTTTAAAGATCATCAAACTTTAAATGTTAAGTACTAAGAACATAATATGCTCATATTCTAAGTGCACCTTTAGCAGCATATCATAGCCATAATCAATATTCTCTTGTTCCAGTAGTTTTCCCACTACAACAACACCCTTGACACCAGCATTGGAAGCAATTATATGTACAGGAGACTTCAAAAAATAGAAAAAATGAATGATTAAACACTAAGATAAAGTCTATTTCTAGAGATAAACAAAAGAAAGTCTAGGTTAGTAATTTATACCTTCAATGCATTCTGAATTATCTGAACTCTAATCTTTTGGTCAAAGTTGGCTGTAGGAATTGTATCAAGCTCTTTTGTTGCATAGAGAAGAGCAACACCACTGGTACCTAGAATGTATCTTCCAGTAAGCATAGAGTTATAACCTTCCTAACAAAAATATTACCATCTCTAATGCTTTAATGAAATTTACAAATTTGTTTACCTAGTAAAATGCCCTTCTCTATTGTTGCCTTCATGGCATTCAATGCATTGGTGACTCTATCTTTTTTCTCTCCAACTTAAAGCTCACTGGTTCCTCCAATCTAAATTAAATAAAAAGACCATCAAAAAAATCTAGATACAATGTATCATCCTAATTTGAAAATATTGAAAATTATCTTCAAACAACTGATCACAATTTGATTATAAGTTAAACCAAGTGAGAATAGAAACTCCTCCTGATAGCTTTGCCAACCTCTCTTGGAGATTTTCTTTGTCATAATCAGATGTGCTTGCTTCAATATTAGTACAGATATGTGACAAATATTTTGTCATCCATGCCAAGCATACCAACACAAATGTCTTATAAGCTCTATTGTCACCAAGCATTATAGTCTTGCAAAAATATTATCATGCTTCACTCTAATAAAACTCACCTACTCACATCTCTCTTCAATTGCTTTTTTGTCACCACCTCCATCAAGAATTATAGAATCATCCTTAGAGATAGTCACCTAGAATAAAGAACAACTAATCTTATCATACAACAAAATGTTAAAATGACAAAAAGAATTTGAGTAACAACACAACAAAAACCTTGTCCATGGATGACAGCAACATTATACGCCTATATACAAGGATACTACTATGTTTACCTATCTTCTTAGCTATTCCAAGCATGCCAAATTATACTTTGTCAAGCTTCATACCAAGATCCTCTGATATGACCTGAAGATAACTACCAACCATAAATACTTTTCCTTTGGAAGTGGAGAAAACAAAATGGCAAAATACATGCAAACTAACTCAATTGAGAAACAAATTTGGTTCAATAGGTGTTACATGAAGAAGCCAAACTTGCATAACAAACAAGAAACTTCAAAGCCAAAAAAGAGAGTAGATACATAGAAACATAAACCTAACTTGTCCATCAGTAAGTGTAACAAGATCCTGCAAGTTATTTTTCCTATTTTCACCAAAACTAGGGGCCTTAATAGTACAAACCTAACTTAGACACAAATATATTTTTAAAATGCTAAGGATTTAGAATTTTAAGTTAAAAATTAATTTAAAAAGTAAACAAGATTTAAATAGAAAAATCCACCAACCTTCGCCCCTGCACGAAGCTTATTCAAGATCAAAGTAGCCAATGCTTCACTCTCTACATCCTCTACTACAATAAGAAGAGGCCTTTGTTTCTGTGATAAATGCAACAAGAAATTATGTTATTTATCCGTAATCAAAACATTGACTAAACATAGATAGATATCCTAAGAATCATAAATCAATCCAAGACACCACAAGACCTCTGTCACATGAATATTGACAAATTCACTCAACCTTCAAGTGTTAATGATCTTAGTTAGAGCATACTACTGTCTAAAGCAAAACACACTCCAAGAACATAGTAATACAATGGCATTATGTACTACTATGATTCAATTCTCTTCTCTATGTACAAGTAAATGCAACACAATGATCTTCATAGTTATGATAATCATAGACCCTTGACATTACTAAACTCCATTCACATGAACATTTGCATAACTTGAGAACTGTTATAGGAGTTTACACAATACATTCACACTCAAACAAACTTCTGTCACCTAAACATATTCAGTCCATTGCAAGAAAACCATGAATAATGCAAAAAAAAACTATTATATAACCTTCTCCTATGTCATTTGAATCTCTCTTTTAATATATACACTTGGTAAGAGTATTAGAATATTGGTGATGCTAAATGAAACAATCTGAAAAATAGGCTTGCACTATAATAATGTACACTACATCAGATATCCTTTAATAATGAAGGGACATCCATCAAAGCATAATAATAGGGAGTTTTTTGTTATATGTTGTAGTTACAAGTGTCCTGCTAGACATACATGAAAATGTCGAAGCATATACAAGGCAAGCGAACTATTTCAAAAAGGCTTACACTTTAGATTTAGGAAGCAATCAAGATTTCACCAAGGACTCACAGGAAGTGAAGGAGAACATTGTCTCACAATTGGATTAGACACAACAAACAGAAATAGTTCTGCACATCAGCAAATTTCCCCGAGCTGTCTGTGTACACTGTCCATCAAAAAATCCAAAGGTGGTGCAATTTGGTTGAGCAGACAATCTTAGCTGTTGGTGACAGATGACTAGATGAATCTATTAATGCAGCAAGAGAAAGGAAGAAAGAGGTTGAGGAGATAAAAGCCCAAAAAAGACAAGAGAATGAAGAGTAAAAGGGAGTAAGAAATGTGGAAAAGGAGTTGAAGGAGTAGGACAAAATAGAGAGGGAGATACAATGTAAAGAAAAAGAGTAGTAGAAAATACAATGGAAGAAGGATAGAGATGCCAAAAAGGAGCAAGAGACGCTTCAGAGGCAATAGGACTAAAAGGAAAAAGAGATTGAGGAGGCACAGAGCGCTTTACAAAGAGAAAGGCGGTTAAGGAGCCTTTCTAATCCCTTGTCTCAAAGTAATAGAGTATTCCATGATATTCTCAACATCAATAACCCTCACTTTTCCACAGTAATGAATTAATCCACCCTCTCCCAATCTGACTTTAGGTGCACTCAATATCCAAAGTAGACTGCCACTTGGGATGTAGAGATGTGTTCACCACTGCCCCCAACACATGTCACTTGCACCCAATTTTCCAGTCCAACTCCTAGTCATGTAAGCAACACTCGTCATCGACTGGAAGAGGATGAGAACATGGCCAATGGCACCCCAAGAAGCCAACCACCATTTCCCTATCATAGCAGCTGGATGTAGCCTTATTTTGATTTCATTTGCAATTGATGTTTTGGACAGTTTATAAGTTTTGATATCTACAAATGAACCCTTATTGTTGATAGTTTCAAATTTATGATAACTACAGATGCAACATTATTGTTTTGATTTGCAATATTTTTTGATTAGATTGCAATGTGTGTTGTATTTATGCTTCTTGTTTCCACCTATGTTCAATTGATAGTTTCTCATTTTTAGTTTTTAATTTTGATTGAATTTGACATGTGGGACAACACGGTTAGTCGATCCTAAAAAAAAATGCCTTTTTTGCCATGTGACCGAAACATGCTCGGTCGGAATGCTAGTTGGTGTGTGGCACGATGTGCAAAGTGGAATGCCTTTCCATGTTAGCAAAAATCACTCCACTACCCTTTCACTCCACTGCCTCACATTAATCTCTCACCACCCCTTGCAATTCTTCTATACAGTCGTGTTTAATGCATGTCCCCTCCTACTACTTCCATGACATCCCGCATAAACTTCAAGCCAACCTGCATTCAATGTTCCCAATGCCTTGCACACCTTGCCAACTTTAGAGTCTTTCAATCTACCATCTTCTCAAATTTTCTTCACATCGATGCTAGAATGTGCTCACTTAAGGTCTCTGCAACTTCAATCCCACCACCACTACATGTTACACTCAGAGTCCAGTGTCCCTTCTAGCTTCTTTATATTGTTACATATACATATATATGTATATGTTTGTGCATATGTATAGACATATACATATACATATTCATATACATAGACTTATACATATGTATATACATATACATAGCCATACACATATACATATATGTATACATATAAACATACATATGCATATACAAATACATATATATACATATATCTATTTTGTTGTTGTTCTTCAATTCAGTCATGCAACTATTGCAACTTTTCTAGGTGCCATTGATTAATTTGGGGGTGTTCTCTTTTTCATAGGTTCTACTTCATCTATTCAGTCATGTAAATATGTATACATATACATATATATTAATATGTATATATATGTTTATACAATTATATTTTGTTGTTGTTCTTCAATTCAAACATATAAATATTGTTGGTTTGTCCAATGTTTAAGCAAAACAATACAAGTAACCAATGTATTCATGTATGTATACTTGTATATACCTCTTTATACATATCTATTTTATTGTTGTGATTCAATTCAGTAATGCAACTATTGTAACTTTTATAGGTGTGATGTATACATATGTTTATACAATTCTATTTTCATGTTCTTCTTAAATTGAGACATATAAATATTCTTGGTTTGTTCAATGTAAGCAAAATAATGCATGTAAGCAATTGGGTAAAAGCAAGAAGTTGGGTCCACATGTAGGGGAAGTCGAGTTGATAAAAAAATTCCCGACAGGAATGGGTACCCATTTTAAAGAAATGGGTACCCGTTTAGGAATGAACACCTGAACCTAAATTGGTATTCATTTAGTAACAAGTGCTTGAGCCTAAATGGGTACCTATTAGTAAAAGGGCACATGTTATAAAATGGGTACCTATATCTAAACGGGTAACCATTTCAAAAATCTATATAATTAAAAAAAAAATACCCTATAGGCTCATTTTCTTCCACAGGCCGATAGGGATAGCAACATATGAGAACAAGTATGTGTTGTTGAAGCCCCTACTATCAAAAATCTAGTGTGTTTTCTACCTTCTCACCTCCTCCTGCCACCTCGTCAGTTCTGAAGACCTCTAGGTTTTTTTCTTTCTTGTTTTTTATGCCATTTTTTATGATTGTAGGTTCAAATTGAAAAATTAGGGTTTAAGTAAAATTATGCTATGTATGTTTTGATAAACCCTAAAAATATGTTACTAAAAACCCTAAAACTCTAAGAATAACTACAAACCCTAAAACTATGATCAATAAACAATTATAAACCCTAAAACTGTGATCAATACACAATTATAAACCCTAAAGATGTGATCAATAAACCCTAGAAAACTAAACTATAAACCCTAAAACTATGAACTTGATAAACCCTACAAAACTAAACTATAAACCCTAAAAATATGAACTTGATAAACCCTAAAACTAAACTATAAACCTTAAAACTTGAGACACACTACCTATTACATCCCAACCATGACTTGTTATAGAAACAATACATAACATATCTCATAAGGATGAAAATAACATGATCTATGCACAGATAATCAATCATTTGTAACTTATCTATTTCTTCATTAAACTTTTTCCATTCCCTACTGCCATTAGCATTTGTCTAGTAATTAGCCACCAAACTACCATACCTCTTTGTCATAACTTCTTCCAACCTAGCACAAGGATGACCAACATTCAAAAGAGAACTTAGGATATAACCTAGTCTTCGAAAAACTTGGAAATAGTATAAGGATAGGGGTTCATTTGTTTTGGATTCATTATTCACTTGCATGTTTGGAGTTAGAGAGCTAGAATAGAAGATAAAAAGTTGAAGATAGTATTGTTTTTGAGTTAAATATTTATTGTTTTAGAAATAATATTATAATTTTTAGAGATTGTATAAGGGGAATGTTGTGTTTGGAGAAAGAATAAAGAGCTTTTTTCAAATATTCTTTTAGATTTAGATCTTAAAGTGTTGAGGTAATATTCTTTGTTTTAGGTGATACAAATAAATCACCATAAAATAAGCTCCCTTATTGAAAGTTACCATACTTTCAATGTTTACAGTATCTAGGCCTAATAGATATAGAAGTGCTTAAACAACTCAACTCTTGATAGGGTGGGATGATAACCATGCATAAGTATTTTGGTGGAAATGCTCTCTATGTGGTTTATGGATGCCATATTATCCTCTTGAAGTACCTCAATCGTTAAATCCATCACCAAACATTCTTAGAACCTTATTCATACATGAAAGCACTCATTCTAAAACAACACTTAAGGCTTGAGCACTATGAGACATCAGTAACAACACACCTTAGTCATCCTTTAATTTGAATATTCTAAGGTCATGATGTTCACAAAAATGCTATGTTTTCCCACATGGATCTCATGGAACCCTTTCCTTTCAACAATGACCCTTGTCTTGCATATGACAACCCCCTTTTAATGGAACTAACTTCACTAGTTATGGAAGTCATCTAAATGAGAATGTTTATATATGACAACATTATGGGTAATATAGTCCATTGGTACATAATAAAAAAGATCACGACCACACTCCCTCATGTCTACAAATGGTGTTAAGGAATGATATAATTATAGAAAATCTCCTAACTCAGTTCACAACCCTCAAACCTTCAAAATAGCTACCTTGGTATGACTTGTATAGGGTTCCATGGATACTCAATCACCCAAATTTCATGGATTTCCTAAAGGCAATCAAATTTCAAGATTTCCAACTCACCTTATCAAAACCTTATCCTCTAGAAACCATGACCATCTCTAGCCTAACATTTTGATTGTTCTCATGATAACCTTTCCTTTCATGCACTCCTAGGGTATTTTCTTTAAATATACAGTATAATAGTGACCTTTGTTGGTATGGTAGTGAGTGATACTTCTATGATGCATAATAACATCACTGATCCAACAATAATACCCTGCTAGAAAGGTTGATAGATGCATGAAATAAATTTACTCATCTACAACAAACCCTAATAATTTTCTACTCCTATACTTATTTTTTGCTCATAAGCTTCATCAATTCAGCTACATGTCAAATTCATATAGGCATCTACCTTCTCAATCATAACCCTTCTATCCTCCACTATACACCACACAAAATAACTTATCATAGTATCAATGTGCTTAGTTTGCATGTTAAACATGTAGGGTTCTTTACAAATGATCTAATTTAGCTTTGATAAATCCTAGGTAAGTTGTACATAACATATGAATTAAAATTTTAATAATGTACATCTTGGGGTACTTATTTGATGTTTCAACTCAAATCTTTAATGTGTCTATTAAAACCATTTTAATTTCATTTTTAAAAAAAAAGTAAATGTCTCTTGAGTCAAATGTAGTAAAAACATAGTACTCTTAACAATCAGGTCCATATTTTTCTTGACTAGTTGAACTTGTGCATAATTTTCAAGTATTAAGCTTTCTATTCATGGATATTTTAAACTTACATTTCTAGATATTAGATTAAGTTTATTTCTAGATATTTGTTTGTAAGTTTTCACTATGGATATATTTGTGAGTAAATTTGTAAGTTTTTTATATGGATATATTTGGAAATGTAGGTGACATGGATACAATGGAAGACCAAGGGGTGTATGAATTTTTAATAGATGAAATTATTTTACAAAACCCCCCACCCCATCCACATGAAAACCCCCCACCCACTCCACCTCCAAACCCCCCACCCCCTCCACCTAATGAGGCTGAATTGCGACAAAGCATTAATGAAAATATTAATGCAATTGAGGAAAACATTAATATGATTAATAATCAGCCTCACTTGATGCCCCCACATATAGTATGGTTTGCATCTTCAATGCAAACCATTAGTGATTTTGTTAGGTCTATTGATGCAGACCTAGATAGATTCCGCCGTTGGCTAGAGGAGAGGAGGCAATTTAATGTGGATGGTCTTTTATATAAAGACATCATTAGCCCTATTTTTTGGTCACCCCACAACTAATCAACCTATACCTGTAAAAAAAAGAATATCAATTAAGTCATATAGGCATGAGGCAATCTCGAGACATTTTTGGGAGTAGTGGTGGATGGTGTTTGATCACCCACCACACACTAATTTTGGGGTACCACTATATTTTTTGAGAAAATTATGGGTGGAGTTTCAATTGGGTCAAAAACCCAATTATTTTGATATTAGACCATTGTAGGGTGTTGGTAGTGGCATGCCACAACACAGGCCAGGGGCACGAATTGATCCCAATTGACCCGTTCCTACTGCTCCTATGGTTGCTCCTATTTTGCCCACAATTCCTGCACCCTTTTAGCACCAAGCAGTGGTGTCGACATTAGGGGCATTGAATAGACTCTTAGGTAATCTCACTGAACAAGCTGCCCACATGGTAACTAAATGCAGTGGTGGAGAGCATCATGGAGGAGTCGATGCATCTCATCATAGAGCCTCACACATGTTAGGGGCACATTTGTGTCAAAATTGCAATCAACCATGTTATGATCCTGCTCCTACATCCACATCAGGTGCAGCTACAGGAGATGTGGAGTCATACTTGGATCTACTATATTCGGATGATCATCCTACACAGGTACATGGAGGTCACATTTTATTTTGTTTCAAGTGCTTAATTTGAACATATCAAAATTTATATTTAATCATGAATTAAATTTATATATTGTGAACTATTTGGTGTAGATCTCGAGTCGCTCTAGGGCCTTAGCACAATTTGATACACTGAATTTTGCATCGGCAGCTGTAGAGACCAACAACCTTATGGGGTAAACCAATATATATTAACCCTAAAACCATATACATATCTAGTTCTAGTTTATATTTTCTTCAAAACATAGATATTATATTTAAATTAACAAGTGTAAAATTAAATTTAACTCTAATATACATGTATGTGAAATATTTTTGTTGTAGCGAGGAGGTCACATGGCAGTTTCCATGTCTGACCGACCACCTAAAGGTGTTGCTTGCAGTGCCCCTCCATCATCGTTTGTTATTCCTGAGTATTCCCTGGTGTGTGTTTTCAAAAATTGTACTAAATTTGTACTTTGATTTTTTGAGTTTATAATATAAATTTACATATGCCCATATACGTAAGTGTAGGATGATAGTAGTGCCATTAGGATAGCGACTAGTCAGTTTATTGATCAGGGACAATTTCATCAGTCATCCATGTATTTTCAGGTCCTAAACTTTGCTAACTTTTCTAGGTCTTTATATGCTATATAATATGGTTACATGTTTCGGTAAATATTCTAACCTAGATTTCAAACTTGCTTTATTTGAATTTCTAGGAATTAGCAGCTCATACTTTTGGTCTAGAATCTGAAACAACTATACCACCTAGAAAACAAAATGTGGGAGTAGACGAGCATGATTGCACGGTAATTTATGCACACTTTAAAGCCTAGATTTAAATATTTAATTTCATATTTTTATGAATTAAATCAAGTTTGGATGCTAACCCAATTCTTGAGTGCTAAATATTTGAATATCCAGGAATTAGCAACTGAGACTTTTGGTTCAGGACCAACAGCTATACGATCATCTGGGCAACAAAATGTGGGAGGAGATGTCAAACATCATACGGTAATTTATGCATACATTAGTCTATATTTAAATATTTAATATGAGTGTTTTATAAATTAAATTAAATTAAATTATGAAATTTAAATTTCATATGCACATGTATGTGTCATGTTTTTAAAATTTTTATCTGATTTCAAGTTTCTTTCTCTTCTGTATAGCATGAGGCAAATCCATCTATTTCATGAGGAAGAAAGAGGCCTCTTTCAGATTTGAACTTGAGAGATGATCATAGAACATAGATATATTTATTTCATGGATTGCACGATGCATTGTTATATATATATATATATATATATATGCCACCAGGACTATGACTATATATGTTGAACTTGATATTTCATGGACTTAGAGATATTTCAGTATTTCATGAACTATGATTTGTATTTAATATTTATATGCTGACTATGAGTAGATGTTTTAGTACATTTCATGGGTCGTACCTATATTTTAGTATTTCATGGACTTATCTATAGATCTACATGTGTATATATATTATTGAATATATGCTTGTACATTTTAGTATGTTAGATCTAGCATGTTTATGCTTTATTGTTCACTTCTAGATTATATTATCGAGACATGTTAGAATCTCTAGTACATTTTTGAATTTAAAATGAAAAACTATATAATGTGTTTAAAATAGTTCTAGTATGCATGAATATCCATGTATTTTTCTATGTATGGATGGACCATGAATTTTACTATGTACCATGCTAACATAAAAAATTTTGATGTAGACCCTCCTTTGGATCCTTTCAATATTTCTTATGATCTATCCTTAAGTGATTACACATAATACATTCGTATACATATAAATATTAAGAAAATACATTGTTTAGACATACATGAGGATGTACCTAATGATATATTCATGATGATAATAATACACTCCTCAAACCAATCAAATTTAAAATTCAATACATAAGATAAGCCTAAGTACTAGATAATCTTATACCACACAAGGCTAAGTACTATTTTCAAGTAACATCACATACATAGACAATATATAGATAGATGTATTGTATTCAAACATAAAGTTCAAGATCTTATAGATAAAAGGAAGATAAACATTGGGCATAAGTTCATGAGCATGCAACTCCCTCACTTGATGAGGCTAACTATATGAAAGTAAATGATGAAGGTTTTCATAATGGTCACCAATAAATTGGTCTTATTCACTATAACACAACCTACATGTTGAATTTACACAAAAATAAATGAGAAACCAAGTGCTACAACATCTAAAGTAGTACTTTTAGTTCATAACATTTGGTATCCCTACATCCCACTCTTGTTCATGTGAGTATACTTCATCATAACATGGATAAAACCCATTGAGAGAATTGGTTTTAATAGTGACATATATTTTGAGTATATTATAGACACACCTGATGGGGGATGACTTCATTGCTTCCATATCCTCATCTATATTTCTTATCACTTGCCATTTGGTTCTTTCACTTTTCCTTAGTGGTGTATGCTAGAACACAAATAACTTTAACATGTGTTGTAATGTTCATGTCACTTCTTATTTGTGTTTTATATCATTTCTAATTTATTCTTTTATTATGCATATGCGTTGTGATTCTCCTTCCTTATTCATCCATTTACCTTGTGTGTCCTTACACTATGGCTTCTTATTTATCCCATGTTTGTTGTGTTTATCAATTCTCATTTTCACCTTCTATATTTGGACTCATGCATTGTTTCCCCACTTCAAGGGTATATTTTTTAAAATGCTCTTATGATTAGTAACTATGCTTTCTTGTGTTTCATGTTTAGCTCCTACATACCCAAATATTAATATAAAACTATAGACATTGAAGCCCATTTTTGCTATGTGCTAATGTGCATGAAAATCCAATGGCACAATAAAAATAAATAAGGATCAATAATGTGGGCCCAAAGAGGCCAAAGGAAACATCCATGTTGCCTCAATTTGCCCCTAATCATAATCATCTAAAAATAAAAATAAAAATGCAGGAGTTCACAATACAATACAAAGAATTAGGCATGAAGCAAATATTTTAAAGGTTTCACATGCGCTAATCTAACTAAGATAGACTACCAAAGATGTTGAATATGATAACATAGGGGTTTGATATGAACATTACAACTAGGGGAAATCATATGAGAAGCCTATATATACAAATGAATATTTTAAAGTGATAATAAACAAGGCCATTAAGCAACTACTGTGGGCAACAAATCATATTTATAACCAAAATTAAAGAAGCGAACATTTTGAATTTTCAAGAGTGGATCACAAATTCAAAAAGAATTAGGGCATGCTGTGCAAACCATAACAAGTTCGGATGATACACCATTAGAAGAAACCATCATTTAGAGTAAATGTCATAAAGGATATCCATGCAAAATGGGGCATCCACTAATTTATGATGTAAGATGGGATATTACATGTATTTGTAGTTACATCTACAAGTAGCTATCTAGTAAGTGTAAGATCTTTCCTAGCTATATGTGTGTCAAGTGATAAAAATCTTGTTGGTATTTCATGATCCTCAATATAAGAATCATAAAATATTTCATTTTCATTAGTATCCATGTAAGGGTTTAGATTAGAATGTCTTTGCAAAGGAAGTTTCACATCTCTATACCTAAGAAGTGCCACTACAAGGTAAAACTCACAAAATAACCCAATTTTTTTTTTCAATACTTATGTGACTACAAGAATTTGACCAACAAGTTATACTTAGAAAAAATAGTGACAAGAGCCCACTTAATGATGTTATAATAAATTTAAGTAGTCTAAGATTTTCACATTGTATGATACCTAATGTAATGCCCACACCCCACAACATGTGAACTTAAAAGTATTTTTTTTTTTGCAAGGTAAGGTTCTTGGGTAGACATACAAGTTCCTTTGTAGACCAAAATGAGTCTAGAAGACTAAGGCTATGAACATATTGACTAGTTCATTTATAGTTCTTGGCTAATAAAATTTATTTCACCCACCATTATGTAACGTTCACTCAACCCCTTAGGACTCCCCAAAGAATGCTATATTTCAACTATTTACTCTAAAGATATCACAAGACCTTATTAAGTATAAACTTTATTTATTTATTTATTATTTTATAGAAATGGCATACTAAAATATTTATAAAATTCTATATGAAATTTAAAATTCACCAAAATATATAATTCATCCATGAACAATTATTCCCCTCTTTGTTAATAATATTTTACATCATTGTTAAGAAACAACTATTTGTTCAAATAAATGAATTCACTTTTATGTCTTACCTACCAAAAACATTGTTATTTCATCTATCACAATACCTAACTAAACAATAAGAGTAAAAAGAAAATCTAAAACTTCCAAAAAAAGATTTAATTAAGAAATAATGCCCATAACTAACACACCTACACACAACGATTTTGTTTTTTTCTCTAATAAAAGTTGTTATTTCATCTATCACAATACCTAACTAAACAAGAAGAGTAAAAAGAAAATCTAAAACTTCCAAAAAAAGATTTAATTAAGAAATAATGCCCATAACTAACACACCTACACATAAGGATTTTGTTTTTTTCTCTAATAAAAGTAATGTAGGTCAAATTTTGAGTTTAAACATTATAATTTCTTGACAAGAACTAATGCAATGTGGTGCTACCTAATGCACCCATGTATATATCTTATGACATAATACGATTTTTTTTTTTTTGGTTGAAAACAACACATTACATACCAATATATTAAATATGACAAAATCACACATTTTAAGTATATATAAATATATAAAAAAATTTATATATATATATAATAGTTTCTCCTATATAAATAAAATGCACTCACCTCCTACATTATTAATCCTTATAATGTCTTAAAACATAACATTAAAAGACATGTAAATTAATTAATTCAATAAAAAAAAATATTATGCTCACCAAGGAAATCTATTTATTATTTATGAATCATTCATAGAATTAGTCTAAAGGGGAGCATACATCATGTTATCATATAATGGACTTAGGATGGAAGAGAATATTTATATATTCTTTTCTTTTTTTTTTGGTGTAGAAATAAAGTCGCCCTCTACAGCAGCAACAAAACTCACTAATTTACATAAACAGAAATATATTCTTACTTATGTTAAAGGTTTAGAGATATTTGATAAAGGCCAACGAAATGCCCTTAGGCTTAATCTTTTTTGAATTTTTCCTTTCAAAAAAAGAGAACCAACAAAACTAAACAAAGAGCTAGTTCTCTTAATTGCTTTTAAATAGATTTTCATACACATAGAAATAGTCTTAAGAGCATAAGGATCTCCAAAGATCTAATTATTCAATATATTAATACTACTAAAGAAAGTAAGTGTTTTCTAAAAACAAACAAAATAAATAATAATTTTAGTCTTTTTGAGAGGCAAACAAAATTCCAAACAATCTTTTCAAGTCGTGTCATAAAAAGATAAAAAAATAATAATAATAATAGAGAATGTTTCATGTTTTCTATAAGAACATTATTTATGATGAACAATCTTTATCCTTTACACGATTTCTCCATAATTGAAATAGCTCATACCAAACTATTTCCATCTATTACATAATCTCTCCATAATGAGTTATCTCATTCTGGTTCACAATTTCACCATACAAACTATATTAGCTAAATGCAATATTTGTCACTCATTACAACTGGTAGTTGCTTATAATAACATTCCATACATAATACAGACATTCTAGAATATATTTAGTATATGAGTGTTGATAAGTCCAATTACTTCAAGGATATGTGTAATATATTTGATAAGAGGTGATGCCGGCAGTACAAATTTAATTTAGTTTAACAATATAGTGATATTGTCATAGGGAGGGCCACAACGATTAAAATATACTATGATTTTAAATTTAAATAAGATAAAAGATCATAACCCAAAACTAGGCATGAGCAAACTAACCCTAAAAGGAGTGTCCAACCCTAATTTGCCCTAAAATTAGAATGCAACTACAATTTGTTTTCCTCTTCTCCTTGCCACAGCAAGAGGGCTCATGGTGGTGGCCAGGGAAGATGGTTTACACAGAGAGATTTAATTTTGCACTTCTTTCAAACGCTACAAGGGGCCACTACTATCAGCTATTATCTTGTCTTTTTTTTTTCTTTAGCATTTGTGGTAACATTTAGCATTGCAGGCCTCTCTACAAGGTGATGGCCAGAGGGATGGAGAAGGGTGGAATTTGCAAGCTAGGGGTGACTTGCCAAGCCTTCCCCTAGAGTTCACTTTCTGAGTTCCTCTCACATTCTGCCTTCTTCCTTAACTTAGGTTTTATAAGGCCTTCCAAGGCATCTAGAAGTGAGGTTGAATTAGGGAGCAATAGAGGAATCACGACCTGCATTATAAAATTTGATTCTAAGTGTTGAGCAACTCAAGGGGGTAACTGCTCTCTACATAATTTTTTTTGTTAAGATCTCTATTTACATTCTTGAAAACTAACCCTTACTGTGTCTATTCCTATTTTCTTTTCCTTGACTCACATGAAGCACTGGTTTAAGTGTAGGCCACAGTATCATGGCCTTAACAGAGAGATCATGGTTTCATAGTAGAGTCATGCCTCTCTGTCTCTTAAATCCATACCTCTTCAGGATAAACTCAATGATTTTTTATTTTATTTTGTTCTTCCTTTTCAGATACATAGAAAATGTTCAGGTCTTGTTCTATTACAGAATTTTCTCGTTTTTCTCTTTTGGGTTGAAGAATGCCCACATCATGGGATCATCCCCTTTGAAGGCATGTTGTAGAACTGGGGCTATAACCCCTCATTTTAAGTTACAGCCAACGGTAAAGTAGGATTTTTTATCTTCTTATTCAGAAAGGAAATCTAACTGGTTAAACTGAAAAATTAAAATTGCAACCAGTAAGGTAAAATCTAATTCACCCCTTTTGAAGGATTATCTCACTTTCTTTTCTCTAAATAATAGGTCAAGTACAAAAGTATGTTACTTCATATACAAATGCTCCATTACTTTTACAGGATACACCTTAAAGGAAAACTTTACATAAATAGGATATACCTTGCATCATATAACTTAGTCCTTAATCTAATAACACGGAATTTTCATGTTGTTGCATTTTACTTAGAGTCATTATACTATTTTCTTAACAAGCATTTTCTCAACACATGATAGGACACCAATTTCCTCAGATTTAATATATCTTCTTACCACATAAGTTTTCTCAGTAATTCTATTCCACCAAATCCTTTCCTGCACCCCTACTTAACTTGCACATACGCCAAAGGACCTAGGAAGTAACCATTGGGATGCTCACCTTGTAGCCTAGGACAAGAACTATACACCCCTAAGCTAGGGAAAACACATGGAGACCCAGGGATCACATCTATATAACCAATTTTCCACAAACAGAATTACACAGCTTGACAATACACATCTTGGGATCACATCTATACAACCAATTTGCCGCAAACAGAATTACACAGCTTGATAATACACAGCGTGACACAAAATCAGCTAAAGACACACACACACACATACCACACATAGATTGGAAACACTTAGAAACATTACTCTAGTTTTAAACTCAATTCTTTCTCACATGTTGAAAAACACTTAGATTTCACAAGGAATGCTCACCATAAGGAGACAATTCCTAATAGTACATACTTCATTTTATAGAATATAACATAGCACACAATATACAAGAAAGCAAAAAAATAAATTCCAATGAATCACATTACCAAACAATAAAATTTTCCTTTAGCTTTCAAAGAATTTAAGAGCCTACCTTGCTGATTCTAATGGATTGATGATGACTGATTAAAAATCCCAAAATCCATCCTTTCTCCTCCATTTTTCCCTTTTTATACAGCCACCTTCCCACTCACACACCAATAGCAATTTCTTTTTTCTAGAGAGAACAAGGAAAATGGTAAAAAAAAAAATCCCCCCAAGTGTATCCTCCCTCTCTCTAAATAACCATCCCACTCTGATGGCTATTTCCACCTTTCTTTTCTAGAGGCTTACACCTCTTATTTACTTTATGACTCAGCTCCTTATCATTTTCGTCACTCCAAAAATAGTGAAAATAAAGTGTCCATAATTTCTTTAATTTTAAATTTATGTCTTTCAAAAAAGAGCCAAGACCCCAACATAATGACCTAGGCTTATAAAAATACAAACTATGGGGTAAATTGTCACTTAAAATAAGTATAATAGTATTAATTAGGATATAAGTGAATTTGTGTTAGAAATCAATCTATTTACACATTCTCACAACTCAATTGAGCATCACATAACATATCCCATTTATAAATACTTACAGTTGACCCATGCAACGAGAACAATTACCATCACATAGAAAACATCACATACATAAGAGACCATCAAATAACATAACATCACATACATAAGAGACCATCACATCACATAACATCACATAACATAACAATGGCAATGCAACACATCGTATATACCATACAATAGACCTAGGTCTCTCCAAATAGACCAGGTCGACTTAACTGGTGAATCACAATAGGATCTCCAAGTGTTTTCCCCACATTTCCACTAGTAAGAGGTATTCCTGCAAACTTGTTTCCAATTTGTCAATTGTAATCAAAATAATAATAGCCGAAGCAATGATAAGAAAAACATATAATTCATCATTGAATTAATCATTATTCCAATCATTCACATGTTTCACTCAAATACTTCATTCAATTATAATAGCTCTACATTTCACAATACACAATATTACACAATTAAAAATTATAATAATTCAACTTGTAAATGGATTACATTCATCGTTTTCCACTAAATACATCAATATACCAAGAGCCACAAGGAATGGAAGACGGACTGGAAAAGGTGTTTTAAGGAGTAGATAAGGGGCCTTACATTCTCCCCCCCTTGCATAGACTTCCTCCTAGAAGTCCTTGAGAGAAGAAAACTACTCACTTGGTATGAACACAATGAGACTAGGATCAACAAGGGTATTTATTTTGTCACATCATATGAAAGAAAAACAAAAGTCTAAGCACCCATATTATATCTAGCCTCATCAATGCATGCTAATTCCACATACCTCATTAAGTCAACTAAACAAGTCCTTAGATCATCACTACTATCATAAATATATTAATCTCAATCTAGGGAATTGAGTCAAGTCACCATATCTTGGGAGATTACTCAATTTATTCAAATCATTAATTTCTATCGTTGATTTACATCAACTTTCAACAACTCTCAATGACTCACATAACATAAAAAGAACTTATTTCCACATATAACACATCATTCAAATCAGAGTCTCTATCACATCACATACTTCTCTAAGGTGAATCACATAATGAAGGCCATACTCACATGTATGAATATATATACTCATCACAAAGACATCACATGACTCATACCACAAGGCTCAACAAGAATGGGTATTACAAGGACGACAACACTAACATACCACTGAGTAATTCATAGTGCCATAGTGCTGAATGACCAATGAGTGAATAACCATTTCGTGTAGTAACCACTATGCCAATATCCAATATAGCGTAACCTCATATGATCTCACCTCCAAGGGAATCTAATATCAGGCATACTATACTGCTAAATAATAAATGAATAACCAAGCCATGTAGAATACCACTGTGCCAAGTAGCAAATTAAGAATGATGGTCGCAGGGTCCTGTCTAGGTGCCCTCCATACATAACTCAGTATGAACAAGATTCCCTAGACCATCTACTCCCCTATACAAGCTATTAGTGATCCCTCTAGGATATGATAGTATACAATAGTTACAACACTCTAAACATACTAGCAGTTGCAACATTAAAGTACCTCAATGAGAAAATTAAAGAAGTAAAGAAAACTTGTAAATTAAACCTCAATAAGGTAGAAGAAACAAATATAATAAATCATAGAAGAATTGGAAATCAAATAACAATCATTGTGTTATCCCAAGTTTATCCAAGAACATGTCCTTGAGGCAAAAGGACTAACTCAAACATAAAACTAGTCAATTAACCCAAAGTAACAAAACACTGCTGGCTTGCAAGAGAAATATTCAACACATAAATAAATATTCTAACAATCTCTTAGAAATTTGTACATTACAAACACCGTACGACCTTACAACAAGGTTACCTAAGGGGAGGAGGGGAATCATACAGTGGTCTCAAACCACATAAGATAATAGCATGCAATAATATGGTGGTTCTCAAACCACAAAATAATATGGTGGTTCTCAAACCATAGCATAGTATGGTGGTTCTCAAACCACAGAATTATATGGTGGTTCTCAAACCACAGTATAGTATGGTGGTTCTCAAACCACAAAATAGTATGGTGGTTCTCAAACCACATTAAAATCAATAAAGAATGTACCATGTCATATTAAGTGTGTCCCTCACAATCCAGAATAGCCTGATCATATATTTACATGAAGAATCCACATGAATAGGCACCTACCCCACACAACCCAGAATCCTACCATCGTACCAAGGTCCACTGACATATGCCACAAATGAGTCATCTTTAGGATCTGACATCCACCTCATAAGGGAAAACCAACAAGCATGTATGGTTATCTTGTATCATGAGTCTGAAGTATCACATATGTATAAGGTCATTTTTAATTATTCCAAGTAGAGAACAATACACCTCATACTTATTCTGACGGCCACATCAAGAGTCATATCATCCTTGTAACAAGGTATCATTCATTATTATCTCATTACACAAAACTATCATTTCATCAAGCTACCATCCCAAATATCATGTCACACTTATCCTAATTCATCTCTCTGAACATCTTGATAGCACATAATATGTCACTACCCAAAGTTACCAATCCTTTTGTTTGAAACCATTATCAAATCTCCAAATCAAATGTTGTACACTATCTATATCCAATGTAGCATTAGTACCTCATCATTGATAGTAGTTTCCCAAATACTAGAAATCCACGATGTCATCAATATAACTGCCAAGTGTCTGTAGCTAGAACTGAGTATAGGCTCAGGGCACATTAATGTCCATTCTCAAGTCATAGGAGAATAGAAAGACAAGGGTTTACAACACGAACCGACTAATGTAGTTTAATTGGGGAAGAAGAGGGTCTGTACTCCAAACTCGTAATGAGGGAATGCCCTCAAGGAGGGGTGACACTAAACATCTCATCATATAAGAACATGAAGGGTGACTCACACATCTCCATAAACACACACTTCATTACATATTTCTTTAATATTTCTCTTTTAGGTCAAAAGGTTATCATCACACATGTACAAATATCACAAAGGGCATACCCTATATCACATACTTGGGGTATGATTACTACATTCACTAGCAAGCTTCACAACACATATCCCCATTACACATGTATAACATTTTGGCATCACAACATCGTCTAGGATAAATACTCAAGTGACCACTGACATTCACAACAAGAAACATAATTCCTTTTTCTAGTTCACTACTTAATATTGAAATCCAAATTTTTTTTATGCAATTGGTACTCATTTTGAGGAATTTCAATAGGTCATAATGCAATATTGACTAAACTCAAAAGTCTATTTCAAGGCAACAAATTTCCAATTACTATACCATACATAATCAACTTGTCGTAAAGGTTCCACCAAATTCATTCTCAAGGGCACTCATGTATACATTAACTAACAATCAAATTCTAATTTCAAGTTTTATAAGGTAGCACCAGTTTAGCTAAATCCTTTATATGTAGGCAAGAACAATTCATTTGTAAAGTTATTGAACACACTAAAACTACTTCAACAATCAAGTAGATAAGAGAATAAAAATAAAACATAAAAATCAAGTTGCATCAACTTTATCATCTAATAACTGATAGAAATATGATTCTTTATTCGAAAATAATGAAATTTGAACTGTGTCAAATTACCTAATCAGTTTATCACATCAATTTGCATCATCCTTATGACCTTCAATGGAGTAGATTCACAATACATCATATATTCCATATATACTAGATATAAGACATAAATGTGTAACCATATAGCTACCCTTGACATCATGCAAAGAATCTTGAGAAACATAAAGTGACAACTCGGTCTTCTTAACTAATTACCGACCTAACTACTTCATACCCAGTAGATTCTGTAATGCCCCGCCAAGAAACCCTAGAGAATAGCTCAACTAAGATAACCAAAAGGGGAAAAATAATTTTTTTTTTTAAACCAACAAAGTAATAATGAAGAACTGTAAGTCATAATTAATCAACATCTAACAAGCTCTGTCCTCTAGGTATTCCATAGCTACATTACTAATAACAAGATCTAACCAACATCAAAAGTTAGCTATCAATCATAAATCTTTTTAAATCTGATTGTCTTCCATGAATAAACACATACATTTCATGTTACATCAACAGCTAAGTAATCTTCAAGATCTGGCATAAAGGTTTACAAGTACATATACAATTTCCTTACAAGAGAGTACACCATTATGTTATTTATAGTATATTTATATTTTTTTGAATGCATTGGAGTATATATATATCAAGATTACAACACATGAATCCATTGATATACATCACTAGAATATGAACACAAGTATCTATCTCCTCAAGCTAGAATCCATATCTAAAATCTGATATAAGAGGTACATCTTTCTCACACATGAACATTAGCATGGGATACCAATGGAGATAATAGCACAACCACCCGGACCATGTGGTACCCTAAGGTCCACCCCACTATGCTAGGAGATAACACAAGGTCCCACATCAATCGATAAACAAAAAACAACAGACTAACACAATCATGGTAAAATAGGACTAAGGCAACCCGCAGGTGATGCATACAATTTACTTAACAAAGAACCAGCCCTTTAATTGTATTCTGTTACAACCTATATAATTTATAGGGCACTACATGTTCTCCATAATCAAAACTAACTTATCATACAAAATTACGTATACAACATCCTACGAGACATACACTATTTCAATAAGGTAGCATACATAGGAATTAAAACTTCTATCATTTATAGCAATTACACTGATTTGAAAGATAAGTCATCATCAAACAATTTAATTCTTAAAATCTTTTGCCTAGGAAGCTTATTTAAATTAGTTATTCTTAGTCATACTTCATATATCTAGAAGAAGACAACATTTATGATATATCTATGTCAAACTATTCCCATATCATTTACTATAACAATAATTCCAATTTTGATAATATTAGGTAACCACATCTAAGGTCTATCCTCTATATTTACCTAGTCCTGACTAGGCTAAAATGGTAATAATCTTTTTGAAAGGACATCCAAGGTTAGGTTCAATTATTACTAAAAGGTAATTAAATCTCTCAATTCACCATGCTAACATGATTACACATTCTTAACATTTCCACTTAAACAAGACAAAAGCTAGTCACCTAATAATGAAGTCTTAGTAATGCTAAGCTAAGGCTAAGATAAAATTATATTACTTCTTCCATCAAACGAATGTATGAACATAATTTCTTATATCTAAGATGAACTAAATCTAGAGCAGTGAATCTCAAACCCTAAAACTTAATTCTAACTAAGAGTAACTTACCCTCTTTCTATGGTAAGGAGTCCATGCATAACCAATTATGGGATAAAAATCTATATAACCAAATTAACTAAGTCATAACCATTTACTCTATCCAAGACATCATACAAATTTTAAGCATTTATCCTTTCTTGCCAAATGATATCCCAATATATTTAAAATTACCAAATGTGACGAATTTAAAAATTCCATAAGACAAGTTAGGAATATTTATAAATCTGAGACTAGAAATATTTTTTGATTACTCTATCACTAATTGATGTACAAGAAAGGATGATAAGGTTCTAATCATTTCATTTAATTTCATATACTATAAAAATATTCTTTACCAAGATCAATATATTATTACCTAAAAGTTATTAATTACTCCACTACGATCATAAAAGGAACAAAACTAACTGCATCAATCAATACTAATTTCTCAAATATCGTACTAATATTCTACTAAGATACATTACCTTAATCAATACTATGCATACATATAAATGCAAGTAATTAGATTGCTAATTGAGATACTTCCTAATGAATGACAACAAACACTCAGATATATATATAAACTCTATGCTCTAATAGAGCTCATCAATTATAAGTTTTATTCATAATATTCACTCTAGGTTATAGAACTAAACTTCACTACCAGAAACTTAGTAATAAGAATGGCTAATAGCAGATGGACTATCATATACAAGCGTTATAGTGTCAGGAAGTTATCGCCCACCTTAATAAATAAAATTTATGCTAGTAGATCATGAGGTCATAGTAATCCTTGGAATTTGTACATAAGAACCAATGTATATATTGTAGATAGTTCAGAGATGTAATAGGAATTTTGTTAAGAAAAATTTTGAGGGAAATAAAATAATGCCCCCAAGATCAATATTGATTTATAGAAAATAAAATTTTGTCAGAATCATAGTTGGAAATGCTCTAATAGACATATGTGCAGAAAAGAACACGAACTGTTAAACAAAATGCCTCGAAGGGGGTGTCAACTCATGGATATAGTGTTGCAGGGTAATTGGGTTTGCAAGAATGTTCTCAAAAACTTTAAATTAATGCAGTACATCGAACAAATCTTAACATTGTAAGCTTTCCCCGCGGTCTTAGGTGCATGTAGCCTGGCTATAGCTGAAGAGGCCTGTACGTACTTCAAACACATTTGTAATCCTTATCGTGCGATGCCCACAATAGATCATTAACTTATATGGTTAACCTCCATGCCCATGCAGCTACTAGGAAGATGCCCTAATCTTATCAATGATATACTTGTTAAAACTATGTTGCTACTACGATATGTTCTCTAGGTGCCTGAAGCTCATATATGAATACATGCTTAAGAGTACATACTGTGCATGACATACTAGAAGAGAAAAATAGCTTTTGTCTAGTGATCCCATGGGTAGGGACAACAAGATACAGGTCATTGTCGATCTATTGAAGCATCCTAGACTAGATATCATTTCTATAGTGGGCATTGAATAGGTTTGGCTACTACAGCAAGGAGTTAGGTACCACCTTCAAGATCTGGCCTTCTATTTCTCGACAATTTTGACATTGCTGTGGAAATTTGGGATTTTGATTTGAAAGATAGTTATTTTGTTCAATCTTTAATTAGATGAAAATATATGTATAACCCTGATAACATTATTCTCACATGATCTAATGATAATCTTAGGAAATATATGCATTCCAAACTAACTAGTACAAATTATTAATATGAAGAAAATATAAGAATAATATACTGCAATGGTTGCAGATTATGGACTATCGCTACATATGGTGTTCATAAAATCCCTATGATATGAGGATACCCTAGGGATAATGCGTTCTATATTGAGGATACTATAAACTTTATCGAATACATGCCAATTGATCCTAAGAATGAAAGGATGTGTTTCTTGATGTTGTACACTTCAAATGGTAAGGAAAACCAAGTTCTAATAAAGTGTGATATCAAGTCCATTCGCAACACCGACAATTGTGATTTCAACACCAGACATTTAATCAGATATCTAACAAATTACATTGGTAAGGATCTTAGTTTCAGTGCATACCTGAAAATTATGCCTTGAATCCAGAGTGATGTTAAAGTTAGGGAATCCTACCCTTCCGTCCCCACCAAGTTTTTCCTCCCCACCTCCCCCTGAGACCATGGCAGGATGATGAATAAGAACCATCTGATGAGAGATTGATGACTCAAGGAATGAGCTGGCCCGCTTTAACTTGGGCACTAGTCAATCTTCTATTTTGGGGTGAATATTGTTAGCTGATTCATTGCTAGAAGATCATGGGGTTTCCTCTATTCTTAGCCAGAAACTATCAATACAAAGCATGTGACTTTGGGAATTTATTATGAAAAAGGGCATTACTACATCTTACACCTGCTTGACTATATATGGCATGAGGCTAGATCAAAGGTGGGGAAAATTTTTCATTAATTACAATTGCAATTTCATTATTAATGTTTATTTATATCCTCTCAATTGTAAAGATGACTACGAAGAGTTTGTGGATTGATAAATCTTTAAGCTCCTAGTTGCACCTATAATTTTTTTCCTTTGAAGAGATTAGTTTCTATGCTAGACCAGTCTATGGAAAGGGTCATATTCTGGTGAGGCTTTGTGAGTGCACCATCAAGCATGTCGTATATTCTTGCATAACAGCTGTAGCAAATTGAGCACAAATTATTTATTTACCAAGGCATGACACTAGACCATTTAAACCAAAATCCAAAACAATTACTAGCCAGGGTCAAAAGTAGAATTTCAAACAACACTGAATGACCACCGACAATACTTTACAAGGTATTAAACCGGGTACTCATCCTCTTCGAGGATGATGACTAGGGTAGGGGACCAAGTGCTATCTCTGGTCAACTAATTCCATTGGGTTCGAGGCATTCTCAACCTACCAATTTAGGTGGAGTCAATGCCTAGTACCTATTTACTCAATCATACAAGTTAGAGCTCATGTGCATAATAGCCGTAGCACTAGGGAAGGGACTCTAACATTCGTATCTCATTCTCGTATGTCCCTCATACATTCAATGGTATGATGCCACCCTTTCTACCTAACCTAACAACATACTACTACATCACCTGACTATCATAATAACAATATACATCATACTCATGAAAGTACTACAGAAGCTCATGTTCCATCTTCATCTTCCGGTTCCTCAACTAGGCTACCTGCACAACCAAAGTGAATATTGAGGGGCACTACAAATTCACAAGGTGAGAGCAAGAAAAGAGCCTCATCAATTCACATGTTATGATTCACAAACTACTCATGAACATATTTACAATACCTGAGAAGCTAAACCATCATCCTAGTCTACAACTATGAAGTTTAAACTTATAGAAAACTATTAGTTTTCATGACATGCACATACATAAGATTAGACCCAACAAACACTCCCTAGAGTTCCCAGAGTGGTAAAACCCGGGTGCTCTGATACCTATGTCACATCCCGATACCTAAGAAGTGCCACTACAAGGTAAAACTCACAAAATAACCCAATTTTTTTTTTGAAAACTTATGTGACTACAAGAATTTGACCAACAAGGTATACTTAGAAAAAAATAGTGATAAGAGCCCACTTAATGATGTTATAATTAATTTAAGTAGTCTAAGCTTTTCATAGTGTTTGATACCTAATGTAATACCCACATCCCACAACATGTGAACTTGACAGTAAATTTTTTTTGCAAGGTAAGGTTCTTGGGTAGACATACAAGTTCCTTTGTAGACCAAAATGAGTCTAGAAGACTAAGGCTATGAACACATTGACTAGTTCATTTATAGTTCTTGGCTAATAAAATTGAGTTCACCCTCCATGATGTAACGTTCACTCAACCCCTTAGGACTCCCCAAAGAATGATATATTTCAACTCTTTACTCTAAAGATATCACAAGACCTTATTAAGTATAAACTTTATTTATTTATTTATTATTTTATAGAAAGGACACATTAAAATATTTATAAAATTCTATATGAAATTTAAAATTCACCAAAATATATAATTCATCCATGAACAATTATTCCCCTCTCTTTGTTAATAATATTTTACATCATTGTTAAGAAACAACTATTTGTTCAAATAAATGAATTCACTTTTATGTCTTACCTACCAAAAACATTATTATTTTATCTATCACAATACATAACTAAACAAGAAGAGTAAAAACAAAATCTAAAACTTCCAAAAAAAAAAATTAATTAAGAAATAATGCCCATAACTAACACACCTACACACAAGGATTTTTCTTTTTTCTCTAATAAAAGTAATGTGGATCAAATTTTGAGTTTAAACATTATAATTTCTTGACAAGAACTAATGCAATGTGGTGCTGCCTAATGCACCCATGTGTATATCTTATGACATAATATGAATTTATTTATTTTTTGTTGAAAACAACACATTACATACCAATAGATTAAATATGACAAAATCACACGTTTTAAGTATATATAAATATATTAAAAAAATGTATATATATTATTCCTAATAGTTTCTCCTATATAAATAAAATGCACTCACCTCATATATTATTAATCCTTAAAATGTCTTAAAACATAACATTAAAAGAAATGCAAATTAATTAATTCAATAATTTTTTTTATTATGCTCACCAAGGAAATCTATTTATTATTTATGAATCATTTATAGAATTAGTGTAAAGGGGAGCATACATCATGTTATCATATAATGGACTTAGGATGGAAGAGAATATTTATATATTCTTTTTTCTTTTGGATGCAAAAATAAAGCAACCCTCTACAGCAGCAACAAAACTCACTAATTTACATAAATAGAAATATATTCTTAGTTATGTTAAAGGTTTAGATATATTTTATAAAGGCCAACGAAATGCCCTTAGGCTTTTTTTTTTTGAATTTTTCCTTTCCAAAAAAGAGAACCAACAAAACTAAACAAAGAGCTAGTTCTCTTAATTGCTTTTAAATAGATTTTCATACACATAGAAATAGTCTTAAGAGCATAAGGATCTCCAAAGATCTAATTATTCAATATATTAATACTACTAAAGAAAGTAAGTGTTTTCTAAAAACAAACAAAATAAATAATATTTTTAGTCTTTTTGAGAGGCAAACAAAATTCCAAACAATCTTTTCAAGACATGTCATAAAAAGATCAAAATAAATAAATAATAGAGAATGTTTCATGTTTTCTATAAGAACATTATCTATGATGAACAATCTCCATCCCTTACATTTTTTTTCCATAATTGAAATAGCTCATACCAAACTATTTCCATCTATTACATAATCTCTCCATAATGAGTTATCTCATTCTGGTTCACGATTTCACCATACAAACTATATCAGCTAAATGCAATATTTGTCACTCATTACAATTGGTAGTTGCTTATAATAACATTTGATACATAATACAAACATTCCGGAATATACTTAGTATATGAGTGTTGACAAGTCCAATTACTTCAAGGAAATGTGTAATATATTTGATAAGAGGTGATGCCGGCAGCACAAATTTAATTTAGTTTAACAATATAGTGATATTGTCTTAGGGAGGGCCGCATCGATTAAAATATACTATGATTTTAAATTTAAATAAGATAAAAGATCATAACCCAAAACTAGACATGAGAAAACTAACCCTAAAAGGAGCATCCAACCCTAATTTGCCTTAAAATGAGAATGCAACTATAGTTTGTTTTCCTCTTCTCCTTGCCACAACAAGAGGGCTCATGGTGGTGGCCAGGGAAGATGGTTTACACAGAGAGATTTAATTCTGTATTAAACTTCTTTCAAATGCTACAAGGGGCCACTACTATCAGCTATTAGCTTGTCTTTTTTTTTTCTTTGGCATTTGTGGTAACATTTAGCATTGCAGGCCTCTCTACAAGGCGATGACCAGAGGGATGGAGAAGGGTGGAATTTGCAAGCTAGGGGCAACTTGCCAAGCCTTCCCCTAGGGAAAAACACATGGAGACCCAAGGATCACATCTATACAACCAATTTTCCACAAACAGAATTACACAGCTTGACAATAAACATCTTGGGATCACATCCATACAACCAATTTGAGACAAATAGAAATACACAGCTTGATAATACACAGCGTGACACAAAATCAGCTAAAGACACACACATACCACACATAGATTGGAAACACTTAGAAACATTACTCTAGTTTTATACTAAATTCTTCCTCACATGTTGAAAAACACTTAGATTTCACAAGGAATGCTCACCATAAGGAGACAATTCCTAATAGCACATACTCCATTTTATAGCATATAACACATACTCCATTTTACAGCATATAATGTAGCACACAATATACAAGAAAGAAAAAAAATAAATTCCAATGAATCACATTACCAAACAATAAAATTTTCCTTTAGCTTTTAAAGAATTTAAGAGCCTACCTTGCTGGCTCTAATGGATTGATGATGACTGATTAAAAATCCTAAAATCCATCCCTTCTCCATTTTTCCCTTTACATACAGCCACCTTCCCACTCACACACCAGTAGAAATTTCTTTTTTCCAGAAAGAACAAGGAAAATGGTAAAAAAAAAATCCCCCCAAGTGTCTCCTCCCTCTCTTTAAATAACCATCCCTAAAATTATAGTAGATGGTCCTCTCCCCAAAACCTACACATGTCTAATTGCAAGATTTAACAATTGTCCTCTGATGGCTATTTCCACCTTTCTTTTCTAGAGGCTTACACCTCTTATTTACTTTATGACTCAATTCCTTATCATTTTCGTCACTCCAAAAATAGTGAAAATAAAGTGTCCATAATTTCTTTATTTTAAATTTATGCCTTTCAAAAAGAGCCAAGACCCTAGCCTAATGACCTAGGCTTATAAAAATACAAACTATGGGGTAAATTGTCACTTAAAATAGGTATAATAGTATTAACTAGGATATAAGTGAATTTTTATTAGCAATCAATCTATTTACACATTCTCACAACTGCATTGACCATCACATAAGATATCCCATTTATACATACTTACAGTCGACCCATGCAATGAGAACAATTACCATCACATAGAAAACATCACATACATAAGAGACCATCAAATAACATAACATCACATATAGAAGAGACCATCACATGACATAACGTCACGTAACATAATAGTGGCAATGCAACACATCGTATATACCATACAATAGACCTAGGTCTCTCCAAATAGACCAGGTTAGTGTAACTGGTGAATCACAATAGGGTATCCAAGTGTTTTCCCCACATTTCCACTGGTAAGAGGTATTCCTGCACACTTGTTTCCCATTTGTTAGTTGTAATCAAAATAATAATAGCCGAGGCAATGATAAGAAAAACATATAATTCATCATTGAATTAATCATTCCAATCATTCACATGTTTCACTCAAATACTTGATTGAATTATAATAGCTCTACACTTCACAATACACAATATTACACAATGAAAAATTATAATAATTCAACTTGTAAATGGATTATATTCATCGTTTTCCACTAAATACATCAATATACCAAGAGCCACAAGGAATGGAAGATGAACTGGAAAACGTATTTTAAGAAGTAGATAAGGGGCCTTATAGGAAGATTAGGGTTTCAAGTAGATTGTGGCATAATCAACACAATATGGCTACTATAGAGAGAAAGATGAAGCAATATAAAAAACTCACTAATGTAAAAATTAGAAAATCAATAAGAGATCAAATTTGAAAATTAAACCCTAGGGGAAATTTGAGGGTGTGTAGCATGAAAACCTAAAGTTATACAAAGCAATTATAAAGATCTAAAACCTAAAGTTATAAAGAAGGATATAGCTTAATCTCAAAACCTAGGGGGCGTAGGAAAATGTCAGCTTGACCAATAAGTGTGAAAGAGTAAAATCCATTTTACATAGAAATATCATAATAAGAGTCTGAAATTTAAAAATATAGATTTGGAGAAAAATAATAATGAACCAATAGCACCACTATACATAGAGCTCAAAAAATTATGCAATTTGAATTTGAAAGAATATATTGAAGACACAAAATATCAAGATACAATGCAACTATGGCGCTCATTATGAAACATATGAGTATCTATACAATTAGCTCATTGGTCCATTATTAGCTTGACAAGACTACAAAATTGATCTAGCATTTACATTATGATGAAATCTTGTAGTGGTAATAATAGAAAAATCTACTTGTAGGGTACACCTACAAAAAATAATGAATGTACAAGTAAATGACAATGAAAGAATATATATACCAAAAACACAAAAACTTGATGCAATATGTAACTAGATGACACAAAGGATGGCTTAAGGGGAGATGTACATGAGTTAATTTACAAATTAAAGAAGATAAAACTTGATGGCTTAAAGGGATGTAAGAGGATGGCTTAAGGGGAGATAAGAGGATGTATTAAGGGGATACATAAGAGAATGGCTTTAGGGGATGTAAGAGGATGACTTAAGGAGAGATGTACACAATTCAATTTAAAAATTAAATCAGATAAAACTTGATGGCTTAAGGGGATTTAAGAGGATGGCTTAAGGGGACCTAAGAGGATGTCTTAAGGGGATACATAAGAGGATGTCTTTAGGGGATGTAAGACGATGGCTTAAGGGGAGATGTACATGAGTCAATTTACAAATTAAATAAGATAAAACCTGATGGCTTAAGGGGATATAAGAGGATGGCTTAAGGGGAGCTAAGAGGATGTATTGAGGGGATACATGAGAGAATGGATTTAGGGGATGTAAGAGGATGACTTAAGGGGAGATGTACATGAGTCAATTTACAAATTAATTAAGATAAAACCTGATGGCTTAAGGGGATGTAAGAGGATGGCTTAAGGGGAGCTAAGATGATGTCTTAAGGGGATACATAAGAGGATGGCTTTAGGGGATGTAAAAGGATGAATTAAGGGGAGATGTACATGAGTCAATTTACAAATTAAATAAGATAAAACCTAATGGCTTAAGGGGATGTAAGAGGATGGAAAATTACCTAATGCATTCACATTTTAGTTGAAGAATACAAAATTGACGTTGTAGTCAATTCAAGTATGCACCCTTGTTAAGCTTTGCGAAAGCTTAACTACTTTCTGAAACATGGAATCATTCTTGGATGTGGGTCTCCTTTCATGAGAATGAATCTCCAGAGTGAGTTGGTTCTCTTGTAACTTCAAAACTAGTCACTTGAGGGAAAAGGAATAGAAGGATGTAACTAAAATATAAACTAACCCTAAAATCTAAACTAGATGAAGTTCTATCATTCACAAGCAGATCCTCTAACATAAACCCTCACAATTCCACCGATAGTTACTCCTTAAGTAATTTGCAACAAGGTTTGGTGTCAAACACAAACTGCAACGAAGAAGAAACTAAATTTTAACAGTATTGCAACAAAATAAAGGACTAAAATAATCACAATATAACATCAGATCAAGACTGCAAAAATGTATATGAAACAAGATGATTTGCTATTAGAACTAAAAGGAATACAATCCATAAAAATAAAATGTGTGAGCCAACTATTGTATACAACTCTGCAAGAGAGAAAAACTGATGCTAACTGACTGAGAAAAAACTAAGTTTTTCTCCTATAAAAGTCTCCAAATGATCTCCTGTGAAGAAATCTGAAAAAGCTCCTAAAAATAGACCCTAAGTCAATTTTTGAGCTACTCATGAAAGTAAAAAATAAAGCACTGAATTTGCCACTAATCTGTGAAGTAAAGCTACAAAACTACCCTCTCATGTGGTCCCACCATAAAACTGCCTTTCTCTGCTCATGAAAGCTCCAAAATTCTTCCTATATGGCTCTAAATAAAACAAATCAAAATGGAAGATTTGATCTATTTTATTAGCCTATAAATTGCCTAAAAATAGTTAAAATTTAAAAGCAATTCATAATTTCATTGTTTTAAAGTTAACTTTACAATGATATGGCAATTTTAATCGATATCCTATCGATATAATTTTTGCAAAAATAAAATGATATCTGGTTTATAATTTCACCAAGATATTTACAAGATATCATTAATGATTTCCTATAAAAATCATAAAAAATATGAACTATTACACATGTTTGCAAAAAATAAATAAAATCCTTAAAAGGCTTGACACCACGGACTCCAATGTGTCGATATTATGCCACCTCACCATTATCCATATGGCTTGAAAAATTGCCAACTCACTGCCTCTATAGTGCCACCATGTCGCATTGATCCCCTTTGACCATATCTTCATTCTGCATATTCTTCACACACAAGGTTCTTGTTTTGATCTCTATACATATATTGAAATATGTGAAGGAATAATAAATAAAATGCATATGTGGGAGGTCAAATACACTTAACCACATGCATTATCAAATAATATTTTGACTGCAATGTGAGTCGACCACCTATGATGATTAAGACCTTGGTAGACTCTAAAGGTATATTTCATGGTCATGTCCACCTTTGACTTAATACATTGAGCCATATTCCAAGTGTTGTTAGCCACCTGTGCTTATGATTACTAGACACTTATCAACACAAAGTGTTGACCCTAATCCCATTTGGATAAAAATGATTAAAATGTTTGCATGGTCAAAATATGGAAGGGACGTTGAAACAAAAGCAAGTGAGAAACCCTAAAATCTCAGTCATTTCATTTTGTTGTTGTTGGCGTTGAGTTGGCCCTACAACTATGGCCGTCGACTTGGGGTTTCATGCTCCTGTGTGTTCTCTTGCTCCATTTGATGGTCTTCTGTGGTCGAAAACTATGCACTTCTTTGGCCAAAATGACAGGTTGATTCTGGTAAGTTTGAATCTAAGCTTTTTTAATGGCTTTCACTATGTTTTGATGGCTTATATTTCGTAAAATGGCCACGGCCATTAGCTGCTTCTTCAGTCTTCTCTGCTTTTGATATATACTGTTTGTGTTTCTATGTTAAACATGTGTTAAAAATGGTAAAATGACAAGGGATTTGTTCAACTGGCCGTAGCCATTTTCTGCTGCATTATATGGTAAGTCCATTGTTCCTCTTTATCATTACTCTTTCAGATTTGAACTCTTTTATGTCTACATATCTAAAACTGTGAAGAGGGTTTCATATGTATTATCTAGTTGTGTGAAATATCTCTTCATATGGCACGGCCACTCCATGTAATTCATGTTGTAGCTTCCTCCTTGTCTTTTGATGTAAAAAATGTGAAGTTTTTGTGTTGTCAGTGAGGGTTTCATTTTGTCTTGCACAAAACCTTCTTTTGCTCACGCGGCCATACAAAAATTTACTTTACATTGCTTGACTGAAAGTAAAAAGAAAAGACTCATTTCTAAAACCCGATAAGGGTTACATTTTTTTTACCACACAAAACTCGTTCTTTACTCTGTGCGGCCATGTCCTTAAACCCAATAAGGGGTTTCATTTCTTTGTTCTATATAAACAATAATTCCTCATGGCTTTGTTTGGACAGTTTACAATATCATTTCTCTTTCTCTATACTACAAAAATACATGGTTCTAAAAGTTGATGTGGGTATCTGAAAAGATGAGTGCATAAGGCACTATATGCCACGGCCTTACTTATGAATGTATCTACATTTTTCTTTCACTGTATACATTCAGATTTGAAAACTGAAGCAATATTTGTTCTTTTCTGAACATAGAAACTTCTTTCTGTAGCATGCATGGCTTGTGATGTCACTTTCTTCCTTATACTGTCACTGTTATTGTTTAAAAGAAGTGATGATAGCGTACACTATTCTTTCTCTGTAGCTCTACTTACTCTTTTAATGAACCTTGCATATGGAATGATACTGTCACTTGAATGGCTCCACTGTAGTAGCATCCATGTCTTCATTCCTGTAACTTTACTTGTCCATTCAGTGGACTGTGCACATGGAATCTATATTGTCAATCTTTAACTTAGAACTTATCTTCTTCCTGTATTCTATCATATCAAATGCTTATATGAGATGTCCTTTAGGATATGAATTAGGTCCACTGTATCTGCTGTCCAGTTTTGGCAAATCACTTCTTATAATGTAACTTCATTTGAACTCACTCAGCCATAGATGCAACCATACACTTATTCATTTCATTTTTTCAAAACATGATATCCTCTAGCATAAAGATGATGATCATACCAGTTTAACTACTCCTTATCACATGATACTGATGCTCTATTACACACATGTAATGAAATGTTCTTTCGATTCTCTTGGAGTTTGTCAAAGACAAAAGATGAGCCATCTGGATTGGTTGTCTTGTATTTTCTTCTACAAATCTGCATACTTATCATGCTTCTTTTATAGATATGCAATGCATACAACATGTGATAACACTTGTTCTAATAATCAACTTACCAATAGCAAAAAGTGAGGCATAATTGGATATATTTCATCATTTAAGAGGTAGCTTATGTCATTGAATTCTTAATCTGATTCTATCACTCCACTTAAATGAGAAAGTATGAAATTTGGCACTCACTTGTCTTTGCAATTTTCTTATTGGTTTATAATGAACATTCCAATTGGACTACTGATCATGAATGAGAAAACAATCTTCAGATAGTCAATGCTTGTGAACACTTACTCCTTTATCAATCTGATGATTACAAGTGCATTGTGTACTCCTGATTATTATCATGCCTGAGAATGTCATTTCATAACAGTTGGAGTAGTGTATAGGTTGTTATATGCATTGAATTTTGTCTTCCATCTGTTTAGGTCATGTTCTTGGTTGCATTTCAAACTTTGAAGTGAAATCATGGTCATGTCTTGAAATGGGACTAATGCATATGATTGTCTTGTTACTCTTTCAACTTGTCATGTGAATGTTATCAATGATCCTCTTCTTCTATTCATCCCTTTTGAGATCAAGGGGTAGCAACATGTTGGGCTCAACCCTTGTGAGAGCCCATTTGATACCACATGCTGAATGTCTTCAATCAACTTCATGATTTGTCCTATACTTACACATGAAACAAACATATTAGAATAAAACAATGATGCTCTTATGTTTGCTTCTCTCCATTTCCTTTGGCATATGGATGTTCTCATTTGATCAATGCATTACAACAAAAATATTATGTCTCTCTTGATTGATGAAGGATTTTCATAACTAGAGCTTCTAATGGGACCTTCCTGCAAATTTTTAAGGTACATGTCGAGGTCAGGAGTGGGAACTGGAGGTTTCTACGAAGATCAACCAAAACAAGGCAATGATGGCTATGTCTTTCCCTCTTCTTCATTAGATGCATAGTGTTTTACTTGTATTTGCATGAGTTCATCTATAACCCACGGCTTGTGTGGGACATCTGATATGTCTTAGTTTCCTTCAATGCAATGTTTGTTCTCTTATGTATTCAAAATTGTAAATGAATAATCACTATGGTGAATGAATACTTATCTCTTTTACTGCTCTGCAATGCAATGAATGATTGAAACTTTCCTTTCTGCATCTGAACAACTGAACTACATTTGTCATAACAACTATGCAACTAGCACATAACAGAAATAAATCAAACCTCATTTAAAATGATAAATAATAAATCTACTCAGCCAATTTTTTGAGCTGGGGTAAAAAAATGGTAACATTTCTGGCGACTTCTTCTATATGCTTGTCTTCTAAGCATCTGACCAGTTGCCTTGACATCCATTGGGCATAGAGTCATACTCTGTTCTTCTCAGAAACTTAGAAAACACTATACTTCAACCCTCCAACAGTTCAAATAGCAACAAAAAAACTAAAAACAACTCTACTGAAAGAAAATTAATAGGTCCTAATGGCCAAAACAAAATGCTAAAACAAATGTGCATGCGCACTTATTACTACAAAACTACTTTACTATATACAAAGGAAATATCTTATCCTCAGAGGCAATGCTTGA
This sequence comes from Cunninghamia lanceolata, assembly GCA_027924645.1. Taxonomy (NCBI): domain Eukaryota; kingdom Viridiplantae; phylum Streptophyta; class Pinopsida; order Cupressales; family Cupressaceae; genus Cunninghamia; species Cunninghamia lanceolata. Next base: position 1,731,436 of record BSBN01000076.1, read on the forward strand.
GGTGGATCCCATTAACTGGGATAGACAGCACCTCTCCACTCAACTTGGATAGCTAAAATGCATTGTTTTCTTTCCACTCTGTGATAACATAAGGCCCATCCCAAATGACATCAAATTTAGAATGCTTATTTGGCCTACTCCTTAATTCATTCCAATTGAACACCAAATCCCCAACAATAAAATTCTTTGGTCTTGCTCTCTTATCAAATGTATTCTTCATTTGGGTTTGGTGCATATCAAGCTTTCTTAATGCCTCTTTCCTTGTCTCTTCCAACTCCATGAGCTAAGCAAATCTGATCACAAGAGGCTACTCCTCTAGCAGCTCAAGTTCTTCGATAAAGGCCAATATAGGCAATTCAATTGAAATAGGTAATCGAGCCTCTTTTCCATAAGTAAGCACATATGGGGAACAACCAGTAGCCCTCTTAGGTGTAATTATGTTAGCCCATAGAGCTAACTTTAACATTTCATGCCAAGTTTTCTAATTGTCCTGAATAGTCTTCTTGATGATCCTTATCAGATTTTTGTTGGTAGATTCAACCTGCCCATTACCCTGTGGGTAATAGTTAGATGAAGTATTCAAATAGATATTGTTTCTAACAAACCAATCTAAAATTCTTAATCCTAGAAAGGCTAGACCATTATTAGAGATGATTGAATCTGGTGTACTGAATCGTGACACTAGGTCCTAATAAAAAACTTAGGACAACAGATTCATTTGCCTCTTTTAAAGCAACAGCCTTGGTCCACTTGGTAAAATAATCTGTGGTAATCAAAATCCACTTGTAGCCTACACTTGAAGGTGGATTTATTAGTCCTATGAAATCCAATCCCCACTTTGCAAATGGTTGTTCAACTTTAACAGGATGTAGTGGTAAGGCAGCAAGTCTTTGCTTACCTGCAAATAGGGAACACTTCTTACATCTTCTCATCCAAGTAAAAGAGTCTTTAAACAAATCAGGCCAGTAATAATCAGCTTGCATAATCTTCAAGGTAGTTGTCCTAGCTACAAAGTGACCTCCTGAAGGTCCATTGTGAAACTCTTCTAATAGTCTATCAACTTGATCAGGTCCAACACACCTCAAAAATATGTCATTAAAGTTTCTCCTATATAAAATACCATCAATAATAGCATAAGGAGTAGCTTGCAATTGAAAATACCTTCTTCCTGCCCTATCCAAACCAATTGGACACTCACTGGTCTACAAATAATTCATCATCTGATGCACCCAGCTATCTGTTTGAGTTGGTGCATTAGCTGGTTCATTATTATTCAGCACCATTTCGATGTCTTCTTGCTATTTTTTCTCAAACTTATCACTTTCAGCAAGCTGTTCGCATAAACTCTTACCTCTAATCAGCTTGGTTACTTGGTTGTCAACATCAAATTCCATAACCTTGGTTATCCAACCAGCTCTCTTGTTATTTATATCTCTGTTTAATAAAAAACTCTTGACAAAGGGATGAGCAACCTTTAAGTGAATTTTATTATTAGACAGCATGTGTCTAAATTTCTTGAGGGTCCTTACAACAACAAAAACATGATTTTCCACAAAAGAGTACTTTACCTCATACTCATGCAGCACTTGGCTAAAAAATGCAATCGGCTGCTCTAATCCTTCATCGTTTTGCTGACATAACATTGCAAAAATAGTCTAGTTCCTCCAAAAGCATATAAAATGAAATCCTTCTCATGATTAGGATTGATAAGGGTAGGGGCAATAGCGAGAGCCTCTTTAATCTACTCGAAGCTTCCTTTTCCCTCTTTAGTCTAGTTGAATGACACATTTTTTTCAAGATGGTAGTAAGAGGTTGTAACAAAGCTGTAATGTTTGGACTAAACCTCCTAACAAAATTAATTCTGCCAAGAAAGATCTGCAAGCCTTTCTTATGTGTAGGCAGTGGTAAATCTAGAATAGCTAAAACTCTCTCAAGGTCAATAGTAATACCTTCTCTTGAAACAATGTGACCATGGAGTCTTCCTTCATGAACTGAGAATATGCATTTTTTGGGGTTCAATGAAACTCCAAACTCCCTGCGCCTCTAAAAAATCTGCTTCAAGTGGTCAAAATGATCATTAGAATAGTTTTAAAAAATAGTTATATCATCTAAATAGACTAGCACTATTATGTTCATAAGACCATGGAAGGCCATATCCATTGCCCTCTAAAAGGTTGCCCCTGCATTAGACAAACCAAATGGCATTTTCTGATAGACCATGGTACCCCACTTAGTTGTGAATGCTATTTTGTATTGGTCCTCTTCTTTGACCAGAATTTGATTATATCCAAAGTATGCATCTAACAAAGAGTACCTATTAGAACCTGAAACAGCTTGCAGTATTTGTTCCATGGAAGGAAGAGGATAATGGTCTTTCAATAAGGCTTGATTTAGATCACGAAAATTGACACAAAGTCGGATCTCACCATTCTTCTTCTTAACTGGGACTAAATTGGAAACACAGGAGGTATGTTTTATTGGAAAAATGATTCTGCTCTCAATCAGTTTATTCAACTCAGCCTTCATTAAGTGCTCAAGTTTGGGATTGAGGGGTTTTTGCTTTTGCTTAACAGGCTTGGCATTAGGCTCTAACTCTATGGTGTGTTGGGCCAAACCAGGATCAAAACCTCTCAAGTCCTCATACTCCCATGTAAAAACATCTAAAAAATCTTGACATAATTGAATAAAAGACTATTGTTCTTCTCTAGTACATACCTTTCCAAGTTTCAGTAGTTTGGCCTGGAAATTTCTATGTTTTGATAATGTTCTTACTTCACTGTCATGTTGCACTTATCTTTTCTAAACTGATTATCAGTGTTTAACACTGATTCTAAGGTGACTAACCCCTTGGGCAACTTGTTGGTCCTTAATTAAACAATCTGATCTTTAAATTGCTGCTAATATTTATGTTGATTATCTGCTGCAAATTCAACTTCTACACTTAAAAAACTCAAGATTTGTTCATCACTGTTAAACACTTGCCATGAAACACTATTGTTAGGTACAGAAGGCCTAACAACTATCTTAACATATGGCTGTACCTCAACATTTTGAATCTGATCAAGAATCTCAAATTGAGATCCCAAGGCTGCCAACCTATTTGCAAACTTATTTTGATCCCTGGGAACTAAAATCAGATTAAAAGCATCAAAAAATTCAATTGAATCCAACACTCTATGTTTGTACTTTTTGAGCAAATTATTTTTAACAACATTCAGATTCCTAACCTAGTTAACGATCAACTTAGAATCTCCATAAACTTGGATAGATTTGATACCTTTTTTCTGAGCCCATTCTAAACCCTAGATTAGGGCCTCATACTCAGCCACATTATTTGTATAGCTAAAGGTAAACCTTAAGGCAGCATAGTACTTGTCTCCTTGAGGTGAAATTAACATATTACCTCCACTGGCACCTATCTCAGTCCTTGATTCGTCAAAGTACAGCTTCCATCGCTGATCTTCTTGTTGTTCTAACTAATTTTGATCCTTAATCAGATTAGGAATCACTGCATCTGGTTCCTGTATCATATAGATGCCTAATCCTACCTCATTAGTGTGACAGAAAGGGTCACTTTCATAATCTTCAACTGCCCAATCATCTAAAATTATGTCTTCTATAGGTGCATTGGGATCTGGGTTCATGGGTTCATCCTGCTGCCCGTGGGTGATGTATAGATTAGCATTTATTGGGCTGTGAACATAGGGTTCAATATGGTCTTTTACAAGTGGTTCAGATTGTATTGTCACTTTTGTACCATATCTCATTCTAAAGAACAAGTGAGTCCAGTCAGATGAAAGAAACCCACCCAGCTTGGCTATGAACTCCCTAGAAAGGTAAATTGCAAAACTAGGTGGAAGGTCAATGATGTAGATGTCTTGATGGATAGAAAAATTAGGACAAGCATGCAATGTGAGTGGCAGATTTTTTATTATCCCCGCAGTACTAAGTGCAGACCCATCTAACTGTACTACTCCTTTTGCAAGGGGTTCATAAACCAATCCTAATGAGTTAGCTACACTTTTGGGCATAACTGAAATACTTGCCCCTGAGTCTACCATACCGTTATGAACCAATTTATCACTGATAACGAGACTTAAATAGAAAGGTGGTGGTTTTACCTCATCTACTTGCTATCCACTTTTGATCTTAGAACTGTTGGCAAGTAAGACCTTGGCCTTCTCTTGACTGGAATACTCAGAAAGTGAGACTTCAGTCAATGCTTCTTGTAGTAAATTCTTTTGGTCTGGGATGCGCAAAGCATCCATAATTGACATGCTCACTATTGCCTTTTTAAGATGATCAACTATATTAAAAGTAACAGGGCTTACCTTAAGCTGTCCTCTTGTTGCAAATGCATCAATCTAACCTTGTGAAGACTATTGTTGCATTTTGGGTTGATCTTTCACTAGTACTGTTTGGTCCCTTTACAGAATTTGTACTTTCTATTATGGTATAGGAGTAGTCTATGATGGATAAACTTGGTTTTTATCCCTTACAGCCTGCTTTTGTACTACAACAGCTTGATAATTTACATTTGTAGCCCTCAATTTTGACCTCGTGTTAGCTAAAACAAGTGTACTTTGTTGATTCTAACCTTGGAAATAATTTACACCACAAAAATTAGATTCTTCCCAATTCATTAAGACCACATCAGCCTTACTCTGTTGAGTTGATGCTTCACCATTAACCCCCTCTGAACTTGCATAGCTGTTCTGAACCATGAGTGCCTGATTTCTCACTCCATTCATGCAGGTAGTTTGATTATGTGGTTGGTGACATGGATAACACCAGTCACTATCCTAAACCAAATAATTCTATGTGGGTACAAGCTCTCTTGGGGTGCTAGCAGTATTTAGATTATAAGCTTGAAAAGGTCGAGGGTTATAGTTCTTTCTCTATCCCTAAGGATCATCTTGAAAGGGTTGTCCATATTGTTGATTGGGCTGATATTGGGTACTTTGCTGATTAGTCTGAAACTGATTTTAATAGGGTAAACATTTCTCCATATTCACTAGCTTATTTGCAATTGTCCTTAAAGTATTTTCCAACTTTGGGGTACTTTGGGTTTGAACTGGGACAACAGCTTGCTGGGCTGTTTGATATCCTATTGCTGGAATAGGTGGGACAACAACTAGAGGAGGCACTACCATAGGCATTGATGGTTGGATTTCAGGGAAAATGGGTAAAGGGGGCCTAGGGGCTATCTTTCCTACCTAAATAAGGCAGTTTTCTACTCTAACAATGGTCTCAAAAGAATCTGGAAGGGTGGTCCCTCACATAGACTGTATCATTACTAAAATTTCATTGTTCAAAGCTTTGAGATAAAACAGAAAAGCATGCCTTGGCAAAGGTTTTATTGTTATGGGAATCCTATCCCAAGTTCTCTAAAATCGGTAGTTGAAATCAGCCATGTGTTCATGGGGTTCCCTTTTGATGGTGCTCAGTTGCTCAAGTAGTGAAAGGTGATCAAACTTGTCCTCGAAGTGTTTGTGTAATCCATCTCCTAGTAAGTCCCATGATGTTATTAAATTTTTAGTAAGTCCTTTGAACCACTGTAAGGCCTTTCCTTTTAACGAAGTAGCTAAAAACCTGATTGCCACATTTTATTGCGTGACATTATGTATGAAACACAAGGTTGCTAAATCTTGAATATGTTCAACAGCCATAGTGTGATCCTCTCCAGTGAAATAAGGCAAACTTTTAAGGGCTGCCATTGGAATATCATCTCTTTGGGCAAGTTGTAATGGGTTGCTCCCATTGAAAGCAACAAATGCATAATGTCTTGCCACTATAGGTATCTAGACTATCAGCACTGGACTTCTACTTCTTTTGACCGGGCTTGTAGATCTGAATCGAGAAGGTGTTGACTTTGATCTTCTTGATGACTCAACTATTCTGCTTGTTGATCTGCCTCTCCTTCTAGGTGTAGATAGCTATAAGTAGTCAAATGGGTCTGGATTAGACCTAGTTTTCATAAGTTGCAAGCACTAATCTACATCCAAACCAGAAAAATGAGTCCCCAAGTGTATTGAAAGCCTCCAAAGGCTAGTAAAACTACTGCATATACCATAACAATAACTATGATGGTACAAATCTCTCATAAATTACTTTCAGAGTCCCACCGAGTGTGCCAAAAATTGTTGTCAAATAAAGTATGCACCCTTGTTAAGCTTTGCAAAAAATTAACTACTTGCTGAAACATTCAATCATTCTCGGATGTGGGTCCTCTTTCATGAGAATGAATCTCCATAGTGAGCTAGTTCTCTTGTAACTTCTAAACTACTGACTTGAGGGAAAAGGGATAGAAGGATGTAACTAAAATATAAACTAACTCTAAAATCTAAACTAGATGAAGGTCGATCATTCACAAGTAGATCTTCTAACATAAACCCTCACAATTCCACTAATAGTTACTCCTTAAGTAATTTGCAACAAGGTTTGGTGTCAAACACAAACTGCAACTAGGAGGAAACTAAATTTTAACAGTATTGAGACAAAATAAAGGACTGAAATAGTCACAATATAACATCGGATCAAGAATGCAAAATGTGTATGAAACAATATGATTCTCTATTAGAACTGAAAGGAATACAATGCATAAAAATAAAATGTGTGAGCCAACTGTTGTATACAACTCTGCAAGAGAGAAAAACTGATGCTAACTGACTGAGAAAAAACTAAGTTTTTCTCCTATAAATGTCTCCAAATGATCTCCTATGAAGAAAGCTGAAAAAGCTCCTAAAAATAGACCCTAAGTCCATTTTCGAGCTACTCATGAAATTCAAAAATAAAGCACTGAATCTACCACCAATCTGTGAAGTAAAGCTGCAAAACTGCCCTCTCATGTGGTCCCACCATAAAACTGCCTTTCTCTGCTCATGAAAGCTCCAAAATTCATCCTATATGGCTCTAAATAAAACAAATCAAAATGGAAGGTTTGATCTATTTTATTAGCCTATAAATTGCCTAAAATAGTTAAACTTTAAAATCAATTCATAATTTCATTGTTTTAAAGTTAAATTTACAATGATACGACAATTTTAATCGATATCCTATCGATATGATTTTTACAAAAATAAAATTATATCTGGTTTATAATTTCACCAAGATATTTACAAGATATCATTAATGATTTCCTATAAAAATCATAAAAAATATGAACTATTACACATGTTTGCAAAAAATAAATAAAAGCCTTAGAAGGCTTGACACCACAGACTCTAATGTGTCGATATTCTGCCACCTCACCATTATCAATATGGCTTGAAAAAATTGCCAACTCACTGCCTCTATAGTGCCACCATGTCGCATTGATCCCCTTTGACCATATCTTCATTCTGCATATTCTTCAAACACAAGGTTCTTGTTTTGATCTCTATACATATATTGAAATATGTGAAGGAATAATAAATAAAATGCATATGTGGGAGGTCAAATACACTTAACCACATGCATTATCAAATAATATTTTGACTGCAATGTGAGTCGACCACCTATGATGATTAAGACCTTTGCAGATTTTAAAGTCATATTTTATGGTCATGTCCACCTTTGACTTAATACATCAAGCCATATTCCAAGTGCTGTCAGCCACCTGTGCTTATGATTACTAGACACTTATCAACACAAAGTGTTAACCCTGATCCCATTTGGATAAAAATGATTAAAATGTTTGCATGGTCAAAATATGGAAGGGACATTGAAACAAAAGCAAGTGAGAAACCCTAAAATCTCGGTCATTTCATTTTGTTGTTGTTGGTGTTGAGTTGGCTCTGCAACTGTGGCCGTCGGCTTCGGGTTTCATGCTCATGTGTGTTCTCTTGCTCCATTTGATGGTCTTCTATGGTCAAAAACTATGCACATCTTAGGCCAAAATGACAGGTTGATTCTAGTAAGCTTGAATCTGAGATTTTTTAATGGCTTTCACTATGTTTTGATGGCTTATATTTCATAAAATGGCCATGGCCATTAGCTACTTCTTCAGTCTTCTCTGCTTTTGATATATACTATTTGTGTTTCTGTGTTGAACATCTAGTCAAAATGACAAAATGACAATGGCTTTGTTCAACTGGCTGCAGCCATTTTCTGCTCCATTATATGGTAAGCCCATTGTTCCTCTTTGTCATTGCTCTTTTAGCTTTGAACTCTTTTATCTCTACATATCTAAAACTGTGAAGAGGGTTTCATATGTATTAGCTGGGTGTGTGAAATATCTCTTCATGTGGCATGGCCACTCCATGTAATGCATATTGTAGCTTCCTCCTTATCTTTTGATGTAAGAAATATGAAGTTGCTTGTGATGTCAGTGAGGGTTTCATTTTGTCTTGCACAAAACCTTCTTTTGCTCACGTAGCCATACAGAAATTTACTTTACATTGCTTAACTGAAAGTAAAAAGAAGAGACTCTTTTTTGAAACCCGTCAAAATCTCTTCTTCAAACACTCCATCATCATCTTCATCCACTTCTTCGAATGTTTCTTGTAAATTAACATATTTCCCATCAGGCATTATATCGACAAATTCCATGAATTTTCATTTTGAATAAAACTCTATTTGAATGACATACGGCCATCCTAGGATTCTTACATCATCAATTAGAAATGATTGGTTAATTTCAAGAAGGGAAACATACGGCTCATCTATCTCTAATAAAAATTATTGTGTATTTGCCCATACAAATCCATACTCATCAAATTGTACTATGGATGGTCAGATCCACTTACATTTTAATAATATAGGACTATTTTCACTAAAATCCACTTGAATAATTTCTTAGATGAATCCAACATAAAATTTCTTCTCAGTTTCATGAAGAAATTCAGCACTAACAACACAATCACAATTTGTCTTTCCTTTGTCTTTTTTTTCCACTCTTAAATGACTACCATAGGCCCACATTCCACTAAAATGCATAGCCCATAAATGTGGAGATTGTGAAATCTCATTTTCCTCCATTGTTATATCTTGACCTTCTTCTTTTGCATCACTGGCTGCATTAACAATCCATTCTTCAAATTTTGGAAAAGAATCACCTCCAATCAAATCATGACATCTGCACTTTTGAGGTTAATGTTGCATCCAATCTCGATTCTCTTCTTCATATTTTCTACATAGAATATTAATGTACAAATAGTAAGATTAATAATATACATACGTAAATGTAATTGAGTAAATAAATTATTGTGTAAACTTTTTTACCTATGCCACTTATCGAACGAAGATGTGGTTTAAAGAATATAGGTATGTATCGCACTTCTTTCTTGATGTGATATCTTGAAGCGACATCCATTGCCTTGTAATACTTCACTTGCAACTCTCTCATTTTCATCATCATCCCATACATGGCGATTGACATTTTTAAAATCCTTCATATATTTTGTGCAAAATGCCATGGCCTCTTGCATTGAATATACCTCATACATGCTGCCTTCCGGTTTTGCCCTCGTATGAACAATTTTTTTCAAAACCTTCATATATCATTCTATAGGATACATCCATCTCATTATTACTGGGCCACAATGCTCTAGTTCATATTCTAGATGTATCAAAAGATGCATAGAAATGTTAAAGATTGTTGGTGGAATTTTTTATTCCAATAGACAAAGGACTTCAACAACCTCCTCCCTCAAACTATCAAAGTTCAAAGGATCTAATACATGTAAACTCATTCTCTTTAATATTAGGCCCAAACTTATAATTGCCAATCTTGGCCCCTTTGCCAAACTTGATATATTTACCACAATAGGTAAAATAATATCGATTATGACATGATAGTCATGGGTCTTGAGGCCTTTTAAGCCATTAATGTCATTTTGGCTTCTAATACTACTACTTACATATCTAGTGGGAAAATGAGTCTAAGACATCAACTATAAGAATTGTGCACATTGTTCCTTTGTCTAGACATAAGGACCACTAGGTTTTCTATATTTTTCATCATCACATTTGTAAACCCAAAGATTTCAACAAATCTTTAGTTGTCGCAAGTCTTCACGTGATGAAATAGTATCAAAAGCACCAACAAGAGTTTCTATAATAGCATAGGCTATATTTTTTTTAGTATGCATAAAGTCAATAGTATGCCTAATGGCTATATCCTTAAAGTATGAAAACTTATAGAATATGCACAACTGTTTTACATCGCTTTCATTACATGGACCATATCTACTACCAACAATCCCATCATTTTCAATAAATGACATTCTTTTGTGTCCATTCTCAACAATGTAATCACCCATTATTAGCAATGGTGCTTCATGATTCTCTTCTTGACCATTAAAACATGTTTTTTTTGACAATATGGATGATCCATTTTAAGGTAAGCATGATGTCCACAATAAATACACTTATGTAGACTTCTTGAGTGCCTCACAAAATCCTTAATGTTGCAAGCAGGACATCCATGGTATCGATGAACACTGAGACCAGACAATGTGCCATATGCAGGAAGATCAAGAATCGTAAACAATAAGGAAGCTCTTAAAGTGAATTTGATTGAATGACCATCCCTTAAAGATTGAATTTCTTCAATTCCTTTCCACAATTCCATTAGCTCGTCATATAATGGCTTTAGATAAGCATCGATTATATCTAAAGTGACACTTTTCTTTCCTGGTATAATCAATGATAGCATTAATAAAAATGGTTTAGTTGCTAACTATGGAGGCAAGTTATAATTTATTAAAAACACTGGCCAAGTTGACCGTTTAGTACTTTGATCTGAGAATGGGTTCACCCCATCTAGAGCCAAACCCAACCTTATATTATGAGGATCTTGGGAAAAATCAGGCCATCTGTTATCAAATTTTATCCATGTCTTAGAATCAGGCACATGTCATTGTTTTCCATCAGTGCTCTTATTTTGGGCATGCCATTGCATAAGTTCAACAATGTCTCTGTACCTATACATTCGGAGTAATCGTGGGATTATCGAAAAGTTGCAAAGAACCTTTCTAGGAACCACAGTTGATTTCAACCCTTATCTATACCTTACTCCATGGCATTTCAGACATTCACTCTCACTTGCAAGATTATTGTGAAATAATACACAACCATTCACACATGTGTGGATGTTTTCATACATTGACTTCATTTTATTGGCAATGTGGAGTCAGGTGGTAACAACAAACTTAATAATGCCAATAACTGATCTACACTCTCATTTGTCCAACCAAACACCACTTGCAAGTTAAGAATTTAAATGATAGTTATCAAACAACTTAACTTGCAATTAGCATACATAGGCTTTAAAGCATCCTCCATCAACTTGGCTCAATCATCATTTAGACCCTCATTCAAATTCTATCAACTTCAAACCCTTCGTCTAACATTGTTACCTCTTCATCTAGATGTTTGGTGCCACTTCATCTATGTTTGTCGCATCTTCATCTCTCAATTCTATCATATCTTCATAATAATTGTAATCCCAAGGGCTTATACCACTATAGCGTTGGGATTACAATTATTATAGCTTGAAGTGACATCCATTGCTTTGTAATACTTCACTTGCAACTCTCTCATTTCTCGTCATCATCCCATAGACGGTGATTGCAATTTTTAAAATCCTTCGTATATTATGTGCAAAATCCCATGGCCTCTTGCATTAAATATACCTCATACAATTCCAATAGACAAAGGACTTCAACAACCTCCTCCCTCAAACTATCAAAGTTCGAAGGATCTAATACATGTAAACTCATTCTCTTTAATATTAGGCCCAAACTTATAATTGCCAATCTTGGCCCCTTTGCCAAACTTGATATATTAACCACAATAGGTAAAATATTCTCGATTATGACATGATAGTCATGGGTCTTGAGGCCTCTTAAGCCATTAATGTCATTTTGGCTTCTAATACTACTACTTACATATCCAATGGGAAAGTGAGTCTGAGACATCAACTGTAACCATTGTGCACATTTTTCCTTTCTCTAGACATAAGGAGCACTAGGATTTCTATATTTTTCATCATCACATTTGTCAACCCAAAGATTTCAATGAATCTTTAGTTGTCGCAAGTCTTCACGTGATGAAATAGTATCAAAAGCACCAACAAGAGTTTCTATAATAGCATAGGCTATATTTTTCTCAGTATGCATAAAGTCAACAGTATGCCTAATGGCTATATCCTTAAAGTATGAAAATTTATAGAATATACACAACCGTTTTACACCACTTTCTTTACATGGATCATATCTACTACCAACAATCTTATCATTTCCAATTAATGACATTCTTTTTTGTCCATTCTCAACAACTTAATCACCCATTATTAGCAATGGTGCTTCACGATTCTCTTCTTGACCATTGAAACATATTTTTTTCAATGATATGGATGGTCCATTTTATGGTAAGCATGATGTCCACAATAAATACACTTACATAAACTTCTTGAGTGCCTCACAAAATCCTTAATGTTGCAAGCATGACATCCATGGTATCCATGAACACTGAGACCAGACAATGTGCCATATGCAGGAAGATCATGAATCATAAACAATAAGGAAGCTCTTAAAGTGAATTTGATTGAATGACCATCCCTTAAAGATTGAATTGCTTCAATTCCTTTCCACAACTCCATTAGCTCATCATATAATGGCTTTAGATAAGCATCAATTATATCTAAAGTCACACTTTTCTTTCTTGGTATAATCAATGATAGCATTAAGAAAATGGTTTAGTTGCTAACCATGGAGGCAAGTTATAATTTATTAAAAACACTGGCCAAGTTGACCATTTAGTACTTTGATCTGAGAATGGGTTTACCCCATCTAGAGCTAAATCCAACGTTATATTATGAGGATCTTGAGAGAAATCAGGCCATCTATTATCAAATTCCATCCATGTCTTAGAATCAAGCACATGTCATTGTTTTCCATTGGCACTCTTATTTTGGGCATGCCATTGCATAAGTTTAGCAATGTCTTTGCACCTATACATTTGGAGTAATCGTGGGATTATCAAAAAGTGGCAAAGAACCTTTCTAGGAACCACAGATGATTTCAACCCTTGTCTATACCTCACTTCATGACATTTCGGACATTCACTCTCACTTGCAAGATTATTGTGAAATAATACACAACCATTCACACATGTGTGGATGTTTTCATACATTTACTTCATTTTATTGACAATGTGGAGACAAGTTGTAACAACAAACTTAATAATGCCAATAACTGATCTACACTCTCATTTGTCCAAACAAACACCACTTGCAAGTTAAAAATTTGAAGGATTGTTGTCAAATGACTTAACTTGCAATTAGCATACATAGGCTTTAAAGCATCCTCCATTACCTTGGCCCAATCATTGTTTAGACCCTCATTCAAATTCTATCAACTTCAAACTCTTCGTTTAACATTGTTACCTCTTCATCTAGATGTTTGGTGCCACTTCATCTATGTTTGTTGCCTTTTCATCTCTCACACTCTGCAATTCTATCATATCTTCATAATAATTGTAATCCCAAGGGATTATACCACTATGCCCATATTTTATCATGTATGTCGATAAATCAAACTTGTTTTTCTCACCTTTCCACTAAGACAATCATTACATGGACATGGATATTTGTCCATGTCCCTCTCATCGGCTACTCTCTCATCAAATGCATGGTATTGATCTGTAGTCAACCTTTGATGTTGATCCATCTATAATGTTCTACACATAGCAACAAAAAACTTTTGGGGAAATAATCAGTAAACCAAAAGTTCAAGATTTTTGAAAAAATTGAGAAAAAATCATATTTTTAAAAAATGTAAAAAATTGTAGACTAAGAGACAAAAACTATTTTTTTAATTGAAAGGCATTTCCATAGTAATAGATTTATAGAGAGCAAATAAAATAGAGAGTTTAACTAATGAATTGTAAAAAATAGATTTTTGTAGTTCATATTCAAATTGTTTTTGATTAATAAGGTCAAACAGGTTTTGAGAGGGGACCCCGAAACCCTTAACAAAAGGAAGTATACAAAAAGTAGTACGCCAACAGACAGCCAAATGTAAGCTACCAAAATAACATAAGCATATAAAGAGTAGCCACAAAGAGACAAGAAAAAACTAAACTAGGAACATCTTCTTAAGAGTCTCAGCTGCTTCTAATTCTTGTTCATAGAACACCTCATGCATTTTGGCAAAGTCCATGAGCTCTTTCTTCTCGACTTCAAACTACTTTTTGTTTCTCCCCCTAGTACGAGTTGAAGGTCCCCCTGTGTCCTCATTAGCCACCTATTTACCAGGATTTTTAGTTTCCTCACCCTTCTCTTGATTACCCAAATCCTCAACATTCATGATGTCCTTAGCATTAAAATCCTTGAACTGCTCTTTTCTAAGCTATTTGAACTTCTCTATCAGCACTCTCATCCTGTTGAGACTATTTTGAATGGCAAGTTTACTGATATTCATAATTTTGTCTAAATTTTTGTTCACCTCTATAATCTTCTCCTCCAGGAATTGGACCCTAGCGTTAAACTCTTCTCTCATCATGTTCAGCTCACGGTCTATTTCCTCCAATTTAGGAATGGCATCCTAGTTTTTGAAGATAAGGGTGTCTTGCTCAACTATAGTATTGATACCACTCCCCAAGCTTTCCTACATGAGCTAGAGCTTGATATTGATTCTATTAATTTCCAAGAAAAACTACTTAGTCATTTTGTGTTGTGAATTGACAACATTCTTAACTAGTTCAAAATCCTCCTCCACCTACTCTCTATTTCTCGCATGGGCCAACAAATCATCAAAATCCTCAGGGAGTTTATTAGAAGGGTCTTTGATTTTAGGAAAATGAAGGCTAGCACAAGGTTCAGGGATGTGTGCGGTCTTACCCTGAGTGTTCTCTGCCCTATCATCCATCTTCTTAGACAGTTTCTCCCTTATCCCCTGCTTCATCATGGTCCCTTGTTTCTAGACAGAACAACCAACTCCCTAAACATTTCCCTCATCATGAACCTTCTCAACTAGCTTATCCTTATTCCCTTGCTTTGGCTTAAACCCCTATTTCTGAGAAGAACCACCAACACCCTTGACAAAACCCTCATCTTCAATATCTTTCTCCAATGGCTTTTTACCTTTTTTCACCTGAGTGGGGGTTTTCCTCTTCTGAGGCATAGCCTTCTTATCAATAATCTCCTTGATAGAAGTGTCAGAGTCATTAGCCATATTAAACCCTTCAGACCAAGAGATTGAAACTTCCCTCTTCTGAGTTTTTCTCTTTTTTATAGAGAACTCTGCCTCTTCATCATTGTCCATATTCCACTCCTCATCCTCAGAATCAATCTCCTCTTCACTCGACACCATCCTACCCTTCTTTTTAGCACTGTGTTTTTGTTTTATCCCTTTTTTAGGGGTGTTATTCTTCATGTGCTCCATGATGAGTAAAATGAGGCTCTCATGTAGAACTAGGAGTTTAGGATTTTTGTTATTTTCTTTTAAACCAAATTCCAGAGACAAAAGTAGGTAGAAGGGAAAAGAAACCAACATATCGTGTCTGAAATGATTGAGAAAGTTGAAGTGATAACTGTAGATGGCCACGTACCTCCCGTCTAGAGTCACATGTCTCATAATTACTTCGGCCACCTCTGCCCAGATGGGCTTGATAGAAAGACGATTATACCCTCCAGTCTGAAACTTAACCAGCTTATCCCTTTTGTTACCTTTGAAGAAGTTATTAAGGGCCTCCCTGCTCTATTTTCTCTCATGGAATAATTTTTTTGCATTGGTTGAAAGGCCCATCACCATGGTAATAAGGTCTTCAGAGATAGCCATTTCCCACCTATACTCCATAACCTTCTTATTCTTGTAACCTTTAACGAACAGAGCAGTCACATTAGGGTCAGCTCCGTGGAGATTTTCCATGAATGGAGTGAACCCTCCAGCCTCTAGGATACTCTAAACTTTATGCTTCTACCTAATCCCCTCACACGAAGACGGTTCAACACTATTTATATCTCCCCCCATGCTGGAATTTAGACACTGGAAGAAACTGCTCTCTCTGTAAATAGAAGTGAAGGTAAGAATGAGTAAAAGCAAAGCTATGTTGTTGTTAAACCAACCCATAATCTGTGTGAGATGAATAATTTGGATAGGAGAGGCCTGCGAACCCTTTGAGATCATGATGATCTCTTTAGAGGATCTTGAGTTTTGTACCATGGAGATGATCATTAATAATCAATTCTTTAACATTGCTCAGGATAGAAATAAATTCCTTCCATATAAGCTTTGAATTGTTTATAACTCCTAGGTTGGCGAAAGCATCCACCACCTTGTTGTTGGAAACAAGGCAGATAACTGAGAGGGGAGGGGTGAATCAGTTATCTTAAACTTCTTAACTTTCTTATATTCTTTAACAATAGTGTAGTATCAAAACATATAAGCATAAATGAACATGAAAGTAGAAATGAAATCAACACACATAACACAAGGAATTTTATGTGGAAAACCCTGTTAAGGGAAAAACCACGGGGTGATTAACCCAAGATTGTATTCTCTGTTAAAAGAATAGAAGTACAAAATGACACTTGTCAATTAGGGCTCACTGCCCGAGCACACTGCTCACAAGAGGCTCACTGCCTACAAGAGACTCACTGTCTACAAGGTATAAAGAAAGTAACCAGGTGTTTGAACTGATGAGAAGCATCCACATATGCTAAGGTTCAATTCCGGTTAGACTCAATACACTGATCTACTGCACTTCATTCTTCCTCTTCTTTGGTACTGCTGTCCTGTCACATACCAGACCTATATTCCTACTTCCACACTACTCTCTTCTTTTCTTCACACTTCACAACACACGACACACACCTTCATACCAAAATCAATCCGGTATATATATCCGCATCAAGGATTTCAACATCTTTCTTAGTCGGCATCTAGAAAACTCAAGATATTTCCAAACTCTGGTCTGTCGGCTGAATCCATGCTTACTAAATGATGCGTATCAAAAAGATAGTTATAGGAGTCATCAATCATGTTGGCAAACCATGAATGATCCCTTAAGAAAATTGATCACCATCAATTACTCATCCGGATTAAGGTCTGATGCTTTGTCGATCAGTTCTTCCTCAGTCTACTCTACCAAACAGGAACCCAACACTTAGGTGCTCATATCTTTTCACTCTTTCATCACCAGAGGCTCAATCTCTGGAATGTATCAGTCATGATACTCCTCTTCACTTCCCCAAGTCCACACTTTGTCGAGATACTTCCTCTGAGAGATTCGAACCTGATTGTCGAAACTTTCTGCATGTTCTATTCTTGTTCACCGGACCAAAATACTCTTCAATCTAACTTCCAGTATAGTCATACCATATCCTACGGATGTGTGCAATGAACTTTGTTTCCATCAATGACAACACTCATGAAGCCACACAGTGTCTCTTGCCAACAATCTCCCCCTTAGGCATTGATGGCAACACTTAGTGAAAAATGACTATCACACTACACTCCCCCTTGGCTGATGTTCTGTTCTAATGTATACTTTTCTAGAACTCCCCCTTAGTTGGATTCCACATTTTTCACTACTCCTCACTCCCCCTTTGACATCAATGGCAAAGGGTAGAATCCGCACACCAAAATTTCCAAAAATCAACCTATACTTAGCTGCATAAGTATATATACATGTTATACTTACATATATTGAAGTATATCTGCAAAGGTGGTCTTCAACTGTATTACTTCTGTCGCCCAACTCTGCTTCATCCTATCCAAAATTGAAATGTGATCACTTAGCAAAAATGCAAAAGCTTCTACCCTCTTTAGGTCTACCAGATCACTGGTCCAGGCTGTGTTTTGGGCATCCGTTAGGGCCTCATGCATTGCCTCTAACTTAGGGATAATTATCCCTCTTAGTTCACTTAGCCTACTTATTCTGTTTTTCTTCTCCTTCTCAAGCTTCTTTATTTCATTTATAGCTGCAATAGTCTGACATTCTTGATTTATTATAGAGGAGGTGAGACGATCAAAATTTTGAGATAAGCTTGATAATTTTCTCTCTTGTTCTTCCATTTTGTTGGTAATATCTGCTGTCACAGTGGACCAAGATAGACAAAATTTGTATAGATCTCCACCATCTTTAAGAGCATTTTCTAATCTCTTTATCCCAATATCCAAATTTCTCCTATCATTTGTTATTAGTCCCTGTACTTTAGAGAATCTCTTTCCCAAAAATTATTTCCAGACTTTCCCTTCTACTGACTTCTCCAAAGAATCAAAATGTGTGCTAATAGAATTAACAAGAGATTTCAAGTTACCGGATGAGGAAGTTGAAAGATCCTTTTGGAAGGATGGCATGATTTTCTCCAACGCACCGGATGCAATCTCTATTAGCTCACAGTCTCCAAGTGAGACTTCAGAAGCTTTTCTTTTGCCTTTGCTTGGGCAAAGGATGCTATCTTCATTGTCTGAACTGGGGAGAGGGAGTCAAAATTGAATGGTCCTTGGAATAGCTCTAGTTCATCTAATTCCATTATCTCTCTTGTCAAGAAATCTTTAACTATTTTTGCAATGTCTCTTGCCGGAGACAGAGTCTTCTTTTCTTCTGCAGCTTCAGAACTGTCATCTGGGGTTTTCTCTGTTTGATCTTTTTCTCTTTCCTTTACCTCTTCTTCTTGACTAATTTCTTCATCTTTTCTCTCTTCTCCTTCTATTCTGGAGTCATCAGGGGGATCCGGAAGAGTGATGTTTACTTCTTTAGGGACTTCCTCTTTTGGTATAGAGGAATCTAGGTCCTTAGTCTTTTCTTCACCTGTCTCCTTTGATTCTTCTGCAATTTTCTCAGTAGAGTCTTCCTTTGATGCACTTAATCCTGGTTCATCACTTATGTCCTCTATAATAGGAATATTGAATCTTTTGTATGCATTTTGGAGGATGTCTTCAGTCTCTTTTTCCACCTGATCAGTCTCTCCGAGCATAAGCTTGTTCATTCTATCTTTGCTCTAGAACTCATCCTTGCAATCCTTGAAGATCATATTCATTTGTTTAGGAGTGATGGAAGGATAGAGCTGAATGGCTATCTGCTCCTGGATCTCCATATCCTTTTCTTTAGAATTGTTCTTTCTCATTTCAAGTTCCTTCTCTAGGCTTTTAGGAATTAGAGATATGATTTCAATAAATGCTTTATTATAGATGTTTAGATACCTAACTGTAGCATCTTGCAAGATCTTCTGGTCAGCTTCATTACATTCATCATAGAATTCTATCATAGGTTGTAGATTTCCATCCACAGTGACTGCCTTGATGACATCATCAATGGAGAGAGTAGGCCTTTCAACAAATTCTTTTGCTTCTTCTTCTTTGTTCTTCCCAGCAGATGATTCCAGAGAAGTTTTCTTTTTCTTCTTCATTTTCTTAACCTCCTCATCTGTCTCTGTCTCTTCATCATCCTTTTGACTTATATATGACCTTGTGGCCTTTGTCTTAGTTCTCTTCTCACCTTTTCTGGATGTATTGGCTTCCGGTTTAGAGCCTTTTTGACTCTTAGAGGTGGCTGGTGCAGAGCTTTTGGAGGATCTAGTCTGGGAGGGGGCTTGCACCAGAACACTTTCTTTTTCTGCTGTTTCTACCTTCTCTCTATTGGCATCAACTACCTCCTTTGAAAAAACATATTTCTTTACAAATTCCTCTACTTCCTTCCTAACTTTTCTCTTTATTTTAGGTTGTCTTAGTTCAACATGAATTTTCACACTTAACTCTTGAAAGGTTCCAAACCTTTCTACGTCAGGGTCCTTGGGCTGACTCAGCAGGTGTTGGATATGCAGCTCTAGGATTTTCTCATCAACCTCATACCCCATTGGCATAATCCAAACTATCCTTGGCTCCCCTGCCTCCATTAGGCATTGATCAATGTTTACCATAAAGCACATTGTATCCTTATATTTCTCAACCAAAGATTGGGGGATTCTTTCTTTGGCCTGCATCATGCTTTGAAAGTTCTTGAAGTAGCCCTAGAGTGTTGTGTTTTGTGCCTTGGCATCACCAAGCTCATGCATATAATCTCTAATTTGTATGGCTAATGGTCTGTCATTTTTCCATATCCAACCACTGGATCTCGGTAGCTCATTCATATAGTAAAAGAATAAACATAGAATCAAGCCACCATACTTAAAGGAATTCTTCTTATCCTTCTTTATTTTTTGTAGATTTTCTAACAGTTGGTTCAGGAGAAGCTCACAAAGATCATAGTCAGCATTTTTCCTTAGCATTTCATATGTAGTATATATAGCAGTTCTGGATACTGAATTCTCCCTGCTGGAGTAGTAGATTTTGTAACCAATTATCATAGAGGCAAATTTGATATTCGTATCTATGATGTCTTCTGTTGTCATTGCCCTCTTGTCAAATTTTGATCCAGTAGCCTCACTTACAGTTTGGTTTTTGACTAATTTGAGAGCAGGCAACCCACTGGATGAGTGCAATCTGGTTACCACCCTAATGGCATCTTTTGTGATCTTAAACGGCCTCATCAACCACATGAAGTTGTCATGCATCCTTCTTAGAACATACCGGACCCATTCATCTTCTGCAAAATAGGGGAAATGGATGCAATGTCCAAAATGTTTATCTTGCATGGCCTTGTACTAAGGTTTGAGTTCAAATGATTCATCTATTAGCTACTTGTGATAGACATCCATCAGCTTGGATTCCCCAAATTCCTAAATATTCACATGAATGTATGCCCTAATGTCTTCTACATGCAAAACCCCATGCATAATGCTAGAGAAGGTGCCTAAAGGATCAACTTCTAGAGATTTGTAAGTGTGTTTCTTGAACTTAGGGCGCGGTCTATTAGTGATTTTGACAACATTCAAAGTAGCCATCATTCAAAAGATTCAGAGAGAGATATTCAAGAGCGAAAATACCTTTTTACTCCTCTAGGGTTTACGATATGAGTCGGATAGCATTGTCGGATGAATTGACTTCTGCAGTTGATCTTCGAGAGGTTTGAGGCAATTTTGTTGCAAATCTCCTTCTCTCTTCTTCTCGAATGCAAATGTGCAAATGATGAACAAAAGAACCCTTTTATTTTAGCGCAAACCCTAATTCCATTTTACAATAAATGCACAACTTAAGTCATTCTGGTTGCCTTGTTCTTCTTGTTCTAAGAGAGATCTTTCCGGATCACTGAGATGCACTTAGAGTTATTCTCGGTGATTATTGACAATCTATTTTCCTTTCTCCAATCATTCCATTTATCCACAGATCAAAGATAATTCAATTTAGAATCATACCAGATCTAGCTGTGAGAGTCCTATTTTTTACCGGATAACTATCAAACTAGATCAATCTTGGATGCTTAACCTCTTGAAAAATTCTTGCGGATCTTCCATATCTTTACCAAGGCTTATTTAGATATTTCTCTGAGAACACTTTAATCCGCAACTTTCCATGTGCCAATTTCATACACGAATTGATTGGCTAGGGGAATTTGTTTTCCCTTTTGACTCCACCTAAGCCAGAGCTCATCTATTCAATTTTCAAAAGGAATATCAGCACCAGATTCTGGTGCGGATCCATACCCAACATTTTTTGTACTTCTCTTCACCCAAATCTTGTTCATCTCTCTTTGAACTTTATCCACATTTACTTTTCCTTTTCCTTTGTCTTGATTTTGATTATGATGCACCGGACCTCTTTTATCCTGATTCTTACTTCTGTAGAACTTGGCAATATGACCAGATCTATTGCAGTTGTAGCAAATGACATTGCTTTGCATATTTGGCTGATATCCTCTTGATCTGCATTGATTAACCATATGTCCCATTCTATTGCATGCAAAGCATCTACCATTGAATGAATTGTTTATTTGCCTATTTTTACATTCAAGAGATTTGTGACCATACCTTTTGCAGTTGAAACATTGTCTGGAGAAGGATGAATTAGTCTAATTCATTCTTCTTCTACACTGATTTGCTTTATGACCAAAGTTATTACAATTGTAGTAGTATCCATTAAAGGATGGATATCTTTGAGCATTTGGTTGTCTTACTGGAGGTCTTCTAGGTCTGTTCCTTGAATTTTTTGATCCAGAGTTCTTTTGACCAGATCCAGAGCTTTCACCTTTCTCATACCCGAAGCCATGCTTGTCATCTACCCTCTTTTGGTTTTCAAGAAGAACTTCAAGTTGAGCAGAGCTTATCTTGAATTTTTCTTTATATTCATTTGTTGTTTGAAGATCCCTTTTAAGAGAGTCTATCTGATTTTCAAGTTGTTCTTCATTATCTCTAGCTTCTTCAAGATCAGATTCCATATGCCTAATTATTCTATCCATTTTGTCACAGTCTTCTGACTTCTCTTTGAGAGATTGCTTTAGATTATCTTCAATTTTTCTTTTCTCCTTAATTTCTTGGGTGAATTTCATAACTCCTGATTCCATTTCATGTCTTACCATAATGACCTCTTTTGATAGCTTCTCACATAACTTGTTTTTCTCATTCAGATCTTGATTAGTATTATTGGCTTCACTTTGACTTGCTAATTGTTGAAGTAGTTCCTTTCTTTTCTTCACTGAGATACTTAGTTTTTCTTTGGGTTCATTTATGAAATCATCAACTTGTTTGAGTCTTTCCCTTAGGTTATTGACTTCAAAGTGAGATTGCTCAAGATCATCTAGGGTAGACTGAATTTGTTCCCTCATACTATACATATCCATTGAAATTCCTGGATTTTCCTCAAGCTGTTAGGCTCTATCTAGAGGAACTTAGCTCTGATACCAATTGTTGGAAACAAGGCAGATAACTGAGAGGGGGGGTGAATTAGTTATCTTAAACTTCTTAACTTTCTTATCTTCTTTAACAATAGTGTAGTATCAAAACATATAAGCATAAATGAACATGAAAGGAGAAATCAAATCAACACACATAACACAAGGATTTTTACATGGAAAACCTTGTTAAGG
Organism: Cunninghamia lanceolata; assembly: GCA_027924645.1. NCBI lineage: Eukaryota > Viridiplantae > Streptophyta > Pinopsida > Cupressales > Cupressaceae > Cunninghamia > Cunninghamia lanceolata. The sequence continues at coordinate 1,754,326 of BSBN01000076.1, forward strand.
GAAAAACCACGGGGTGATTAACCCAAGATAGTATTCTCTGTTAAAAGAATAGAAGTACAAAATGGCACTTGCCAATTAGGGCTCACTGCCTACAAGAGACTCACTATCTACAAGGTATAAAGAAAGTAACCAGGTGTTTGAACTAATGAGAAGCATCCACATATGCTGAGGTTTAGTTCCGGTTAGGCTTAATACACTGATCTACTACACTTCATTCTTCCTCTTCTTTGGTGCTGCTGTCCTATCACATACTGGACCTGTATTACTGCTTCCACACTACTCTCTACTTTTATTCGCACTTCACAACACACGAAACACACCTTCATACCGAAATCAGTCAAGTATATATATCCGCATCAAGGATTTCAACATCTTTCTTAGTCGGCATCCAAAAAACTCAAGATATTTCCAAACTCTAGTCTGTCGGCTGAATCCATGCTTACTAAATGATGCGTATCAAAAAGATAGTTATAGGAGTCATCAATCATGTTGGCCAACCATGAATGATCCCTTAAGAAACTTGATCACCATCAATTACTCATCTGGATTAAGGTCTGATGCTCTACCGGTCGGTTCTTCCTCAGTCTAGTCTGCCAAATAGGAACCCAACACTTAAGTGCTCATATCTTTTCACTCTTTCATCACTGGAGGCTCAATCTCTGGAATGTATTAGTCATGATACTCCTCTTGACTTTCCCAAGTTCACAATTTGCTAAGATACTTCCTTTGAGAGATTTGGACCTGATTGTCGGACCTTACTGCATGCTCTATTCTTGCTCACCGGACCAAAATACTCTTCAATATGACTTCCGATATAGTCATACCATATCCTACGGATGTGTGGAATGAACTTTGTTGCCATCAATGACAATACTCATGAAGCCACACAATGTCTCTTGCCAACACTTGTTCCCCTTACAATAAATGTGAGAAATATGGGTAGCCTTAAAGGTTCCTAACAACATAATAGCATATTTGATCAAGGTCACTATAGACCAGCTAGGTTTAGTGGTACTCTTAAGACAATTGATGATATTATTAGAGTCACCCTCCACCTAGATTTTTCTATAACCCTTAGCATGCACCAGAGAAATAGAATGATAGGCAAGTGCAGCTTCGGCATAATGGTTTGTCTATGTGCCCAGAGGGAGTGCCACTGCCGCTATGAACCTACCATGATTATCTCTTATCACCCTTCCACTACTAGCAACTCCAGGATTACCATTACATTGCATCACACATCTTTCAAACTCAAAGCATTACTTCACATTGCATAACTAATAACTAGATACTGATAGATGATAAAATTTCAATTACAATATAGTTTTTACAAAGTCAACCTAAGAATTTATGCAGTTACTTCACATTGCATAACTAATAACTAGGAGCAGCTACCAATTACATTTATTTATCATGGCATTCCATGAGACCACATTTCTTTGAGGCATTTTTTCAAACAGTTCACTGCCTTGTTGTTATGGCTAAAAGCCTAAAACAAGTGCTTTGAAAAAAGCTATGGATGCTTGGAAAAAATCTATCAAAGCATAATAGTAAGCAATAACATAGACAAGGTAGTGAACTGGTTCAAAAAATGCCTCAAAGAAATTTGGTCTCATGGTGATGGAATGCCATGACAATCCATAACGATTGTTATGGATTGTCATGGCATTCCATCACCATGAGACCACATTTCTTTAAGGCAATTTTTCCAAAGTTCATTGCCTTGTCTATGCTACCACATTTTTCATACATGTCTACCAAAGCATTTTATCAAACAATTCACTGCCTTGCTACTATGGCTAAAAGCCTAAACAGGTGATTACAAAAAAGCTAGGGATGCTTGGAAAAAATCTATTAAAGAATAATAGTAAACAATAAGCTATGGTCTCATGGTTTTTTTTAGCGTGAAAATCAACATGATTTTATTTGCAGGTTTTAAACGCATTTTTTGGCAATATTTCTATTTGAAATGGGCAAAAATCTCTGTGATCAGTTTTGTGCATTTTTTTATTGTAGGATTCTCATAGTCAGTGAAAAAGGTACTATTCATAAAGGAATGGAAAAGATACGTAAAGCCTTTGAATTATACATGTACTGTGTAATGGCATTGAATCATTTAGTAAATTATTTTTCTTCACAGGGCAACATTTTCTTATGGAACAGTTGATTGAGATAGCTCTTGTTTCAACTAAACACCCTCTCATGAAATCTCATTCATATTTTAATCTTGCATGAGCTTATCATAGTAAAGGTGATTATGACATTGTTGGATGGTACTACATGGCATCAGTCAAGGAAAGCCAGAGGCCACATGATTTTGTGTTGCCATACTTTGGGCTGGGACATGTTCAATTGAAGTTGGGAGATCTTAAGAGTTCTCTCTCAAATTTTGAAAAGGTTTTGGAGGTCCACCCTGAGAACTGTGAGACCTTAAAAGTTGTAGGCCATATATATACTCAGCAAGGGCAAGTAGAGAAGGTGTTAGGACCATCCAAAATTCACCTAGTCCCACTTGGTTTCATACACTTTTATTTCCATAAAATTCATCCTAGGAGTCCATATTCTTTTTACAATTATTCCAGGAGTCATTCATAAGCATCCCATATCATGTCCATGTAAAAGATATTTGTATTTTGATCATTGATGTGTTTTTTGTCTCTTACCGCAGCCCTGCAGTACATTCAAATAGCTTTGGTGGGTGTGTAGGAACTAAAGGAAGTGAAAAGACAATTACCCCTTCCCCGCAGCATGCAGAAACTTCACTTGTGGTGTTGCGGTATATAGGACTAGTTACCGCGACCTCATAGAGGTCTCATAAGTAATTGGTCGGCTGGCGGCAAGAGTTTGAGTAGCATATAATATTTCATTGTGACCCTACGACAAACAAAATGTTGACCTATAGTGATGTAGTAAGAGAAAACAATAAAGGTTCACCGCAGCCCCACGACAAACAAGAAGATAATTGGTGGTATGGTGGTAAGGGCTAAGCTGATAGATAACACATATTGCAGCCCCACGATAGTTCAGAGAAGGTCTTGCGGGCTAGCGATAAGTGATAAAAGTAATATAAAGTATGTTCTGTGCCCCTGTCACAGTCAAATCCAATGCTTGTTGTGATGCAGTAAGAGCAAACAATAAAGGTTCACTGTAGCCTCGTGGTGGCCAAGAAGATAATTGGCGATATGGTGATAAGTACTAAGCCGATAGATAACACATAATGCAGCCCTGCGATAGTTTAGAGGTCTTGCGGGCTAGAGGTAAGCGGTAAAAGTAATATAAAGTATGTCCTGCACTCCTGCCACAATCAAATACAATGCTTGCGGTGATACGGTAAATAGTGAAGGGAAGCCAAAGGATCCTGTGGTCCTGCAATGGTCAAATCAAAGGTTGGCGGTAATGTGGTATGAGGTATAAGGGGTAACATGTATCCCACCATCCCGCGATGATGTGTATCAAGGCTTGTGGGGTGGCAGTAAGTGGTGTAAGATGTGGTAACCATCTAGAAGCTCCCACGATCTTGAGATAGATCTAAATAGGTCTTGTGGTGATGCGGTAAAGTATTAAATGCTGAAATGACTATATCGCCACCCCGCAGTGGTTATCATTGATGCGTGCGAGATTGTGGTTATCGATAAAAAGACTACAAATCTTGAAGTACCCGCCCAGCCATTGAATTGGACCAAGTCAATGCTCTGTGTTTGAAAAACTTGAATGCTGAGATTTGTGGATTTCGTGGCACAAACCAGAGTAATGGAAAAATAACTGGCTCCATAGTAGAATAAAATTTGGAATTTCTTTGTATTTCATTTTTCAAGCAAACTCAGTGGTGAGTGTAGACAACAAATTCAAGCTTTGTGTGTGCACTTTGGTCATCTTCCAACCAGGTAAGTCTACCTCATCACTCTCTTCATAAAATTTGGTATTTAGTTTGTGCTTTGTTTTCAACTGGTTTGGTAGAGCAAGTAACTATCAAAACCCTAGTTCATAAAAGCATCAAACTATGACACCTAAGAAATTTGAGTCTGCAAGTAAGAGCATTGAACCCCCTGTTCCCAAGAAGTGGTCCCTTGAATAGTCACTATTGGACATTTTTCCAAATTTAGTTGACAAAGGGTATAAGAAAATATTCAAGGATGTAGCAGAGGGGTGTTGAGATGCTAGAGTCCCTATCTTAGGATGGAAACTTTTTGGGTATTTTTGTGAAAAGCAAGATGGATAGGGACCGGTTGCAAACCCATGGACTTTGAATTTGGCTAAGCTTGTGGTGTCAAATGTATTCATTGATGTGGATTTGATCAAAAAATTGGCACAGCACTATCATCCAACCACTAAAACTATCAGGTTTCCAAATGGGTCACCATTAGTGGCTGTGGATAGAAATGCAATCATTGATTGCTTCATGCTTAACAAGCAAACCCTCATAAAAGTTGACTTGAATAAGAGTGAACAAGAATATACCAGTTTGAGAAATACACATAGGAGTGATGAGTTTCCCATGTACATGAAGAAAGGGGCCAACAATAGAAGGATTTCAATCCAAACCATTGCAGTTAATCCTTTTCCAATTGATGACTTTGCTATGTATTTGAAAAGGACATATTTTGCTTTGTGTCAAGTGCTAGGAATTGATGCCCAAGATAGAATGTCAGTTGTCATGATGATGATGGCCATGAGAATACAGAACCCAGAGGTTAATGATGAGTATGATTTTGCATCATTTATTGAGAAGAAATTGCATGACAGATTTTTGCAAATAAGGGATAACAAGACACCTATGGAGGATAAATATTATTCTTTATTGTGTCATTTACTTTTGTATCAAAACATAAGGAAGTGGTCCAGTAGGATGGACATGAGCATGATTGATGCAAAGAGACAGAGATTGCCTACACAATGTTGGTTTTACTGTTATCACCCAGATTGTACCCTTGTGTACAGTTGTGAAACCTCAGCAATCTGGAGTAACATGGGAATGATCTCTAAGTGTGGGACTATGCTAAATGAGATCAGACCTTCGGAGAAGGCCGGCTTCCTTAATTGGTTATCACCTAAAACTACTAAATCTTAAGAGGAAAAGAGAGAAGGAATGCTTTAAAGTGAAGGATGAAACAAAACCTTGAAAACAAAGGGTGATTCACCAAGTTTAATAAAAGAACCCTCACAATACTGAGGAAATGCACAACATAACCAAATATAACAAGCAAACATACACAGATTCAATTGATCCTAGCAAAGGTGAGAAACCAGATGATTGAGAGGAACAGAGAAATTCACAAACAACCATATGCAGATTCACACAGGACTAGAAATCAATCCAAAGAGGCAAAATAACTTGAGTATATTCAGTGGGAAGGAACAGTTACAGTATAGAAGGCTCTATTTGAAGCCTCAATGCTAAAAATTTTCCAACCCTATTTACATCATATGAATGCATATATATAGCATTCCAAACTAACCTAGGTCGGTTACAAAAATGTGCTCTAAGAGCTATCTCAGAAAATATCTACATTTAGTGACTGTCTAGCCACAGGAATTATGGCGCCAAATATCTGGCACTGGGCAAATAAAAGATATTTTAAGTCTTCAATGCAAGCTGTTGCATCATTGATCCTCAGCAATGCATATCTTAAAATATCTGAAATAAGATGGTGGAAAAATATCTTTTACCATCAATGTGAGCAACTTCCATTACCTGCAAAAATAAATGCGAAAAATATCTACATCCTGCCCCAAAAAGTCACTGAAACGTCCACCGCTCAAAACATGTGACTCCAGATCTGAAATTGAAAAGTGATAAAAACTCCTAAAAACCTTGCCAAATGAAAGAGGGGACAAAAATATGCATCTTTATCTCTTACAGCATGTCAAAATTTGCCAGGACGAAGGACATACAAGCGGTCAAAGTTTTTGTCAACCGCCTGTATATATAGCTTTGCATCTGTGTATATATCGCTTGAATTTGCCACTTGAATCGCCATCCAAAACCTTTTTTGCAACTCCTTTGTATATGAATGGCGCCTTGTATATCAGACTTGAATTTGCCCTTTGAATTTTGAAATTGTATATGCATACAATTTCCCTTTGTATATGCGGGCCCCACCATTTGTATGTTAACTTGCATGTATGTCTGCTGCCACGTGGCACCGCCTAATTCGTTGCTGAGCTGGTTCAAGGAGCATCGCTAAAAACTGTATCTGCCCTTTGCATATTGCAATATACAAGCACAATTGTACATGCAAGCCGTGGACTTCAAATTTTATGAAATAGCCTGAAAAGACGTTGAAATCCAGCTTGTATACTTCCTTTGTCTGTTTGCTTGTATATCACAATATACAAGCGCCAAATATACAAGCCACGGACCCCAAAAATTTATCAACTGCTTTGATTGCTGGGTCGGATCTAGCTTGTATCACTTTCTTTTTATATTTCCCTGCATGTTCAATTATACAAAACACTTATACATATATAAGGCGGACCTGAGCCCTGAAATGCTGAATTTGATTTTCAATTCAAGTCCGCCTTGCATACAATCCTTGTATCTCTAACTTGTATATCGCAATATACAATCGCCCATATACAAGGCAGACCCCAAGACTTTATAAAACAAGTTAAAAATGCAATCGGGTCTGGCTTGTATGTAAACCTTTGTATATCGGCTTTGTATGTGCAAACATACAAGCGAAATATACATTCTACTGTTCATGCTCACTTGTATCTTCTAACATACAATCGGCCTTGTATGTGCGTAGGCCCCACCTCTTGTATGTTCGGCCTTGTATGTTTCTTTGTATGTTTCGCTTGTATATGCAAAACATACAAGCGAAATATACAAAGAAACATATAAGGCCGAATGTACATTCCACTATAGCCAATGCACTTGTATGTCAAACCTTGTATCTTTTTGTTGCATGTGCAAACATACAACATAATATGCACTTGAAACCTGATATGCATTGAGGGAATATTCCTATAATGTATCTCCTGCTTTGTATGATTTTCCTTGTATGTTTCTCCTTGCAACCAGATATACAAACCGAGAATTTGCGAAAGATTCCTCCTTGTACATGCACCTTCCTAAGCCTGATATACATTCAGAAATGCATAAAACTCACCTTTTTCATCATTTTCTAAGGCCGATAGAGATTTGCAAGCCCGCCAAATGTACATTTGAACTGTATGTTGAACAAAACTTTGACCATGAATAATTTCTTTATTTGGCCGAATTTCAGGGTGATGTAAAAAGTAAACCTGCCTATTTTTTCAAGCTCTTTCCAATGGTAAGGTTTTTTTTTTTTTTAGGCAATGCTTTTTAGGAAATTTGGCACTTTAAGCTTTATAGGAACATTCTCCAAAGGATTTTCAAGGAAAAGTACCAAGTGAACTATTTAGCTTTGGATGGGGGGAAAATGGGTCAACAATTTGGCGACTTCTATGGGATGCTTGCCTGCTAAACAAATGGGACCAGTGGCCTTAAGTATCCATTGGGCATGGGGTCAAGTCAAAAACATGCTAGAAAGTTGAAACCTACCCCCAAAATGCAAAAAAGAGGAGAGGCCTACATTCTCCTAATGACAATGCAGCGTGTGCAGGAGCACTTAGGTAAAACAAAAATCTAAACTAAGGTGCAGTAGCACTTATTGAAAGTATATAGACCTAATCTACTGATTTACAAATCACTCATACCTCAAAACACCTCTTCAGGTGTATCCCATTGACCGGGATAGGCAAATTTTGTCCATTCATGCTTGATAACTGAAATGCATTGTGCTCCTTGCATTTAGCAATGAGAAATGGGCCACTCCACATGCTATCAAACTTGGAATGCTTTCCTGGTCTACTTTTCAATTCATCCCATTTGAGCACCATATCACCCATTCTAAAATTTTTGGGGTCGGCCTTTCTATCAAAATTTCTTTTTGTTTGAAGCTGATGATACTCCATGGTCTTCATGGCTTTATCTCTGCTCTCTTTAAGTTCCATCAATTGAGCATATCTGACAGCCATGGGATCTCCTGCTTCAAACATTTCCAGCTAATTCATAATGTCTAGTGCTGGCAACTCCATAGATATAGGCAATCTTGCCTATTTTCCATACACTAGCAGATATGGAGAGTTCCCAATAGACCTTTTAGGAGTTATTCTATCTGCCCCTAGGGAAAATTTCAGGTTAGTGTGCCAGGTCCTCTGGTTATCTTCCATTGATCTTTTAATAATCCTTATGAGATTTTTATTTGTAGATTCAGCCAAACCATTACCTTGTGGGTAATAATTTGATGAAGTACTTAGATAGATCCCATTCTTAACAGCCCAGTCAGTTATTTTCAATCCTATGAAGGCCAAAGCATTGTCTAAGATGATAGACTCAGGCACTCCAAATCTGGAAACCAAATCATGATAAAAATTTAAAACAGCATTCTCATTGGATTCCTTCAGAGCCACTGCTTCAGTCCACCTTGTGAAATAGTCTGTAGCTGTAAAAATCCACCTATGGCCTACACTTGATGGTGGGCTAGTAGGACCTATAAAATCAATGCCCCATCTCATAAAGGGTTGTTCTACCTGAATTGGCTGCAGAGGTAAAGTTGGCAGCCTTTCTTTGCCTACAAAAATGGCACACTTTATACATTTTCTGGCCCATGCATGGGCATCCTTAAATAAGTTAGGCCAATAATAGCCAACTCTCATTACTTTCCAAGCAATAGTCCTTGGGGCAAAATGACCCCTGCAGTTCCATCATGAAACTCATGAAGCACTTTATCAGTCTGATCATAATCAATGCATCTTAGAAATACAACATTAAAATCTTTCTAGAAAAGGATGCCATTGATTAGAACGTATGGGATAGACTGCATTCTAAAATATCTTCTTTCGGTCTTGTTTAGACCTGCTGGACATTCGCCAATTTGCAAAAATTTAGTCATGTCATTGACCCAACTGGTGCCTACTACTGCTGTATCATTCTGATGCTCTTCTTCAATAGTCAGAAGCACCTCTTCTTCTTTTTCTATTTCATTCTCTGAACTAGTAGCAAGTTGTTCATTGAGTCCTCTGCCTCTGACAAGCTTGGTTATCTTGATCTCCACGTCATATTCCATGACTTTGGTTACCCAACCAGCCCTTTTCTCACTAACATCTTTACTCAACAGGAACTCCTTCACACTGGGATGAGCGACCATTAGATGTATCTTATTATTTGAAACAAGATGCCAAAATTTCTTGAGGCTCCTTATCACTGCAAGGACATGTTTTTCGATAAAGCTATACCGCTGCTCATACTCCTCCAGCCCTTGAATGAAGAAAGCGATTGGTTACTCAAAACCCTCATTTTGCTGTTGTACCAAAATCACAGAGATGGTATCCAGACTACCATAAGCATATAAAATAAAATCTTTGGAGAAATCAGGGTTTACCAGAGTCAGCGCAGCTACTAGTGCTTCTTTTATGGATTCAAAGCTGAGTTTAGCCTCTTTCATCCAACTGAAAACTATATTCTTCTTTAACATGGATGTCAAAGGCTTCAAAAGATTTGTAATATCAGGGATGAATCTTTGCAAAAAATTAATTCTACCAATAAAACTTTGCAGTCCCCTTTTGTGGCTAGGTAAAGGTAGCTCCAGAATAGCCCTTACCCTTTTAGGATCAATGGTAATGCCTTCCTTCGATACAACATGCCCTAAAAGCTTGCCTTCATGCACAGCGAATATGCACTTCCTGGGATTGAGAGAGATCCCGAATTCCTTGCATCTTTCAAATACTAACCTCAGATGGGACAAATGCTCCGCTGCGTTCTTAGAAAAAACTGTGACGTCATCCAGGTACACCGGCACTAATTTATACATCAAACCCTTAAAGGCCATATCCATGGCTCTCTGAAAAGTAGAGCCAACATTTGAGAGGCTGAAAGGCATCCTTTTGTAGGCCATGGCACCCCACTTGGTGGTGAAAGCAGTCTTGAACTGATCCCCCTCCTTGACTAACACCTGATTGCAACTAGAAAAACCATCAAGCAAGGAGAATCTTTTAGAGCCAGCCACTACCTGCAGAATTTGCTCCATTGAAGGCAATGGGTAGTGATCTTTTAAGGAGGCTCTATTGAGGTCTCTGAAGTTGACACATAGCCTAATCTCTCCATTCTTTTTTCTCATAGGGACAAGGTTGGAGACCCAAGAAGTATGCTTGATTGGAAAAATGATTTTCCCTTCAATTAATTTAGTCAGTTCTTTAATCATGAGGGGCTCTAACTTGGGATTTAGAGGCCTTTGCTTTTGCCTTATAGGTTTAGTATCTGGTTCTAATTCAATAGTGTGCTGGGCAATCTGAGGGTTGAACCCTTTTAGGTCTGAATAATCCCAAGCAAACACATCCTCAAATTCTTGACAGAGAGCAATAAAAGCTCTTCTGTCCTCAGCTGAGCAGATTTTACCAATTTTAAGAAGCTTACCTTTAAAAATTTCTAGCTCCTCGTAATGCTCTTCTTTAACCTGCATGCTAATCTTTCTTTTCTTCAGTTGATCATTTGTACTAAAAATAGATTCCAAGGTTACCAATCCCTTGGCCAACTTGTTTGCTCTCAACTGAACAAAATGATCATTGCCATACTGTTGTTTGAGTTTATCCTGATTTATCACAGAAAATTCACCTTCTTCTAACAAGAAATGCAGGATCTGTTCATCACTTTCAAAAACTTGCCAATGAATATTATTGTCAGGGATAGAAGGCCTATCAACTATTTTAACATGAGCCTGCACCTTTTCTCATTGAATATCACTAGGGATATCAAACTGAGCTCCAATTGTAGCTAACCTGTCAACATGAGAGTTCTGGCTCCTTAGAATAGAGATCAGGTTGAAAGCATCAAATTCTTCAATCATGTCCCACACCCTATGTTTGTAGCATTTTAGAACATCATTTTTTGTAAGGTGCAATCCTCTCACCTGATTGACAATTAGTTCACTGTCCCCATACACTTGTAAACATCCTATTTTCCTCTTTCTTGCCCACTACAAGCCTTGGATTAATCCTTCATATTCAGCAGTGTTGTTTGTACATGTAAAGGCAAAACGGAAAGAAGAAAAATATTTTTCACCTTGTGGTGATACCAGAATTACACCACCACCAGATCCATTCTTGTTCCTAGAGCCATCAAAATACATTTTCCACACCCCATCTTACTGCTCTGTCTGTTGTTCTGAACCTTTTACAAGATTTGGAATCACCATTTCAGACTCATGAAGTATATAGACCCCCATACCAGTTTCTTGGATGTGTCCCTCAGGATCATCTACAACATTTTCTGAGGACCACTCCCTTAAGAGTACCTCTAGTATGCTTTCATCTTGTAGTTCTTGAGCAGAAACTAATTTAGGGTCATTAGAAATAATGCAATTTGCATTAACAACATTTGGTGTGTAGGGCTCTATGTGATGATTTGAAAGTAACTCAGATTTTAAAGTTACTTTGGTGCCATATCTGGTCCTGAAAAACATGTGGGACCAGTCTGAGGATAAATATCCTCCTATCTTGGCTGTAAATTCTCTTGATAAGCACATGGCAAAATAAGGAGGCAAATCTATGATGAAAACGTCCTGTGAAATGGAAACATTGGGATAGGTATGTAGAGTGAGACCTAGATCTTTTATTACACCCACAGTATTAACAGTTGTGCCATCTAATTGGAGTACACCCTTCTCAAAACGCTGGTATTTGCGTCTTAATTGGTCCGTAATCTGTTTAGGCATCACATAACTGCTTGCACCACTGTCCACCATACAGTTGTGTACTAATTTGTCTCTAATTATCAAAGATACATAAAATGGGAGAGGTTTAGCACTTTTATTGGGCTGTTTGTTGTTATCCTCAGATGAATTGGTAAGGACAGCCCTATTTGGGTCAATAGTTGTATCTCTGGACACTTTCAGATCAGATAAGGCAGATTGCATTATGTCCTTTTGGCCTGGTATGGCTAAGGAATCCCACATGGACATTGTTACATTCATCTTCTTCATATTTTTAATAATATTGAAGGGTGGAATGGCACTTACCTTCTGATTTGATTTTGTAGCAGCAACCTCTGCTTGCAAAAGAGGCATCTCCCTTGCTATTGCTGGGTTAATTCTTTGTAGAATATGGGGAATCTATGATGTAGAAGCACCAGCATGTCCTTTCTCTTTATTTGTTGCTTGGTCTACCTCATAACCCCTCTTATTTGCTCTTGTATTTGCTACAACTGAGGTGTTATCACTGTTTATGCCATAGAATTCACCTTCTTACCAATTTATGAAAGTAGAATCTCCCTGAGGTTGTTCTTGATGTTGCATGGCTCCATCATTAGGTATATTTAACTGTGGGACTGCAACATTTTGCACCATTAAAGCCTGATTTATGACTCCATTTGAATAGGTTGCTTGACTATGTGGCTGATTACATGGATAGCACCATTCATACTCAGCTGCAAGATTGTTCTGAGTAGGGACAAGGTCCCTTACTGCGTTAATAGGTGCTAGATTATAAGGCTGAAAAGGCCTTTGATTTACATTCTATCTGGCACCTTGGTAGTTACTTTGATATGGAGGCCTATTAGCTTGATAAGGCTGATTTTGGCCTTGATATGGCTGCTGATTTTGCCCTTGAGGTTGTGACTGGTAAGATTGCCTACTCTAGGATTGTTGTTTTTTAATGCTCACTAGCTCATTGCCAAAATTTTGCAAAATATTTTCTATTTTCTGTTGGCTATTTTTAATATCCTTTAATTCTTGTGATGAGCTAGAAGTAGTGGTTTCAGAGTTGGCAGTACTTGGTAGTGTTGTAGTAACAGGTAAAGAGGCGAAATATGGAATTGGTAAAGGCATGGAAGCTTGAATTTTGGGGAAGATGGGCATGGGTGGCCTAGGTGCTATTTTTCTGGCTTGAATCAGATTATTCTCTGCCCTAATAGCCATTTCATATGCAGCAGGCAAACTAGTACCTCCTAATGATTGAATCATTACTGAAATATCACTATTCAAGGCTTTCAAAAAATACAAGAATGCATATTCAGCTGGAGGCCTTACCATGGCAGGAATTCTATCCCATGTCTTATGGAATCTGAAGTTAAAGTCCATCATTTGTTCCTGAGGAGCTCTCTTTATGGTGGTCATCTGTTCAACCAGTGACAAGTTGTCTGATTTATCCTGAAATTACTTATTTAACTTATCACCTAGATCATCCTAGGTTGTAATGGTCTACAGTGGTAAGCTCCTAAACCATTGTAATGCTTTTCTCTTGAAAGAAGTAGCCTAATGGCTACGTTTTCTTGGGTGATCTAATGCACTCCACATAGAGAATCCACGTCTTTGATGTGCTCAATAGGGGTAGTTTGATTTTCCCCTGTGAAATAGGGCAAACTCTTCAAAGCTGCCATGGGTTATCACATCATGTATTGTTAAATTTAAAGGGCTACCCCCATCAAAAGCCACGAATGGCTGATTTCTTGCCATTGGGATGGCTAGAGGTAGGATAGTTTGGATCGTAGCAAGGACTACAGGTGCAACCGGCCTGAAACTTGGAGGAGTTGACTGTATCCTTTTAGAAGCTGAGGTTCTTACTACAGCTCTGCTCTGCCTTCTAGGTGAAGATAGCTGCAAATATTCAAATGAGCTCGAACTCCTGGTTTGAATCTTTCTCATAAAACATGTATCAACATGACTGGCCTGCTTGTTCTTCCTCAGTGTGAGTCACCAAATATGCAAACTTTAACCTCTAAAGGTCTGTAATCACTGGCTGCACATCAAAACCATAAATAGTGATTGTTATCTTGATTATGTTCTGACTCTGGTCCCACCGGGCATGCCAAAGTTGTTATCACCCAGATTTGCACCCTTGCATATAGTTGTGAAACTTCAGCAATCTGGAGTAACATGGGAATGATCTCTAAGTGTGGGACTTTGCTAAATGAGATCAGACCTCCAGACAAGGCTAGCTTCCTTAATTGGTTATCACCTAAAACTACTAAATCTTAAGAGGAAAAGAGAGAAGGAATGCTTTAACGTGAAGGATGAAACAAAACCTTGAAAACAAAGGGTGATTCACCAAGTTTAATAAAAGAACCCTCACAATACTGAGGAAATGCACAGCATAACCAAATATAACAAGCAAACATACACAGATTCAATTGATCCTAGCAAAGGTGAGAAACCAGATGATTGAGAGGAACAGAGACATTCATAAACAACCATATGCAGATTCACACAGGACTAAAAATCAGTCCAAAGAGGCAAAATAACTTGAGTATATTCAGTGGGAAGGCATAGTTATAGTATAGAAGGCTTTGTTTAGAAATAGAAAGCCTCAATGCTAAAAATTTTCCAACCCTATTTACATCATATGAATGCATATATATAGCATTCCAAACTAACCTAGGATGGTTACAAAAATGTGCTCTAAGAGCTATCTCAGAAAATATCTACATTTAGTGATTGTCCAGCCGCAGGAATTATGGCACCAAATACCTGGCACTAGGCAGATAAAAGATATTTTAAGTCTTCAATGCAAGCTGCTGCATCATCGATCCTCAGCAATGCATACCTTAAAATATCTGAAACAGGATGGTGGAAAAATATCTTTTACCATCAATGCGAGTAGCTTCCATTACCTGCAAAAATAAATGCAAAAAATATCTGCATCCTGCCCCAAAAAGTCACTGAAATGTCCACCGCTCAAAGCATGTGACTCCAGATCTGAAATTGAAAAGTGACAAAAACTCCTGAAAACCTTGCCAAATGAAAGAGGGGACAAAAATATGCATCTTTGTCTCTTACAGTATGTCAAAATTCACCAGGATGGAGGAGATACAAGCGATCAAAGTTTTGGTCAACTACATATATATCGCTTTGCATCTGTGTATATATCACTTGAATTTGTCACCTGAATCGGCATCCAAAACCTTCTCTGCAACTCCTTTGTATATGCGTGGCAACTTGTATATTGGACTTGAATTTGCCCTTTGAATTTCAAAATTGTATATGCATACAATTTCCCTTTGTATATGCGGGCCCCACCATTTGTATGTTAACTTGCATGTATGTCTGCCGCCACGTGGCACCGCCTGATTCATTGCTAAGCTGGTTCAAGGAGCATCA
This sequence comes from Cunninghamia lanceolata, assembly GCA_027924645.1. Classification (NCBI taxonomy): domain Eukaryota; kingdom Viridiplantae; phylum Streptophyta; class Pinopsida; order Cupressales; family Cupressaceae; genus Cunninghamia; species Cunninghamia lanceolata. Next base: position 1,769,442 of record BSBN01000076.1, read on the forward strand.
CTAAAAACTATATCTGCCCTTTGCATATTGCAATATACAAGCACAATTGTACATGCAAGCCGCGGACTTCAAATTTTATGAAATAGCCTGAAAAGATGTTGAAATCCAGCTTGTATACTTCCTTTGTCTATTTTCTTGTATATCGCAATATACAAGCGCCAAATATACAAGCCAGGGACCCTAAAAATTTATCAACTGCTTTGACTGTTGGGTCGGATCTGGCTTGTATCACTTTCTTTTTATATTTCCCTGCATGTTCAAATTTACAAAACACTTATACATATACAAGGCAGACCCGAGACCTGAAATTCTGAATTTGATCTTCGATTCAAGTCTGCCTTGCATACAAACCTTGTATCTCTAACATGTATATCACAATATACAATTGCCCATATATAAGGCGGACCCCAAGACTTTATAAAACAAGTTAAAAATGCAATCGGGTCCGGCTTGTATGTAAACCTTTGTATATCGGCTTTGTATGTGCAAACATACAAGCGAAATATACATTCTACTATTCATGCTCACTTGTATCTTCTAACATACAATCAGTCTTGTATGTGTGTAGGCCCCACCTCTTGTACGTTCGGCCTTGTATGTTTCGCTTGTATGTGCATGTTAGATCTAGGGCACACAACTAAGAGGGGGGGTGAATCAGTTGTGCAAAAACTTGCTTCTATTTTGAACACTTGATTCTTCTTTGTTAGTTAATAGCATATCAGTTAATCATTCATGAAAGCATAATGCATAAACACAAGAGCAAATAATCATCAACACATTGGACACCAAGATTTTGACGTGGAAAACCCGGTTAAGGGAAAAACCACGGCGTGATTAACCTAAGGATTATTCTCTGTTAGAAGAATAAGAAAAATGAATGGCACATGCCAATTAGGGCTCACTACCCAAGCACACTGCTCACAAAGAGGCACACTGCCTACAAGAGACACACTATCTACAAAGTGTTAAGAATCACAAAATTAAACTGGAGATTGACATCTTTACCATGTCTGGATCAGTTCCATTTAAGCCCGAGATACTTCTACTCTACCCTTCGCTCTTTTGCTATACCACTCTCATTCGCTACTCAACATAATTTGAAATGAACTCACAAACCTTTATTTATACAAGACATTGACTTAGTGATAGGGAGGACTCTAGGCTACCTGCTCTGCATCCTGTAGGTGTACAAGACTGTTGACAACACTAGCCTTCCTACCAATTCAAAGTGCTAAAAGACATACTCCTTGCAGAGATGGAAAACTCTACTTCTCTGCTTGGTGTGGGACACATACATTGTCCTCACTGCTTTCCAGATACTGCCTCAATGGCACATAACTTTCTGAGCCCGTTGCCCACCCTTCTCACTCTGTTCAAGGGTCTGGACTGCTTGGTGCTCACTTTCTTTCTCTCTACTTTTCCACCCCTGCAAATCTATTTATCCTACTTGTCTATCTAGTCGGACTCCTCACTGAGCTCGCCTAGAACAAGCATGCATTTCCTCTAGCTGGCAATCCGACCACCACACAAAAGAAAAACAAACAAAAAGCATGGCTCTGTTTGATGATCTCCATACTGTACAGTGGAACTTGAGGAGTCATCAAAACAGAGTCATGGTTTGCAAAGAAAACAAAATTTCAGAAATAGAAAGACTAATCTACTTCAGAATGATAAAGTGAAAACAAAACAGAATGTACAAATGATCGAACTGCTGTATTTTATTTCTGTTCAAAAATTCTGATTACATCAAAATGCTTCACACACCAAAATTTTCTTCTTCGATTCTCCTTCTGCTGAACTCCTCTACAGAAAGAATGCTACATCTTATGTATTTGCTCATGTCCATTACAGGTTGGTTCAACTTCCATACTGGTTGGTATTCCAATTGTCGGTTCAGTTCTGTGCTACTGGTGTGACAAACAACTATCAGTCTGTCCCGAAGTCTTTCCACCGATGTGTCGTCTCTTCCCAATGGCCTGTGTGATCTGTAGACTCCCATCGATTCCCAAATTACTTTTGCAATCTCATCGATTCTCATGCAAACGACCGTTCATTCCAACTGGCATCACTCTTTTCCAACCGTTACAAAACTACCAAACCGTTCGCATATTCGTGAGGACCTTTAGTCCCACATGCATCCGGCATTGAGGGATTTCTAGTTTATATGTCTGATGACACGGTAAGATTAGTGTCGACACTTTTGCCGCCGACGACCCCAGTCTACCCCCATCGACACAACCCAAACTATCAGCCAACATTCCATCCTTCACTCTGACGGTTCCACGTCCCACCGATACCAAAGACAACATGCCTTCATCGGAATAACAGACAACCATCGGATAGACACCCAAATCTCAAACCGACCAAGTATCTCATGCCGACGCCAATGCCTCACCAACTACCATCGGGGTGACAGATGACATCAGAACAACATCCCTAGGATTGGCCGATAGTGTTTCTCACGCCGATGCCAACCCTTCATCGGTATAACATGAAGCGATCGGAGACACAACTACAGGCTCCGTCGATGACCACCCTCCTGCCGATGGACATCACACATCGGTAAGACCTTCAACTGTCGGCCTACGATCAAATCCTTAGCCCGATACTCATACTCATGCCGATGTCTTCAGCCAACTCCACATCGGTGAAACTCGATGTTTATCACCCCGATCGGTGAGATGATACACTGTTGGCTCACGATTATTTCCTCAGCCCGATGCCAAGGCTCACACCGATGACCCACTTTGGATAAGCAAAAACTTCTTCCCGCCAAGGCTTATCACGCAAAAATGCAATTATAAGAAAATTTCACATCACACCAAAAATGTGCAATATATACATGGGCTCCGAGCCCTTGGTGCTCCTGCACCATACTTCCCCTGTGCGGAAGAAGTCAAATCACTTCCGATGACAATGAGGCAAAATCAATGCCCCTCTTTTTAAATTCTGACTCTGCAACCCAGGTAGCTTCTGCTTCAGGCAACTGCTTCCATTTGATCAAATGCTCCATGTAGACACCATGTCTGGTTTGCTTCTGTACTCTTGAATCCAGTATTCTCTCTGCCTGTAATTTGGGTTTGAGTGGCAAAGTCACATCTATTTCTGTCTGTTCCTTCTCTGAAATGGATCCATCTGCTGCTGACTGAGGACCCCTGTATTGCACCAGGTCTTGGACATTAAACACTGGTGAGATTGCCAAATCTTTTGGCAATTCAATTCTGTATGCATTATTTCCATACTTGTTCAGGATTCTGCAAGGACCAATTCTCCTCATCTGCAGTTTGGTTGGTGTGCCTTTCGGCATTCTAGCTTTGTTCAAGTGTACCATAACCAGATCACCAACCTCAAACTGAATATCCCTTCTGTGGGCATCTACTCTATCCTTGATCTTCTGTGTGTTCTCTGTCAAGGTTTTCTTCACCTGCTCATGCACTTCTTTCATGGATTGTGCAAAATCCTCTGCATGTCCACTTCTGTTCTCCATGTTTCCCATAATCCTGAGCTCACATATACCTCTGGGATGCATTCCATAGACTATTTCGAATGGACTCTTACCAGTAGTCCTATTCACACTGTCATTATAGGCAAATTCTGCCTGATGAATGACAAGATCCCAACTCTGTCCATATTCTTTGGTTATACACCTTAACAGGTTGCCCAATGTCCTGTTTACCACCTCTGTCTGACCATCTGTCTATGGGTGATATACTGAACTAAAAGAAAAATTTGTTCCCAATCTCTGCCACAATGTTTTCTAGAAATGCCCCATGAATTTAGCATCTCTGTCAGACACAATACTTGCTGGAAGTCCATGAATTCTGATCACTTCTCTGAAAAACAAGTGTGCTATATGATTGGCATCATGAGTCACTTTACAGGGAATGAAATGGCTCATCTTGCTAAACCTGTCCACTACTACATATATGCTATCATAACCAGTCTTAGTCTTAGGCAAACCAACTACAAAATCCATGCTTACACATTCCCATGGCCTGGAAGGAATGGGTAAGGGTTGGTACAGTCCTGCATTAGAAGTGGTTCCCTTGGCCTTCTGACATACGGTACACTGCTCTACATACCTTCTGATGTCTCTGTGCATCCTTGGCCAATGATAGAACCTTTGGACTAGCTCCAGTGTCTTGTTCAGACCAAAATGGCCGCTCAGACTGCCATTATGCTTCTCCTGTATGAGATTTTCTCTCATAGATCCTCTTGGCACACATAATTGTCCACCTTTGAATAGCAATCCCTGCTGTAAGGTGAAATCTGCAAATTCACTGTGAAAGTGATTCTCAAAATCTTGACATACCTTGTATGCCTCAGCAAAATCTTCATTATCTTGGTAAAGATTCTTGAAATCTTCAATCCCAATGCTCTTCAATTGCACTTCCTGCACTGTGAGCAATCTTCTGCTCAAAGCATCTGCAACTCTGTTCAGCTGCCCCTTCTTATGCTTAATTGTAAAGGTATAAGACTGCAGGTACTCCATCCATTTGATATGCCTGCTGCTTAACTTATCCTGTGAGTTCATAAAACTCAGAGCTTGGTTATCTGTGTAGACCACAAATTCTTTAGGTAGGAGATAATGTCTCCACTTCCTCAATGCTTGGACTAGAGCATACAACTCTAAGTCATATGAAGAGTACTTACTCTTTGCTTCATTCAGCCTCTCACTGAAAAAGGCTACAGGTCTGTTTTCCTGATTTAGCACTGCTCCTACAGCTATATTACTTGCATCACATTCAATAGTAAATAGCTTATCAAAACTAGGCAACAACAAAATAGGTTGTGTTGCTACCTCTTTCTTCAACCTTTCAAAACTTCTATCTGCAGCTGGTGTCCATCTAAATTTTGCTTTCATTCCACCCTTAATTGTATCCAACATAGGTGCACATATTCCACTGAAATTTCTGATAAACTTTCTGTAAAACTGGGCTAAGCCATGAAAACTTCTCACCTCTGTGGCTGCTCTGGGAGTAGGCCAGCTCAATATGGCTTCTACTTTGGACTTGTCCATCTTCAACTCTCCCTGGGACACCACAAAACCAAGGTATACCAATTCCTGCTTCATGAATTCACACTTCTCCAGATTGATGGTTAGTTGTTCATCATGTAATTTTTGCAAAACAGTATTTACATGTTCTAGATGTTCTTCCTTGGTCTGACTAAAAATTAGAATATCATCTAGAAAAACAACAACAAATTTATTAATGTAATCCTTTAGGACTTCATTCATGAGTCTCATAAAGGTGCTGGGTGCATTTGATTGACCAAATGGCATAACAAGCCATTCATACAGTCCTCGTCACCTTCCTTGATTCTTATTTGGTGGTAACCACTCTTCAGGTCTATCTTGGTGAAATACTTTGCTTTTCCAATACAGTCCATGAGATCTTCAATTCTGGGAATTGGGAATCTATACCTTATAGTTATCTTGTTTATGGCTCTGGCATCTGTACACAATCTCCATGATCCTCCTTTCTTGGGTGCCAACACTGTGGGCACTGCACAAGGACTAATACTCTTCCTGATCAATCCTTGATCTAGCAATTCCTGCACTTGCCTGGAAATCTCTTTGTGCTGATCTGGAGTCATCTTGTAAGGTGCCTTGTTTGGCAAAGATGCTCCTAGAATCAGGTCTATCTGATGGCTTATTGCTCTCTGTGGAGGCAATGTGGTTGGTGTACCATCACTGATTATGCCTTTATACTTCTCCAGTATAGGCTGCACTTCTTTGGGAATCTCTGTCTTCTTACCCTGCTGTCCTTCTTTTGGTTTCACTATGATGGCATAACCAATACCATCTTCCTTAAGAGTATTCAGAAACTCTTTTCCACTCACAACCAAGATATTTGGACTCTTTGTCTGAACTGCATCTTCATCCTCCAATGACTGAATCTTATAGGTGACACCATCCTTCTGAAAAGAATAGGCATTCTTCTCACCATCATGTACTGCTTTTCGGTCATACTGCCATGGTCTGCCCAATAAGAGATGGCATGCATCCATGGGTAGTATATCACATAATACCTTATCCTTGTAGCCACCTATACTAAACTCTACCCAACTTTGTTCATTTACTACCACATGTTGACCCTTATTCAACCATGTGACTCTATATGGGTTTGCATGAGTAATTCTTTTCAAATTCAGTTTCTTAACTGCCTCATCAGAAATAATATTATCAGTGGATCCTGAGTCTATGATAATTTTACATACCTTATTCAAAATCTTGCACTTGATTCTGAATAGTGCTCTCCTCTGGCTTGGTTCAGACTTTACTGGTTCCTTCATCAAAGTTCTCCTTATCATCAAGTTCTCTCCATCTTCTGAGTTTAGATTGACCTCAGGTGACTGGCTGCTAGATGCATTATCTTGGACATAGTGATTTCTCTTATCACCTCCTTGAGAAGAGGATGTGGCCCTTTCTGGACATCTATACGCTGGATGACCTAGATTGCCACAGTTGTAACACTTCATATTTGTGAAATAGGATCCTCTGCCTGATCCTCCTGACCTTCCTCTGTTAGATCCTCTCCCTCTGTGGTTTCCTCTACCACTCGACTCCCCACTCTGCTCTGTGAGTTTGGATTCTGCTTGGGATCTATTGTCAGTATTTCTTCCACCAAAACCTCCTCTGTGTCCTCTGTTATCTCTGCCTCTTCCTCTTCCTCTGCTATTTGAGTCTTGTTTCCTCTTATTCTTTTCCTCCACTTTCAGTGCTAGCTGATAGCATTTTTGCACTGTGGTAGGGCACAATAAACTAATTTCTTCTTGTATATTCCACTTCAGACCATTAAGGTACCTTGCTACCTTTATGCTTTCATCCTCCATTACTTTGGACCTTAAGCATAGCTTTTGGAATTCTTCAGTGTATGCACTGACATCTAATTCCTTTTGTCTCAGATTCTATCTCTTCCTGTGCAGCTGTATTTCATAATCTTCTGGCATATATGCTTCTTTGATTTTAGCTACGATTCCATTCCAAGTAGCTATGGGCTTCTTATCTTCTTTTGCTCTTTCAGTCTGCACAAATTTCCACCAGGTTAAGGTAGCTCCCCTGAGTCTAGATTTGGCCACCTTTACTTTCTGTGCCTCGCTTACACTATCACATTCGAAGTGATTTTCAAGTCCTTCTGTTGACTTTTTCCCAGACTGGATGCTTATTCCCAGATTTCCCTACAAGGTAGCCATCAGTGATCAACAGGATCTCTGGGCCAGGGGGTCAACAGTGTAGGAGATAGACTCTATATTTTATCTCCTCTTCTTCTTCAGGCTCTGCAAGACCTGGGGGGTATTCCCTACTCAACATCCATGAGGATATGCATGCAAGGCTGGGATGTTGACAGAAAGCAGATGAGTCCTCCTGTAAGTAGACCAAAACTGAAAGATAAGAGCAAAGGGGCTAGCTTTGGGCCTATTTGCAGTTGTAGACAGAGGATTGAGGTTCCTAAAACTAACTCTAATGTCCTAATGTTGGTTTTAGATTTTGATTTGGATTTTAAGCTTGGATGCAAAGCTGGATATGGTTATAACACAAAACAAAGCATGATTGGTGCCTATCCAGGGCCTGGAGTCAGTAGACATACACCTGTGAATGATCAACATGAACAGCTAAAACTGGTTTTCAAGGGGATATGTGTGATACCTGCCTTACAGGCATCTCCCAATACAGAGTGTTAGGTTATCTCTACTTATGGTATCCCTACTGCAGTATACCCTTCCCATTGTTCAACCTGAAAACAGTTTAATCTACCCCTTGAGTAGAAGTTAAAAGATCAGACAGACAACATAGGAATTCTATGTTCTAGAATCTAAACATTACCAAACATCCAGATTCAGAAGAAGAATACATGCAATACTGGAGACAGAATTAACACAACACATGCTAAACAGCATTTCTCATATAAGTTTAATCATGAAATCAGTGGGTTCATGCCAAAAACATACAACAAGAGATACATAAACTCACAGGTAAGATGTACAGAGCAACCAGATCAGCCTGTTATGCATTACAGAGCCAAAATCATCAACTTTCAACAACCTTGAATAAATAACACCATCTGCATTATATAGCAAGAAGGTGCATACAGCATTAACTATCAGGTTGACCCAAAATCCCGCCAGATACACAGTACCAGGAAAATGGCGCTCAAACACAACCAGATTGGCGCCCAAACTTAAATGCAGCAGGTAGGGGAGGAGACAGGAAGGTTTCTCGAGCCCTGCGCCACTGTCCGCTGATGTATACCTTCAGTCGGGTACAGGATCCACCCACGCCATCGCCCATACCTCTGCAACAATCGCCATTAATGGCGCACCAACCCGCGGCCTTGGGAAGATCATCAAATCTGCAGTCGCAACCATTTCCCGCCGAGACTCATCATCATGATATTTGAAAATGCAGGATATCAATATCCCACATGCACCCCGCGATGACCTCAATAACACTTTATATACTAGGTCATGAGCATATATCATGTCGGCGCTTTTGCTCCTGACGACACTAGTATAGACCTCATCATCATCATCCTCCAGCAGCATGATATCCTGTTGTTCGAAATATCACCCTGACGTCATCATGATATTTGAAATATAACCTACATGATAATCGGCACAACCTGATCCTTCGGAGGAACATCCTCCTGCTGAGCTTATAACAAAAGTCTGGCCGATGAACATCCTGATGACGTCATCATCATATCCTATTGACGTCATCATCATATCTGCCTACTACGCACCTCCTCATATCCGGATGACGTCATCATCATGTTTGCAAATATCAGGGGCTCTTCATAAGATGATCAGTGTTAGAAATATGACCCCCGCGGACCTTGATGACGTCATCATCATATCAACGTCATCATGATATTCGGAAGACAACCGGATATTTGGAAATATCCTCCTGATGCGCAAATATCAGGTTGCACTGTAGCCCCTCTATAAGATCGGGGCGATAACTGAATATGATGATGATGCTGCTTGAAAAGATCACCCCCAGTAGATAATGCGCGAAGCCAGCAGGCGGATATCTCCTTGATATCAGCATCATCATGATGCTCGAACAAACACATATCTGGGTGATATGAAAATATCACCCCCTCCTTCGGAAATATCATGATGCAGATAGGCAGAGAAAAAGATATCACCCTGACATAAGGATGACGTCAGCATCGTCAGGATGAAGAAACAACGAACAAGAAGTGATACAACATCATCAGGATGATATTGACTAAGATCATCCTGACGTTCAGAATATGATGACCCTAGTGAATATCGGGTCGCACTTAGAACTCTTCAACAACATCATCAGGATGATATTAACCAAGATCACCCGATGATAAAAATATCACCCCGGCGAAATATCATGAAGGCAGAAAATATGATGACCTCCGCAAGCAGCAGGATGATAACTGGAAATATCATGATGATGACGACGACCCTTAGGAAAAAACAAGTCAGGTCGAGCACTTAGAGAATAACCCCTTCAGGATAACGGGGCAACATCATCATCATGATTGAACAAGGTGATAAATGAAAGATCACCGGATACTTTGAAAGATCACCCTCGCAAGCAACTGAGGGCGCACTGTAGCTTACCAGTATCATCAGGATGATATCCAAACATCACCCGATAGTTGAAATATGATGATGACGATGAGAAAAACAAGTCGACGAAGAACATGATGATGCAGACCATCATCGAAGACAAGATGATGATGATGACCTCCTCCTCAGGAAAATATGATGCTGCAGCTGAAAAACGCTGAGGAGGTCCAACACTTAGAACAATTGGGCAAGAAGATGAAGGCCTCAAATGAAGAAACCTCCTGATCATGACAAATCAACCCCAGGTCAAAATGAGTGCTAACAGTGGCTCCGAATGGGGACGTGCAGGTGAAAACCTGCAGCGAGAACTAGATCTCCGGGCAGACCTGACAAAAAGCCAAAAAACGCGAGCTGTACAAGGCATTTACACTACAGACATATTTTACAAATGTGCACAGCAACCAGCTATTCATGCAAAATAGAATTTAAGGAATTGGCCATGCACAGGCAATTCCAGAATTTCACCATCTAGGGCCTGGAGGAAATAAGAATCCTCCCCATGAGTATTGCAAACTTGATATGGGCCCATCCATAAGGGTTGAAATTTGCCATGTTTACCCTTTTCCTGATCTTTAGCATTCCAAATAAGCACCAGATCATTGACTTGAAACTTCCTTTTTGTAGTTCTCCTGTCAAACTGATATTTCATACCCTGTTGTCTCTTGAGGTTGATCTGGTGGGCTTTCCTCCTGTCTTCATCCAATGCAACCAGCTGATTCACTCTTTCTGTCATGGGATCTTCAATGTCCTCATCATTTTCCTGAATGAATCTGTAAACTGGCAGGAGGTTATTTATGGGCAGTCTAGCTGATGCACCATACACTAGCTCAAAAGGTGACTTCCCAATAGCCCTTTTCACAGTCACTCTGTCAGCCCATACTGCTAAATTCAACTTTGAGTCCCAAGCTCTTTTGTTCTTGTCCAGTATCCTCTTGACAATTTTCATGATGCTCTTATTGCTTGATTCTGCTTGACCATTTCCTTGTGGGTGATATGGTGATGTATATGACAGGTTTATCCCATACTTGTTGCAAAAATCAACAAATTCACCTGATCTGAAGCACATAGCATTATCAGTGATAATCTTAAATGGTACTCCAAACCTGATGATGATGTTCTCTAGTATGAAATCTGTCACCACCTTACTTGTAGCTCTTTTAGTTGGAATGGCCTCAATCCATTTGGTAAAGTAGTCAGTTGCCACCAAAATCCAACTGTGTCCCCCACTTGATTTGTCTGCAATCTCCCCTATGAAGTCAATTCCCCATTGCTGGAATGGAGCATCCACAGGCACAGTTCTGAGGGGTAAAGCACCATTATATTTCAGCTTTCCTGAGAATCTCTGGCAAGGGTCACACTTCCTTACTAACTTTTGTGCATCTGAAAAGAGAGTGGGCCACCAATATCCTGCCCTAAGAATTTTATGAGCTGTTGTTTGGGCAGTATAATGGCCACCACACAATCCTTTATGCATATCTATCAAAACATTGTTAGCCATGTTCTCATCCACACATCTCAGCAGCACACCATCAGGATTTTTCCAATACAGCTCACCTTGAACAATGACATACCTGATTGCATGTAGCTTTAGAGTCCTCTTTTGACAGTCACTGAAATGGGAAGGACAATTCAGATTTTGCAAATAATAGACAATATCCTTGTACCATTCAGATCCTGATACACTTACATTCTCATCCAGGACTGCATTAACTTGGCATGCTTCCAAGTTTGACTGTGCCATCATTTTGGCTAATCCTTGTCCTCTTATCAACTTAGTAACTTGTATGTCTATGTTGAATTCCTGCAGTTTGTTTATCCATCTGCACCTTCTTCCAGTCACCTCCTGCTGAGTGAATATGTCTTTGACTGCAGCATGAGGCACATATGCAATTGTGTATGACCCTACCAAGTATGGTCTGAAACTTTTGATAGCTCTAACAAGTGCATATGCCTGCTTTTCCATAATGTCATATTTCAATTCAGAGGCCTGCAGGGACATACTGAAGAAAGCAATGGGTTGTTCAAAACCCTCTTCATTTTTCTGTAACAAACATGCAGCTACAGTATGAAAGGAAGCAAAAGAAAACACTTGAAATGGCCTAGAGAAATCAGGAGATTTAAGAACAGGGGCCATCTTAATTGCCTCTTTGATATTCTGAAATGATTCTGTTGCTTCCCTTTCCCAGTTGACAGTTGCATCCTTCTTCATCATCTTGGAGATGTTCCTTGTAGTTTCTGCAAAGTTGGGAACAAATCTTCTAACAAAATTTATTTGTCCAAAGAAGGACTGAACTCCTTTCACAGTTTTTGGCATTTGAATCCTATCAATAGCTGCCACTCTCTCTGGATCTATCCTGACTCCATCTTTGGAAACAATATGTCCCAGAAGTTTTCCTTCAACTACTCCAAAGGCACACTTCTTCGGGTTTAAAGAAATGCCATATTCTAGTGCTCTTATGAAAATTTGCTCCAGATGCAAACAGTGCTGCTCTTCTTTCTTTGAGTAGGTAGTCAGGTCATCCTGATATACTGCCAGGATTGAATCAATCAGCCCTGCAAAAGCAACATCCATTGCTCTTTGAAATGTAGCACCTGCATTTGTTAGTCCAAATGGCATTCTAACATACACATATGTTCCCCATGGAGTAGTAAAGGCAGTCTTATATTGTTCTGATTCCTTTACCTTTACCTGATTATATCCTGAAAATCCATCCATCATGGATAGGAGTTCACAACCAGTCACTCTCTGCAACATAGCTTCCATATTAGGCAGTGGATAGTTATCCTTCAAAGAGGATACATTCAAGTTCCTGAAATCAACACAAAGCCTAATATCACCATTCTTTTTCCTGACTGGGACAAGGTTAGACACCCAAGTTGAATGTCTGATTGGCACAATTATTCCAGCATCCCTGAGCCTTTTGAGTTCTTCCTGCATCTTGGGAGCTAAGGTAGGATTTATAGGTCTCTGCCTTTGTCTAAATGGCTTAGCTTCAGGCTTCAGTGGGATCTCATGCTGGAATAAGTCTTCTCTATAAGCTTTTAGGTCCTCATATGACCATGCAAAAACATGTTTATATCTTTTCAGCAATGCAATCAGCATACTTCTAATATGTGGTTTGAGCTGTTTGCCAATATATACTTTTTGAGGGGCCTGAGATGTCCCCAAATTTATTTCTTCTAAATCCTCCTTATTAGTGGGGGATGTCCTTGTGACCATTTTGTCTCTACTGTCAAAGGCTCTTTCCAAAGCCACTAACCCTCTAGGGATCTTGTTAGTCTTCAACTGGATGATCTCTCTTCCCACAAGGGTCTCTTTTCCATCTACAGTTTCTACAAAAGCTTGGAAATCAATCTGTTGATTCTCATACTCATCTATGCAGTGCAAAAATTTCAGCAAATCCCTATCATCATTAAAAACTTGCCAACTGCATATATTTTCTGGTATGGCAGGCCTAGTTTTAACTTCTACATCTGTGACACCTGACAGAGTGATGTCATCTGGCCTTATTGCAATATTAGCTAAGAAATCAGCCATAACATTTTTTGACCTTTCTACCCAGCCAATTGAAAATGCATCAAAAAGTTCAATAGTATCCCAAACAGCATGCTTGTATTGTTTCAGTCTCTTATTCTTTGTAGCATACTTATTTCTAACTTGGGATACAATCAGCTCAGAATCTCCAAATACTCTTAACATCTTAATCCCATGTTTGAGAGCAATATTCAGGCCTAAGAGTAAAGCCTCATATTCTGCAATATTGTTTGTGCAATCAAACCTCAGCAAGAAAGAGGATTTGAGGAGCTTACCAGTTGGAGACAGGAAAACAACTCCAGCTCCAGAGCCTTCTTTTGCACAAGCTCCATCAAAAAACATGGTCCATAAGCCTTGCTGATCCAGCTCTTCAATGCAGACATTTTTCTTTTTGTCTTCTGTATCATCTGAGACAACCTTGAAGTTATCACAGTCAGTGTCTACAAAGCATATCTGTTCATTTACTTCTTGGTCTTCCACTGTCTCTGATGATCTTTGCTCTCTAATCAGCTTGACATCCCTGCCATTCATTGGAATCATGGCATATGATAGGTCCAGCTGCATACTCCCACCTATTAGTGCTGCCCATCTTCTTGACAGCAGCATACCATACTGTGGCTTGATATCAACCACTGTTATATTCATTTTGTATCTTTTTTCAGGAAATGCTGCCAGTTTGAAATCCACATCCTTCATGATTCCAATAACTGGTACCTCTCTGGCATCCATAGCATAACACTTTCCACATGCCTTGTCAATTGTTAATCCAGTTTGTTGCATGACAGCCAAAGGCATGACATTTGTGGATGCTCCAGAGTCAAGCATACAATTTCTAATTATTTTACCATTTATAACCAGGGAAACATAAAATGGTTCCACCTGTGAAGGACACTTTGTCATGGTCATCCCTAAATAGACTTCAGGAGTCTCATCCTTTTCATTACACATGACCTGTTTCTCACCCTGGGTCTGATCATTCTGCTTAGCTTGAAAAGGTACCCCTGAGATTAGGGATATTGTCCTATTCTTGATCTCTTCCACCTTCATGAGTTCCATAAGTGGAACAGAGACCTTTACCTGAGAGAGGATCTGGGCTATATCAAATGGAGCACAGTTTTGTACAACAGTTGTGGCTTGCTCCACAACCTTGCCTTTATCCTGAGCTGATTTAGTTTTCATTTTCATAGTTCCCTGATCATCATTCTTGTCTTGGGAACCTCTATTTTGATCTTCAGCCTGAGGGGTTTTGTTCTCTGGTCCTTGAAATTCAGGACCTGTTTTGTATCTATAGTTCTGCTTATTATTTACCCACTGCCTTTTTTGTGGTTCAGTTCCTTTGTGACCATGCATCAGCTGACCTGCAGAAATATCCTCTGGCTGATGTGGGCCGCCTACTTGATTTCTACCTCTGAGATTGTAGTTGCTTTTGACCTGAGCAACTGCTGCAGCTGTGAAGGCTCTAATTTCCTCATCAGAAGGTCTTTGTAGGTTACTCAGAAAGTTGTGTGAGTTCTGAGCATACACATAGTTATCTTCATCATCTTCATCATATGGGGACTGTTGGCAGGCCTGAATTTGATGATCTGCCTTCTCATCAGCATCATAAAGAGTATATCCATTGCCTATGGACATCATGTTAACATCATCATCCTGCACATGATGTGGCTCATTGCATTCATTACAAGATGTAGCATTATCATACAAGGATTGAGCAATCATGCACTGTGACTGTGAATGTGGCATCTGACAAATTATACACCACGGAGCATCATCAGCAATATTTATAGTTTTCTTTAGAGGATCAGGAGTTTCCTTGACATGTTGAGCCCTCTGATTTGTGTTGTTACGTGAAAATACAGGCTTACCATCATGCCAATTGGTGTTATAAGGCATATCATGTAACGATGGCCTCTTTTCCTGCCTTTGATAGACTTGCCTATCAGGACCCATCCCTTTTTCACTTCTAGCTAATCTATAGCTTAGGTCCTTAACAACATTTGCTAGTTTGTCTATCTTATCTTCAGGAGCAAATGTACTACCTTGAGTGCTCTGAGGCTTGTTTGGATTCTGCAGAATTTTTATATCATCCCTTCTATTGGTCTTGCCTGATGCTTTCCTATTGTTTTCAATATTTACTGCAATTCTGAAAGCATCCCTGAGAGTGGCAGGACCTTTATCTCTTAGTCCATATGCAGTCTTTGCATCAAAGGCATTGATATACAAAATTATGCACATTGGTTCATTTGGCCTCATGTGATGTGGCAATTTGTTCAACACTTTAGTAAATCTTGCATTGAAGTCTGCAACCTGCTCATTTGACCCTTTGGTGATACTGGTGAACTCATTTACAAAGAAGCTAGGGTCAGTTTTATCACCATATTGCTCCTTGAATATCCTCTTAAAATCATCCCATGATGAAATGCTCCTGTCAGGCAGATTCCTGTACCATTCTCTTGCCTCATCTATTAAGGATTGCATGAATGACTTCATGAAAACGTCCTCATGCTCAACCTCAAAATTATCCATGACATTTTGAAAGGCCTTTAGATGATCTTCTCCTGACACTGTGTTGTTTCCTGAAAACTTAGGCACTTGCAGCCTCAGATGCTTATCAATGGGGTTAGGATACCCAGGAATACCATCAAACACCAGCTGTCTGAATCTGTCTAGCTGCATGGGCTGTCTGTTTGGCTGATTAACATTAACATTTCTGTTTGCATTTTGGTTTCCTGCATGGTTCAGTGGTATCCTAGCATCATTCACATTTTGTCTGTCACCATGATACTGATGCTGCATTTCATATCTTTGCTGATGTCTTTGCATATTTGCATTCTCTAGAGTAGGAACTGAATCACTCTGGGCAGTTCTTAAGGCTTGCACTTTCTGCTTTATATCATCTCTGATTTTCATGGCTTGTAGGTATTCTAGTTCTGCTCTTAGGCTTTTGATTTCTTCAGCTAGCTGTTCATCCTTAGGTCTGGAGGTAGATGGTCTCATGCCATTTTGGTCATCATCTTCATCATCCCTTAGAGACTCTGCCTCTTCAAACCTTTCACTTGGGTCTAGAAAAGGGCGTTCTTGGAACACCTCTGACCTCATTCTCATACTACCACCCTGTTGCCTCTCATATGCACCTTGGATATCAGCTTCTGCATTTGAAAAATAAGGCGCATGCTGTCCTGATGGCCCAGGGTTATCTTGTACCTCATCACTTTTTCTGGGGGAGCTCTCATGACTAGCTGAGACAGTTCCCTTTCTTCTATACATCATTCTTTTTGTTAATGGTAACTCTTCAAATAGAGGATTTTGTTGGGATCTTCTCCCTTGCATATAATTTTTACTTTGACCGGTTGGGAGATTACTTCGGAGTCGCCACCTATTTCTAGGAACTGTTTTCTTCTGAAAACCAGGGTTCTTTCACAAGGTTCCCCAGCGGAGTAGACTACTTCTGTTGCTGACTCAGATGGGTCACATATATATCACTGGAGATGATAGATATTACTTTTACTTCTCGATCCCCAGCGGAGTCGCCAATTTCTGTTGACTTTTTCCCAGACTGGATGCTTATTCCCAGATTTCCCTCCAAGGTAGCCATCAGTGATCAACAGGATCTCTGGGCCAGGGGGTCAACAGTGTAGGAGATAGACTCTATATTTTATCTCCTCTTCTTCTTCAGGCTCTGCAAGACCTAGGGGGGTATTCCCTACTCAACATCCATGAGGATATGCATGCAAGGCTGGGATGTTGACAGAAAGCAGATGAGTCCTCCTGTAAGTAGACCAAAACTAAAAGATAAGAGCAAAGGGGCTAGCTTTGGGCCTATTTGCAGTTGTAGACAGAGGACTGAGGTTCCTAAAACTAACTCTAATGTCCTAATGTTGGTTTTAGATTTTGATTTGGATTTTAAGCTTGGATGCAAAGCTGGATATGGTTATAACACAAAACAAAGCATGATTGGTGCCTATCCAGGGCCTGGAGTCAGTAGACATACACCTGTGAATGATCAACATGAACAGCTAAAACTAGTTTTCAAGGGGATATGTGTGATACCTGCCTTACAGGCATCTCCCAATACAGAGTGTTAGGTTATCTCTACTTATGGTATCCCTACTGCAGTATACCCTTCCCAATGTTCAACCTGAAAACAGTTTAATCTACCCCTTGAGTAGAAGTTAAAAGATCAGACAGACAACATAGGAATTCTATGTTCTAGAATCTAAACATTACCAAACATCCAGATTCAGAAGAAGAATACATGCAATACTGGAGAC
This sequence comes from Cunninghamia lanceolata, assembly GCA_027924645.1. Taxonomy (NCBI): domain Eukaryota; kingdom Viridiplantae; phylum Streptophyta; class Pinopsida; order Cupressales; family Cupressaceae; genus Cunninghamia; species Cunninghamia lanceolata. The sequence continues at coordinate 1,786,860 of BSBN01000076.1, forward strand.
AGAATTAACACAACACATGCTAAACAGCATTTCTCATATAAGTTTAATCATGAAATCAGTGGGTTCATGCCAAAAACATACAACAAGAGATACATAAACTCACAGGTAAGCTGTACAGAGCAACCAGATCAGCCTGTTATGCATTACAGAGCCAAAATCATCAACTTTCAACAACCTTGAATAAATAACACCATCTGCATTATATAGCAGGAAGGTGCATACAGCATTAACTATCAGGTTGACCCAAAATCCCGCCAGATACACAGTACCAGGAAAATGGCGCTCAAACACAACCAGATTGGCGCCCAAACTTGAATGCAGCAGGTAGGGGAGGAGACAGGAAGGTTTCTTGAGCCCTGCGCCACTGTCCGCTGATGTATACCTTCAGTCGGGTATAGGATCCACCCACGCCATCGCCCATACCTCTGCAACAATCGCCATTAATGGCGCACCAACCCGCGGCCTTGGGAAGATCATCAAATCTGCAGTCGCAACCATTTCCCTCTGAGACTCATCATCATGATATTTGAAAATGCAGGATATCAATATCCCACATGCACCCCGCGATGACCTCAATAACACTTTATATACTAGGTCATGAGCATATATCATGTCGGCGCTTTTGCTCCTGACGACACTAGTATAGACCTCATCATCATCATCCTCCAGCAGCATGATATCCTGTTGTTCGAAATATCACCCTGACGTCATCATGATATTTGAAATATAACCTACATGATAATCGGCACAACCTGATCCTTCGGAGGAACATCCTCCTGCTGAGCTTATAACAAAAGTCTGGCCGATGAACATCCTGATGACGTCATCATCATATCCTGTTGACGTCATCATCATATCTGCCTACTGCGCACCTCCTCATATCCGGATGACGTCATCATCATGTTTGCAAATATCAGGGGCTCTTCATAAGATGATCAGTGTTAGAAATATGACCCCCGCGGACCTTGATGACGTCATCATCATATCAACGTCATCATGATATTCGGAAGACAACCGGATATTTGGAAATATCCTCCTGATGCGCAAATATCAGGTTGCACTGTAGCCCCTCTATAAGATTGGGGCGATAACTGAATATGATGATGATGCTGCTTGAAAAGATCACCCCCAGTAGATAATGCGCGAAGCCAGCAGGCGGATATCTCCTTGATATCAGCATCATCATGATGCTCGAACAAACACATATCCGGGTGATATGAAAATATCACCCCCTCCTTCGGAAATATCATGATGCAGATAGGCAGAGAAAAAGATATCACCCTGACATAAGGATGACGTCAGCATCGTCAGGATGAAGAAACAACGAACAAGAAGTGATACAACATCATCAGGATGATATTGACTAAGATCATCCTGACGTTCAGAATATGATGACCCTAGTGAATATCGGGTCGCACTTAGAACTCTTCAACAACATCATCAGGATGATATTAACCAAGATCACCCGATGATAAAAATATCACCCCGGCGAAATATCATGAAGGCAGAAAATATGATGACCTCCGCAAGCAGCAGGATGATAACTGGAAATATCATGATGATGACGACGACCCTTAGGAAAAAACAAGTCAGGTCGAGCACTTAGAGAATAACCCCTTCAGGATAACGGGGCAACATCATCATCATGATTGAACAAGGTGATAAATGAAAGATCACCGGATACTTTGAAAGATCACCCTCGCAAGCAACTGAGGGCGCACTGTAGCTTACCAGTATCATCAGGATGATATCCAAACATCACCCGATAGTTGAAATATGATGATGACGATGAGAAAAACAAGTCGACGAAGAACATGATGATGCAGACCATCATCGAAGACAAGATGATGATGATGACCTCCTCCTCAGGAAAATATGATGCTGCAGCTGAAAAACGCTGAGGAGGTCCAACACTTAGAACAATTGGGCAAGAAGATGAAGGCCTCAAATGAAGAAACCTCCTGATCATGACAAATCAACCCCAGGTCAAAATGAGTGCTAACACCTTCTATCCACTCCATGACCAAATCTGGGTCCATTTTCCCACTGAAAAGTGGTACTCCTTCCAATGTTTTACCACTCATTGCTTTCAAAGCTTTCAAGAATGGTTCTTCTTCCAATTTAGGATCAGGTGTGGGCTCTTCATCTTCTACAGATACACCTTTTCCCTTACCTCAAAATTTTTAACTCTCTGGCTGACTTCTTCAGTCTTTTGCAACATTACGCCTAGCTTACTCTCCATTTCTGCTAGTCTTTCTTGTAGGAGTCTATTCTCCTCTTCTTGATCTTCAACCTTCTTTGCTAACTCTGCATTAGTCACCATTTTCTTGGATGAACTAACAGACTCACTTGAACTCGGTGATGACATACAACTCTTCTATTCCTATCTAGGAATAACCCAAATCTTACTACTCTGATACCAATTTGATAGGGAGGACTCTAGGCTACCTGCTCTGCATCCTGTAGGTGTACAAGACTGTTGACAACACTAGCCTTCCTACCAATTCAAAGTGCTAAAAGACATACTCCTTGCAGAGATGGAAAACTCTACTTCTCTGCTTGGTGTGGGACACATACATTGTCCTCACTGCTTTCCAGATACTGCCTCAATGGCACATAACTTTCTGAGCCCATTGCCCACCCTTCTCACTCTGTTCAAGGGTCTGGACTGCTTGGTGCTCACTTTCTTTCTCTCTACTTTTCCACCCCTGCAAATCTATTTATCCTACTTGTCTATCTAGCCAGACTCCTCACTGAGCTCGCCTAGAACAAGCATGCATTTCCTCTAGCTGGCAATCCGACCACCACACAAAAGAAAAACAAACAAAAAGCATGGCTCTGTTTGATGATCTCCATACTGTACAGTGGAACTTGAGGAGTCATCAAAACAGAGTCATGGTTTGCAAAGAAAACAAAATTTCAGAAACAGAAAGACTAATCTACTTCAGAATGATAAAGTGAAAATAGAACAGAATGTACAAATGATCGAATTGCTGTATTTTATTTCTGTTCAAAAATTTTGATTACATCAAAATGCTTCACACACCAAAATTTTCTTCTTCGATTCTCCTTCTGCTGAACTCCTCTACAGAAAGAATGCTACATCTTATGTATTTGCTCATGTCCGTTACAGGTCGGTTCAACTTCCATACCGGTTGGTATTCCAATTGTCGGTTCAGTTCTGTGCTATTGGTGTGACAAACAACTATCGGTCTATCCCAAAGTCTTTCCACTGATGTGTCATCTCTTCCCAATGGCCTGTGTGATCTGTAGACTCCCATCGATTCCCAAATTACTTTTGCAATCTCATCGATTCTCATGCAAACGACTGTTCATTCCAACTAGCATCACTCTTTTCCAACCGTTACAAAACTACCAAACCGTTCGCATATTCGTGAGGACCTTTAGTCCCACATGCACCCGGCATTGAGGGATTTCCAGTTTATATGTCTGATGACACGGTAAGATTAGTGTCGACACTTTTGCCGCCGACGACCCCAGTCTACCCCCATCGGCACAACCCAAACTATCGGCCAACATTCCATCCTTCACTTCGACGGTTCCACGTCCCACCGATACCAAAGACAGCATGCCTTCATCGGAATAACAGACAACCATCGGATAGACACCCAAATCTTAGACCGACCAAGTATCTCATGCCGACGCCAATGCCTCACCAACTACCATCGGGGTGACAGATGACATCGGAACAACATCCCTAGGATTGGCCGATAGTGTTTCTCACGCCGATGCCAACCCTTCATCGGTATAACATGAAGTGATCGGAGACACAACCATAGGCTCCGTCGATGACCACCCTCCTGCCGATGGACATCACACATCGGTAAGACCTTCAACTGTCGGCCTACGATCAAATCCTTAGCCCGATACTCATACTCATGCCGATGTCTTCAGCCAACTCCACATCGATGAAACTCGATGTTTATCACCCCGATCGGTGAGATGATACACTGTCGGCTCACGATTATTTCCTCAGCCCGATGCCAAGGCTCACACCGATGACCCACTTTGGATAAGCAAAAACTTCTTCCCGCCAAGGCTTATCACGCAAAAATGCAATTATAAGAAAATTTCACATCACACCAAAAATGTGCAATATATACATGGGCTCCGAGCCCTTGGTGCTCCTGCACCACTTAGGAACAATCATCTAAGTCGGCAATCAACTAAAAGGGCATTCGCAAGATGATTAATACATCCGGTCAGCCACCACAAGAACATTCGCAAGATGAATAACTCATCCGGTCAGCTAGTCTGAGCAAGAACTTCATCTGGAAGAATATCTTCAATTCTGGGCTCTACCACCAATGCGGACCGACAACATACCTCAACATGATCCAAGAAGCTTCACAAGCTTGCCTGATTAACCAGGTACATCCGCACTTCCTCTACTCATTGGAATCTCTTCTCGTCTTCATCTGGAACTTCAAGAACACAGTCTGTCGCCACTGTCATACTGAAGAAGGTGCTTCTGGACCTCCAAACTTTGTACAAACTGAGATGACAATCACAAGGACATCCCAAACACTCCTTCCAATCTGCAGAGTCTGACAATGCTCCTCTGGATCTCATCGGACCTTTTTGTAACACTTTGTCACTCTGGAACAGCTCCCAGAACTGGTTCTACTTGACCGATCACAACTTTTTAATATCTTCATGCGGACCTCTGAAATCTTATCTGGATCATCTCAAGACTCTTATCTACAAACGCTTTAATCCGCATCCTCTGATTCTCAACCTATTGAGTACATTTGCCTTCTTCTTATCACTGTTCTTCACTGTTCCTGATTGAGACAACTTTCTTAATATCCTCAACACACAGCTCATCCAAACCTTCTTACCAATGCAATATGAGTATGTTGACATCAATGACAACACCAGTTAACCTCATACTTGCAACAATCTCCCCCTTTGTCATTGATGGCAACATATGATGTGAAAAACCATCAAGACAAGAACTTCTCTTTTTTGTCACAGCTCCCCCTATCAGCAACAACTCTTCACATGTCTTCTCTTCCTTTACTGCTCCCCCTTTGATCATCAACCACTTTTTTTTCACATGTCTTCTCTCCCCCTTTGACATCAATGGCAAAGGGCTCATACTTGCAATTCTAACACATCAGAATCATACCAGCTGCTCCCCCTTAGTAGCAGCTCCCCATCATCAATCTAGATCACAAGATATGACTATGATATCCACCGGACTGATGCACATCAGTGCATCCTAGTTCATCACCGGAGGGGCCATGACCCCTAACTTCTCCCAGAGATACTCAAAAGAGTCCTTGGGGAGAGGTTTAGTAAAAATATCTGCAATCTGATCCTTGGAGGGTACATACTCCAATCTGACTTCATCCTTGTTCACTTGTTCTCTCAGAAAGTGAAACTTGATAGATATGTGCTTGGTCCTAGAATGCAACACCGGATTCTTAGAAATGTTTATTGCACTTGAATTATCACAGAAAATTGTGATAGGCTCCTCATATTCTACTTTCATGTCTCTTAACATCTGCTTCATCCATAAAATTTGAGTGCAACTACTTGCTGCTGCAATATATTTTACTTCAGTTGTAGATAGAGATATTGCCTCTTGTTTCTTGCTTAGCCAAGAAACCAATCTCTTTCGCAAAAAGAATGCTCCACCATTGGTGCTCTTCCAGTCATCCACATCTCCTGCCCAATCTGCATCTGTATATGCATGAGGAGAGAAATCCATATCTCTAGGGTACCATAGACCATACTCAACTATTCCTTTCAAGTACCTAAAAATTATTTTGATTGCCATAACATGAGATTCTCTAGGATCAACCTGGAATCTTGCCATAAGACCAATAGCCTACATTATATCTGGTCTAGTCTGAGTGAGATACAACAATCCACCAATCATTGATCTATACTTTGTCTGATCTACCTTTAGAGAGTCATCATCTTTGCTCAACTTACATCTGGTTGCCATAGGAGTGTTCATTGACTCTGAATCTTCCATACCGAATTTCCTCAACAATTCTTTCACATATTTGGTCTGAGAAATGAAGATCCCTTTCTTTGTTTGAGTAATTTGCAAACCCAAGAAGAAATTCATTTCACCAAACATAGACATTTCAGACTCACTTTTCATCTGATTTGCAAAAGTTTTGCACCTACTATCTCTTCCTCCAAAAATGATATCATCCACAAACACTTCAACAATCAAAATATTTTCATGATCAATTTTGAAATATAAGTTACTATCAGCAGTACCTTTGTTGAATCCAATCTGCACAAGATGCTTATCCAACCTTTCATACCATGCTCTTGGGGCTTGCTTCAATCCATACAATGCTTTCTTCAACTTGCAGACAATATCATCATTATCAAACAATTGAAATCCGTCTGATTGTTCAATGTATACTTCTTCTTCCAAATCACCATTTAGGAAGGCAGACTTGACATCCATCTGATATACCTTGAAGTCTTTGAAGGCAGCATATGCAAGAAATAATCTGACTGCTTCAATTCTTGCTATCAGAGCAAAGGTTTCTTCAAAATCAATTCCTTCTATTTGAGAGTAGCCTTTGCAGACCAATCTGGCTTTGTTTCTGATAATTTCACCAACCTCATTTAGTTTGTTCCGGAAGACCCATTTGGTTCCAATCACATTCTTGTTTCTAGGTCTGGGAACAAGATCCCAAATGTGATTTTTCTCAATTTGCATCAACTCTTCTTCCATTGCTTTTGTCCAATTTTCATCATTGCATGCTTCATTTATTGTCTTAGGTTCAATCTTTGAAATCAAACAACATTCATCTGAATTTTGAGCAATTTTCCTCCTTGTTTGTACCCCTTTGCTTTTGTCACCTATGATTTGATCTTCAGAGTGATTTAAAGTTACATACCTTGGAACTTTGGGAGTCTCTTGCACTGCTGTTTCTTGATCAGGTTCATTCAGACAAACCTCTTCCTCCTGATTTACCGGATCAGTCTGTATCTGACTTTCAGGAAGGGATTGAGTTCCTTGAATAAGAGCACCATCCTGATCATCTTCATCATATTCATAAAACCTTGAGGGCTTCTCAATTCCTTCATCAACCTTCACATTTGTACTTTCTATCATCTTTTTTAGTCTCTTATTGTAACACCGGTATGCTTTGCTTTGAGTGGAGTAACCCAAGAAAATTCCTTCATCACTTCTAGCATCAAACTTTCCTAGATCTTCATCTCTTTTGATGTAACACTTGCTACCAAATACTCTAAAATATCTCACAATAGGAGTTATACCAAACCAAAGTTCATAAGGAGTCTTACCGGTATTGTTTCTGATTTGAACTCGGTTAAGAGTGTAGACTATAGTGCTGACAGCTTCTCTCCAAAACATCTGAGGAACATTTGCTTCCATCATCATTGTCCTGGAAGCTTCCTGGATGGTCCAGTTCTTTCTTTCAACTACTCCATTCTGTTGTGGAGTCCTAGGAGCAGACAACTGTCTCTTTATGCCATGCTTCTCACAAAAGTCTATGAATTCACTGGATGTGAATTCACCACCTCTATCAGACTTTAGACACTTCAGTTTCAATCCGGTTTGATTCTCTACCATAGATTTGAAGATTTTGAACTTCTCAAGGGCTTCTGATTTCTCTTTTAGGAAGGTAACCCACATCATCCGGGAATGGTCATCAATTAGCAACATGAAATATCTATCACCTTGCATACTCTTGATTCTTGTCGGACCACAAAGATCAATATGTACTAATTCCAACAATCCGGTAGTGGACTGATCCTTGCTTTTGAAAGAGACTCTGCTCTATTTACTTAGCTGACATTCTTTGCATAAACTATTTGTAGGTTTCACCAATTTAGGAAGATCTCTTATAGCCTGAGTATTGCTTATCTTGATGATGTTATCAAAATTCACATGACACATCCTTCTATGCCATAACCAACTCTGATCAACTTGAACAAACAGACAACTTTTATTAGAACCAACTAGATGGAAGATATTACCTTTTGTTTGAGTACCGGATGCAATTTCAGTTCTGGAGCTTGTAAAGATTCTACATTTTCCATTCTTGAACCGGAGATCATAGCCTTTGTCCACTAACTGACCAACACTGAGAACATTGTGCTTCAATCCTTCAACATATAGTACATTACTTGCTTTGCTCTTTCCATCAAAAGAAATAGTTCCCCTACCTCTGATTCTGCCAGCAGAATTGTCACCAAACTTTATCATTCCTCCTTCATACCTTTCCAAATCTAAGAACTTGTTCTTGTTACCAGTCATATGGTGAGAGCATCCACTGTCAATAACCCAATCATCCTTTTCTTCAACTTGGGCAGCCAAAGCTCTTTCTACAACCTTATGATTGATAGATTCAGAGGGTATTGACTCTTCTTCCTTGATGGCAATAAACACCCATTCATTTTTGGATTTGCTTCCTATTTCTAATTCATCATCTGTTACTCCTTCATTGTTACCTTCTTCATGAACATAATAGTAGTTCTTTTGAAACCTTTGTCTGTTAGTATTAGACCTTGCAGATCTTTCCAGACATCTTGAAGCAAAATGACCAATCTTATTGCAGTTGAAGCACTTAAAAGGTAGTTTTCCTTCATACTTACCAGACCCTCTTGGCAGTCTCTTTGCAATGAGGGCTTCAAGTTGAGTTGTTTTTGCTTCTTCCTCTTCCATGTCTTTCCTTGCTTGATCATACCATGACAGCTTCCTTGAAGAGTTCTCTCCTGGATCAAATCTTTGTTTGCCTTTCACATAGGCACTGGCTTTGAATGCAGATTCAATCTTGGGGGGATCATCTCCAATCTCAGTCATTTCAAATGCAGCCAGTTTGCCAGCCAGTTGCTCTCTTGTGATAGTTGTATGGGCTCTGAATTCATCAATGGCAGCAACCTTGATTTTGTAGGCAGCAGGAAGGGATCTGAGAATTTTGCAAACAATTTCATTTTCATCCAAAACTCCACCAGCATTCCTGATTCCACACACTAGCTCATTCACTCTTGGCATAAAGGTAGTGATATTTTCATCATCTCTCATCTTCAATCTTTCAAATTTCCCTTTCAGACTTTGCAACCTTGCACTCTTGACAAACTCATCTCCTTCATACAGAAGTTCCAATTTAGTCCAGATCTCATATGCAGTTGGTAAGTCAATAACATTTGAGAAATCTGAGTCATTCAATGTGCTTAGAAGAGCTTCCTTGGTCCGCAAATTATTTTTAGTATCTGTGATTTCATTCAGAGTTGTCGAACCACCCTGTGGAGGTACATACGGTTTTGAGACCATGGCCAAGTATGCTTTTCCCATACACTCCAAGTGACATTTCATGCAACCTTTCCAGAAAGTGAAGTTGGTTCCATCGAACTTCAGACTATCCTTCTTATATGACGACATCCTGGATCTCCTCAAGTGGTTAAGCTCCTTTCAGAGGAACTTGGCGCTAATACCAATTGTTAGATTTGGGGCACACAACTGAGAGGGGGGGTGAATCAGTTGTGCAAAAACTTGCTTCTATTTTGAACACTTGATTCTTCTTTGTTAGTTAATAGCATATCAGTTAATCATTCATGAAAGCATAATGCATAAACACAAGAGCAGATAATCATCAACACATTGGACACCAAGATTTTGACATGGAAAACCCGGTTAAGGGAAAAACCATGGGGTGATTAACCCAAGGATTATTCTCTGTTAGAAGAATAAGAAAAATGAATGGCACATGCCAATTAGGGCTCACTGCCCGAGCACACTGCTCACAAAGAGGCACACTGCCTATAAGAGACACACTGTCTAAAAAGTGATAAGAATCACAAACTTGAACTGGAGATTGACATATTTACCATGTCTGGATCAATTCCATTTAAGCCCGAGATACTTCTGCTCTGCTCTTTACTCTTTTGCTATACCACTCTCATCCGTTGCTCAACACACTTTGAAATGAACTCACAAACCTTTATTTATACAAGACATCGACTTAGGAACAATCATCTAAGTTGGCAATCAACCATAAGGACATTTGCAAGATGATTAATACATCCGGTCGGCCACCACAAGAACATTCGCAAGATGAACAACTCATCCAGTCGGCTAGTCTGAGCAAGAACTTCATCCGGAAGAATATCTTCAATTCCAGGCTCTACCACCAATGCAGACCGACAACATAACCTCAAAATGATCCAAGAACCTTCACAAGCTTGCCTGATTAACTAGGTACATCCGCACTTCCTCTACTCACTGGAATCTCTTCTCCTCTTCATCCAGAACTTCAAGAACACAGTCTGTCACCACTGTCATACTGAAGAAGGTGCTTCTGGACCTCCAAACTTTGTACAAACTGAGATGACACATCACAAGGACATCCTAAACACTCCTTCCAATCCGCAGAGTCTGACAATGCTCCTCCGGATCTCACCGAACCTTTTTGTAACACTCTGTCACTCCAGAACAGCTCCCAGAACTGGTTCTACTTGACCGATCACAACTTTTTCATATCTTCATGCGGACCTCTGAAATCTTAACTGGATCATCTCAAGACTCTTATCTACAAACCCTTTAATCTGCATCCTCTGATTCTCAACCTATTGAGTACATTTGCCTTCTTCTTATCACTGTTCTTCACTGTTCCTGATTGAGACTACTTTTCTTAATATCCTCAACACACAGCTCATCCAAACCTTCTTACCAATGCAATATGAGTATGTTGACATCAATGACAACACTGGTTAACCTCATACTTGCAACAGTGCAAAACATACACGTGAAATATACAAAGAAACATACAAGGCTGAATGTACATTCCACTGTAGCGGATTTACTTGTATGTCAAACCTTGTATCTTTTCGTTGCATGTACAAACATACAACATAATATGCATTTGAAACCTGATATGCATTGAGGGAATATTCCTGTAATGTATCTCCTGCTTTGTATGATTTTCCTTGTATGTTTCTCCTTGCAACCAGATATACAAACCGGGAATATCCCGGGAATCTGCGAAAGATTCCTCCTTGTACATGCACCTTCCTAAGCCCGATATACATTCAGAAATGTATAAAACTCTCCTTTTTCATCATTTTCTAAGGCCGATAGAGATTTGCAAGCTCGCCAAATGTACATTTGAACTATATGTTGACCAAAACTTTGACCATGAATAATTTCTTTATTTGGCCGAATTTCAGGGTGATGTAAAAAGCAAACCTGCCTATTTTTTCAAGCTCTTTCCAATGGTATTTTTTTTTTACGCAAGGCTTTTTAGGAAATTTGGCACTTTAAGCTTTATAGGAACATTTTCCAGAGGATTTTCAAGGAAAAGTACTAGGTGAACTGTTTAGCTTTGGACGGGGGGAAAATGGGTCAACAGTTACAAATGGGGCACTCGTCAGAAATGTAACTATGTTGTGTTCCATGATGATTTCTTAGTCCGAATAATGAATTCCCTTGGTAGCCCTTCTCCTAGATTAACCAAAGAGGTTAGAGAAATGTTGAGGCCTCTTGCTCATAGACCAGAATAGGGTCATAAACATAACTTTGTTGATTGGCATTTCTTTCTTGACCATACTATAATCAGACTATATGGGTGTACTCAACAACCCCATGTGTTGCCAAAATTTGTGCCAAATAGAATTGCTTTTCTTGAATTCATGTAGCAGATGCTCTGGATGGAGAAAGATGTGATGAAAAAACAAAATAAGGGCACATTTCTTCTAGATTCCACTATGTTTGGTGAATGGTCCATTGGTGCATATACCTTGGAGGAGTTGCAAGCCTATTTGAAGGCTAAATATTCTTTGAAATCAGAGACAGAAAGGGTATGTGATCCAGAGGGTCACATGCACTTTGTTAGACAAGTCATCCTTACCAGGATGGGGATATCCCATCAAATCAATTTTGATAAGGATGTGATCAGAAATTCTATCACTTTTGAAGAGGTATATAATAGGAAAAGAAAATAGGAAATTTTGAAAAAGATTGAGGATGATAAAAGAAAACAAAACCCTGATTTTTAGGACCCTTTGAAAAGAATATTGATAATTGATAATTTTGAAAGAATATATGGCAAGTCTAACAAGCAGTGTACAAAGGCTACCAAGCTCCCAGTGCAAAAGCCAACAAGAGTTGTGATTCAAGAACTTACTCTTGATGCAATGTCAATGCAAGATCCAGTTGTTCCTGATTCACCACCTGCCAAAAGGCAAAAGACTGATGATGTTTCTCCACTAGTTCGATATGAAATTATTGAAAGAGTTGGTGACACTGAGCAGGTGGCTAGTATTTTGAGGCAAATGGGAGAGGAAGAGGAAGTTGATCAACCCCTTGTTGGTCAAGAAATAGAAGCACACAAACTAGAAGCAAGAATGGATGAACAGGCACAAGGTGAGCCTGAACTACAAGAAGATGAAAGGGTTGTGGCTTCTATGAGGTTCATCGAGGATGATGAATTCATCAATACCCTAAAATTTAAAGGTTTTTGGATCAAAATGAAGATGAAAGAATTTGAAGAAAAGGTGGAAATAAATAAAATGGGTGCTGATGAATCTTAGCATGATCAAATGTTGACACATACTTTCAAGGATTTTAAAATTGATGAAATAAATGTCAACCCTAATGAGGCTAGACATATGGTTTTGAAGAGTAATATGTTGATCATCCTTGGCCTTGAATTGAAGAACATGTTTTTGTTGGACCAAGTGAGAAATCAAGATGACCCCATGATGGTTTCTAAGTTTGATTATGAGGATGGTGTCAATGGTTGTGGGTTTAACCCAAAGACAAAGACTCTAGAAATATGGGCCCCACAGAAGAACACCAACAAGCCAAGATTGCTTGATGTAGTCCAGGAGTTGAGGGGAATAGTTGTGGTGAAAACATTTTAGGATACATTAGTGCTTGAAGCTGCCACCCTTACTGTGCACATTGTAATGTTCACCCAAATTATTGTCAAGAAAATGGAGCAAAGATTGCTTGACTATGAAAAAAATCAAATTAAGATGAATGATGAAGTGAATAGGTTGTATTTGGAAAATGTCAAACTAAAGTAGTAGTTGAAGGGTGTTGATTCTCAAAGCCAAGGAATTGTGCCATACCAAGCCCCTGTGCCACAAATAACCAGTGATAATAAAGTCCCAGTTGATTTGTTGAATGCATTGAAGTTGAAGTTGGAGAAAGAAATTGAAGATTTGAAAAAGAAAAATGAGAAGACAAAGGATGAGGTCAAATTGAAAATCCTTGAGGTGTTTGAGAAGATTTTGGAATATAGAGTAAAATTAGTTGTTGACAAGTTGGGAGATGTACATGAATGCTATTCTTCCTTGTCTTAGGTCATTGATCAGTTAAAGGTCAATCTTTCTGTTTTAGATCTAATATACAAGAAATGGCAACCTGCACACCATACATTGATAACCTTGTACAAATTTCTACAAAGAGATCCAGGTGCTTCGACCTCACTCAAGCCAACAGAGAAGATGGTGAAAATGATCTTGGATGAATTTCAGTATGTGAATGGTGAGAGCCAGAAAATGCAATCAAAGACTGGTTCTTTTGCTACCTGCAAACACTAGTTTATTCCTTCCATTTTGACAGAGGATAAAAAGATCAAAGATTTTGATGCATGAAAAGTGAATATGGTAAAACAGTTTCTCAAGTCATTGATTTCTTGAAAAAAGATGAAAACATAAATATTCTTAGTTTCAATGTCATTTTAGATAGAGTAATTGCTCTAGATGCTAGATATGCAAAGTTCATCATTAATGTCAAAGTGTTACTACACAAAAGATGGAAAGATCACTAGGCCAATTGTTACATCCCCAACTTACAACTAGACTTAATCATTAACTTAGTATGATAATTAGGAGGATTAGACATAGTTAATTGATTCGATATTGTCAAAATATCTGATTTAACTCTTGATTATGAAAAAGTTATTGATGATGATTTGTGTTATAAATTGATTGAATTAAGTTATGAAAAATGATGATGGTACACCGATCATGATCTTGTGGTCCTAAGTGTGAATAGGAAAATGAACATCCTTCGAAGAAGGAAGGAGAGTATCATCTTGGAGGAATGGTTAGACGTTGTGAAAGCAAAGGGTTGAATAGCCATCTGAGTATCAACTTTTATGTCCTTCTTCCTCACCATACCTAAGTTGACACGTGTCATTCCTCTTTTCTTAGTGCTCATGTCCTCTGATAGTTATTATGTCTTTGATGCCATTTAGACTAGTTGCAAAGACCAGTCGATAATCTTGAAGCATCATCTCTTGTCGAGGGGACAATCATGTAGAGAGAGATGGAAGTCTCTCATAATCTTTTGTTCTCAAAGATAATGTTCCCTAGTCTCTCAACTAAGGATGATAGTTGAATTTGAAGGAGAATCTCTCAATTGACATTCAATAATCTTGACGTGTTCTTTTGTGCTTCCTAGTATTCAATTTTAAATCCTATCAATAAGGATTGCAAACCCTATTATAGGTTAAATTGCCATGATAATAATAATATTATTAGCTTTTTTGTCATTTTATTTGATCTTAGTCGAATGCTTTTAATCTGTTGTTGGTCAGTTTAGTGAAGTGATGGAGAGCTCTAAGCTCATCCACCTTTGAGCATGATGCTAGATTTTAGCCACCTTATGAGGAACCGATCAGGTGGGGAAAGGTAGTTACCTTTCTTTTTGGCATGCGAAGAGTCAGGAAAAAGTTAGAGATCTGGAAGTGAATGCTTTCTAAGAAGGTAGTTTTGTAGTTTTTGGCTTTTGTTTTTTAGCTTGTTGGTAGAGAAAATAGTAGAGGGCGTGGACTAGTTTTAGAGCCAAGAGTGGTTACAGGAGTCTCGAACTGGTACAATGACTCATTTGTTATCATTATTTCAGGTATTACAAGGATGAAATTCTACTCCTCATTATCGATTTAAATGTTTAAACAAAGAACTGTGTTTATAAAGATGAAGTTAATGTTTTTAACTCAGAGGCATGAGGCCAATGAGGCTGTGCCAACACTGTTTAAAAATATTTATCATGATGTAGCTCGGGGTTGTTACAGCTAAGCATTTTGGTTTATAAGTGTTATCATCCACAGTGGCTCCAAGCCTTAAGGCTGAGCATACCAAATTTATCCTTATAACATGAATGAGCTTGTAGCCTCAATGGCTGAGCTATCATTACTAACTTAGCATTGGTTGTTGAGCCGAGTTTTGAACCTATAGAAATCTTTATATACTTCTGTAGGCCGTAAGGCTAATTATTTGTTATTGAAACACTTTTCAAGACTATGCATTCCTAGTTGTATGGCCGAAGCAGTGAAATGTCATATTACTATCGATGGGTAGGATCGAGGCTTGAAGCCAAGCTTTTATAGTCTTCTGTAAAGACTGTGTTTCATACTCAAGGCCGTAAGGCCAAGTCATTTGAAAAAACTATGTTTCATACTCAAGGTCGTAAGCCTGAGTTATTTCAAAAGACTGTGTTCATACTCAAGGCCGTAAGGCTGAGTCATTTGAGAAGACTATTTTCTTGCTCCATGCCATATGGCTGAGCCTTTGATAAGGAATTATTTTTGTGTCGGTGTTGGGGTTGCATGACCCGATTGTGATGCTTTTACATCTTATACTTTGTAAAGAATAATCAAAGCCCGAGCTGTATCGGTGGGGTTGTTGTAAGAAATGATAACTCACATCATTTATTGACTTGGATAGAGTATAAAACTCTTGAGTAGAGTAGGAAATAACTCCATAAAAATTATTATAATAAGATATTAATATAGTCTTATGACTGTGTTTGCATTCGCGAAGGCATTATCAATTCGTGATATAGTCACCTGGCTGTGATGATAGTCAGGGAGACATTCAAATAACAGTGTGTTTACAAGACCACAATTTACACCAATCGAGATTATATAAGAAGCTAATTGTGAAACACTTTCTGAGTTACCTTAATTATCAAAATTATATACTTATATCCTCAAGTATAGAGGAGGAAGAACCATTGTGAACATGGTCTCATTATGAAATCATTGAAATGAATTTAAATAAGAATATTTATATAATCATTATGAGTTTGCATTTAAGACTTTTTTTTAATGATATGAATTATGAATACTATACTTTTACTCTATCAAGGGTAGGGTATGCCTTGAGTACGTGTATACAATTTCATCATATGAGATGACTTGTTTTTGAAAATGTGAACCATATGTGGCCTAGGGGTCAAATGGTCAACTGATGTGAAATGAATCAAACCGTGTGACGAGGAGTCACTAAAATCTTGTAACCAACCTATGGAGGGAGTCAAATGTCTAAGCATGGATAATGATTCTAATTGATCCCACTCACAGAAGACCTAAAGAATTGGGTCGTTAAGAACAAACTATAGAACATGACAACTCATAAGTCGAGTTAGGGTGGTGGACATATGATGATGCTCATTGTGTAACGTATTTGTATGAAAAACTTTGGCCAAAGTAATGCATCTGTCTCTACATGCATTGTCGATCCATAGTGTTCCAAATGGCCTAGTATCTCTAGTAGTGTCATACAAGTTAGAGGGGATCTATAGTGTGTGACCGTGAGACATTAGGAAGGACACAACACCAAATACTCAGATGGCTAACCTATTGGGTTCTAATGTCTAACCTTTCCATGAAGGGTAGGGCCTCTTCCAGTTAGGAAGATGAGTGGGGGACTACAGGTCCGTGGTTGGAGGAAAAGCACCAGGATGATTTTCTCCTTCCCAAGCATGAGACAAGCTGAGGCTTATGGAGACAAATGTCATTGGTTCTAGATAGAGTAATTACATTTTGTGACCAGTTGGTCTATTGTGATGTAAAAACTTGATTAAGATGCCTAGAGTATATATTGTATTTGATTAGTGATGGTTACTCACTAAAGATTGTAATGGTTTACAGGTTTGTAAATTATGTTATATCTTTATTTGATTAACATGCTTAATTGATGGAAAATATTATGTTTCTTTTGGTTCAAATTTTGGTTATCTCTATCATTTCTTAATTAATGACTTGATTAAGTTACATGTTTTAAGTTAAATCTTGAGCATTATAGAAAGTGATGTTACATATGGTATCAGAGCTACTAGGTTCAACACTTGGACCTAATGAGCTCACTACTTGATGATTAATGTATCCAACATTAAGTATGCTAATGTTTGGCTGTTCTATGCCAGAATGGTAAAAATTAGAACCACATCTCACAAGAAGGTAATGGAACATGGATGTTACCTATGCCAACAAAAGATTATAAAGGTACGAGCCTCCATGAAGGAGAAACTTGAACAGACTGGATTCTTGATAGGTGCATGATTATTTAATGAGGAAACTTTTGTTGATGCAATGAAACGCATCAAGCAGGAGTTAAGGAAAGATGAACTGATGGCTACCCCTCACTCTACTGGAGCATTAGTGACACCCTCTGCCCCTAAAACACCAGCTGAAGAAAATATCCCTAAGGACTATAATGTATTTAAGGAGGATGTGAAGGAATACCAATGTGTATCCTCACCTCCTGAGACTAAAAGGAAAACATGATTACGAATGTTATCCCACATTGTAAATGATTTGTAGGAGCAAAATGTAAACACAATTTTGTAATTTTCTGGATTATATGTAATCCAATGGAAACTGTAATGCAATGGCAAATTTTGACAATATTTCCTTTCTTGTTAAAGATTACATGAATGTGAATAGATTTGTAAATGAATAAATTGCATAGCATGGAAAACTAATTCGTGATTAATCTACAAACATCAGGAAGAAGTAGATTACAACAAAGGTTCAGGTTAGAACCTGAATAGAGGATAGTTGAGATGAAGGAGCACCTTCAGGGCAATCTGAGTCTAAATTAGACCAAATCTTGACCTTGTTGAGAGAAACAAGGGGAAGGGTGGAAACTCTCAAACACAAAGTGGAAGGTCAGTCAGAAGATAGGTGAGATAATTATGATGGGGGTGATGGTGAGGAATGCCATAATGGCACCACCCAAAGCTAGCTTGGAGAAAATAACTCTGTGGCTAGATAGGATAGGGATAAGAGGAGCATTACGGCTATGGAACTGTCTCATGACATGATAAAGGTCATGCCACCTAAATTTGATGGATTCATAATCAGAGATGTCGTGAAGGCATGGCTTACGGAGATGGAGAAGCATTTTGAAATTAGAAATTATAATGAGGTTACCAAAGCTATTCGGGGAGCATTTTAGCTAGCGGGTGAAGCATCCACATGGTGGATGAACAAAAAGATGGAACTAGGCTTGAGGTCTACAAGCCTTACTTGGGACAAGTTCATAGAACTATTTAGGCAAAGACGGTTGCCTCAAGTATTCTATGATCAGAAACTCATAGACTTCCAAAACCTGAAATAGGTAGATATGACTGTAAATGAGTATTGGGAAAAATTCACCCGACTGTTGAAATATGTGCCACAGTATCAACATGATGAGAAATTCTAGACACGTGTTGAAATATGTGTTTGGAAGTTTATCATGGGTTTGAATGCCTAGATTGAGGGCGAGGTTAACATTCACGGTCCTACAACCATGGAACAGGTTTACAAGAAGGTCATTAGGCAAGAATAGAACCTGAAGGCTATGTTGGCCTATAGGGAAAGAAACATAAAGAGATATAACTAGTCTCAATCTTCTAAACCCTCAAAGAAAAAGGGGAAGAGACAGGATTATACTAAGAAGAATGATATAGGGGCCAAAAATAAACAAAATGATTCCAAGGGAGAGAAAAAAAAAGGAACAACCACTCTAAGAAGAATGGGAACAATTCTAGCAAACCTCAAGAGAGGTGAGGACCAGTTGGGGGATGTATCACTTGTGGCAGAGATCACTACACCAATTAGTGTCCCAACAAATCACAGGGAGTGCAACCAAGAGGGAATCCTCTTCCTTCCCAACAAGTGGCATTTCAACAACGTATCCATGCGGCCTTGGACAACCGCCAAGCTAAGTATCAAATAACTCCAATAGAAACAAAAGGTATTTTATTTGGAGTTCCAATTTCAATTTTAATTGATACAGGTGCCATGGAATGTTTCATTTCTTGCAAAATTGTAAATAAGATACCTAGAAAAGTAGGATTCATGGAAAATACTTGGTCTATAGATTATGCAAATCACACCAAGGCTTAAGTAGAGCAGTGCCTGTTTAAAGCTGGGGTTGAACTTCCAAACTTTTCCTCAAAAATGAATCTATATGTAGTCCCACTTGGCTCGTATGATGTTATCCTAGGAATAAATTGGCTATGAAAACATCGGGCCAAAGTAGACTATTATGCCAAGACAGTAGATTGTTTGGATGATCTAGGAAACCAAGTCCATATTCAAGGGAAACCTATGGAAATTAAATTGAGGCAAATTTTTGCTTTACAAATGAAAAGGGCACAGAGAAAAGGATGCCAATTTTTTCTTGTCAAGATGGATAAAATAGATGAAACAAAGGAAACCTACTTCCAAGATGACTTGATGTTTTATGAATCCCAAAAATGTAATGAAGTAGGGATGAAGGAGTCCATAGGTTAGGAAAGACTAGATATGGACAAGTATCCCCTCCTTAGAGATTTTGAGGATATATTTCTGGATGATCTTCCAAGGTTACCCCCTAAGAGAACTTTTGATTTTTCCATTGATACTATACCTAGGTTAGAACCTATTTCTAAAGCCCCTTATAGGATGACCACAATTGAACTAATGGAGTTAAATGCTCAATTGCAATAGCTGCTAGATAAAGGGTTGATTAGACCCAGTGTGTCGTCATGGGGAGCACCTGTCATTTTTGTGAAAAATAAAGATGGCACTTTGTAGTTGTGTATAGATTACCGCCTGTTAAACAAAGCAACCATCAAGAACAAGTATCCTCTACCCTCTATCGATAATCTTTTTTATCAGATGAGAGGTGCAATAGTATTTTCTAAGATTGATCTTCAATCAAGATATTACCAATTGAGGGTGAAGGATGAAGACATCCATAAGACAACCTTTAGGACTAGATATGGACACAATGAATTCACTGTCCTACCTTTTGGGTTGACAAATGTGCCTACAATGTTTATGATTCTTATGAACAGTGTGTTCAGAGACTGCCTAGACAAGTTTATTTTGGTATTTCTTGATGACTTTTTAATCTACTCTAAGAATGCAGAGGAACATATGCAGCATTTGAGAATTGTTCTTCAGAGATTAAGAGACCATCAACTTTATGGAAAGCTTTCTAAGTGTACCTTCTTTTAGAAAGAAGTATAGTATTTGGGTCATATAATTTTAGCTAAGGGAATAGCTGTGGACCCAGCTAAGATTAAGGCTATTTCTGAATGGCCTGAACTGAGAAATGTTCATGAGGTCCAAAGATTTATGGGCCTTGCTGGTTATTACAGGAAGTTTGTGAAAAAGTTTTCTAAAATTGTACATCCTATAACTTCATTACAAAGAAAGGGCAAGAAGTTTGAATGGTCAAAATAGTGTTAGGAGGCCTTTGACTTACTGAAGGAAAAATTGACTTCAACTCTGATTTTGAAAGTGCCTGACATGGAAGGTCAATTTGTAGTCATTACCGATGCCTCAGGGGAAGGATTAGGTGGTGTACTAGTCCAAGATGGACATGTTATTGCATATGAATCATGCAAACTAAAAAATTATGAACAAAACTATGCCCTACATGATTTAGAACTGGAAACAGTCATGCACACACTCCAAATGTGGAGACATTATCTATGTGGAAAACCTTTTGAGTTGAAAATGGATCACCAAGGACTTAAATTACTGTTCACTCAACCCCATCTTAATGCTCGTTAAAGATGGTTAGAATTTATCTCAGATTATTATTTTGAGATAAAATATATTTAGGGAAAAGAAAATCGAGTAGGAGATGCTTTAAGTAGGAGAAGGCATGTATCTCCTCTATCATCTCTATACATTCTGATTTTAGAAATCAAGTGTTACAACAATCTAAGGGAGATAAGTTTTACAAGCAAGTAAAATGGGCCCTTGAGAAAGATCCACATGATCTAAAATATGAAGGATTCAACCTTGAACCGGATGGGTTATTAAGGTTCAAAGGAAGGATGTATATACCTAACTCAACAGAGTTAAGGAATATGGTTTGGAAAGAGGTTCATTCTGCACCATATTCTAGGCATCCTGGAGTAACCAAGTTACTCACTGATGTGAAACCCTTATAATTTTGGAAAGGAATGAAAAGGGATGTTGCAAATTTTGTAGCTACTTGTATTGAATGTCAAAGGGTGAAGGCGGAACACCAAAACCCAACGGGATTATTATACCCTCACGAAATTCCTGAGTGGAAATGGCAGATTATAAGCATGGACTTTGTGCAAGGGCTTCCCATGTCAAGGAACAAGCACAATGCTATTTTGGTTGTGGTGGACAGACTCACCAAAGCAACCCATTTTATTCTAGGAAACTTAATAGATGGGGCACCCATCATTGCTCAAAAATTTGTTTAAGAGATTTTCAAACTCCACAGCATTCCTTAGAAGATTATCTCAGATAGGGATGCATGGATGACATCTAGGTTTTGGTAAACCTTGTTCTCTTCACTTGGAACACAATTGAACATAAACTCTACTTATCATCCTGAAATGGATGGACAAACTGAAAGGGTGAACCAAGTGTTGGAGGATTTATTAAGGATGTATTGCATGGATCAGCAATACAAGTGGGAGGATTATCTTCCTCTAGTGGAATTTACCTACAACAACTCTTACCATTCAGCTATTAAGATGGCACCATTTGAGACATTGTATGGACGGAAGTGTCAAACCCCTATAAGTTGGGATAAGATTGAAGATAGGGTTAGCCTTGGTCTTGAAATACTATTTGAAATGGAAGAACAAGTCCATTTAATTAAAAAGAGGCTAGCGGAAGCCAATGATAGACAAAAAAGTTATCTAGATGCTAAGCGTGTTGAAAGGCATTTCATTGTGGGAGATAAAGTTCTCCTAAGGGTAAAACCCTAGAAAAGTTCCATCAAATTTAGAAAAATGTCCAAACTGGCACCAAGATATGTGGGTCCATTTGAAGTTCTAGAATAATTCAACCCAGTGGCATACAGAATTGCTCTACCACCAGCACTTGCCATAATGCATAATGTGTTTCATGTTTCTTATTTGAAATAGTTTAATTCTGCTGATAATAAAATTCCTATGCTTGATTAGAACCTTCTATATGTGAAAGACCTAGGAGTGGTGATAATTGAGCCCATCAAGGTGCTCGAAATGCGTAAGCTACACTTACACAATAAGGAAATAACACAATGCAAGGTCCAGTGGGACCAATATTCGGTGGAAAACAACAACTGGGAAAATTATGATGACTTCCATGCTAGATTTCCTCGTCTTTTCTAAGACATTTGATATTATGCTTTTGGAAACATTTTCATGTTATGTTGGTTTATTTAAAGATGATTGATCATTGGAGATGATGATTCTTATGGGGGAGATATGTTACATCCCCAACTTACAACTAGAATTAATCATTAACTTAGTATAATAATCAAGAGGATTAGACATAGTTAATTGATTCGATATTGTGGAAATATCTGATTTAACTCTTGATTTTGAAAAAATTATTAATGATGATTTGTGTTATAAATTGATTAAATTAAGTTATGAAACATGATGATGATACACCGATCATGATCTTGTGGTTGTGAGTGTGAACAAGAAAATAAAGGTCTTCTAAAGAAGGAAGGACAGTATCATCCTAGAGGAATGGTTAGACATTGTGAAAGCAAAGGGTTGAATAGCCATCTGAGTATCAACTTTTATGTCCTTCTTTACCATTTGTAATTTGACACGTGTCATGCCTCTTTTCTTAGTGCTCATGTCCTCTGAAAGTTGTTATGTCTTTAATGCCATTTATACTAGTCGCAAAGACCAGTCGATGTTCTTGAAGCATCATCTCTTGTTGAGGGGACAATCATGTAGAGAGATAAAGAAGTCTCTTGTAATCTTTTGGTTTCAAGGATAATGTTCCTTAGTCTCTCGACTAAGGATGATAGTCGAATTCAGAGGAAAATCTCTCAACCGATATTCGATGATCTTGATGTGTTCTTTTGTGCTTCCTAGTATTCAATTTTAAATCCTATTAGTAAGGATTGCAAACCCAATTATAGGTTAAATTGCCATGATAAAAATAATATTATTATCTCTTTTGTCATTTTATTCGATCTTAGTCAAACGCTTTTAATTTGTTGTTGGTTAGTTTAGTGAAGTGATGGAGAGCTCTAAGCTCATCCACCTTTGAGCATGATGCCAGATTTTAGCCACCTTATGAGGAACTGATCGGGTGGGGAAAGGTAGTTACCTTTCTTTTTGGCATGTGAAGAGTCGGGAAAAAGTTAGAGATCTGGAAGTGAATGCTTTGGAAGAAGCCAGTTTTGTAGTTTTTGGCTTTTGTTTTTTGGCATGTTGGTAGAGAAAACAGTAGAGGGTGTGGACTGGTTTTAGAGTCGAGAGCGGTTGCAGTAGTCTCGAACTGGTAAGATGACTCATTTGTTATCATTATTTCAAGTATTACAAGGATGTAATCCTACTCCTCATTATCGATTTAAACATTTAAACAAAAAACTCTATTTATAAATATGAAGTTAATGTTTTTAAATCAAAGGCATGAGGCTAGTGAGGCTATGCCAATACTATTTAAAATCTTTATCTTGCTGTAGCTCGAGGCTGTTACAGCTGAGCATTTTTATTTCTAAGTGTTATCATCCACAGTGGCTCCAGGCCTTAAGGCTGAGCATACCAAATTTATCCTTATAACATGAATGAACTCATAGCCTCAATGGCTGAGCTATCATTACTAGCTTAACATCAGTTGTTGAGCCGAGTTTTGAACCTATAGAAATCTTTATATACTTTTGTAGGCCGTAAGATCAATTATTTGTCATTAAAACTCTTTTTAAGACTACATTCCTGGTCGTATGGTCAAAGCAATGAAATGTCATAGTACTATCGATCGGTAGGCTCAAGGCTTGAAGTCAAGCTACGATAGTCTTCTGTAAAGACTTTGTTTCATACTCAAGGTCGTAAGGCTGAGTTATTTGAAAAGACTGTGTTCATACTCAAATCTGCAAGGCCGAGTCATTTGAGAAGACTACATTCTTGTTCAAGGCCGTATGGATGAGCTTTTGATAAGGAATTCTTTCTATTAGTGTTGGGGTTGCACGACCTGACTATGATGCTTTTATATCTTATACTTTGTAAAAAATAACCAAAGTCTGAGCCGTATTGGCTGGGTTGTTGTAAGAAATGATAACTCACATCATTTATTGACTTGGATAGAGTATAAAACTCTCCAGTGGAGGAAGAAATAACTCCATATTCATTATTATCATAAGATATTAATACAGTCTTGTCGTTGTGGTTTCAGTGATGAAGGCATTATCAATTCATGATATAGTCACCTGATTGTGATGATAATCGGGGAGATATTCAAATAACAATGTGTTTACAACACCACAATTGACACCAATTGAGCTTATATGAGAAGCCAATTCTGAAACACTTTCTGAATTACCTTAATTATCAAAATTATATACTTATATCCTCGAGTATAGAGGAGGAAGAACCATTGTGAACATGGCCTCATTATGAAATCAATGAAATGAATTTATATCAGAATATTTATATAATCGTTATGAGTCTACATTTAAGACTTTTTGTTAATGATATGAGTTATGAAAATTATGCTTTTACTTTATCAAGAGCAAGGTATGCCTTGATCATGTGTATACAATTTTATCATATGAGGTGACTTGTTTTCAAAAATGTGAACCATATGTGGCCTAGGGCTCAAATGGTCAACTGATGTGAAATGAATCAAACCATGTGATGAGGAGTCACTAGAATCTTGTAACCAACCTATGGAGGGAGTCAAATGTCTAAGGATGGATAATGATTCTGATGCAGTACACAACATACACTCTATACAATTTTGCCATTAATCACATGAGAGGCAAAGATTTGAAGGCTGGAACATTAAACGAACTTCTATTCATCAAATTTGCTACTACAATGAGAGAAAACTCTCTTATAACCAAGAAAACAAAAAAAACAAAAAAATACCTTTTTTGACAATGGGCAGATTTTGCCATTTTAGGTAATTTTACGATCATATCTTGAGAATCTAGTTTCTTCCCAAAAGCTTCCTAAAATTAAGGTAGGATGAAATGCCAACTAATATTCTAAATTTGAAACATGAGTTTCAATTTATTACAAAAGAAACTTTTTAAAAATCTAGAAAAAAAACACTAATTTGCCATTTTGAGGGCCAAGATGAAAGTTTCAAGCCCCAAAAAGTGTCAAGACGAGGTCCAACTAACTAGGGTCAATTGGGAAACCATTGGCCACCTCATAACGCATCCACCTATAAAATTTTGTAGAAAACCCACATCCGAGTCAAAAGTTATGACCTCTAGAAGTCCCTCCATCATTCTCCTCTGGTTGAAAAGAACGCAGCTCTTGCAAGTGAGTGTCTTTGAACTGTTGCCACTTGACTGGATCCAACCATTGTACTTCCCACTCGGTAATCCACATGCTATCTATTGGTGGCAATCCTTCCCACTGTACTAAATACTTGTTGTACTGCCCTTGCCGAGTGTAGATAGTGTTCTTATCAAGAACCTGTGCAATCTTTTCCTTCTTCTTATGGGGAATGTGGTGGTGCCATGCCACTTCTGGTTGACTATCTTTAGTATCCTCCTCACCATGGAATGCATATAAATCAGAAACATTAAACATAGGAGAAATATTGTGATCATCTGGTAAACTGACCTCATATGCATTATCATTGATCTTCTTTGTAATTTTGCAAGGACCAATTTTCCTGTACTTCAACTTGTGGTATGTTCCAGTAGGAAACTACTCTTTTCTCAAATATATCATCACTAAGTCACCTTCATTGAATGTCTGATGTCACCTACTAGCATACACTGTATTCTTGTACCTCTCATTACTGTTCTACAACTTCTATCTCACTTTTTTCTGCAACTATTCAAGGTGTTCTGCAAATGCTTCCCCATCATCATTGACCCTATCTTTCGTTGGTATCTATACCAAATCTAGAACACCCTGAGGATTCCTGCCATACACAATCTGGAAAGGGGACTTTCCTATTGATCTGTTAACAAAACTATTATAGTCAAATTCGGTCTGGGGTAATGCCAAGTCCCATTGTTTTGGCTTTTTTCCAACAATACACCTCAACAAATTTCCCAGACTCTGATTGACTACCTCTGTTTGCCCATCCATTTGAGGATGATAGGCACTACTAAACTGTAACTTGGTCCCCATCTTCTTCCATAAAGACCCCAGAAATGACTGAGGAATTTGGTATCCCTATCAAAGGTAATAGTCTTTGGAACACCATGTAGTCGAACAACTTCTAAAAAAATAACTTTACTACCCTCATTGCATCATTAGTTTTCTTACAGGCAATAAAATGAACCATCTTGGAGAACCTATCAACAACTACAAAAATAGAGTCATTACCTCATTGAGTATGTGGAAGTCCCAACACAAAGTCCATGCTCAAATCTATCCATGGTGCAGTTGGTACTGGTAATGGCATATACAACCCTATATTTTGTGAATGTCCCTTAGCCACTTGGCAATCCTACACCTTGTTACATACCTAGTTATATCCCTTTTCATCTTTGGCTATGAATATTTATCTTCTGTCAAGGCTATCGTCTTGTCCTTGCCAAAATGTCCAGCCAACCACTACTATGAAATTCTCTAAGAATGTTTTCCCTTATAGAGCCAGTTGGTATGCATAGTTGTTTTCTTTTAAATAGATACCCATCTTGTAGAAAATATTCACCCCTAAAATGATCCAAGTTACTAGATACTGGTGCCTTCAATTGTTCCACAATCTCCCAAAAATCATCATCAGACTCATACAAATTTTTTATGGAATCAAAACCAATCACCTCAGTTTCCATTGTGGTCAAAAGTGCAACACGCCTAGTTAACGCATCTACAACCTGGTTTTATTTTCCAGACTTATGCTTCAACACAAAATTGTAACCCTGCAAGAAAGAGACCCACTTGGCATGCCTACTATTCAACTTTTTTTGTGTGTTCAAGTATCTCAATGCAATATGATCTGTAAACAATACAAACTCTTGGGGAACTAGATAATGTCTCCAATGCCTCAATGCTTGAACAATTGCATAAAATTCCAAATCATAAGTAGAATAATTCTTTCTTGCTTCATTCAACTTTTCACTAAAGAAAGCTACAGGTTTTCCATCTTGGCTAAGCACAGCACCTATTACTACATGGGAGGCATCACATTCTACTTCAAATACCTTATCAAAATTTGGCAAGGGAAGTATAGATGCTTTTGTTACCTTTTGCTTCAAGTACTAAAAGCTCTCCTTAGCATCCGTGGTCCATACAAACTCCCTTCCTTTGGTGCAATCTGTTATAGGGGCTACAATACTACTAAAATTTCGCATGAACTTTCAATAGAAAGTGGTCAAGCCATGAAAACTTTTTACCTCTATGATGCTGCTTGGACTAGGCCATTCTAGAATTGCCCTGACCTTCTCTGGATCCATTCTAACACCATCTTTAGAAATGACAAAGCCTAAAAAAACCAAATTGTCCTGCATGAACCTACACTTCTTCAAATTGGCATAGAGCTTCTCCTTTCTTAACACACCAAGGATGATCCTCAAGTGTTGTAAGTGTTCTTCTTTGTTACTAAATACCAGAATATCATCAAAATAAACTACCACAAACTTATCAATGTAAGGTCGTAGTATAGTGTTCATCAATCTCATAAATGCGCTAGGTGCATTTGATAACCCAAATGGCATAACCATCCACTCATATAATCCATCTCCAGTCTTAAAGGCTGCCTTTCACTCATCCCCTTCTTGGATCTGGATTTGGTGGTAGCCACTTCGTAGGTCGATCTTACTGAAATATTTGGCCCTTGCAAGGACATCCTTCATGTCCTCCATACGAGGTACAGGAAACTGATACTTGACATGATAATCTTATTAATTTCTCTTCTATCAGTGCACATCCTCCATGTTCCATCTGTTTTGGGGGTCAACAATGTTGGTATAGCACATGGGCTCATGCTCTCTCTCACCACATTTTTACTTATGAGTTCTGTTACTTTCTTATTCAACTCTGCATGCTATGTTGGATTCATCCTATAAGCTTCTTGGTTGGGTAGAGTTGCTCTTGGAATCAAATCAATATGATGTTGAATATATCTCTTTGGTGGTAGACCATCAGGTAATTCATTAGGCACAACATCAATAAATTCTTTCAATAGATTTTCTACTTCTGGGGGAAATAAAATGTCTTCCTCTTCACCTTTTTTCACTACTAATGCATAACAACACCCTATCACCTTCATTTCTTTAACAAGATCTCTTTTAGACAACATGGTCTCACCTTTTCCTTCATCCTTGAGAGGCAACAAAATCACCTTAGAGCCATCTTTCCAAAAGGTGTATGTGTTTTTCTCTCCATCATGTATGACTTTTCTATCATACTGCCATGGCCTTCCCAAGAACACATGATAGGCATCCATTGGGACAACATCACACCATATCTTATCCTGGTAGATTTTCCCTATGCTAAACTTAATTAGGCATCTTTTATCAATAGTGACTTCATTTCCCTTTTTAAACCATGCAATGTGGTACGGATGAGGATGTTTTTCAAAAGTGTAAATTTAATTTGTCTACCATTTCTTTAGAAACCATATTTTCACAATTACCTCCATCAACAATAACTTGACATACCTTGCCACCTGAAGTGCATCTAGTTTTGAAGAAATTGGTTCGAAGCCATGAACCATCAGAGCTTTTGGCTTGTGTTTTTGCCTTCTCTGGAATCACCATTGCTCTTCTCATTATGAGACTTTCTCCCACATCTGGTGGAACCTCTAGTTCTGTCCCTTCCACTTCATGTTGTGTTTGAATCAGGTTCACCCTAGGTTGTCCTCCTTGATTTCTTTCTTGCATGTTATAATTTGAGCATTCAAATGCCCTATGACCTTCTTCTCCACATTTGAAACAAGTTAAAGGCCTTCTCTGGTTTTCCCATCCTCTATCGCTACCATAACCTCTACCTCTTTGAAATCCCCTTGTTCTTGATTCAGAGGATCTTATCAAGTATCTACTTGTTTTTCCAATCCATGGGATGACTCTCCCCTACCATAATTCAAACCTCCTTGAAATGGGGTTGATGTACCCCTTCTTCCTCCTCTATTCCTCTGATGGTATTGTCTGTTTTGTTTTTCTTTAGCCTTTAGAGCCAATTGGTAAGCTTCTTCCATACTGTTGAGTCAATGCATGCTTAATTCATCTTAAATAGAGAATTTCATGCCATTCACATATCTAGCAGCCATCTGTTCATTAGTTTCTTGATTCTCTATACATATAGACATCATATAAAACTCATTTGTATAATCTTGCACAGAAGAGAGGTTCTTCTTTAAATTTTGAAACCTACGAAAAAGGGTTTGCGCATAATCTATGGGCAAAATTTTTTCTCTCAACTTCTTCTCCATTTTATTCCATGACCTGATCTTATCCTTGCCTTTCCTTGTTCGTTCCTTTTAAAGATGATCCCACCAAATCATTGCATGACCCTTTAATTTGGTGCATGCGTATTTCACCTTCTTTTCCTTTGTCATGGATTTCCATTCAAAAAAAATTCTCATATCATTCAACCATTCTATCAACTCCTCTGGTTTAAGACTACCTGCATAATCTAAAACATCTACCTTGACCCCTTCATTTTTCCCTTCTAATCCCCTGAGCATTCTCTCTTCAAAACTCATGCCTTCTAATTCTTCTTCCTCATGTTTTGTATCTTGATCTGCACCTCCTCTACCTACTCTTTAGTTTTCCATCCATGTTGTAAGTTATGCTACTTACCTTTGTAGATTTTGCATTTCTCTATGCATCTGGGCAAGACTACCTCTTCCTCTTCCTCTCCCAGCCATCTTCTTGCTCTGATACCAAATGATGCAACACACAACATACACTTAATACAATTTTGCCATTAATCACGTGAGAGCCAAAGATTTGAAGGCTAGAACATAAAAAAAACTTTTATTCATCAACTCTGCTGCTACAATGATAGAAAACTCTCTTATATCCAAGAAAACAAAAAAAATAAAAAATTACCTTTTTGGCAGATTTCGACAATTGTCAGATTTTGCCATTTTAGGTAATTTTACAATCATATCTTGAGAATCCAATTTTTTCCCAAAAGCTTCCTAAAACTAAGGTAGGATGAAATGCCAACTAATATTCTAAATTTGAAACATTAGTTTCGATTTATTACAAAAGCAACTTTTTAAAAATCTAGAAAAAAACAGTAATTTGCCATTTTGAGGGCCAAGATGAAAGTTTCAAGCACCGAAAAAGTGCCAAGAAGAGGTCCAACTGACTAGGGTGGGTTGGGAAACCACTAGCCACCTCATAATGCATCCACCTATAAAATTTTGTAGAAAACCCACATCCAAGTCAAAAGTTATGACCTCCAGAAGTCCCTGCATCATATTCGAATTGATCCCACTCACACAAGACCTAAAGAATTGGGCCGTTAAGAACAAACTATAGGACATGACAACTCATAAGTCGACTTAGGGTGGTGGACATATGACGATATTTATTGTGTAACGTATTTGTATGAAAAACTTTGGCCAAAGTAATGCATCTATCTCTCCATGCATTATCGGTCCATAGTGTTCTAGATGGCCTAGTGTCTCTAGTAGTGTCATACAAGTTAGAGGGGATCTATGGTGTGTGACTGTGAGACATTAGGAAGAACACAACACTAGATATTCAGATGGCTAACCTATTGGGTTCTAATGTCTAAGTTTTCTGTGAAGGGTAGGGCCTCTTCCAGTTAGGAAGATGAGCAGGGGACTGCAGGTCTATGGTTGGAGGAAAAGCACTAGGATGATGCTCTCCTTCCCAAGCATGAGACAAGCCGAGGCTTATGGAGATAGATGTCATTGGTTCTAGATATAGTAATTTCATTTTGTGACCAGTTGGTCTATTGTGATGTAAAAACTTGATTAAGATGCCTAGAGCATATATTGTATTTGATTAGTGATGGTTACTCACTAAAGATTGTAATGGTTTACTGGTTTGTAAGTTATGTTATATCTTGATTTGATTAACATGCTTAATTGATGGAAAATATTATGTTTCTTTTGGTTCAAATTTTGGTTATCTCTATCATTCTTAATTAATGACTTGATTAAGTTACATGTTTTAAGTTAAATATTGAGCATTATGGAAAGTGATATTACACCAACCTTCTCCAGATCTAAGAATATAAGTGGCCTAGTTATTTCGCAATATACCAATGGGAGCATTAGTATTTGAAAACTAAAGAATAAGCAGGCCAAGTATGTAGAGGAGAAATGAGCATCAAGTTGGTGTCAACATGGCACCAACAAATCTTGGATGTCCTCTTGTTTTGTCTTTTTCTTGTTTTTATTCTTTCCAATATGTATTCAAAATATATTTGGCGGGCTTTTCAAGACTTGTCAAAAGGTATATGTTGTAATAGGTCATATTAAGGGGTGGGTATATGAAAAGTTATTTTTTGGAATTTGAAAGGTCTGAAGCTTGTAGCTTCCTTCACCCCTATAAGAAGGAAACCAAGACCTTGGGAAATCTCTCTAGAAATTTGATTTTGGAAAAAGACATTGTAAGGCATGCTCTTCAAAGATATATCAATAAAAGCAAATTGCATTTCTCTGGTGCCATATATCTAGTTCTCAATTGCTTGTTGAGTATTCATGTTATACTTTATCTGGTTTCTCCATTTTTGTTTCTCCTTGTTATTTGAATTAACATATCAAGTATATGTTTAGTCAGATTCAAAACACATTTGCTATTTTTAGGTGGCTTATCTAATTGGGTTTCCTCAAGTAGGGATTAAATTCCATTGAATATATCACTGTAACTTGGAGGCAGGGCTTAAATTTGACAGTCGACCTTGCCTGTCAAGCAATTTTTTTGTGACAGTTATCTATTCAATGTTTCCTTTAAAATACTATGACATACCTTAGTATAAATAGATTATATAAAAACCAAATATATATATCAGCATAATCCTATATAAAATTTGACAGTTTGTCCAAAATCTCTCCTTTCATATGATACAGTCTTTTTAAAAATTTGATTGTATTTTATAGAAAAAATGCCTAAATATAGCTATACAACTGTCAAATTTAAGCCCTTCTTGGAGGATTCAATTAGGATAATTAAGAAGAGCTAGGTAATAATAATCTTGCATTTCTATGCTAGTCATAGACAATCCCATGCCAAGTAATTCGAGTTGTGGTTGGATAGAAAGTACAAATCTTTCTATGAACAGACTCTGTTACCCAATTGTTGAGAAAGGCACCGATCAATTCTTTTCCAGAATAATTTCCTTGTATCATATTCAAAAATTCCAATTTTAATTTTCTGTTGTGTAGAAGTAGGAGTAATAGTAGAATATAAAATTAAAAAAATCTAATTCAAATCATATGCCAGTTTGGATTAGGGTGAATTGGATGATTCAATTGACAAAATTACATAAATCCCTTAATTTTCTCTGAAGTCACCAACAATTTTGAGGAGTAATTAATCATTGGTGAATAAAAGGTAACACCCACCTAGGCAAAGCAAAGCCTAAAGTGTAGAGAATCCTAACCACTTGGTTGATTCTGTCAGTTGGCCAAATTGGTTGCATAACCCAATAATAAAGCTTGGCATCCTTTTAAGTTTTTGTAGGTACTGCAAATTTGAGAACCAATAGAAGGCTTTGGAAATTTTAAGAAAGGCAACTCACATAGATCCACGTGATGCCCATGCATTTATCAATATGGTGAGTTATTAATATCGCCAGACCCTAGTGTATCCTTAGATTCTCTTAAGACGCCAAAGTTTCTTCTGAAGAAGAGTAGAGAAGAAGTACCCATTGAATTGTTAAACAACATTGGGGTTCTTTATTTTGAGTTTGATCAACTAGAGTTGGCTCAACAAACTTTTATGGAGGCATTAGGAAATGATGTTCTACCTCTACATAAATCTTTGTGGTTAGTTTTGTGCATTTTTTACTTGTAGGATTCTCATAGTTAGTGAAAAAGGTAGTGTTTGTGAAGGAATGGAAAAGATTCATAGAGTCTTTGAATTATACCTATACTGTGCAATGGAATTGAATCATTTAGCAAACTATTTTTTCTTCACATGGTAGCATTTTCTTGTGGAATAGTTGACTGAGATAGCTCTTGTTTTAACTGACCACCCTCTCATGAAATCTCATTCATATTATAATCTTGCATGATCTTATAATAGTAAAGGTGATTATGAAACCACTGGATGGTACTACATGGCATCAGTCAAGGAAAGCAATAGGCCACATGATTTTGTGGATAGGTTCAATTGAAGTTGGGAGATCTTAAGAGTTCTCTCTAAAATTTTGAAAAGGTTCTGGAGGTCCACCTTGATAACTGTGGGAGCTTAAAAGTTGTAGGCCATATATATGCTTAGCAAGGGTAGGCAGAGAAGGATTTGAAAATTTTAAGAAAGGCAACTCGCATAGATCCATGTGATGCCCATGCATTTATCAAGATGTGCGAGTTATTAATATTGTCAGACCCTGGTGCAGCCTTAGATTCTCTTAAGACAACAAAGTCTCTTCTGAAGAAGAGCAGTGAAGAAGTACCCATTGAATTGTTAAACAACATTAGGGTTCTTCATTTTGAGCATGATGAACTAGATTTGTCTCAACAAACTTTAATGGAGGCATTAGGAAATGGCAATTGGGTTGAATTCATAAATAAAAGCCCCAGTGCCAATTCTATAGTTTTTTCTGTGCGCTTTAAGGATATAGAATTCTTCCAACGAATAGAAGGTGGTGTTTCACTTGAGTTACAAGTTCAATTCTAATATGCTCCAAAATGCGTAAAGGAAACTAATGAAAAAATAGTCCCCTAAATCCTAAACTGCCTGTATGGTTCTGGTACTCAATTGCCTATGTAACTACTATAAGTTACCAATCAGAAAGCTATAGATTTTGTGTTTAATGTAATGAGGGTTTCAAATTACCTCTAAATTCACTACAGAGGGCTTCCCCAAATCTGACTTCACTGCAGAGGGCCTCGTCGACTTCAAATTCATTGCAGCAAACTCTGAATTCCTTGCCTGCCTTTTCAAAAGTCTCCGAGTCCTCTCCAAACAAGCTTTAGCACCCATGCAAGTAGCTGCTATAACCCAAAACACCTCAGTGTCAGGCTAACCAACTAACGAAATGAGGAATTCAATGAATAATGAATCACACATAATACACTCTCACCAATAATTTCCTGAAATATTTTTTTAAAAAATTTTGTCTAATTTGTATTTGCGTGACTAACTATTTAGTCATTTTTATTTGTATGGCTAAATAATTTTTTAGTCAACGACCAAATTAGTGATTTATTTACTCACTTATAGCTGATTTGCAAAAAATTAGTAGAATTTAGTCATTTTCAGTTGTTGTGACTAAACGTTTTAGTCACGTAGTCATTTATTTGCCAAATTCTACTAGTGAATCTTTTGTTCAAGCATCATTGTCTTCATACATAAAGATAATTGTCATTCAATTTGAAAATGCCTTCCTATTTTTGTCAGAAGAAGTAGATATATGTTGTTTTCCCTTCTTGGTTTTAATTGTAGTTATTCTATGCATATGGATAAGGGTAATGCAGTGGCGACCCATACTAGAACCAAAAAATAGAGCCACGACATGGTTGCCCTCCCAAAAATGAGAGGCTAAATTTCCCCCAGAAGTAGATCCTATTGCACTAGTAGAGGAGAATTCTACTCCTTCAATATCGCAAAATGAGGTTCCTACACCTCGAATACCACAAAAGGTAACAATGAAACAATAGATGTGGTCTTCAGAGGACATGAAAGGGGCACTCTATGACATTGAGGAAAATGACATGTCAATAAGGGGAGCTTCCAAAAAGTGGAAAATCCAAACAACCACACTCTCCAAATGGCTAGGCAGACTAACAACAATGTCCAAGAATGGTTCGCCAACAGTCCTCATTGAAGAGGAAGAACATATGATTGTGGAATAGTGCAAGGAAATGGTTGAGGTTGACCATGGTCTTGAGATAGTCAATCTTAAGGCATAAGTTGCCCAAAATTGTCATAATAGGCCAAACCCTTTCACCAATAGGTTCTTGGGGAAGTTCTGGTGGACAAGTTTCAAGAACTAACAACCTAAACTTGCGTTGTGGACTATTGAAGGCCTAGACAAAGATAGGGAACTCAACCTTAGACATGTTGTTGTAGTAGATTTCTACAATACATTGTCTGTAGTGTATGAAGCACTGCCATATGGTCCTCATCACATTTGGAAATGTGATGAAACTAGCATATAGGCAGGCAAAAATGGTTCCATGAAGGTGCTAGCCAAAAAAGGTAGCAGGAAAGTCTCATACATTATTCCAAAGAGTCGTAAATGGATAACCATTCTATGTTGTGTCAATGTTGTTGGGCAGAGCATTCTAGGCTTTGACTTTTTTAAGGGGAAACAAAACATAGATAATTACATTGTAGACTACAAACTAGGTTCTTGCATGGCAGCCTAGCCCCATGTATGGATGCCTAAATACTTGTTTATAGATTGCTTGACCCACTGTAAAAACTTAGTTCTAGGCAATGTGTCACCCACCAACAGGCAGTTGCTAATTTTTGATGGGCATGGAAGCCATGTAGCACTCGAAACCATCTAAGAAGCCAGAGAGTTGGGTGTAGATTTACTAACATTGCCATCACACACCTCACATAAGCTACAGCCATTGCATGTGGGTGTATTTTCACCTTCTAAATCTTACTTCAAATCAAAACATGCAACATTTTTGGAAAGATTTCCAAACATTGAAGTGAGGAGGACAAAACTTGCAATGTTAGGGAACAAAGCACTGATAAGAGCTTTAATAGTTGAGAACATCAAAGCAAGATTTAAAAGGACTGGGATATGGCCACTCAATCTAGATGCACATCCTGGATGACATGCATCCCTATGACACATTTGAGGTTAGCGAGGATGCTTATGTAGTGGAATACATTCTTAGCCTTTTAGGAATTGTTGTGTCAAGAGACGATGTAGCACAATTATAGTCACCTGATAGTTGTCTTGGTGATTTAGTTGCACAAGTGGTGGTTGATCAATAAACTCCTCCCATGGTGGACAACCTTGTTGACCAATTCAGTGATAGTTTAGGTCTTCCATCGCAATGTACCCAACCATCCCGGTTGGTGGAGGGAGTAATGAATCTAGGCATTGATTTGTATGTCCCAAAATAGTAGGGTACCAACACCTACAATTGACCTATCTGAAGTTGTGCATTACTATGCTCCTTATTGTGCTTCAGATTTAGGAGGTAATCAAGATTTCACCGAGGAATCACAGACAATGGAGGAGAACATTGTCTCACTGTTGGATTAGACACAACAAATAGAAATAGTTTCGCACATCAACAAATTCCTCAAGCTGCTTGTACACACTATCCATCAAAAAAATCCAAAGGTGGTGCAATTTGGTTAAGCAGACAGTCTCAGCTGTTGACAACGGATGACTACATGAATCTGTTAATGCAACAAGAGGAAAGGAAGAAAGAGGTTGAGGAGATAAAATCCTGAAAGAGACAAGAGAATGAAGAGAAAAAGGGAGCAAGAAATGTGGCAAAGGAGTTGAAGGAGTAGGCAAAAATAGAGAGGGAGATACAACGTAAAGAAAAAGAGCAGCAGAAAATACAACAGAAGAAGGATAGAGATGCCAAAAAGGAGCAAGAGAGGCTTCAAAGGGAACAAGATTGGAAGGAAAAAGAGATTGAGGAGGTGCAAAGGGTTTTACAAAGAGAAAGCCGATTAAGGACCCCTGCTAATCCCTTGTCTCAAAGTAATGGAGTATTTCATGATATTTTGAACATTAATATCCCTCACTTCTCCACAGCAATGAATTATTCAACCCTCTCCCAATCTAAGTTCAGGTGCACTCAATATCCAAACCAGACTCCCACTCAGGATGTAGAGATGTGTTCACCACTGCCCCCAACACATGTCACTTGCACCCAGTTTTCTAGTCCAACACCCAATCATGTAAGCAACACTCATCATCAACTGGAAGGGGATGAGAACATGGCCAATGGCACCCCAAGAAGCCAACCACCATTTCTCTATCATAGTAACTAGATCTAGCCTTATTTTTATTTCATTTGCAATTGATGTTTTGGACAATTTATAAGTTCTGATATCTACAAGTGCACCTTTATTGTTGACAGTTTTAAATTTCTGATAACTACAGATGCAATGTTATTGTTTTGATTTGCAATGTTTTCTGATCAGATTGCAATGTGTGTTATATTTATGTTTCTTGTTTCCACCTATATTCAATTGATAGTTTCTTATTTTTAGTTTTTATTTTTGATTGAATTTGACACGTGGGATGACACAATTAGTCGATCCTAAAAAAATGCCATTTTTTGCCATGCAACTAAAACGTGCTCGGTCAAAATGCCAGTTGGTATGTGGCATGGTGTGCAAAGTGGAATGCCTTGCCACGTTACCAAAAATCACTCCACCACCCTTTCACTCCACTACCTCACATTAATCTCTCACCGCCTCTTGCAATTCTTCTATACAGTTGTGTTTAATGCACGTCCCCTCCTACTACTTCCATGACATCCCGCATAAACTTCAAGCCAACCTGCATTCAATGCTCCCAGCGCCTCGCACACCTCACCAACTTTAGAGCCTTTCAATCTACCATCTTCTCAAATTTTCTTCACATCGATGCTAGAATGT
Organism: Cunninghamia lanceolata; assembly: GCA_027924645.1. NCBI lineage: Eukaryota > Viridiplantae > Streptophyta > Pinopsida > Cupressales > Cupressaceae > Cunninghamia > Cunninghamia lanceolata. The sequence goes on from BSBN01000076.1 coordinate 1,824,741, forward strand.
GCTCACTTAAGGTCTCTGCAACTTCAATCCCACCACCACTACATGTTACACTCGGAGTCTAGTGTCCCTTCCAGCTTCTTTATATTGTTACATATACATATATGTATATGTTTATGCATATGTATGGACATATACATATACATATACACAGACATATACATATGTATATACATATTCATATACATAGACTTATACATATGTATATATATGTATATGTATATACATATACATAAACATACACATATACATATACATATATGTATACATATAAACATACAGATACATATACATATATGTACATATATCTATTTTGTTGTTCTTCTTCAATTTAGGTATGCAACTATTGTAACTTTTTTAGGTGTCATTGGTTAATTTGGGATGTTCTCTTTTTCATAGGTTCTGCTTCATCTATTCAGTCATGTAAATATGTATACACATATATATACATATACATATATATATATATATATATATATATATATATATATATATATATGTATATGTATATATATACATATATGTGTGTGTGTGTGTGTGTTTATACAATTATATTTTGTTGTTGTTCTTCAATTCAAACATATAAATATTGTTGGTTTGTCCAATGTAAGCAAAACACTGCAAGTAACCAATGTATGCATGTATGTATACTTGTATGTATATGTATATGTATATGTATATATATATACATATATATGTATATATGTATATGTATGTATATGTATATATATATATATGTATATATGTATACATATATATATATACATATACATATATATACATATATATATGTACATATATGTATATATACATATATATACATATATATATATATATGTTTATACAATTATATTTTGTTGTTCTTCAATTCAAACATATAAATATTGTTGGTTTGTCCAATGTAAGCAAAACACTGCAAGTAACCAATGTATGCATGTATGTATACTTGTATATACCTCTTTATACATATCTATTTTACTGTTGTGATTTGTTGGTTAACAGATTTGTCACTTCAAATTTATATTCTCTCACCCACACAAATGACAATCTGGCCAACAGTTGAGTCACTTGCAATGATAGTTGCAAGTGCTCTCTACTTATTTTACAAGGCACAGCTACCTTCGAATGATTTGAAATGAATTGAAATACTGGGTATGCTTTTGACCAGAAAGTAGAAAAAGGCAAACTACCATCTACTCATAGCCATGAAATAGATGTGAAAGATTAAATTAGAATGAAATGAATGCAGATAAATGATACATAGCCCACCTATCTCGCACCCATAAATGGAAAAGAATTGATAAAAGAACAATTACATTTCTCTCAATACATATCAAACATAAGAACAATATGAACAACCACTTATAATGAGAGCATATTGAAGACTAACTACAGATTAACATAAGATAAACTACAATTAAAGAAGATATTTGCAGACACAAAGTTTTAAAAATAATGCTCCATTTCTTCAACAAGACAAAGCTCAAAGTCTCTGAAATTTGCTCATATACATATACCGAGTCAAGAGAAAATGATAACTGGAAACAGGAAAATAGAAAATTAAATTGCCCCCTTCCCCTATTTCACAGAATAGCTGGAAAAAGATCCTTGTTGTGAGCCTTCGATGAGTTTTTAAAGGCCCTATATCTGTAACCACTTGAAAATAAATCAAAATTTTCTTTCTGGCAGCTGATTCTTGAAAATGAGTCTTCATTATCTATAACTCCACTTCTTGAATAACTCTTTTCTAAGATTGATTTACCAAATCACCAAGCCTTTCCCAATGTAAATGATTGCTATAATATAACCACTTTATATTTTCCTTCAGTTTTCACTTTTACACTAGAATTAGTATTGTTTTCTAGTGAAGTTTAATGTCCCTTTATTGTATTATTGAATATCCTTACCCCACAAGAAGACACTGTTAGAGTCCTCATCAAAGTGAAACTATTCCACAAAACATATTCTTTCACAAATATGGTAGATTGTGTCTTGTATGCCAAATGATTTAGGTTCTCCAATAGCTAACTGCTCAACATATATCTATTTGGCATGCCCCCCATCATCTTTGGTCTTAGTAGCCCTCAAACTTGCACATTTTCTTAGCAAAGTTTTTACTGAGGCACATGTCTCTGCATCTAGTGGTTTATCCAAAATTGCATAAAGAGAAAATAGCCACAATGCCTGGTCTTTTGACAAAGAGCTGATGCTTTCAAGCCAAGATACATGATACATGAAAAGTGTGGCCCTCAAAACCTCATCCAAGCTCAAAATTACTAGAAATGTGGAACTCATTGCATATTTTATCTCCCTAAGACAATCAACTTTTAGATCTTTACTACAAGGATTACCTATGTCATTTGTTTGGCATTCCTGACCTGCTCCAGTAATCTGAAGATCTAAATCTTCCAAAACATGATCTTTACCATTCTCATTTTCCCTGCTTTAGAACTGGATTCTTCATCATTTGTTAGCCTACACAGTGCACCAAAACAAAATCTTTCCCATGTAGCTTTATCTCTACGAGATGGCAAGGATGTTAATTAGAGACATTTAGATAGATCAACCTTTGAAAGTGACATTCACAAGTTAGAAAAGTCTACTAAAAATTCTCTTTCTCAATATTTTGAAGGCAGCAAAGCTATCGAATTGTCTAAAACAGGTGGATTTTTTGGCATTTATGGTGTCTATTTCTCACTCAACTTCTCCACATCGAGATTTGCAACTTTCACTCTAGGATATTCATTAGCTTTCCATACTGATAACCTTACTTGTCGGAGATATTCAAACCCATCCTGAGGTGATCCAAAAGCAAAATCAAGCTCTCTTTCTACTACTAATGCTAGTTTCAATAAGCTATCAAATCCATCTTCATTTCTCTTAGAATCCCTATTCTCCTCAAATGAGTAGTTACTACTTTTTTGGAATTCTGTAGCTTTCAATCCTAAGAGCCCAGAACAAGGTAGCTCTTCATAGCATTCTTCTTCTGATTTTAACAACACTATTGAAACTATAATGGATGTCCATGTTTCCTTTTCATAGCTCCCATTTTGGCAAGGGCTTGGAGGAAGTTGAAGCTGGCCATTAGAGATATTGGCAAACATCATTGAAGAGCGGATTCACACAATCGATCACATCTACTTGAAAGTTTCTAAAGCTTTTTGAGGAATCCGCTTTGTACCTAAACTACCATCATTGGATTCAGTGGGATGTCTCTTGGAGGCATTATGTCTGACAGTTCATGTGCTATTGTCTACGTGTCCACATTTTCATCGTTGAATCTCCCATAATCTACATACACATCTATCAGAGCATCTGCAACCCTAATATCTGATAAAAATAATGTAATATCATATGCTTTGGTGGATGCCTATAACCAGCTCCTCATTCAAGCTGAAATCACTCCATAAAGCTCCCTTCACATGTTCCCAATGTAATGTTAGTTATCTGAATTCACAATGTAATTTTTTTTATTACCAATTGTAAGTATGGCCTTTTTGGTTTCAAACTTGTCAACCTCAAGAATTGTGTCCACAAACCAATCTAGATTCACCATATGAAGCCCATGATTACTCTCATCAACTATATCATCTTCATGAAATAGTGCAGTCTCTGATCCATTAGTATATGCTTTCTAGTGTGAAACCGTCGACTTAGAATTCGCCCAGCATGTTACACATCTCTGCTATCTTGAATCTTTGGCAATGACAACATAAGTTCTTCTGATTCAGTCATAGCTTGAGGCATGATTACTGGAGGATGCTGGCACTTGCATCAGACGAAAGTCACATGCCTTGTCACTTTGTATACTAATATCCCAGAGAATCACACAAAACAACATTCCTGTGAGGAGCATTTAATTGGATGTTTCTAAGAGTGCCAGACCAGAAGATAATGTGTTACCATACTTGAGCATCAACTTGTTGCTAATCACTGGAGAAAAAACCTTCTTAGCCACATGAATTTTCACAGTTTGCATATATGTCTGTAAGAGCGTTTCAAAACACAATATATTTTGATGAATGTCTATACCCATCATTCAATGCAGGCCATGGGTTGAAGAGGATGCTGGTGGATGTTATGGAGCTGGCTTTACGCTCAACATTTGAAGTTTGCGTGAAGGCTTTAAAGATGATTCAACAAATCTATTTTGTATGCATGCTGTGAACATTGGATTCCATGAGATGACATTTGCTTTGAGGCCATCTGAGAAACATTTCATATGCTTTGTCCTCACTGCATACATGTCCGATAGAGTATTTTGAAACGATAATATCCAACAAGAATCCACTTTCGCCTATGCTTAACTGAACATCCATATTAGTAGCTTCCTGTGGCAAAAAACTCTAGTTCTTTTTCTCCAATTGTTGTCACATCCTCTGAATAGTTCTGAGTATTGATGAGACTAAGCTTCAAACCCTAAAATATATGACAAGGATGAAACTGCTGAAAGGAGCCACGAATTCAGGCATATTGGGAACTTTAGAACCATGAAGTCACAAGTTTCTGAGGTTTTAGAACTTGGAGAATCCACGACTATGAATAGTCAAGCCATCGACACTTTTCCTAACTTTGGAACTTTACATAATGAGAGATTAGAAAATCTTTATAATCCCTGACTATAAAGTGCTTATTGTTTATAAAGTCCTCAAGTTTCATAAAAAGACTTTAGAGCAATTATAAATGTTTGATTTTAATAAAGTTGTTGAACTTTATAAACCACTACTTCATCACTTGTCTTGGTGAAATAAAGTCATCCATAATAATAATTCACCTTTCTGACCTTGAAATGTAGTAAACCCATAACGATGCAAAAAAAAATTTGCTCCGTGAACAAATTAGAGACCTTTGAAAATATACTTTACGCTGAAGATAAAAAATTCCATAAATTCCTCATAACATCTCCATTTAGCACAAAATGTGGATAGCATACTGATTTGACCACTTGGAGAAAAACCCAGAATTATTTTAAACTCTAGCAACAAAAATCTCAAATTTTGACTCAACTTGCAAATCACTAGAGGGAAAATTGAAGTTTTAAAATTTTGTAAACAGTGAGATATTTGGGCATAAAAACTACCTAGATTGATCAAAATGAGGTTATGAATGAACCCATCAAAAGATTTAATACCATCTCTTATGGATTTGCAAAAATAATTGTTTTCACATCTCGGTAGGCTAGGGGCATATAGGTGAATGCTCAGAAAATTTAAAAAAATTTAAGTTTCAAATTCTGGGGTAACAATAGGCTCTGATTGGTGATGAGGACTGCAAGGATGAAGCAAGGGACCTAGAACCTTATGCGTGGACTAGTGTAAAAATCCATTGGGTAGCAGAGTCAAAGAGCATAGGGGACAAAGGAGCCAGAGCAAGCCAAAACAGAACAAAGCAGGAAAGGAAACTAACTACGAGCACACTTAAAATTCCCTAATATGTACATGGTTGTGAATACCCTACCTCCAGAGACTCCAGAGTGATCATATAAATCCATTGACAGGATGGGAGAAATAGTAGCCTCTGTGAAATAATGGTTGATAATTGAGAAGCCCACAAGCAACCAGCTGCCAACTGATGACCACCATGATTAGAATGGTAAGAATGGCATCAGATAAAGACCTCCTGGATGTGACTTCAAAAATCCACTCTTCATTATATGCTTCTTCAATTGGATGACTCATGTCAGCATTGCCTAGCACATAATTACCAGCATCTGTTTGAATGACATCATGTATAATGTCAGAATGCATCTGATTTTGCAAGCACAAAGAAACCAGCCCCCTGATTGGACATCCCACACACAAACCATGAGATAAAGACTCGACATCGTTTAAAAATTTTAGTTCCCAACTTGCAATACATGTCCCAGCATTTTCCTATGTATGATCATTCTTATTTGCAGCAGACAAATTCACATCGCATGCCTGAAAATAACCATGGCTACTCAAACCATCAAGAAGGCAACTATTAGCCATATGTGTCTCATCTAAGACTGGAGGTGGATGAAAATCTTCATTACAAACAATATTTGCATATGGCTGAAAATTGTCGCCAACTGGAAAAATCTCCTCTTTCTCTACTAAAACTAACTCATGTATTATGTGACCTATTTCATCATTCTCACTCATAAGCTACAAATCAAATAAAATAGTCTCTTCCCCACAGAAAAATTCACCCTCAGATGCATTAAGGCACCAACTTGGAATATAAACAATATGTGGTTCACTTTCATCATGGCTATCATCTTCCACATTTTGTTTAAAAATTTTAGCATCCAAATTTTCAAAATGAAAAGACTCAAATGTAAAATAATTTCTAACTTCCTCTTGCAGCCTAACTTTTGTATCATCTAGCTTGGAAAATCTGAAAGTTTCATATTCAGTTTACATACATTCGGAAGAAAAGACATTCATAATTTCATCTTCATGTTGTGTACTCTCAAGTTGGTCTTCAATGTTGGTAAAAGTAAATACCTCTATTTATGTAGTAGATAAAAGTGACAAAACAACAGTATTTGTATTGTCTTCTTCATAATTTGCATTATGGCAGGATGATCCATTTTCTTCACCACTTAAGGAACTTTCGAATTTATTTTTTTCTCCTTCATAATGCAAATAATATGCCTCATTTTTTCTATTTATATGAGCTTTAATTTCTTCAGCACTCACTTCATCTTTACCAAAATGTTTAGAATAAAAAATCGAGAGATTGAAACATTCAAGAGAAGGAGGCTGAGCATTTTGCAAACATATAGGCTAAAAACTTGGCTTTTGTATAACGAGTTTTCTCATAGATTCATTACTCAAATTATCTACAACCTAATATGTTCTCCATAACCCACTTAATATCAAGTTATCCTCAATTTTTATGGCTTCTTGTTGAGCAATTTCAGTATCATTTACTTTACTCTGTTTCAATTCAAACTGAACATCTAGATGCAATGTAGAAATAAAAGTACATAGCTGAAGTTGCTTACCTAGTTGAATAGAAGCTGGAATCTTTTTGAATAGATGATTAAATCTATCCACAAAATCTCTGATAGATTCTCCTTCTCGCTTGTGAATGTGGAAGAATTGATACAAGGTAGTGTCATCAACATGACCCTTATATCTTACTAAGAACTTCTTTTTCAGTGAATCCCAATCAGTTATGTACTTCTCTTCTAAATAACAAAACCAATCTGCTACAGGCCCAGTAAGAGATTCAATAAATAATCTGACAAAAGCATCTTCTTCGCTTACCCCCAAAATGCCACATGCAACCGTGAATGCCAGAATGTGTTCTTCAGTATCTTGATGATTCTCTCCACTGAACTTTGGAAAATGTTTTTCATGATCCTCCAGGCAATGGTGAATATAAAGGGAAAGAAAGAGGCCCAAAGTGATTTCCCAATGGCTGGGAAGAGACCAAAGCTATAATGTAATTTCAAAAATTAAATCAGCATAGGTCTTCATTGGAACAGAAATGTTTCTGAGTACATTTCATCAAACAGAGCCACCAACCTCCATCCTCAGGGAGGCACCTTCAAATTTCTGGGAAAAACAATAGCATTGATCTTCAATTTCGAATCCCCAGCGGAGTCGCCAAAAATCTATTGGTTAATAGATTTGTCACTTCAAATTTATATTCTCACCCACACAAATGACAATCCATCCAATAGTTGAGTCACTTGCAATGATAGTTGCAAGTGCTCTCTGCTTATTTTACAAGGTGCAGTTACCTTCAAATGATTTGCAATGAATTGAAATACTGCGTATGCTTTTGACCAAAAAGCAAAAAAAGGCAAACTACCATCTACCCATAGCCATGAAATAGATGTCAAAGATTAAATCAGAATGAAATGAATGCAAATAAATGATACATAGCCCACCTATCATGCACACATAAATGGAAAAGAATTGATAAAAGTACAATTACATTTCTCTCAATACATATCAAACATAAGAAGGATATGAACAACCACATATAACGAGAGCATATTGAAGACTAACTATAGATTAACATAAGATAAACTACAATTAAAGAAGATATTTGCAGACACAAAGTTCTAAAAATAGTGCTCCATTTCTTCATCAAGACAAAGCTCAAAGTCTCTGAAATCTACCCCTATACATATACTGAGTCAAGAGAAAATGATAACTAGAAATAGAACAATAGAAAATTAAATTGCCTTCTTCCCCTATTTCACAGAACAACTCAAAAAAGATCCTTGTTGTGAGCCTTCGATGAGTTTTTAAAGGCCCTATATCCGTAACCACTTCTTGAAAATAAATCAAAATTTTCTTTTCGGCAGCTGATTCTTGAAAATGATTCTTCATTATCTATAACTCCACTTCTTGAATAACTCTTTTCTAAGATTGATTTACCAAATCACTAAGCCTTTCCCAAAGTACATGATTGCTATAATATAACCACTTTATATTTTCCTTCGATTTTCACTTTTACACTAGCATTAGTATTGTTTTCTAGTGAAGTTTAATGTCCTTTTATTGTATTATTGGATATCCTTGCCCCAAAAGAAGACACCATTAGAGTCCTCATCAAAGTGAAATTGTTCCACAAAACATATTCTTTCAAAAATATGGTAGGTTGTGTCTTGTATGCCAAATGATTTAGGTTCTTCAATAGCTGAGTGCTCAACATATATCTGTTTGGCATGTCCACCATCATCTTTGGTCTTAGCAGCCCTCAAACTTGCACATTTTCTTAGCAAAGTTCTTACTGAGGCACATGTCTCTGCATCTAGTGGTTTATCCAAAATTGCACAAAGAGCAAATAGCCACAATGCCCAACCTTTTGACAAAGAGCTGATGCTTTCAAGCCAAGATACATGATACATGAAAAGTGTGGCCCTCATAACCTCATCCAAGCTCAAAATTACTGGAAATGTGGGACTCATTGCATATTTTATCTTCGCAAGACAATCAACCTTCATATCTTTACTACAAGGATTACCTGTGTCATTTGTTTGGCATTCCTAACTTGCTCCACTAATCTGAAGATCTAAATCTTCCAAAACATCATCTTTACCATTCTCATTTTCCCTACTTCAGAACTGGATTCTTCATCATTTGTTAGCCTACACAGTGCACCAAAACAGAATATTTCCCATGTAGCTTTATCTCTACGAGATGGCAAGGATGTTAATTGGAGACATTTAGATAGATCAACCTTTGAAAGTTCCATTCACAAGTTAGAAAAGTCTGCTAGAAATTCTCTTTCTCAATCTTTTGAAGGAAGCAAAGCTATCGAATAGTCTAAAACAGGTGGTGTTTTTGGCATGTATGGCGTATGTTTCTCACTCAACTTCTTCACATCAAGATTTGCAACTTTCACTCTAGGATATTTATTAGCTTCCCATATTGACAACCTTACTCGTCAGAGATATTCAAACCCATCTTGAGGTGATCCAGAAGCAAAATAAAGATTTTTTTCCACTACTAATGCCGGTTTCAATAAGATATCACATCCATCTTCACTGCTCTTAGAATCCCTATTCTCCTCAAATGAGTAGTTACTACTTTTTTGGAATTCAACAGCTTTCAATCTTGAGAGCCCAGAACAAGGTAGCTCTTCATAGCATTCTTCTTCTGATTTTAACAACACTATTGAAACTGTAATGGATGTCCATGTTTCATTTTCATAGCTCCCATTTTGGCAAGGGCTCGGAGGAAGTTGAAGCTAGCCATTAGAGATATTGGCAAACATCATTGAAGAGTGGCTTCACACAGTCAATCACATCTTCTTGAAAGTTTATAAATCTTTTCAAGGAATCCGCTTTGTGCCTAAACTATCATCGTTGCATTCAGTGGGATGTGTCTCTTGGAGGCGTTATGTCTAAAACTTCATGTGCTATTGTCTACATGTCCACATTTTCATTATTGAATCTCCCATAATCTGCATACACATCTATCAGAGCATTTGCAACCCTAACATCTGATAAAAATAATGTAATATCATATGCTTTGGTGGGTGCCTATAACCAACTCCTCATTCAAGCTGAAATTGCTCCATAAAGCTCCCTTCACATGTTCCCAACGTAATGTTAGCTATCTGAATTCATAATGTAATTTGTTTTATTACCAATTGTATGTATGGTCTTTTTGGTTCCAAACTTCTCAACCTCAAGAATTATGTCCACAAACTAATCTGGATTCACCATATGAAGCCCATGATTACTCTCATCAATTGTATCAGCTTCATGAAATACTTCACTCTCTGATCCATTAGTATATGCTTTCTAGTTTGAAACCGTTGACTTAGAATTTGCCCAGCATGTTACACATCTCTACTATCTTGAATCTTTGGCAATGATGACATAAGTTCTTCTGATTCAGTCATAGCTTGAGGCATGGTTATTGGAGGATGCTAGCACTTTCATTAGATGAAATTCACATGCCTTGTCACTTTGCATACTAATCTCCCAGAGAATGACATGAAACAACATTCTTGTGAGGAGCATTTAATTGGATGTTTCTAAGAGCGCCAGACCGGAAGATAATGTGTTACCATACTTGAGAATCAACTTATTGCTAATCACTGGAGCAAAAACCTTCTTAGCTGCATGAATTTTCAGAGTTTGCATATATGTTTGTAAGAGCATTTCAAAACACAATATGTTTTGATGAATGTCTATACCCATCTTTCAATGTAGGCTGCGGGTCGAAGAGGATGCTGGTGGATGTAATGGAGCTGGCTTTACGCTCAACATTTGAAGTTTACGTGAAGGTTTTAAAGATGATTCAACAAATCTATTTTGTATGCATGCTATGAACATTAGATTCCATGAGATGACATTTGCTTTGAGGCCATCTAAGAAACATTTCATATGCTTTGTCCTCACTGCATACATGTTTGGCAGAGTATTTTCAAACAATAATATCCAACAAGAATCCACTTTTAGCTATGCTTAACTGAACATCCATATTAGTAGCTTCCTGCGGCAGAAAACTTTGGTTCTTTCTCCAATTGCTATCACATCCTCTGAATGGTTCTGAGTATTGATGAGACTGAGCTTCAAACCCTAAAATATCTGACAAGGATGAAACTGGTGAAAGGAGTCACGAAGTTGGGGATATTGGGAACTTTAGAACCATGAAGTCATGAGTCTCTGAGGTTTTAGAACTTGAAGAATCCGTGACTATGAATAGTCAGGCCATCGGTACTTTTCCTAACTTTGGAACTTTACATTATGAGAGATTAGGAAATCTTTATAATCCCCAACTATAAAGTGATTGACGTTTATAAAGTCCTCAAGTTTCATAAAAAGACTTTAGAGCAATTATAAACATTTGATTTTAATAAAGTTGTTGAACTTTATAAACCACTACTTCATGACTTGTCTTGGTGAAATAAAGTCATCCATAATAATAATTCACCTTTCTGACCTTGAAATGTATTAAACACATAATGTTACAAAAAAAAATTTGCTCTGTGAACAAATTAGAGACCTTTGAAAACATACTTTACGCTGAAGATAAAAAAATTCCATAACTTCCTCATAACATCTCCATTTAGTACAAAATGTGGACAGCATATTGATTTGACCACTTGAAGCAAAAACAAGAATTATTTTAAATTCCAGCAACAAAAATCTCAAATTTTGACTCAACTTGCAAATCACCGGCGGGAAAAGTGAAGTTTTAAAATTTTGCAAACGGTGAGATAGTTGAGCATAAAAACTGGCTGGATTGATCAAAATGTGGTTATGAACGAACCCATCAAAGGATTTAATAGCATCCCTTATGGATTTGCATAAATAATTGTTTTCACATCTCGACAGGCTAGGGGCATATAGGTGAATGCTCAGAAAATTTGAAAATTTTTTAAGTTTCAAATTCTAGGGTAACATGATTCAATTTAGTCATGCAACTATTGTAACTTTTATAGGTGTGATGTATACATATGTTTATACAATTCTATTTTGATGTTGTTCTTTAATTGAGACATATAAATATTCTTGGTTTGTTCAGTGTAAGCAAAAGAATGCATGTAAGCAATTGTATATACATGTATGTATATGTATATATATGTGTATACACACACACATATACATATATAAATACATATACCTATATATATACATATACATACATACATACATACATACATATATATCTGCATTTTTTCATTTCAGTAACAAATAATATTGTTGGTTGTTTCGGTGCCATAGATAAATTTGGGGGTGTTCTCTTTTTCATAGACTCTACTTCATCAATTCAGTTAGGTAAGCAATAGAGACATACATATACATATATTTATTTTGCTGCATTTTTTTTATTTTAGTAACAAATAATATTGTTGGTTGTTTCGGTGCCATAGATAAATTTGGGGGTGTTCTCTTTTTCATAGGTTTTGCTTCATCAATTGAGTCAGGTAAGCAATAGAGACATAAATATTCTTGGTTTGTTTAGTGTAAACAAAAGAATGCATGTAAGCAATTGTATATAGAGCCATGTTGAAAATGATTGAACTGTTGTTAGAACTGCAATTATATATATATATATATATATATATATATATATATATATATATATATATATATATATATATATATATATATATATATATATATATTGCTGCATTTTTTCATTTCAGTAACAAATAATATTGTTAGTTGTATATATATATATTTCTGCATTTTTTCATTTCAGTAACAAATAATATTGTTGGTTGTTTCGGTGCCATAGATAAATTTGGGGGTGTTCTCTTTTTCATAGGTTATGCTTCATCAATTCAGTTCGGTAAGCAATAGAGACAAATATTCTTGGTTTGTTCAATGTAAGCAAATGAATGCATGTAAGCAATTGTATATAGAGTCATGTCTAAAATGATTGAACTATTGTTGGAACTGCAATTAAACGCCTATATGGTGCAATTCTTATGCTTATGTTTGGGATGACAAACACATGTGACGTGGATGAAATGATTTTGGTAATTGTTGCATTCAGTAATGGTTTAGGGAGACTTGATTTTATGAATGCTCTTCTAATGGCAACCTATGTTGCACTTGTCCATAATTCCATTTGATTTGTGAAGTGTTGCATAAGCAACCATGAAAGGCCTTCACAAAACCAAGTCCCCTAAATACATATTGTAACAAAGTAGAATTGATGATTATTGTTCTATGGTAATACATATACAATTGGTGATTATTGTTCTATGGTAATACTTCACAATGTGACATGGATGAATGGATTTTGGTAATTATTACATTTAGTAATGGTAATAGATGTAACAAAGTCCAATTGTTGATTATTGTTCTATGGTAATACATGTCGATATATGCAATGAATTATTGGCGATGTAGTGCTAATGCCTAGACAATGTGAAAGTGATTTATATAGTTGCAACTCCAAGGGATGAAAAAATAGTAAGTCAGAGTTAAACAAATCTCCTATCTAATTTGTGCAGCATGTCGTGGAGATAATAGGAGGGGATGTGCATTAAACACAACTATATAGAAGAACTGGTAGGGGCGGTGAGAGATTAATGTGAGCCAATGGAGTGAAAGGGTGGCCAACTTATATTCTTTAATGGTGCCATAGATAATTTTGGGGGTGGCTGTATTGTAGACCTTAATCTTGGAACCATCAAAAACAATTTTAACTTCCATCCATACAAATACTAAAAACAATTTCCAGTGTGAAAGTTTGTGTAATGATGAACACACAAATAGAAGTCTTATATGTTCAAGATATACATGATGTCCACGGATCAAAACATCCACGGTAGATCACGTATATATTGAACAGATAAACATCTTTCAATGTCTATTACTATTTGATGAACACACAATAATTGCAGGACTAAATTGATGAAGCACAACCTATGCAAAAGAGAACACCCCTAAATTAATCAATGGCACCTAAAAAATATACAATAGTTTCAGGATTGAATTGATGAAGTAGAACCTATGCAAAAGAGAACAACCCCAAATTAATCAATGGCACCTAAGAAAGTTGCAATAGTTGTATGAGTGAATTGATGTAGCAAAACCTATAAAAAAGAGAACACCCCCAAATTAATCAATTGCACCTAAAAAAGATGCAATAGTTATAGGATTGAATTGATGAAGCATAACCTATTCAAAAGAGAACACCCCTGAATTAATCAATGGCACCTAAGAAAGCTACAATAGTTGCATGAGTGAATTGATGTAGCAGAACCTATAAAAAAGATAACATCCCCAAATTAATCAATGGCACCTAAAAATAATACAATAGTTACAAGATTGAATTGATGAAGCATAACCTATGCAAAAGAAAACACCCCCGAATTAATCAATGGCACCTATGAAAGCTACAATAGTTGCATGAGTGAATTGATGTAGTAGAACCTGTTAGTGCCTGAATTGACTGACAATTTTTGAGCAATTTTCATGCAGGCACTTTCCCTAAGAATCCAAAAAATGTTCTAAGTCTTTGGGCTTCCTCAGCATTTTTCAGCTGCATCATCATATTTTCTTCGAAGAGGAGGTCATCATCATCATATTGTGTTCGATGATGGTCAGCATCATCATGTTTTCTGTCGGCTTGTTTCTCATCAGGATCATCATGTTTCAATATCGGGTGATGTTTTGATATCATCCCGATCCTGCTGATGAGCTACAGTGCGCCCTGATTTGCTTGCGGGGGTGATTTTTTCAAGTATCCGGTGATCTCCCATTTATCACCTTGCCCAAACATGATGATGATGTTGCCCCGATATCCTGAAGGGGTTATTCTCTAAGTTGTTCGACCTGACTTGTTTTTCTTAAGGGTCGTCGTCATCATCATCATTTTTCCAGTTATCACCGTGTTGCTTGCGGGGGTCATCATATTTTCTGCCTTCATGATATTTCGCCGGGGTGATATTTTTATCATCGGGTGATCTTGGTTATGATCATCCTGATGATGTTGTTGAAGAATTCTAAGTGTGACCCGATATTCACTGGGGTCATCATATTTTGAACGTCAGGATGATCTTAGTCAATATCATCCTGATGATGTTGTATCACTTCATGTTCGTTGTTTCTTCATCCTGATGATGCTGACGTCATCCTTATATCAGGGTGATATCTATTTCTCTGCCTATCTGCATCATGATATTTCCGAAGGAGGGGGTGATATTTTCATATCACTCGGGTGTATGTTCGTTCCAGCGTCGTGATGATGCCGATATCAAGGAAATATCTGCCTGCCGGCTTCGTGCATTATCTAGTGGGGGTGATCTTTTCAAGCATCATCATATTCATCTATCGCCCCGATCTTATAGTGGAGCTACAGTGCAACCTGATATTCGTGCATCAGGATGATATTTCCAAATATCCGGTTGTCTTCCGAATATCATCCTGATGTCGATATGATGATGACGTCATCAAGGTCCGGGGGGGTCATACTTCTAACACTGATCATCTTGTGGAGATCTCCCGATATTTGCAAACATGATGATGACGTCATCCGGATATGAGGAGGTGCGCAGTGGGCAAATATGATGATGACGTCAGCAGGATATGATGATGACGTCATCAGGATGTTCATCGGCCAGACTTTTGGTATAGGCTCGGCAGGAGGATGTTCCTCCGATGGATCAGGTTGTGCCGATGAAGGCGATTATCATGCAGGCTATATTGCGATATGATGATGACGTCAGGGTGATATTTCAAACAACAGGATATCATGCTGCTGGAGGATGATGATGATGAAGTCTTATACTAGTGTCGTCAGGAGCAAAAGCACCGACATCACATATGCTCATGACCTAGTATATAAAGCGTTAAAGAGGTCGCCGCGGGGTGCATGTGGGATATTGATATTCTGCATATTTGAAATATCATGATGATGAATCTCGGCGGGAAATGGTTGCGATGCAGAATTGATGTTTTTCCCAAGGCCGCGGGTTGGTGCGCCATTAATGGCGAAGGTTGCAGAGGTATGGGCGGATCTGGTACCCGATTGAAGGTGTACATCAGCGGACAGTGGCGCAGGGCTCGAGATATCTTCCTGTCTCCTCCCCTACCTGCTGCATTCAAGTTTGGGTGCCAATCTGGTAATGTTTGAGCGCCATCTTTCTGATACTGTGTATCTGGCGGGATTTTTGGTCAACCATGTAATTAATTGCTGAGCACCTACCTGGCTGTTATAAGCAGGTTGTGTTGCTCATTTGTTGGTTATTGAAAGTTGAAGATTTTTGGCTCTATAATGCATAACAAGCTGATCTGGTTGCTCTGTACAGCTTACCTGTGAGTTTATGTATCTCTTGTTGTATGTTTTTTGGCATGAACCCACTGATTTCATGATTAAACTTATATGAGAAATGCTATCTTAGCATGTGTTGTGTTAATTCTGTCTCCAGTATTGCATGTATTCTTCTTCTGAATCTGGATGTTTGGTAATGTTTAGATTCTAAAGCATAGAATTCCTATGTTGACTGTCTGATCTTTTAACTTCTACTCAAGGGGTAGATTAAACTGTTTTCAGGTTGAACATTGGGAAGGGTATACTGCAGTAGGGATACCATAAGTAGAGATAACTCAACACTCTGTATTGGGAGATACTTGTAAGGCAGGTATCACATATATCCCCTTGAAATCCAGTTTTAGCTGTTCATGCTGATCATTCACAGGTGTATGTCTACTGACTCCAGGCCCTGGATAGGCACCAATCATGCTTTGTTTTGTGTTATAACCATATCCAGCTTTGCATCCAAGCTTAAAATCCAAATCAAAATCTAAAACCAACATTAGGACATTAGAATTAGTTTAGGATCCTCAGTCCTCTGTCTACAACTGCTAATAGGCCCTGTTGACATTCCTTCTGAATCAGCATTAGGGTTTGCCACTTCTAATGCACAGGCAGATTCAGGCCAACTGAATACAGGAGGTTGCGTGAGCTCCTCCCCTTCACTTCTGGTTCTGCCGCACCAAGGGGGGTATCCCTATAACTCAAGATATAACCTTGACTAGCTCAAAGATAGAAAGATCTAACTTGACAACAACAGGCAGAATACTCTCATGTATGGACCAAGATCTGCATGATAGATCACAAGGCTGGCAACATTCTTGGACATGATGTCTGGTTGGGTATGAGAGTATGCAGGGGGTTCCTAATCCTACTCCTACAACTAACAGGTGGAGGTATGAAGTGGTTTGATATGAATTTGGATGCAAAGCTGGACATGGTGTATAACACAAGAACACAGCATGATGGGTGCCTATCCAGGGCTTGAAGTCGGTAGACATACACCTGTGAATGATCAGCATGAATAGCTAAAACTGGATTTCAGGGGGTTACACATGATATCTGCCCTACAGATATCTCCCAATATAGAGTGTTGAGCTATCTCTACTTATGGCATCCCTACTGCAGTATACCCTTCCCAATGTTCAACCTGAAAACAGTTTAATCTGCCCCTTGAGCAGAGGTTAAAAGATCAGACATTCAACATAGGAATTCTATGCTCTAGAATCTAAACATAAGCAAACATCTAGATCCAGAAGAAGGATACATGCAATACTAGAGACAGAATTAACACAACACATGCTAAGATAGCATTACTCATATAAGATCAACCATGAAACCAGTGGATTCATGCCAAGTCCTACAACAGGAGATACATAAACTCACAAGATTAAACTGTACAGAGCAACCAGATCAGCTGGTTTTGGATTACAGAGCCAAAAATCTACAACTTTCAACAACCTCTGAAATGAGCAACACAACCTGCTTATAACAGCCAGGTAGGTGCTCAGCAATTAATTACATGGTTGACCAAAATCTCGCCAGATACACGGTATCATGAAAATGGCGCTCAAACACAACCAGATTGGCGCCCAAACTTGAATGCAGCAGGTAGGGGAGGAGACAGGAAGATTTCTCGAGCCTTGCGCCGCCACCTCGGGATCCAGATCTTCAATCAGGTACTACATCCGTCCACGCCATCGCCCATACCTCTGCAACAACCGCCATTGATGGCGCACCAACCCGCGGCCTCGGGAAGATCATCAAACAGACTATCGCAAGCATTTCCCGCCGATATTCATCATCATGATGTTTGAAAATGCAGGATAACAATATCCCACATGCACCCCGCGACGACCTCAATTACACTTTATATACTAGGTCATGAGCATATATCATGTCGGTGCTTTTGCTCCTGATGACACTAGTATATAACCTCATCATCATCATCCCCCAGCAGCATGATATCCTGCTGTTCGAAATATCACCCTGACGTCATCATGATATTTGAAATATACCCTTCATGATAATCGGCACAACCTGATCCTTCGGAGGAACATCCTCCTGCTGAGCTTAAAACAAAAATCTGGCCGATGAACATCCTGATGACATCATCATCATATACTGCTGACGTCATCATCATATCTGCCTACTGCGCACCTCCTCATATCCGGATGACGTCATCATCATGTTTGTAAATATCAGGAGGTCTCTTCAAGATGATCACTTGTTAGAAATATGACCTCCGCGGACCTTGATGACGTCATCATCATATTAACATCATCATGATATTCGGAAGACAACCGGATATTTGGAAATATCCTCCTGATGTTCAAATATCAGGTTGCACTGTAGCTCCTCTATAAGATCGGGGCGATAACTGAATATGATGATGCTGCTTGAAAAGATCACCCCCAGTAGATAATGCGCGAAGCTAGCAGGCGGATATCTCCTTAATATTAGCATCATCATGATGCTCGAACAAACAAACATATATCCGGGTGATATGAAAATATCACCCCCTCCTTCGGAATATCATGATGCAGATAGGCAGAGAAAAAGATATCACCCTGAGATAAGGATGACGTCAGCATCATCAGGATGAAGAAACAACGAACAAGAAGTGATACAACATCATCAGGATGATATTGACTAAGATCATCCTGACGTTCAAAATATGATGACCCTAGTGAATATCGGGTCGCACTTAGAACTCTTCAACAACATCATCAGGATGATCATAACCAAGATCACCCGATGATAAAAATATCACCCCGGCGAAATATCATGAAGGCAGAAAATATGATGACCTCCGCAAGCAGCAGGATGAAAACTGGAAATATCATGATGATGACGACCCTTAAGAAAAAACAAGTTGTGTCGAGCACTTAGAGAATAACCCCATCAGGATACCGGGGCAACATCATCATGTTTGAGCAAGGTGATAAATGAAAGATCACCGGATACTTTGAAAAATCACCCTCGCAAGCAGATGAGGGCGCACTGTAGCTCATCAGTATCATCAGGATAATAAGCAAACATCACCCGACAGTTGAAATATGATGATGACGTTGAAAAACAAGTCGACGAGGAACATGATGATGCAGATCATCATCTAAGACAAGATGATGATGATGACCTCCTCCTCAGGAAAATATGATGCTGCAGTTGAAAAATGCTGAGGAGGTCCAACACTTAGAAAAAATGGGCAAGAAGATAAAGGCTTCAAATGAAGAAACCTCCTGATCATGACAAATCAACCCCTGGTCAAAATGAGTGTCAACAGGCCCAAAGCTAGCCCCTTTGCTCTTATCTTTCAGTTTTGGTCTACTTACAAGAGGACTATCTGCTTTCTGTCAGCATCCCAGCCTTGTATGCATATCCTCATGGATGTTGAGTAGGGAATACCCCCCTAGGTCTTGCAGAGCCTGAAGAAGAAGAGGAGATAAAATATAGAGTCTATCTCCTACACTGTTGACCCCCTGGCCCAGAGATCCTGTTGATCACTGATGGCTACCTTGTAGGGAAATCTGGGAATAAGCATCCAGTCTGGGAAAAAGTCAACAGAAATTGGTGACTCTACTGGGGATGTACTAAAAAATGATATACTTGTGGCCCATCCGAGTCACTAACAAAATGATGCTCTGCTGGTGGAATGAACCTGGAAAAGTAGCTTTCAGCTATTGAAAATTTTGTCCTCTTTGGAGAGGTGGCGACTCTGCAAAAAAGATCCAAATGCACATGAAAGATAAATGTATGTTATTGGTTGAAAGATGTACATATTTCTGCATCTGTATGAGAAAAGGTACCTTGTTACTTCCCCTTTATTTGCTATTTTACTGCATAAGTTAGATGCCAGGGGAAGCCTTAGGTCTTAGACAGACAAAGGATGTCTAAGAGTAGGATTTTTATGAATACAAGTATGAATTATCCCATACTCAGTGGTGAAATGTTGGATAAAGGAATAGAAGAGATAAGAAATAGGTTGATATTCTTAGAGGCTGAGCAGGCCCAGTTAAAAAGCAGTAACCCTGTTGTGTCTGCCAGTCAGAAAGCTAAACCTCCTGTCAGCCCTTTTGATCCTTTGTATGACCAACTGGATTTGGCATGGGTGGATTAAAAAGTAGAAACTATGCCTGCTAGGATATACTGTCAGATGCCTAGATTTAGTGGTCACAGTATATGTGATGGGAATGCACATATCCAAAATTTTCACAGTTTTATGGGAAAACATTCATTTAGAGATGAGGATATGTGGATGAGGTTTTTTGTTAGGTCCTTTGATGCAAAAGCAAAAGACTGGTATTTGAGCTTTCCAAAGAAATTTTTTGCTTGTTGGGATGAGCTTGCTGACTGTTTCAAGGAAGAATTTGCAAAAGAACCGGCTGATCTTGTTGTAGAATTGATGAGAATCAGAAAACAAGATGAAGAGCCATGTGTTGATTTCAGTCATAGGTTTGCAGTAGCCCTTTCACATGTCCCTGAAAGTTTCAGACCTGATATTTCAGCCTGTGTTGGCATATTCTTTGAAGCTTTTGAGGAGGGCTTTAGTGCAGTACTGAGGGATTTCAAGGTGACAAGTATGCAGATGGCATACAGGTTCATAGAAAAGATAGAAAAAACCAGAAATGTGTACCTGCTGAAACCCCTGTCCCCAGGCTTTGGTGTGAGAAATGGTTATGAAGCTGCAAATGACCAAATGATTATGGCATCATGTGCAGATAAAAATGAAAATAAAAGCATAGAGGTTGAGACTGTTGTGTTTGAACATAATGCTAACAATACTGCTCAACTGGATTGTTTACCAGTTGAGGATGCCAGTGAAAGGACTAATGAGGATTCCCATTGCAATGATGAGGCATCTGACCATGAAAACAATAACGAGGTTGTGGACAACAATGAGCAATTTTTGGAATGGACCTGTGGAGATAATTGTGAGTATTGTACTCAAGACAGAGAAGATATAAGCAAACAGAGAAGAAGTCCTATGTGTGACCCATTGCCTACCTTTCAAACACATGGAGATCATGAAGAGCAGTCAGAAATTGAAATAAGTGCTAGTTCAGAGCATGATTGTTTTTCATTTGATGGCTGTTTTGCTTATGACACACAGGCTGATACTCCTCCACAGAGTGAATCCATTGGTGATGAAGATGTGTGCTCTGCTGCCCATGAACAAATGGCATACTATGATGAAACTGATGCACCTGGGTCACCCATTTATGACACATCTAGTGATGAGGATCTGTCCGAGTATGGTGAGGATCTTGACATTATTTTTGGCTTGGATTCTGTTTCTCATCCTGATGAAAGAGGAAACAACATACATCAGGTAAGTGACTGTGAAAATGTGCCTGATTGTAAAGAGGTGCCAGAGCCTGATCTTTTCCAGCTTGGTGCTGCTGATTGTTGTGTACATGATGTGCACAATTGTGATTTTGAAAGCTTTCCTTTTGATGTGCCAGCATATAATACAATGAGCCCTGATCTTCCTAGTTGTGTGGTGGACTCTGAGTGTTTCCTATTTGCAGTCCAGCTAGGAGATCATGTTGCAATGCATGATGATGATACAGATGATAACCTGTGTTCTATACCATTTGAGTATGCATTGCTTGATAAATTCTACACCCACATGGCACATGATGTTGAAGGTTATCTGCACAGGGGTGATAATGACAAGCCAAACCAGAGGATTGAATATGCAGATGACAAGATTTGTTTGTGGGTGGATCCTGACAGTATCTCCAAGCTTGACCCAGTGCATGCAGATGAAAACAAGATATTTGACAAAGGGAGATACATGCTTTTCTTTTCTTGGTGGCCTTAGGCCATCAAGTGTGTTTGGTGATGCAGGTCAGTGCAGTATTTGACTCTGTGCCCAATGGATAAGGGACTGGTCTGCATCCCAGAGATCTGGGGTTCTCGCTGCAGTCTTGCAGCTGCACGTCCCCAGACAGAGCCACTGTTAGTGCCTGAATTGACTGACAATTTTTGAGCAATTTTCATGCAGGCACTTTCCCTAAGAATCCAAAAAATGTTCTAAGTCTTTGGGCTTCCTCAGCATTTTTCAGCTGCATCATCATATTTTCTTCGAAGAGGAGGTCATCATCATCATATTGTGTTCGATGATAGTCAGCATCATCATGTTTTCTGTCAGCTTGTTTCTCATCAGGATCATCATGTTTCAATATCGGGTGATGTTTTGATATCATCCCGATCCTGCTGATGAGCTACAGTGCGCCCTGATTTGCTTGCGGGGGTGATTTTTTCAAGTATCCGGTGATCTCCCATTTATCACCTTGCCCAAACATGATGATGATGTTGCCCTGATATCCTGAAGGGGTTATTCTCTAAGTTGTTCGACCTGACTTGTTTTTTCTTAAGGGTCGTCGTCATCATCATCATTTTTCCAGTTATCGCCGTGTTGCTTGCGGGGGTCATCATATTTTCTGCCTTCATGATATTTCGCCGGGGTGATATTTTTATCATCGGGTGATCTTGGTTATGATCATCCTGATGATGTTGTTGAAGAATTCTAAGTGTGACCCGATATTCACTGGGGTCATCATATTTTGAACGTCAGGATGATCTTAGTCAATATCATCCTGATGATGTTGTATCACTTCATGTTCGTTGTTTCTTCATCCTGATGATGCTGACGTCATCCTTATATCAGGGTGATATCTATTTCTCTGCCTATCTGCATCATGATATTTCCAAAGGAGGGGGTGATATTTTTATATCACTCGGGTGTATGTTCATTCCAGCGTCGTGATGATGCCGATATCAAGGAAATATCTGCCTGCCGGCTTCGTGCATTATCTAGTGGGGGTGATCTTTTCAAGCATCATCATATTCATCTATCGCCCCGATCTTATAGTGGAGCTACAGTGCAACCTGATATTCGTGCATCAGGATGATATTTCCAAATATCCGGTTGTCTTCCGAATATCATCCTGATGTCGATATGATGATGACGTCATCAAGGTCCGGGGGGGTCATACTTCTAACACTGATCATCTTGTGGAGATCTCCTGATATTTGTAAACATGATGATGACGTCATCCGGATATGAGGAGGTGCGCAGTGGGCAGATATGATGATGACGTCAGCAGGATATGATGATGACGTCATCAGGATGTTCATCGGCCAGACTTTTGGTATAGGCTCGGCAGAAGGATGTTCCTCCGATGGATCAGGTTGTGCCGATGAAGGCGATTATCATGCAGGCTATATTGCGATATGATGATGACGTCAGGGTGATATTTCAAACAACAGGATATCATGCTGCTGGAAGATGATGATGATGAAGTCTTATACTAGTGTCGTCAGGAGCAAAAGCACCGACATCACATATGCTCATGACCTAGTATATAAAGTGTTAAAGAGGTCGCCGCGGGGTGCATGTGGGATATTGATATTCTGCATATTTGAAATATCATGATGATGAATCTCGGCGGGAAATGGTTGCGATGCAGAATTGATGTTTTTCCCAAGGCCGCGGGTTGGTGCGCCATTAATGGCGAAGGTTGCAGAGGTATGGGCGGATCTGGTACCCGATTGAAGGTGTACATCAGCGGACAGTGGCGCAGGGCTCGAGATATCTTCCTGTCTCCTCCCCTACCTGCTGCATTCAAGTTTGGGCGCCAATCTGGTAATGTTTGAGCGCCATCTTTCTGATACTGTGTATCTGGCGGGATTTTTGGTCAACCATGTAATTAATTGCTGAGCACCTACCTGGCTGTTATAAGCAGGTTGTGTTGCTCATTTGTTGGTTGTTGAAAGTTGAAGATTTTTGGCTCTGTAATGCATAACAAGCTGATCTGGTTGCTCTGTACAGCTTACCTGTGAGTTTATGTATCTCTTGTTGTATGTTTTTTGGCATGAACCCACTGATTTCATGATTAAACTTATATGAGAAATGCTATCTTAGCATGTGTTGTGTTAATTCTGTCTCCAGTATTGCATGTATTCTTCTTCTGAATCTGGATGTTTGGTAATGTTTAGATTCTAAAGCATAGAATTCCTATGTTGACTGTCTGATCTTTTAACTTCTACTCAAGGGGTAGATTAAACTGTTTTCAGGTTGAACATTGGGAAGGGTATACTGCAGTAGGGATACCATAAGTAGAGATAACTCAACACTCTGTATTGGGAGATACTTGTAAGGCAGGTATCACATATATCCCCTTGAAATCCAGTTTTAGCTGTTCATGCTGATCATTCACAGGTGTATGTCTACTGACTCCAGGCCCTGGATAGGCACCAATCATGCTTTGTTTTGTGTTATAACCATATCCAGCTTTGCATCCAAGCTTAAAATCCAAATCAAAATCTAAAACCAACATTAGGACATTAGAATTAGTTTAGGATCCTCAGTCCTTTGTCTACAACTGCTAATAGGCCCAAAGCTAGCCCCTTTGCTCTTATCTTTCAGTTTTGGTCTACTTACAAGAGGACTATCTGCTTTCTGTCAGCATCCCAGCCTTGTATGCATATCCTCATGGATGTTGAGTAGGGAATACCCCCCTAGGTCTTGCAGAGCCTGAAGAAGAAGAGGAGATAAAATATAGAGTCTATCTCCTACACTGTTGACCCCCTGGCCCAGAGATCCTGTTGATCACTGATGGCTACCTTGTAGGGAAATCTGGGAATAAGCATCCAGTCTGGGAAAAAGTCAACAGAACCTATAAAAAAGATAACACCCACAAATTAATCAATGACACCTAAAAATAATACAATAGTTACAGAACTAAATTGATGAAGCATAACCTATGCAAAAGAGAACACCCCCAAATTAATCAATGGCACCTAAGAAAGCTACAATAGTTGCATGAGTGAATTGATGTAGCAAACCTATAAAAAGGATAACACCCCCAAATTAATCAATGGCACCTAAAAACAATACAATAGTTACAGGACTGAATTGATGAAGTAGAACCTATTCAAAAGAGAACACCCCCAAATTAATCAATGGCACCTAAGAAAGCTACAATAGTTGCATGAGTGAATTGATGTAGCAGAACCTATAAAAAAGATAACGCCCCCAAACACATTCTGGCATCAATGTGAAGAAAATTTGAGAAGATGGTAGATGGAAAGGCTCTAAAGTTGGCAAGGTGTGCAAGGTGCTAGGAGCATTGAATGCAGGTTGGCTTGAAGTTTATGTGGGATGTCGTGGAAGTAGTATATGTATATGTATATACATATGTATATGCATATGTCTATGTATATGTATATGTATATGTATATGTATATGTATATGTATATGTCTATACATATGCATATACATATATATAAAGATGCTGGAAGGGACACCAGACTCTGAGTGTAACATGTAGTGGTGGCAGGATTGAAGTTGTAGAGACCTTAAGCCAACACATTTTGGCATCAATGTGAAGAAAATTAATTAATGGCACCTAAGAAAGCTACAATAGTTGCCTGAGTGAATTGATGTAGCATAACCTATGCAAAAGAGAACACCCCAAAATTAATCAATGGCACCAAAAAAGATACACTTTCAAAACACTTACACTTGTTTGGCTGCCAACCTGTACTTGTTTTGTTGACAAATATATGCGACTAAATGTGCATTTAATATCCAATTTGTGTTTGATCTCATCGTGCTTTTTCATGCAATAGTTTTTTCCTAACTTGTGGAGGACTGACGTACCACTGTGGCAAATTAATCAATGGCACTTAAGAAAGCTACAATAGTTTGAGGACTAAATTGCTGAAGAAAAACCTATGCAAAGGAGAACACCCCCAAATTAATCAATGGCACCAATCCCAAAGTTATCTAAGGCACCAAAAAAAGCTACAATAGTTGCATGACTGTATTGATGAAGCAGAACCTATGAAAAGGAAAACACCCCCAAATTTATCTAAGGCACCTAAAAAATCTATCTATGTTAAATTATTGAATTGATGGAATTATTGCATCTAAGAAAGCTACAATAGTTGCATGACTAAATAACACGAAGAATAAACTATGAAAAAGATGACACCCCCAAATTAATCAATGTCACCTAAAAATGCTACAATAGTTTCATTACTGAATTGATAAAGCAGAATCTATGAAAAACCTAACACCCCCAAATTTATCAATGACACCTACAGAAGGTTACATAGTTGATGACTGAATTGATGAAGTAGAACCTATAAAAAACTTAACACCCCCAAAATTGTATATGGCACCCAAAACTGGTAGAATAGATGATGAATGAATTGATGAAGTGGAACTTACGAACAAGATAACACCCCCAAAATTATCTACGTTACCTAAAAAATCTACAATAAATGCATGACTGAATTGATGAAGCAAAACCTATGAAAAATAGAACACCCCCAAATATTTCTAAGGCATTAGACAAAAGCTACAATAATTGCATGACTAAATTGATGAATCATAACCTATGCAAAAGAGAACACCCCCAAATCTACAATAGTTGCATGACCAAATTGATTAAGCGGAAGATGTGAAAAAGATAACACCCCCAAATTAATCAATGGCACCTAAAAAAGCTACAATAGTTGCATTATTGAATTGATAAAGCAACACCTATGAAAAACCTAACATCCCCAAATTTATCAATGGCACCTAAAAAAGATACAATAGTTGCATTAATGAATAACATTAATCCAAACCAAAGATGTCTTATTATGTATTATAACCCACATTAATCAATGGCACCTAAAAAAAGATAACACCCTGAAATTAGTCATTGACACCTAATAAAGATAATGCAAAAAAGAACACCCCCAAAGTTATCTAAGGCACCAAATTAGCCAACAATAGTTACATGACTAAATATATGGATGGCACCTAAAAAAGCTACAATACTTGCATTACTGAATTGATGAAGTAGCACATATGAAAAACCTAACACCCCAGGATTTATCGAAGGCACCAAAAAAGGTTACACCCCCAAATTTATCAATGGCACCTAAAAAAGCTATTACAGTTAAATGACTGAATAGATGAAGTAGAACCAATGAAAAAGAGAACCACATCTCATATCTTAAAAGGCATGTACAACATAAACATACTCAGGCACAGCAAACTGGGAACCACACTTACATTTTATAGCAAGGAAACACAACTGTTTAACTATGACTATAATGATTGCAATATAAACCGTAGGGAAACACAACTGCTAACCTATGACTGTAATGGCTGAAATGAAGAACAATATAAATCTTACGAATGGAAAACAGTAAGAGTTTAACAAATCTCACATCTTTTGTGCATGACCAACTCATTCGTAGGCATAAATTATTGTGAAGTTAAATGATAACTTCTTTTTTGCATGACTGAATTGATGAAGCACTACCCACAAAAAAGATAACACCTCAAAATTTATCTATGGCACTGAAAAAACCTACATGTTTTAAGTCACTAAATAGATGAAGCAAAACCTAATTAAAAGACAAATCCACAAAATTATTTTTGGTTTATGAAACAGAGAACACACCCTAATATTTGCTACAGGATCGAAGAAAACCTAACTGTATGATAATGCAGAACCCATGAGAAGACGATAACCAGAGTGTGATAATGCGAAACCTATTAAAAAAAGAACACCCAAGATTTATATTCAACCTAAACGGCAAGACCGTAGTGCAATAAAATAGAAAAATTACCCAACCCCAAATTTATCTATGGCACTGAAACAACCAACAATATTATTTGTTACTGTAATGAAAAATAAACAACCCTAGATTTATCTATGGCACCAAAACAACTAACAATACTATTTGTTACTATAATAAAAATAAAAACAACCCTAGATTTATTTATGGTACCGAAACAACCAACAATATTATTTGTTACTGTAATGACAAAAAAAACACCTCAGATTTATCTATGGCATCGAAACAACCAACAATATTATTTGTTACTGTAATGAAATAAAAAAACAACCCCAATTTTAAAGAGAGCGATGCTTGAACAGAAGATTAATTTCCTTAGACTTAGTGTGTTTCTGAACACAGATTCCATAGTGTTCATAAACACGAAAGCTTCACACCAACAATGAATTCTGCAATAGAGAAAATACAAAAAAACAAACACAAACATAGTAAAGAAGCGAAAATTGAATAATGGCGAGGCCTTAGGGAGCTTGCTCACCTGGGTCGAATGGAGTTATGTGGACGTTCACAAGCACACAACCGCCTTCACGCGGGTTCACCTCCATGGAAACCCTTGTAAATCTATTTCGACCTATTATAAAATACAATAATATTACACTCATATTTCCGCTGCTTCAC
The DNA here is from genome assembly GCA_027924645.1 of Cunninghamia lanceolata. Classification (NCBI taxonomy): domain Eukaryota; kingdom Viridiplantae; phylum Streptophyta; class Pinopsida; order Cupressales; family Cupressaceae; genus Cunninghamia; species Cunninghamia lanceolata. Next base: position 1,853,225 of record BSBN01000076.1, read on the forward strand.
CTGCATGGCGCCGACAAATGTGGGACATTGCATGGCAGAGCTCAAGCTGGGTTTGATGTTCGAAAACCGGCGCCTAGATGAATCTCTACTGGAGTCTGAGCATAACATGTTGTGGTGGCAGGCTGGAAGTTGCAAAGACCTCAAGAGAGCACCTTCTAGCATCGAAGTGAAGAAAATTCAAGAAGATGGTAGATTAAAAGGCTCTAAAGTTGGCGAGTTGTGCAAGGCACTAGGAGCATTGAATGTAGGGTAGCTCAAAGTTTATGCAGGTTGTCGTGGAAGTAGTAGGAGGCGATGTGCATTAAACACGATTGTACAAAAGAATTGCAAGGGGCAGTGAGAGATTAATGCAAGGCAGTGGAGTGAAAGGGTGGCAGAGTGGTAGTTGGTAACGTGGCAAGGCTTTCCACTTTGGACGTCATGCCACACACCAACTGACACTCAGACCGAGAACGTTTCGGTCGTATGGCAAAAAATGACATTTTTTTTAGGATCGACTAATCGCGTTGTCCCACATGTCAAATTCATTCCAAAAAATTTTTAAAATATTTTTTTATTGTTTATTCGCCATTTATTTATGTCTATAATTTGCAAAGTTTTTTTAATAGTCCACGTAGCATTCCACGTGGACCATCGAAAATTCTGCTGCAAAAATTGCAAATTCCATGTTCAAGTTCTTAATTTTCACTGCTTAAAAACCTTTTTCTTTTTCAAAATAAAGTGGGCACACAGCTGTGCAGAGCTATACATATAAACTAACCATTGAATCCATTGATATGAATTACGGCTCTTTTCCAATATATTTTTTTAAATGTCATGTGCGTACGTGCCATTGAATTATTGAATCCAATGGTACGAAAATGACAGTTGTATTTTAATACGGGTGTGGAATTGAATCCGCTGGTACAAATGACAGCTATGCATTAATACGGATGTGGCAACAAATACACTGGTACAAATGACATTTACCATTGAATTTACTCATACGAATGACAGCTGTATTTAAATTTCAAAAAATAGTGTCATGTCCAGGCCTTAATTCTAACCGGTACTTGTCAAATTTTGTTTTTTTTGTTTAAATTGAAATAAGCATAAAAACAGAATACAAGAGGAACAGATCAAACTACAGTAGACTAAACTACACAAATACAGATCATAGAGTATCGGTCATCTCTTTTTCTTCACAGTAAATAACAATAATTTATTTTTATATAAATTTTAATAATGTTAAATAATAAGATTGTGGAGCAGCGGGCCTCTCTTTTTTCGCTTCTTCCACAATTGTAAAACGCCATCCAACTCCATGGCAACTTTCTCAAGGCCATAATAATCTTTATCCTTGACTATCCAACCCAATTTGAATGCAAAACGTCACATAACAATTAAAATTGAACTCAAAATGATATGGAATTTAATTACCAGTCAAAATTTACATAAGTCTTTGAATCTATTGTTACAAATGGCAACTAAAACGATATGAATTTAACTACCAGTCAAAATTCACATAAGTCATTGAATCCATTGTTACAAATGGCAACTAAAATGATATAAAATTTAACTACCAGTCAAAATTCACATATGCCATTTAATCCATTGTTACAAATGGCAACTAAAACAATATGAATTTAACTACCAGTCAAAATTCACATAAGCCATTGAATCCATTGTTACAAATGGCAACTAAAACGATATAAAATTTAACTACCAGTCAAAATTCACCTAAGCCATTGAATCCATTGTTACAAATGGCAACTAAAATGATATAAAATTTAACTACCAGTCAAAATTCACATAAGCCATTGAATCCATTATTACAAATGGCAACTAGTCAAAATTCATATAGCCATTGAATCCATTGTTACAAATGGCAATTGACAACTAAAACAATATGGAATTTAGCTACCAATAGAAATTTACATAAACCATTAAATCCATTATTACAAATGACAACTAAAACCATATGAAATTTAACTACTAGTCAAAATTCACATAAGCTATTGAAAATTTGAATCCATTGTTACAAATAACAGTTGTATTCCTATAGTAAAGAAGAAGATTTTCATGTACAGGCACAAGAATTTTTACTGTTTGACAATGCCTATCAACTAAAAATCTATGGATAGTATTGGGTGTCTTCTTTTCGTTGACCCCACCTAAAATACAATAATTAGGGGAGAAAGTTTGGCATCTCCTTCCACCGTTTAAGACAACGACAATCGAATGCAATAGAACGAACTAACTACTCAAATGCTTCCCTGCTAGCCAATTGAATGGATACAAATGACAGCTCTAGTCCAATTGAAAAAGTAAAGATTGTGACGTCCACTCCTGGAATTGAACTTAACAATGCCTATCACTTAACAATTGTGGATTGTGTAAAAAATAGCCCCAAGACAATAAAAATAGAACAACAATAATAAACAGAGAGAAAATAGGGCAAATAGAGTTAGATAACTCAAAAATATATTTATCTAGCTTGCATTAGATCCAAAAATGCTATATCCAGCAACTGTATCTAATCACATATATATAGCTACAGAAGCTTTGAAGCCTAGAAGCTTCTAGCTTTCTAGATAACTCAAAAATCTTAGAATGTTCCTTTCTAGAACAACTAGAAGCTTCTCCTTGGAAAGTTCTTTTCTAAAACAGCTGGAAACTTCTTCCTTTCTAGATAACCTGGAATGTTCTTTGCAAACTTCTAAAAATATTTTGTCTTTTTCTTGGCAATCTTAACTATCCATAACATCCCCCCTTAAGATTGGCTAGAATAATACAAAGAGAATACAAAGGAGACGGGAAATACAAAGGAGAGGAACATTATACTACTATCCCCCCTTAATGTTCACCTCTAACATACCAAGCATTCCTCTTAATTTTAAGAATTTAGCTTCAATCATACTCTTAGTGAATATATCAGCTACTTGTTCTTCACTTGGACAAAATTGAAGATTGACAATAGATGCTTGAACAAGATCCCGAATGTAGTGAACATCAATCTCAATATGCTTTGTTTTAGCATGAAAAATTGGATTGTTGGCAACCTATATGGTACTTTGATTGTCACAATACACAGTGATGGCTGAACTTTGTAGAAAACCAATCTCAAATAGGAGATTCTGAATCCAAACCGCTTCCTTGTCTGCTTCTTTTGCTACTCTATATTCTGCTTCACATGAAGATAATGATGTAATTGTTTGTTTTTTGCTGCTCCATGTAATAGGGCCTGATCTAAGATTGAAAACATAACCACCAGTAGATTTTTGATCATCTATATCACCACCCCAATCTGAGTCAGTAAATCCAAACAAAGAAATTAAATACTTATAGCCATAGTAGATTCCAAAGTGTATGGTTCCATGGATGTATTGTAAAATTCTCTTAGGAGCCAACCAATAACTTTGTTTAGGTGCCTGCATAAATCTAGATACTAGATTGACTGCAAAACAAATATTTGGTCTAGTATGAGTTAGATAAACCAAGCTACTAACAAGCTGTCTATATAAAGTGGCATCTACACTCTTGGAAGCACATTCTTTAGTAAGCTTGACTCTAGATTGAAACGGGGTAGATGCTGGCTTGCATTCAAACATGTTAAACTTTTCTAAAAGGTCCAAAGCATATTTTGATTGTGAGATGAACAATCCATCATGTAATCTACAAACTTGTAATCCAAGAAAATAGTTTAGTTCACCCAAATCACTCATGTGAAATGTCCTCTTAAGATCTAATTTTAAATCATTGATTAACCCAATATTTGGTCCAGCAATGAGTAAATCATCTACATAAAGTGCAACAAGAAAAATATCATCTCACAAAAATTGTCATGTGGACTTTAACTTGACAATGTTTGTGTATTAAAATTTGTGGATGGAATTGGAGTCTCTTTTATTTAATATAATAGAGTATTTTTTTAATGAATAATTGTTAATATTATTATTTAAATAATATTTACACATATTTACAAAAGAGAGTGAGTGGAAGATGTCACACCATAAAGTCTAAATGGCGATAACTCTAAACAAAAAGAAACAACAAGAAGCTACAATAAGAGCTAAAGCATTAGAAGGACAAGGAGAGGAGTCTAAATCATTTGGTTTACCCCATACATCAGTGAGGTTTGTAGTGTCAAGTGACATTCCCTATCATGAAAATTTTCACTTTATCTTCTTCTTTAATGGTCATTTTGGAAATTTTAGGTGGTAGGAGAGTCTATTTATATCATGTTTATGGTTAGATTTTATGTGGTCAAGTTTTAATTCTCTTGTTGCAAGTTGTAGTGAGATTTCCTCTTATAGTTTTCTTGTGTTTCATGACTATTGTAAGAGCAAAGGGGTCCAAGAGTTTATTTGGGAGATTCTTATTGGTTCTTGGGGAGTTGACACCTTGTTGGGGCTCTTGTAGAAGGCCCAAGGGGATATTAATCAATCTTTGCAAGCCATTTTTTAACACCAAGTAAGTGTGTGCTAACATTTTAGTTGGAGTGTTTATCCACAAGGGGTTTCTCCAAGGTTTTAGTTCTCATTTTTATAGTGTTTGAATTCGTAATCTCTTATTTTCCAATTTATTTCCTTGTGTTTTTGGTCATTTTCTCAAAAAATTCTCACATACAAATCTACTATTGATAGATTAGTTAAGAAAAATCCTTCTAGTTTATAGATCATATGGAAATCCAAGCCAATTTCATTCTTATGGTCACTAACATTTTGAAATTTAAAGTTAGCAGGTATGATCCTGCTATAGTGCAATAGTGCTACCTAAAAATTCACTAAAACTTGAAAAGGATGATCCTATTTTTTATTATTTTGAAAGATGGAGTATATTGCACATTATGGCTTAGGTATCACTAAGACAAATAATGATTGTGCATTTCACTATCATGATCATGTTCCTACTTAAATGCTTTCAAATGTGTTTTGGAGACTTTTTAGAGCTATCATCAAAGAGAAGAACAATGCTCTCAATAGTGTTATTAAGATCCTATAGAAATTTATGAACCTATTGAAGAGAGAGATGAGAAGCATTCAAAGAAGCTATGATCTATAGAAACAAGATGAGGAATCTTTCTAGTTGTCTTTGTAATGTTAGTGGATGCAAAGTCAACCTAGGGAACATCATAAATGGATGGAAGTTCAAGTGAATCTCAAAAACACTATCCGATTATGGTCTAAGAAGTATAAGAACACTTACGATGCTCTATGTGATGTAATATTTCCTTAGAAATAGTAAGAAAAATTAATCCATAGACATTTTCTTGTTTAACCATTTATTTTTCTACTAAGAATCAGTTGGCTCATAAGTGAGTCTAAAGAGACAAGGTAGTCGATCATGCTATGTGCAATCATTATTAATCCTTTCTCACTAGCACTCATAGTTCCAATGATTCATTGTGAGAACATAAGTAGTGAACTATGATTGAAAATATAATGGAAGCTCCCCAAGAAAGTCAATTGGCACACATTACTTAATGTGATTATTGATACCCCACTCATGTGCTTATAGCTTCACAATGAATTTGTAATTTTTAAAAAAATGGCAAAGGATAACTCTAATATAATATAATATTTAGATTCTACATGAAACTTTGTGTCAAATATAAAGAAAAACCTAAAACTTAACTTATAGATCAAAACATATGTTCAGTTGAAGTTTTCTCTCTTGGCAAGAAAAAGGTACTACTCTTGTAGCACTCAAGCAATACCTATGCAAAACCATGAAACTAATTACACAAAGAGTTAGTTACTTGCATGGCACTATGCCAACAATTGATATTGCAAAAGTGACATTGATAGTTCAATTGACTATGATGCCAAGGTGGTCATTGAGTCATGATGTTGACATGTCTAATCCCAAGTACAAAATGTGGACTCGGAATAATAAAGGATAGTTGACATGGATTCCACTAGGGTAAGTTGGTTGAACTACATAAACACCAAAGGAAGATGGCTAAAATTTTGAAAATGCCATAACAATGGAGGAAAGTAGTAGTTCCTCCACCCTAAGCACAACACAACGTGTATGTAAGCATTGGTGTAATGTTTATGTAATGCATTACAAGCAATTATGTGTAATACAAATGTTTCATAAATACTTTAAACATTTTAAACCTTTACCTATGCCTCGAACAAGTGACATACAATATAATTGAATATTAAAAGATTTGGAAGAAATTTTTAACGACATCTAATAAATCACCAGTAAAATTCTAAAATGTAATTTAAATTTACCATTAAATTTTTTTTCCTAATACCATAAAACATATCCCTCTATAATTATAAATCCTAAAATACATAAAACCACTTCCTAAACATTCACTGACTTTTATACTTATCAAGTGGTCCGAAGATTCCAAAGCTGACTTTGTCTAGACGACACCTGACTCTTATGTGGTAACTTTTCATATTGGTCAATTAAGTGGCTTCAAATTTAGGGTAAAATGGTGTGATATATCTAGTGGCTAACATCATGTCTACGTTTGAAAACCTAACTATTCTAGATTTAAAAGAAAATTTTATACCGATCAATATAGTGGGCAACAAATATACCTTAAAATTCTGTAAGTAAACATCAGAGATAATCCTAAGAGGTCATGAGGTATTTTAGCTTTAGTCATGTCTCTCTCTATACCCTGTGAGAGCATCATGTAGATTACAGAAACAATATAATTTATTTAAAATTAGAAAAATCCACGGGACGAGGGCCTGCCTAAATTCGTAACCTATACGAATAGTAGGTGACGTTTTAGGCTTGTTTGGGCAATGGCCATGGAAGATCTCCAGGCTCGCAGAAGAACCTAAATTTTTGGAAGGCTTGAATGCCATCCATTGAAACATTGTAGCGGCTCAATGTTTCTCTCAGCTTCCTCCATTCTCGCTCCTCCTCTTCATCCTTCGCCTTACTTTTGCCGTTATTTCTAGCTTTATGTGAAGCTTTCTGATTCTCCTTAACCATTGTGCCCTGTTGCAGAGAGCTTTCTCCTTCGTTTTCTTCTTCACATAAAGTTTTAGAGTCTCTTAGCTGTTTCTCTCGCTCTTTTTTCTCTTTAAAAACTTTGTCGATGATCACTTTCACCTCCTCTTCTTGTAAAACCTTTCTTATCACATCCTTGAGATAATCCTCTCCCTTTGAATCCTCGTCCTTGGAAATTGTTCTTTCAGGCAGGCTGCCACTTGTCTTCACTACTTCAATTCTGTTACTGCAGTTAATACCCACTTCGCTATCAATGGTGTCTTCCCTCTTTCTTGTGGCGCTATCTCCCTGAAAATTGTCGCTATTCTTGTCAGCTGGCCACCTCTCATCAATATAATGCTCAACAATCTCTCTCAGCGAAGGCCCACTATTCTCCTCTATAACTTCACCCTTCTGAATATCATTTACCATAATCCACTTTCTTAAAACCCCAAGATCGTGCCAATTCTGCATCAGTGCATACAAAGAATATTTATTTTTGGTTATCAATACTAAAATTTGAATCTTAAGGAAATAAATAAATTACCACTGGGCGTTCAAGTGAACACCGTTGAGATAGGATTGAAAACAAAATGTGATCCTATCTTACTTGTACAAGAGTTGTTATGAGGTCCTTCCATTGCCAGCAGACGAAAATCCATGCAATCAGTTGAACCTGCCATCCTGCCAGTGGGATCACTTCAGGGCTTTTAGACAAGATATTCCATGCTAGCCGATGGTATGTCAGCAAACATTTCCACTCTCGGGGAAGTTTTCTACTGCGTGTGGATCGAGTATGAAGAAAGCAAAACGCATTCTTTTCTCCTTCGCTATATTTAGGGATGAGCATTTCAGTAGTTATTGGGGACAGATCCATAAACCTGCTGTCTTCACCTGAATGCAACACATGTCCAGCGTTACTATGTTATCATCTCAAATAAAAATCAATGTATTTGTTTGATAATGGTTTATCCCTAGCTGTAATATTAATCATTTTATCTTGATGACTAAATGTTATAAGCAAACATGATAAGGAAATTCATAGAAAACAACAGTAATATAATATATAGCCAGCCTATTGAAATTGAACCTAAGGCTTGCTCAATGTCGGTTGTCTCATCTATCTCACTCGTTGGGAGTTTATTAAACCCGCGCCGATTTCCATTCCAGTAAGTTCGGAATACACGTAATATGGCACGAATTTTGAGCCACGGTAGATTGTTCTGAGTATGTCTTTCTTCAGCTAGAGAGTCTGTCGCTAACAAACATTTTGAATTAAAATCGATTGTGAATTGTGTGATGGTACATTGCACAAATATCACCCAAAATGCTGTGTCTTTGAATGATATATTCACCTGGTTTCCCAGCTGTCTCTTCCAGTTCCATATTTTGAAATCTTTTTTGGGCTGTATCTGTTCGTGGAAGCAACGTTTTCTAGTTAACGGCCACATTAAATTCATTACTACAGTAAGGCATAGACCTTCAATTCCATATTTTTTGTTTTACTTAAAAGCGTTGCAACTGGACTATTTTCACCTGAAATGTTGCTGACTCTTTCTTGTTTGGCTCCAGTTTCTGCATGAGATTTTGTTGTTTCTCCCCCAGCTACAACAACATTAGAGTGTAAGAAAAATAATTTCATCTGTTAAAGTGATGTATACAGAACCTTATTGCAAAATTCAAATATAAAATGTGCTTAATCCCACTTGTATAGTCAGTGGTATATACCTAGTTTAGTTTTTGTTGGAATTGAAGTTCCCATTTGAAACTTTGGATTGAGTTTTCTATGCCCATAAGTATTGGATCTTTCTTTTTGTGCTTCAGAACCGGTAGTCCCTATTCTACTATCTGATATACCTAGCTGGCCCTCTAAAAAATGCTGGGACTCTGAGTTACTAGGGTCAGGTAGGTCTAGTGGCAGCTGAATTATCTTCCTTAAATACTTGTCTGCTAAGTCCTGACTGGACTTATTAGGTTTGCTACTCTTGTCCCCAAACTTTCTTATGATTGCCCTTTCGATCATGCTTTTATCCATGCCCAAAACAACGTTGATCTCGCAAGCAGCCAAAACCAGATTCACTGCTGATAATATCTGCCATTTAAAAGTACTCAAAGAAATTTAGAAAACCGGAGATTAATATTTGAGAATAATAATAATTGCAAATATACGTGTTTTATGAAGTTATACCTGCAGAATCACATTTTCTTGGCAACGATCGAGATCGTCGACGAAGACTACCATCCTAAGATTATCATTGAATGCAGGGGGCATCTTAGGAATCAGTGTTCCTGGAACATAGTTCTCATCCCAACTAAACGTAATGCAGCACCATATAAATGCAAACACCTTCCACAACCAGGAGGGTCTATAACCGAGTTCATCTTTCAAAAAATTGATGTCAAAAATAACCTTCTGATGATAGCCAAGCTTTTGGCTATGGTCTGGCAGGCATATATAATCCACCACTTGAGAACTGATTGGTTTCACAACAGACATCACTGACTTCCCTATAGCCCAAACAGTGACAATTACCGATGCAGGTAGACTTCCGTATTTAAAATCTTTTATAGCTTTATTTTGGGCTCCATCAAGTAGCAACCATACAATGGTGGTGAACCAGATGGCCACCAATACTGCAAGAAAGCATGGGAAGATCACCCCAAAGCAGATGCTGTTTCTACGCGTTCTCCAATTATATCTCCAACTAGTCCTCAGCTTGTGCGCCACCGTCATCGTTGATTCCAATTCTTTAGTGATTTCTACTGCTAGACCCGCCCATGCCTCGGATTCATTCCTGTATTGCCAGGCATTATAACGTACAGTCAAAATGGAAGGTGTAGTCCCCTGCATCGAGTCTTCCTCCCATGGCATTCCACCGAGTCTTTGATTTGTAGATCCACTTTCTTCCTCTTCTTCAAACTGAATCTCACCAGACCCAGAACAATTACCAATCTTAAGTTAAAATTGAATAGAAATTAAGATGCAGTTGATCATTTACTTAAGAATTTTTAAATTTAAGTGTTTTTAAGAAAAAATTTTAGAATATCCACAAAGTAGGTCGAACTTTCTAAATAGTTAGTTTTCGGCCCTGCAGTTTGGAGACACATGTTAGCTCTCTTTAAGTACCCTATCAAACTGTTAACTCTGTGTAAAATGATACTGCAAAATAGTAGGAATGTATAGGAAACTATGCAATACGAAATATAGGCAACCCGGTAGCATGGATGAGTTGGAATATGGGAAGGGGAAAATTTTTCAACGACTGATCAATTAATGTAAGTCTGCATACCTTATCGTGTCGTTCCATTACTGCCAGGGACTTAAAAATTTGATGATATTTAGGTTGATAATTTCCTAAAAAGTCACATATGGGATCTCTCACCTGCAGCCATCCGTACAATATAGTTAGATTAATTTAGAGCCCAACAATTACAATATAGTTAGTCTTAATTTAGGACCCAACAATTTAGACGGTACCAATGGTTGTGAACGTATATTAAAAGAGTTATTATTTATTAGAAATCATGATTGTTATAAAGAGTTATATGATATTGGAAAATTTTTATATAAATTAGGGTTTTATGGAATAAGTACATCATAACGATTATAAATTTAGAAGTGAGAAGAAATATTAAAAGTATAATACCTTAGATATGTAATTATTGTCAAACTAAAATTTTACATGTATTATTATGATGGAAGATTTATAAAAAAAAGTTATCATTGCATCTATTATGGATGAGCGAAAGTATGGATTCATATGTGATAGACCAGCTTTCAAGTTTGAATACAAAATGGGCAAATATATATATATATATATATATATATATATATATATATATATATATATATATATATATATATATGAAAATTAGAGATTGGAAAAGAAGGCAAAACCCGCTTAAGCACGAGATGGGTTCTAAATCAAGGGATCACCAAAATGTACGGAAAATAAACACACCCTACACTAACTTAGAGTCTCATAAATAACAAATGAATCACAACGAATTAAACTTAAATTAAATGATAGATGAGACAATGAATGAAATAGAAAGTTAGAATTGTGATCAACTCTATGTCAATTTAGTATTATTGATGATGAAGGTGTTGCTATATATCATGTTTGACAATAAAAAAATTAGGATCCTAGAATTGTATTTGCACCTATCAAATTGTAAAGAATCTATACTAGATGAATCTAGGCTTACTTAGGACTAAGTCAAGCCTATAGTTTAGTCTCGAGACATTTTGTCTTTGTAGGATTTTGTCCTCTGCAGATGTGCTCATTGAGACATGTTTACCTCCATTTGTGTTTGCTCTGCAAACACAATGGTGATAAAGAGTGCCTTTGGGGGCCTAGTATGACAAAGAAAGGTGTTTGACTTCTTTGATGGTAATCTTGAGAAATATTTATTGATGTGACAAGATCAAAGACATGTCAAATAGAAAGTGCAAGTGCTTAATGTAGCATCTATAAATGTTTGTGTTGATGCACAAGTGTATATTCTTTTTATAATGTTTTTTTATATGCTTTGATGATACTTTTCAATGATTACTATCATCTTAGGGTTTTCTCAAATACAAGATCCTCGATACTCAATTTGAAATATTTGACATACAATTCAACAAGTAACAATAAAACTATTTTAAGGGGTTGGTGCAGGAAACAAAAAAAGATGTTCGACTTAGGTGGACCTACGTCATGGATGCAATTATGTCCAAAGGACATGTATGCACATGCAATCCACTATAGAATGCATGAATCATTAAAGAGAGAATTGGTATAAACCATTAGACATTAAGGTTGGTTGTTGAATGATAAACTTAATAAATGTATCATAAAATATAACAAATTTTGTACCAAGACGATATTTATAACAAAACCAAATTGAATATATACTTTTTTTATGATTTTATTTCACTTATTTTATTTATAATTAAAATTAGATATATTAAAATTAAAAAATCAATTATAATTTATTATACGTTAACAATAAATTATGTGTATCACATGATTTAAAAATATATTATTTAATATCAATAAATTATAGAACTAAATTTATGTCTCAACTTAAAATTTTAGGTTGGGCGCATACTATAAATGCTTCTCATAAACAAATTGATTATGAACTGTAAATAAGGGCACCTAATCTGTGAAGTAAGGGTGTGTCTCTACCTTTGCTGTGATGCTTTTTCCGTTATCCGATACTCGTTTAACAAACATTCTTATCTTCTGAATAATACTAAACTTTGACTCAGCCACGTTTGCATCCAACTGTTCTTCCACTGGTTTAGATTCTCTCTCTCTACTTTTCGTTGTCAATAACTTCTCTAATGCATTTGCTATTTTCCTACGCCTGACTTTCCCTTTGCCAGATAACTTGGATTCGCTTGCTGCAGGGGAATCTTTTTTTTGAAAAGAATTTGAGAATGCTAACTTAGCCGCTGTCTGTATAAGAATGCGCTCTGTCTGAAGCACAACGATTCTGATTAATACCAGATCTATTATTGTGAAGTAAATGTTCTAAAATATTTAGGAAGGATGATTACCTGAACCATAAGGCTCGACTTTCCCATTCCCCATTCTCCCGAGATTCCCACTGTAATGGGAGATTTCACGAAAGGATTCAAAAATAACGCAGCCAGACCATTCGCAAAGGCACTTCGTCCTGCCCAATGTTATAACAGAAAATGTTAAGAAATTTCGCCTGTCAATTTCTATTTGTCTTCTATTAGTAAACTAGATAATTACACCTACCAAGATTATCCCACAGAGCCGGTTTGTCGGTTCCTTGTTCAACAATATTGTCAATTTGCTCGAGAACTGTAAAAATACAGAATTTATTGAGAACTAAACACGTCATTTGTTTGACGAGGTAAAAAAGAAAGAAAAGAAAAAGGTATAAGCAAGCATACCATTTTCGACATTTTTTCCTTCTTGTTGTGGAAGACTGGCTATCCATTTCTTACTGCGAATGAGAGCAATGTTTGCGCCCCTGGTGAGGAGCTCTCGTGTCATATCTATATTGCCTAATGTTGCCGCCACTCTAAGCAAATTCTCCGACCCTGTTGTTGTTGTCAGTATTTCACTTTTTTTGTCCGCAAGATATTTCTTAAGCAAAAAACTGCAGCTTAAACTTTTTTCTGCAGAACCGATTCCAACTGCAGAAGCAAACAAAAACAGGCTTCTGTGTTTATCGGATTCGCATTTGTCCAAAAGCAATTTAGCTATTGCCACGGCATCTTCACCATTTTCTGCTTGAGCGGCATAATGCAGAGCTGTTTTGCCATCAGAATCACGTTCTTCTAACGGATGGGCTCCCTCGTCGAGAAGCTTTTTGACAATTTGCTTGTGACCTCCAGTTGCTGCTTTATGCAGTGCTGTTTGACCCAGCACGTCTGGTGCCCTAACATAATTCTTGCGCTCTTGTCCTGAAATCACTCTCTTCGAAAGAAGCTTTTTCACCATCTTTAGGTTGCCTCTCGCAGCAGCCACATGCAAAGGCGTTGTTTGACTGTCATCTTTGAGAAAAACCTGATTTGTACCTTGTGCTGTGAAAATGAACATGTCTAAAACCTCGTTATTGTCATGAGCTCCAGCAACTGCATAATATATAGCACTCTGTCCATCCCGATCCTTGGTATCTATGTTTGGGATTCGCTCTAAAAGCCATTCACAAAGCTTTTTGTGTCCGAGGAAAGCTGCGACATGAAGCACGTTTCTTCCGTATTTATCACGCGCTGATGCCACCTCGTCTTGCCTTTCATGAATCAGTATTCCTTCCATAATTTCCAATGCCACCTTGTCGTTTGCACCCTCGGCAGCGTAATGGACCGTTGTCTTTCCTTCATCGTCTGGGTCAAGAGGATCGGCTCCTTCCTTCAGCAGCTCCAGAACAATCTTCACATAGCCCATTCGCGAAGATTCACGCAGATACGATGAGAGGTTGATCTTCTTAAAATAAGATCGTGGTTGGCTGGACAGTGACAACAGCCACGCCACCATTCTCACATTGGTGACTTGACACTCAACAGCAAAATCCAAAGGCGTCTTCCCACTGTTGTCCCCTGCATCCAACAAGAAAGCGTTTTCTGCAATCAGAAGACGAACAAGCTCTTCATTTTGGTGCTCTTGCAGAAGTGCATGGTGTAGTGGAGTCTGGCCATTCTCATCCTTGGAAGTCACGCTTGCGTTGTGATGGAGGAGGAATCTGCACATACTCGCGTGACCACAAAAAGCAGCTCTGTGTAGAGGAGTCCTCATTTTACTGTCAACTGCGTTTGCAAGGCTTTCTTTTGTAAGCAGCATTTCTGCAATTTCAAGTCCCTTGGATTCATCGTCCAGTTTTGCTGCATGGTGCAATGCTGTTTTTCCTCTGTTATCATCTGTTTCAGAGGGCTGTACGCCACTCTCTATGAGCCTTTCTACCAGATTTACATCGCCTTTCTTTGCCGCCTGAACAAGGAAAGTGTTCACAACATCATTGTTGCCGCCATAGCAGAATGTTCCGTACCCTCGGTCACATAAAATCTTTTTAAACCGCTTGTAATCGGGTTTGGCCTCTGTTGCCGCTTCTTCCACGAACTTCCATAAATTATCGGCGCCAGAAAAGGTTCTGTTTAAATTCTCGTGGGCGTAGGCAATTAGGTATGTGACAAATGCGTGATCGTCCATCCTCTTTCTCTCTGCTAGTGGATCGGGACGCATCAGGAGCTTGCAGCACTCTCTTACTATCACCACAGCCATGACGTCTGCTGCAAAATACCAGACTGTGTCAGCAACTGCTTCCCAAGTCAAGTGCTCCCTTGTGTTGAATCCAAAATCTCGAAACCTCTCCAAATCCTTGGTCAAACCCATTTCCTTCCAACACTGATCGCCAATGTCCATGAGCTCCGTCGAGAATAATGCCTCTCCCAAAATGTCATTTGTGAACTTGCCTTGCTCAGACTCTTGAATATTGTCGATCGTCAAAGCTTTCACAGACCCTTGAATTTCAGTCGTCAAGGCTGTCATAGAAGCGCACGAAAATTCCGGTTTTGGCACTCTGCTCTTTGCACGCACACCGTGCAACTCCCTGGCCACTGCGCTTACTAGTTTGCTGTTCCTTTCTGTTTTATCACTTTCACTTATTGCATTCCCCCTCGTGCGACCCTCTTCTTTCTCCAACACAGCGCCACCACCTCCACTTGTTGCAACCCCGCTCCTGTGACCCTCTTGTTTCTGGCCCTGAATCAACCAATGAAGGACCTCGTAATTCCAGTCTTCACAGCACAAGAACAAAGCAGCACTCCTTCCCTCTTTACTCAATTTACGAACCTTGGAATATAGGAACGCATTCCTGTCATCTTTTGTGAATAATGTACAAGCGTCAGCCTAATGTTTACATTGCAACATTAAAACAACTTGAAGCTTTGAAATTTTCAGTAAAAATATTTTTTCACCTGCATTCAACTACGTTTTATCCTAGTTAATCAAGCCAAATACACACCTGTGTTGATTATTTCGGAAATTGGAACCTCAACGACTAACATGTATCCAAGACAGCTTCTGAAACCCACTTGGACATGGAAGTCATAAGCAGAGCCTCCGATCCAGCCATCTAAAAGACGGGCTCTGTCCCATTCCTCTAACAGATTATCACTCTTTATCGACTCCAGCTTATAATTCGCTTCTTCCACAGTTGCTAAACGCCATCCGGATGGAGTGCGGCAACTCCTTGGCAACTTTCTCAAGGCCATTTTAATCTCTATCCTTGACTAACCAAAACGAATCGAAGGCCAAATGTTATATAACAACTAGAATGGAACCCAAAACGCTCTGCACTACCATCATCTATTTTTAGAAAGTTCAATTTTGATTTTATTATTTTTTACTAATAAAAATATTTATGGGTGTTTTGTTACTGACTATTTGACCATGAAACCTATAATATTTAAGTAACTCGCTTCTTCCACAGTTGCCAAACACCATCCGGATGGAGTTTCGGCAGCAACTCGGCAACTTTCGCCATAATAATCTTCATGCTTAACTACACAACCCAATTTGAACGGAAAAAAGTCAAATAAACACCAAAATCGAACCCAAAACATTATAGAATTATATGCCATTGAATCCACTGTTACAAATGGTAGATGTATTCCTATAGTCAACACAAAGGTTGTCACGTCCAGGCACTGGAATTTTTATTTGACAATGCCTGACAACTCAAAAGTTGTGGATGGTATTGGGTTTCCCTTTTCTACACTGATTGTATAGTACAATAATTAGGGGAGACGGTTTAGCACCCCCTTCCAACGCTGTTTGAGACCACCACATTAGAATCCAAAACGCTTACCTGCTATCAAAATTCACTGCTATGAATGACTGCTCCTATAGTGGGTTTAGGAGCCTGACCCACTATGGGGGCAATCTATAGACAAAGTAAACATTGTGATGTCCCCGCCTGGAATTTAAGTTGACAATGCTTGCCACTAAAATATTGTAGACTGAATTGGGGACCAACCATAAAGATTATAGGATTGTCATAATTGACAGATTTTGATTTGACAAAGCCGGTCAAATAATCTTTCTTTCTTTTCTTTTGTTTCTTTTTTTTTTTTGGGATAGCGTGGGAATCTCTTTTCCTTGATGCATCACTAATTATCCCAATACTATTCCATATGTACAATATTATAACTATTAAATGGACAAGCTATTAATTATATTAGTTTTTTAAAATTAGAAGTAATTTTTTTTGTTTATATAGGAAATGATACCATATTTATGTAATTTATTAAGTGGATTGTTTGTAGTATGGGAAATAAGACAATAGTTTTTATCAAAAACAAAATATCACATCTATTGCTTAATATTTCATATTTATGTTAGACAAGAATTTACTAAATCATGTATTAATTTTATAAAAAAAATTATTCGTTACTTTTTTTTGTCTTATACTTTAATTTATAAGTTATTCAATGTACTAAATGATGTTATCATCACAATTTACTTAAACCATTTCCAATAAGTCCGTTTTTAACCATTTATTTTATTGGGTTTCTTATAAAGTTTTTGTTATGAAGCTTTTTGGAACATGGGGGAAAGGAGTAGAATATATATGATATTTTTACTAATTTTATTTGCATTAAATAACATTTACAATTAGTAGCATAGAAATTAAAATATTTGTGTTCTAGATAAGAAACATAGCTGGAAATTTACTATATAATTTAGAATTTTTTTATGTAAAGAATATAGTCTTGAAATAGGTTAATTAAATTTATAAAATATTTGTATCATATATTTATTTGTAATGTGTTGAAGAAATATTTTGCAATTCCTTCAATTTTATTTGAATTCGATCACCATTAACAGATTACTTGTTGTATTGACCTTTGAAAGACAGGTCTAGCATGCCCTACTTCTTTGTAATTCTTTTCATCTGTATGCATTGGAGTGGGATGTTATTCAACGGAAATCATAATTTTGTAGCTCATTTTATTACAAATCTATATAGTGTGAACAATGAGAAGTTATTTAATCCTAAGTAATGTAAATCAAGTAAATAAAATATACTTTGGATGGTGAGGAAAAAATCTTCTTATATTGGTTTGTGATTGGCAAGTATCCACCTGTACATCAAAAAGGTTTGAATGAGTTAGTTAAGAATGGATGTTTTGTATGACATATATTATGAAGAGGAGCATGAAAAAATTAAATTGGAAGTTTTTTTAGAAGAGATTGGATTGACATTTGCATACCTCATTTTTTGATAATGAGATTGATTGTAGTCGAGCCTCCTCTTTTAGTAATAATTGTGAAGGATTGTTTTGCATTCTAGAGTAGTGATTGAAGGAGAATATAGGTTCGATACGAAGGTCATTTATTGATTTGACTCTAGATATAGCTATATATATTAGTCCTTGTCTTTTTATTTTCCCAATATAAATGGTCACCTTGTTGGTTCCTGTTATCACGTGGAATTGCACTCTGCTTGAAGCCTATTCAAGCATTCCAATGACACAATGGGACTGATCTTAAGGTGTGAGACCTCGTAGATGAGATTAGACCTCTAGAGAAGGCCGGTTCCTCTTTCTGGACTTAAGGTCTAGAGAATTGCTAAATTTAATGCTAATGATCACAGGGAAAAGGGGAATAAGAAACTAAAATTGAAAGGAAGGTGGTGCATCAGATTTAGTGTGTTTAGTTACACCTAAATTAACACAACAACGATCTCAAAACTGAAACAAACTCACACAGACTCATATAAGCTATCACAGAGGTTAGGGCAAAAAAATAGAGCTATGAAAGGGACTATTTTACCCATAATACAAGCATACAATTTTTAAATAAACATAGTGTAAAGCTTTAGAGAGAGGCACAATAATAATTTATATTGATCATGAAGGCTAGAAAGCCGTTACAAAAGAAGAAGGATTCATTACACAAAGATATTTAAACACAAAATGAAAGACTCTCCTTCATTAATGAACTGATATAGAGACATGAGTGGCTCAAAAGAGAGCACAGACCATCAGATCTACCCAGTTCTGGAGAAAATCACAAGGTACCATGTAGATTACAATAAAAAGTAAAATGGTAACCTACAATAAAAACCAACCTACAAACTAAGATTACAAAGAAGATACCATATAGATTTCAAGACTCAAACATTAGATTAACTCCAAATCTAATTTTATAAATAAATCCACAACAAGTAACCATAGTCAAGTAACCCATCAAGAAAATACATGTAGAAATGATGAGTGACTAATCATGTACCAACATCTCCACATTGAGAAAGCTACAAATAACCTCCTCAAACCATGCATGAAGCATGCCTATAAACTTGCAACTATATCGAATCTAGAAACAACCCTAGGGATTAACAATCTAAAATTTAGTTTATTCACAGATCTACAAAACCACAATTTTAAAGTAACCATGTAAAACCATCATGTCACTAACAAACATGCAAATCCATATCCACTTATCATCTAGAAGACCCACAAGTCTAAAAAACACTAAAATAGTTAAAGTAGAATAATGGAATAACATAGATAAGCTTAACCATAGATTTTAAATGGAAAATCTACAAAACCCTTAGATCAAATCAATGTGAAATTGAGACGTGCAAGTACAACCAACCAAATGGAAGAAGAGGTCCAAGAACTACAAAACCACTTATAGGCCAACTCTACAACCACCACCATGTACATGCATAAAAAGGAGCTAGGGTGTTTCAGAAGCTTTTAGATCATCCAATGATCAACTCTGCAACCTACATCCATTCAAGGTTAACAAAATAGTGCCTTTTAATGCTAGGGACAAAAGCCAAGCACCCAACATAAGCACATCAAACCATAGCCATGACAACCCAAGTTACATGATCATGGAGCTAAGAACAAACACCCAACATGAATACTTTGTTACAAATGACCATAGAATGAAAGAACACTACCACAATGCATGAGGGTTATTACATACTATCAAATAGGATCTCTAGATCCATATCATATTAAATGTAACCACATGATCAACTTCAAAAACCTCCATCTTCTCCATCCTTCAAATATTTGTTGTACTTTAAAAAACAAGATCAACTACAAAACTTCCACTCGAAGAAGGATTAATAATCAACCAATACCTTCCTACATATTCCCTCAAGCTTTTTGGGCCAAGAAATCGCAATAGAAGAAATACCTAGAACCTTAAACACTACAGAACCAACACATAACATGGAACCATCGTAGCTTTGATACCAATTGAAAGGGAAAGAGAACCCAATATGCACCTTCTAGTATCCTATGTTTTTTCTTAATCAGATATTCAATATAACTTGATACAAGCACATACTACTATGTCCTTAAAGTGGAAACAAACATAAATGATTTCCCGTCACATTAACCATTAGAAGAAAGATAATGTAGCTTACAAATCTAAGTAAAGTAGCATAAAAAGTAAATTAACACTTTAAGAACATGAAAGAAAAATAATAGAAGAAAGATAAACAGAAGAGAAGAGACACAATATATGTGGGGAAAACCCTTTTGGGTAAAAATCCCACACTCTAAAACATCTAACCAATGTATTAATTTGCAACAAAAAACATATTACAATACACTTGTAGGCTCAAAGGATTAACATAGTTTACATCTTGCTTCTCTGGAGGAAAACTGATAGCTTGCATAAAACTCTCCTCACAAATGACTCCTCAAGCATTCAATTTATACAAAAAACCACCAAAATGAAACCCAAAACCATGAGTTAATACCACCATAAAAGAGAAAGTTGCTTACACTTGTTAAATCATAACTAACTCTCCAAATACGACATTCCATTTTTGGCTCCTAAAATCATGCTTCCACTATCTCCTAAAATCATGCTTCTCAAATTTCCAAGGTAACTCCCTCTTTTAAGCTCTTTCCATTCTAGCAACTCTTACACACATTACAAGTTGTCATAGTTGCATTTAGCAACTTCCAGACACTAAGCGATAACTACAAATTGCCAAAATACAAAATACAAGTGACACGTAGTGCCACTCCAAGTGGGATGCTCAAAATATAATATGTACATTTATAATAATACAAATAAATAAATATTTCAAATATTAGGACTTGCAAGGTGTATGACACACCTAATTCCAACATATTGTAGGACCTCTATTTTTTTAGAAATGTGATATGGACTCTTATCTATTTGCAACTAAGATTTGTAGGTATGACTCATCATGCAACTTGCCACATTAGCACATCTAGTGAGAAGTGTCCTTAAAATATTTTTATGAGGTTAGACCAAAACTTTATCATGGAATCCCTAGTAATTGAGCAAAAAATATCATTTGTTGTTAGAACAATGTCATATTTTTATTTAAAATATAACTTATATGCAACTTCATGATCTCAATACCTTTTGGTAACCATGAATCCTGTTATTTCTAACCTTTATCCAACACAAGTGACCCAATAGTTGAACATAAAATACTATTTATTGTTATAAAAACAACACATTTTTATATAAAATACAACTTATATTCAACTTTAAATGATCATAATACTTTTTGATAAGCTTTTACATTTTGTGACAAAATACAAGGTATTTATTGTACTCACCTTTTACATTTGTCATAGGGCAAACATATAATATGAAGCATTCCAAAGTGTGTGCATTGTCGCCCAGTGGTTGTACACATAAGAATAGTATTTGTCCACATAACAACAATAATTGTTTAGATGAGCACCTTATTTTATAAATGACACATTTATGGTGGATAGAACTTATGATATTTTATATAAAGCAAAAAAGTGATCATTACGAAGCAGCGAGCAATTGAGAGTGAACCAAAACAAGTGAATTTTATGGAACCCTAGATTTCATTTCTGATAGATTTCACCAAGTAAAACAATCCAATGTGTTTAAAAATGGCGGCCAGGTAGGTTGGAGAGATCTCTAACCTGGAGGCAACATCCAAAATGGAGGTTGATCAATCTAATAGTGGGGAAAATGGCACGGTCATCATGGAGAACCCTAAAGTGGTGGCTATGGAGAAAGACACAGTCAATATGGGCGAAGAACTAGTTGAATCCATGCCTGAAGAACACTCACACTTCAAATCAGGTAAACCCTTAGAAATACAACTTCCCGATGATGTTACAGACTTTATTTATGAATGCCATTGAAATAGAATTGTTATCCTATTTTTTCTGAGAGGTAAATTCCTAGTGAAGCAGAATTTTATAAATGGGCCCGTATGAATTGGGAAAGTCGGGGGTGGGAAATTGAGGCATTAAGAGGCATAGGAAAAGTGTATGTTTCTTGTATGTTCAAATTAGTAGATCATGCTCAAGTCGTATTACAATATGGCACCTAGGTCATTTGTGGGCAAGTCTGCTACCTTTAGGCTTGGAGTTTTAATTTTCATCCCGAAGGACAATCTCGCTCGCATTATCATATGCGGGTAGAGCTACCTTACCTTAATCTAGCCTTTAGACCCTTTTTAAAGGACATTGCAACCCAATTGGGTAAAGTGATCTGATGCAAGCATAACTCTGACAAGTTTTCAAGTTTAAGGGTTCACTCGAGGGTCTGTGTGGAAATAGACTTGAATAGACCACTACCTGAGAACATTAAACTTATTGGCCTAGGATTTGAATTGGATCAGCCTTTAGTCTATTTGAATAAGCCAAATGCATGCTTTTATTGCCAAAAAGAAGGCCATCTAATTTGTGAGTTCCCTATTAGAAGGAATAAATCCACTTAGCCACCCCTGAATTCTTCTCCGTCTAGTGACCATGTTATCTCACCCAACCAAGCTTCTACTCCTTCCATCTCTCAGTCTACTCCTCATTCATCGCCTTCTCCTTCTCCCACCCCAAGCATTCCTTCCACTGTCCCTGTTGAGTCTACCCCTTCCTTTAAAGATGTGGTTATGTCAGATGAGTGGAGAATGGTTAGGAAGAGGAAAGAGCAATCTAGCCCTTCCTCTCTTCCTATCATTTGTTCTTCATATCGAGATCATTCTCCTCACCCCCCCTTCATCTCCCAAACCCTTTGTTTATGAATCCTTCTCTACTCCTCATCCCTCTTCTCAACCCCTTTCTCATGATTCCTCTTCACATCCCCTTGCTCCTTGCACAGATCTAGATCACCTTCTTCTATCCCCACAGACCAACAACTCAGGGATCATGATGTTACTCTTGCTAACAGATTCAGCGTGTTGACTCAGGATGATAATTCTACTAATCTTCATGATGAATTGTAGATTACTTTCTTGGAACGTAAGAGGGATTCCACTCCCTCATTGTAATTTTAAATTAAAAGAGGTGTTTATGAAATGGGAGCTTGATGTGTTATTCCTCCAAGAAGTCAAGCTCAATAACACTAGACTTGAGGTGTCTTTACTTAATGTTTGGAGAGATGCATTGTTTTTGCATACATCTCATATAGAAGGAAGAGGTGGAGCTGTTATTGGGATTTCACCATGGGTCTCAAATTATGTCATTAATAAGGGTGAGGACCCTCCACATAGTTGTGTTTGGGCCCTTACTGTTATCAATGGACAACTCATTGGATTTTCTCTATTTATGCCTCAAATTTTGCCAAAGAACGAATTGAGATTTGGGATTAGTTGTCCAATAATTTACCTAATACAGATTGGATCTTAGGTGGTGTTTTTAACATGGTGGAACACCATCAAGACCATAGTTGGCCTAAACAACTAAATCTCAACAAAGAAGAATTTGATAGTTGGTTGTTATGTCAAAATTCCTTGGGTGTTGTTGACCCCATTCATGATAAATTCACTAGCCATTCCACAATTTGGTTTACTTGGTCCAACTGTAGGAGGGAGGTGATAGGAAATTGAGCAGGTTAGACATATTTTATTTATCTCCTATTCTACCACTGGTTCATGATTTGATGGGTTTGTGTGTTTAGGTGGACTATTCTACCACCCTTTCATATCATTATTCCATTTTTTGTAGCGTTTCTTTGTCTTAGATTTAAGTACTGACAATTCCCTCCCCTTCAAACTCAATATTTCCCACTTAAAGAATCATGTTTGTCTAGCTACCCTTGATTGAATCTGGGACTCTATACCTAAACTGGAAGAAGGGGATTCTTGGATCAATTGGTGGTGTGCAACCATTTCTCAATGTACCACTTTTCTTCACAGGTCATCCCACAATAATGGGTTACACTTTTTAGCCAAACTTGACATTGAAATCAACATCTTGAACTAAATCTTCACTTTCTAACACCTATAGCCGCTAAACCGTTAAGAATTTGAAGATGATGTGAATTAGTGATTTGTGAGATTTTGTTTGTAGATTCTAAATATATATTTTTAAAAAAAATTGGAGTTAAATTGTAAATTTTTTGTGTCTCCTTTGATAACTAGTTTTTAATAGTAAACAACATTTTTTTAAAGTAGTGTGTATTTTGTAGCACATAACTTTTTTTTTACAAAGGATAAAATTATGATTCTTTTGAATTTAGATTGGTAACACTGATATATATGGCATGCATTTGGTTTCATAACGTTTTGTTGAATTTTTTTTAATTAAGTTTTAAAGTCAAACCAATTATAGTTTAGACATAGGCGTATTGTTACCATTTTTTACCCCAGCTCAAAAATTGGCTGAGCAGATTTATCATTTATCTTTTTTTAATGTGGTTTGATTTATTTCTGTTATGTGTTAGATGCATAGTTGTTATGACAAGTGCAGTTAAGTTGTTCAGATGCAAAAGAGAAAAGTTTCAATTATTCATTACGCTATAGAGCAGTAAAAAAGATAAGTATTCATTCACTACAGTGATTGTTCATTTACAATTTTGAATACATAAGGGAACAAACATTGCATTGAAGGAGACTGACATATCAGATATCCCACACAAGTCGTGGGTTATAGCTGAACTCATGCAAATACAAGTAAAACACTATGCATCTAATGAAGAAGAGGGAAAGACATAGCCATCATTGGCTTTTGAGTTGATCTTCATAGAAGCCTCTAGTTCCCACTCCCGACCTCGGCATATACCTGAAAAAATGTGGGAAGGTCCTGTTAGAAGCTCCGGTTATGAAAATCCTTCATCAATCAAGAGAGACATAGTATTTCAATTGTAATGCATTGATCAAATAAGAGCATTCATGTGCAGAAGGAACTGAAGAGAAGAAAACATAAGAACATTGTTGTTTTATTCTAATCAATTTGTTTCATGTGTGGGTATAGGACAAATCATGAAGCTGATTGAAGACATTTCAGCATGTGGTGTCAAATGGGCTCCCACAAGGGTCGAGCCCAGCATGCTACTGCCCCTTGTTCTTAAAAGGGATGTATGGAAAAAGAGAACCATTGACAACCTTCACAATTCAAGCTGAAAAAGTAACAAGACTATCATATGCACTAGCCTCATGTTAGGACATGACCATGATTTCACTTCAAAATATGAAATGCAACCAAGAGCATGGCATGAACAGATAGGAGACAAGTTTCAATGCATATGACAGCATATATACCACTTCAATTGCTATGGAATAACATCCTTGAGCATGATAGTAATCAAGAGTACACAATACATTTGTAATCATCAGATTGATGGAGTAAGTGTTCACAAGTATGAATTATCTGAAGGCTACTTACTCATTCATGATCAGCAGTCAGATTGAATGTTCATTATAAATCAGTAATTGAATTGCAAAGACAGGTGAGTACCAAGCTTCATACTTTCTCATTTAAATGGAGTGATAGAATCAAATTCAGAATTCAATGACATAATCTGCCTCTTAAATGATGAAATATATTCAATTATGCCTCACTTTTTGCTATTGATAAGTTGAGCATTAGAAGAAGTGTTATCACATATTGCATTCATTGCATATCTATGAAAGACACAGGACAGTATTACAAATTTGTAGAAAAATTTAGGACAACTAATCTAGATGGCTCATCATTTTTGTCTTTATCAAACTCCAAGAGAATAAAAAAGAAACATTTCATTACATGTGTGTAATATAGCATCATCATGTGATAGGAGTAGTCAAACTGATGCAGTGGACCTGATCATATCCTATAGGACATCTCATATAAGCATTTGATATAACATGATACATTGAAAGAAGAGCAACTGATGTTCATATGTTACAATTATACAGAAAGGTAAGTGTTGCCTTCATATGATAATGCTAATATATCATGACAGCCAAATCATCATAATCATGCATGAAAAAGTATGAATACACAGTCCATTGAATGAATAAGTGAAAGATATAGAAGTGAAGAAAGTATATTTGCTACTACAGAAAGTGGAAGCAGTTCAACGTTGAAAGGTGACAGTATGCTTTCCATATGCCAAGGTCTACATAGAAATTAGATGGAGCTACAGAGACAGAACATTGCATACAAATCTCATCTCTTTTGAACAATAGCAGTGGCGGCATGAGAGAGAAAGGAAGAAATATCATATGCCATACGTGCTATAAAAAAGGGTTTTATGCTCATAAAAGGAATAAATATTGCTTCAGTTCTTCAAAATATGAGTCTACATAGTAAAGGAAAATGCGGGCTTATTCATAGTAATAGTCATGGCATACAATGTTATTTCCATTCATTTTTTCAAATACCCATGTTGAGTTCTAGATCCCCATGTATTTTGCAATATAAGGAAAGAAAATGATATTGTGAGCTACCCAAACAAAGCTGTAAGGAGTGAGTTTATTGTATAATGCAAAGAAATGAAACCCTTATTGGGTTTTAAGAAGAAGAAGTTTTCTCTCTTTTCACAGTCAAGCAAGGTCGAATAAGAGCATAAAAGACATAGTCGTGCATAGAAAGAAGGTTCAGTGCAAAGTAAAAATGGAACCCTCACTCACAATATAGGAACTCTAAACATTTTTACAATGAAGGACAATAGGAGGCTACAAAATGCATTGCAAGGAGCGATCATTGCCATTTGAGGAGGTAGTTCACATACCCTTCCAATATAAAGAAAAACATGAAACCCTCTTCACAGTTTTGCGTATGCAGAGATAAGAGAAGCTACATGAAATAATAAAGTAGCAAGGAGAAATAGTTGACTCACCATTAATAGTACAGTTGAGAGAAGGATGATGGCCGCGGCCATTTGACCAGAACCTCGTTATTTTGTCGTTTCAAAATAGAGTTCAACATACAAAAAAACACAAACAAATGCTTATCAAACAGAGAGACTACGAGCAGTGGTATGGCCATAGCCATGTATTAAGATGTGAGCTATCAAAATACAGAAAATATCAAGGAAAGCTCAGATTCAAACTTACCAAAGGCGGCCTATCATTTTGGCCAGAGAGATGCAAAAGAAAACACAGAGCATTCAAACCCCAAGTCGGCGGCCAGTTGCAGAACCATCTCAACAACAGAAAAAAAATGAAATGACCTACATTTTAGGGTTTTTCACTTTCTTTTGTTTAAGGTCCCTTCATGTTTTGACCATGCAAACTTTTAATCATTTGTATCCAAATATGATCGGGGTCAACACTTAATGTTGATAGATGTCTAGTAATCATAAGTAGGAGTGGCCGACAGCATATGGAATATGGTTTATGCATTAAGTCAAAGGTGGACAAGACTATGAAATATGCCCTTAGAATCTACCAAGGCTTAATCACTATTGGTGATCGACTCATTTTGGAGTCAAAACTTTTATTTGATAATGAATGTGGTTGAGTGTCTTTTGACCTCCCACATATGCATTTTATTTATTCCTTCAAATATGCATGAGATCAAACTGAAACCATGTGAATATGAAGAATATGTTAGAGGAAGGCATGGTCAAAGGTGGTCAATGTGACATGGTGGCACCTTAGAGGCAAGGAGTTGAAGTTCTTTTTAGCCATATGGATAATGATGAGGTGGCAGGAGTATCGACACATTGGAGTCCACGGTGTCAAGCCTTTTTAAGGCTTTTATTTATTTTTTGCAACACATGTAATAGTTCATATTTTTATGATTTTTATAGAAAATCATTGATGATATCTTGTAAATATCTTGGTGAATTATAAACTAGGTATCATTTTATTTTTTGCAAAAAATCACATCGAGAGGATATCAATTTTTTAAAAAACTGCCAAGTCGTGTAAAGTTAACTTTAAAGCAATGCAGTTATAAGTTGCTTTTAAAGTTTAACTATTTTTAGGCAGTTAAAGCATTTGGATTTCCTTGGGTGAAATTGAGCATAATAGGACAAAAATTTTCCTTTCTTGAGGTAGATTGGACACATTTAGATGCAGTTTTGGTGGGGACCGCCTAGAGGATCGAGTTAGCAGTTTTATTTTGTAGTTTGGAGGTAGTTTGAGGCTATTTTGGCAGCTTTTATTTGAATCTTGAAAATGGATTACAAATCTATTTTTAGGAGCTTTTTCAATGGGAGATCATTTGGAGACATATATAGGAGAAAAACTTAGTCTTTTCTCAGTCAGTTAGCATCAGTTTCTTCTCTCTTGTAGAGTTGTATACAACAGTTGGCTCACATATTTCATTTTTTATTGCATTGTATTCCTTTCAATTCTAATAGCAAATCTTCCTGTTTTATATACTTTTTGCAGTCTTGGTTTGATGTCATATTGTGACTATTTAGTCCTTTATTCTGTCTCAATACTATAAAAGTTTAGTTTCTTCCTGGTTGTCGTTTGTGTTTAATATCAAACCTTGTTGCAAATTACTTAAGGAATAACTATCAGTGAAGTTAAGTAGATAATTATTAGACGATCCTTCTTGTGAATGATAGAACTTCGTTTAGTTTTAGATTCTAGAATTAGTTTGCACTTCAGTTACCTCTTTCTATCCCCTTTTCCACTCAAGTCATAGTTTAGAAATTATAAGAGAACCAGCTCACTCTGGAGATTCATTCTCAAGAGGAGACCCACATCCAAGAATGATTCCATGTTTCAACAAGTAGTTAAGTTCTCACAAAGATTAACAAGGGTGCATACTTGAATTGATAACACGTATTCTGTAAAACATAACTTTTTTCTATATGTATCGAAATTCAATTTTTTTTTGTTGAAACAAGGACATCAATACCTAGGGCATAGATATTTTTCAAAAAAAATTTCACTAATTTACTAATTTTCCATGTGTGTAGAACAGAGAACTTGGTGTTCGGTGAAAAACCTACATTCACAAGAAATAAAAAATAAATATAATAATCAAATTAAATATATTTAAATTATACTTTTTGGGAAGCTTATAATAAGGACTACATACTTACAAAACATAAATTTTAAATGAATTCATTTGATCCCCCAAAAGGTAAATCAAAAGTGGTTTTTTATCAGCATTTTGATAGGTGTAGAGGAGACTCCATTATAGTAATGGTTCAAACTTAGCGGGGTACTATCCAAGGGGGTTTGAATCTAAGGGGGTTTGATCAAACCCTCTTCAATTAAAATCCTTTATGTAGTGCCCCTCATTTTGCCTTTCTAATAGACTATTATTATTTTTTTATAATTAGACATGATGACATATTTTGATGTTCGATAGACTGTTTTGATGATTGATGATGACATTTATATATGTTTACTATGATGACATTGTTGATGTTTATGATTAGTACATGATGCTTTTGATACGATTAGTTATGAGTTAATTGATTATGTAGATTAGTTTTATTATGTTTTATGCGACTATCTGACATCTGACTGTTTAGATATTGATGAAACTATTGATATGGATATTTGTGATGTGTTTGTGAAGGGACAGTGTAGTATTACTCATAACGAGTACCCTACTACGCTACTATTCCCTATCACTATGTGCCTGATTATATATATATATGCTTGTTCATATTCAACACTTTTGGTTGGTTGTAGGTGGCAGGTACCAAACATCGACTCCACCTGAATTGGCAAGTCTGAGCGTGCCTTTATACCAATGGATATTGTGGAAGGGAGATATGAGGTTCCTTCTATGTCATAATCCTTGATAAGGATGAGTTTCAGTCTCAGGTTTCTTCAATTGGTTAAATGCAAGGAGATGGGGGACCAAAAAGACGCCACCATCTCCAAAATTGAAGGAAAATGTGAGCGCGTTATAACGCGCTCATGTTTTGGTTTTAATAAAAGTAAAAAAATAGCTTTTTTTTGCACATTCACCCACGCCTAGGTTAGTGAGAGCAGCAAAGAAAGCAAGCAAAATGTGATCGCGTTGATAAAAAGGAGATTCGATCAAGTGCAAGTGAGAAAACAAGCAATTCACAATGCCACCTCACTGCCAAAGACATCATCGTGCAAATTTGGAGGCTCCAACACAAGAAGGTAGGGTTTGTCTGAATTTGTTAGTTTTAGATCAATTTTTTAGTTTTGTAATGTTTGATTTATGTTTATATTGCATTTACAGTCATTGGAGAAGGAGAAAATCTAAATCCAGTTGAGGAGGGTGAAAACAACCCCCAAAACCCTCCAAACCCACCTTCACCTCCTTTTAATGTAAGGGATAATCAAGAACATTACTTGTGGATAATAAAAGAAAACAAGAAACATCTTCAGACTATTATTGAAACCCTAAACAATCCAAGTGGAACCACTGATCATAGGAGGACACTTGCAAAATCACTAGAGGAGATTGTTGCTTACACAAATTTGGTGACAAAACAAATCACTAAATTCCAAGACTATAGGGAGAGGTGTCGGCAATTTTATGCTGATGGCTTATCATATGAACAAGTCAAGAATGAAAAAATTACAAAATTTAAATTATGTGAACACTTTACCAATCCCAAAACCGGTCAAAGATTAGAAGAAAGTTGCAAATGGTTTCCTATACATTGGTGTAGGAATGAAGAAATATCCCAACATTTTTGGGATAGATGGTACATCTTCAATGAGCGCACATGCAATAATGATGAGGTACCACAATATTTCTTGAGGAAACTCTATTGCGAGTCTTTCATCAACAAGATTCCAAATTATTTTGACATTCGTGATTTCCAGGGTAGAGGTGGTGGCTCTGCCCAAGATAGACCTGGGGCTTAGCGAGATCAAAACCATGTGCTTGTACCCTGAGGGAGGCCAGATCGTAGGTCACTCTCTTTGGCTTTGAAGGAGAGTGTTGGGGTGGAGACATTACATTCACTGACTACTCTCACCCAAACTGTATCACAGCATGCCAATGATCTTACCCAGGCCAATGAGGATGTGAGTAGTAGGCATCATGTGTCCCCAAATTTGTACAGTACATGTAGGAACCTATGTGATTATGGGACGCATGGTGCACGACAGGACTCTCCGCAGGATGCTACGACGCAGGGGCAGGATGATGCGATGCAGGGGCAGCATCCATTGATGGGGGCATCCGTATTAGATGATCTTGTTCTCAGTGATGATCTCTTACAACATACATTTGGCATTGACTCTCAAGTAATTTGTTACAAGTTTCATTATGATTTAATATATTGTTATTTGAAATTTGTAATTATTTTTATATGATTATCTTTATTATAAGTCAAATGTATGTAATTGTCTACGCAATGACTTTCCAGGGTTAGAGTCTTCATCCTACCCCCGTTAGACGTCCACTGGCAGCTTATGAGAGGAGGTCAAGATAGAAGGTATGTAATTTATCACATGATCGTAATTATTGTAGATATGTCGATGGTAATATTATTTTGTGACAATTTGATGATTTCAACAGTCACCAGCAACTGCACTGTATCCTTGGTCCCCTGGACACCAACCCACCAATTATACGGAGGTAAATTTAACCATTTCTAATCATTATGCATTTTTAAACTAATGTTATGTATTTATTTTGTCAATTAATCTTGAACTTGATTTTTAGATGTTGAATCTGGAGACTCCTCCTGATGTTCGTGATTCAGCACAGAGAGGCATTGATGCAGCCATAATGTCTGCAAATGCTTTGATCGAGGTATGAGCCAATAACATGAAAATGTCATAATTTTGTATTTCTTGTTTTATCTCATGTCATTTGATGTACATATAAATGATATTTATGTTTAATCAATTTTGCTTCTTGATGCTTCTTAGAGTAGGTCACAACTCCAGTCCGTCTAACTACAGATAAAGAAGCAAGAGAAAAGATGACGGAGAGTGATCATCGGTTGGTGGTAAGTGATCAATTACATATGTTCAATGTTATATATTTGATACATTTTCTATACTAATGTGCATATTGTTTGTTTGTATTAACAGGTGCATCTGGATGAACTTTATTCAAAGAGGTCTACTCGACGGCATAGAGAGGATGAGTCACGGACTAGCTCTCCATCTTCACAGTCAAAGAAGGGCCGCCGATTATTTCATAAAATTCCATAGGAAACTAGTTTTTGGGACATTTTTTTTATGCCTAGATGGCTTTGTATACATACTTTTGTATGTTAATCTGATGTATATTTTTGTATATTTGCCTGTATGGCTTTGTTTGGACATGCCTATATGGCTTTTTATATAAACTAGATGTTATGTTCATGACATTATGTATATGATAGTTTATATTAAATATTTAATATGATAATCAATTATTTTTACAGGAATTTGGTTTTACACATGCCAATTGCATTTGCTTGAAAGTTTATAAATTATTTTCAAATAATCCATTTTGTGCATATCTTACAATCATTGAATTATGTGGGACTATGCATTTCTTTGAGGCATCATTTCAAATAGTTCATGTGCCTTGTCTATGCTTCCATACTTTCCATACATGTCTACAAAGGCAACTTTCCAAATACAATACATGTGACAAAATTCCTATATCATTTATGCTTTGTTGGTTGTCCACACCATGTTCTCTAGATCCCATTATAGCACAGGCAAAGAGGATACTAGCTAAGGTTGTGGAATTTTTCTTTACACCTGGCAATCACATTTTCTTAAAAGTTTCTAATGCCTTATCAGAAAATCTATTTTGTTCATATCTTGCAATCATTGCAATCAATGAGGTGACATTTCTTTGGGGCATCATGCCAAATAGTTCACGTGCCTTGTCTATGCTTCCACACTTTGCATACATGTCTTTGAGGGTAGTAACTACAACATCTAATAGAATTCCCATATCCTTCATGCTTTGATGGATGTCCATACCATGTTCCAAAGATCCCATTTTGGCACAGGCAGGGAGGATGCTGGAAAAGGTTGTGGAATATGGCTTTACACCTACCAACTGTATTTTCTTTAAAGTGTATAAATCCTTTTCAACAAATCCATTTTGTGCATATCCTACAATCAAGGCATTCCATTAGATGGCATCTCTATGAGGTGTTCTGTCGAATAGTTCATGTGCCTTGTTTATGATTCCACATTTTGCATACATGTCTCTCAATGCAGTTGCAACTACAACATCTGATACAATTCCCATATCCTTCATGCTTTGATGGATGTCCATACCCTGTTCCAATGACCTAATTTTGGCACATGTAAGGAGGATGCTGGCAAAGCTTGTGGAATTTGGATTTACACCCACCAATTACATTTTCTTGAAAGTGTCTAAAACCTTTTCAAAAAATCCATTGTATGCATATCCTACAATCATGGCATTCCATGAGACGACATTTATTTGAGGTGTTATGTCAAACAGTTTATATTCCTTATTTATGCTTCCACATTTTGCATACATGTCTCTGAGGGCAGTTGCAACTACAACATCTAACAAAATTCCCATATGTTTTATCCTTTTGGTGGATGTCCATTTTGGCATAGGCAAGGAGGATACTGGCTAAGGTTGTGGAATTTTTCTTTACACCCACCA
Organism: Cunninghamia lanceolata; assembly: GCA_027924645.1. Classification (NCBI taxonomy): domain Eukaryota; kingdom Viridiplantae; phylum Streptophyta; class Pinopsida; order Cupressales; family Cupressaceae; genus Cunninghamia; species Cunninghamia lanceolata. The sequence continues at coordinate 1,886,394 of BSBN01000076.1, forward strand.
ATCACATTTTCTTGAAAGTTTCTAATGCCTTATCAAAAAATCCATTTTGTTCATATCTTACAATCATTGCATTCAATGAGGTCACATTTCTTTGGGGCATCATGCCAAATAATTCACGTGCCTTGTCTATGCTTCCACACTTTGCATACATGTCTATGAGGGCAGTTGCAACTACAACATCTGATGGAATTCCCATATCCTTCATGCTTTGATGGATGTCCCTACCATGTTCCAAAGATCCCATTTTGGCACAGGCAGGGAGGATGCTGGCAAAGGTTGTGGAATATGGCTTTACACCTACCAACTATATTTTCTTTAAAGTGTATAAATCCTTTTCAACAAATCCATTTTGTGCATATCCTACAATCAAGGCATTCCATTAGATGGCATCTCTGTGAGGTGTTCTGTCGAATAGTTCATGTTCCGTGTCTATGATTCCACATTTTGCATACATGTCTCTCAATGCAGTTGCAACTACAACATCTGATATAATTCCCATATCCTTCATGCTTTGATGGATGTCCATACCCTGTTCCAATGACCTGATTTTGGCACATGTAAGGAGGATGCTGGAAAAGGTTGTGGAATTTGGATTTACACCTGCCAATTGCATTTTCTTGAAAGTGTCTAAAACCTTTTCAAAAAATCCATTGTATGCATATCCTACAATCATGGCATTCCATGAGAAAACATTTATTTGAGGTGTTATGTCAAACAGTTTATATTCCTTATCTATGCTTCCACATTTTGCATACATGTCTCTGAGGGCAGTCGCAACTACAACATCTAACAAAATTCCCATATGTTTTATCCTTTTGATGGATGTCCATTTTGGCATAGGCAAGGAGGATACTGGCTAAGGTTGTGGAATTTTTCTTTACACTCGCCAATCATATTTTCTTGAAAGTTTCTAATGCCTTATCAAAAAATCCGTTTTGTTCATATCTTGCAATCATTGCATTCAATGAGGTCACATTTCTTTGGGGCATCATGCCAAACAATTCACATGCCTTGTCTATGCTTCCACACTTTGCATACATGTCTATGAGGGTAGTTGCAACTACAACATCTGATGGAATTCCCATATCCTTCATGCTTTGATGGATGTCCATACCATGTTCCAAAGATCCCATTTTGGCACAGGCAGGGAGGATGCTGGCAAAGGTTGTGGAATATGGCTTTACACCTACCAACTGTATTTGCTTTAAAGTGTCTAAATCCTTTTCAAGAAATCCATTTTGTGCATATCCTACAATCCATTAGATGGCATCTCTGTGAGGTGTTCTACCAAATAGTTCATGTTCCTTGTCTATGATTCCACATTTTGCGTACATGTCTCTCAATGCAGTTGCAACTACAACATCTGATACAATTCCCATATCCTTCATGCTTTGATGGATATCCATACCTTGTTCCAATGACCTGATTTTGGCACATGCAAGGAGGATGCTGGCAAAGGTTGTGGAATTTTGATTTACACCTGCCAATTGCATTTTCTTGAAAGTGTCTAAAACCTTTTCAAAAAATCCATTGTATGCATATCCTACAATCATGGCATTCCATGAGACGACATTTATTTGAGGTGTTATGTCAAACAGTTTATATTCCTTATCTATGCTTCCACATTTTGCATACATGTCTCTGAGGGCAGCTGCAACTAAAACATCTAACAAAATTCCCATATGTTTTATCCTTTTGATGGATGTCCATTTTGGCATAAGCAAGGAGGATACTGGCTAAGGTTGTGGAATTTTTCTTTACACCCGCCAATCACATTTTCTTGAAAGTTTCTAATGCCTTATCGAAAAATCCATTTTGTTCATATCTTGCAATCATTGCATTCAATGAGGTGATATTTCTTTGGGGCATCATGCCAAATAGTTCACATGCCTTGTCTATGCTTCCACACTTTGCATACATGTCTCTGAGGGCAGTTGCAACTACAAGATAGAATTCCCATATCCTTCATGCTTTGATGGATGTCCATACCATGTTCCAAAGATCCCATTTTGGCACATGCAGGGAGGATGCTGGCAAAGTTTGTGGAATATGGCTTTACACCTACCAACTGTATTTGCTTTAAAGTGTCTAAATCCTTTTCAACAAATCCATTTTGTGCATATCCTACAATCAAGGCATTCTATTAGAAGGCATCTCTATGAGGTGTTATGTTGAATAGTTCATGTGCCTTGTCTATGATTCCACATTTTGAATACATGTCTCTCAATGCAGTTACAACTACAACATCTGATACAATTCCCATATCCTTCATGCTTTGATGGATGTCCATACCCTGTTCCAGTGACCTGATTTTGGCACATGCAAGGAGGATGCTGGCAAAGGTTGTGGAATTTGGATTTACACCTGCCAATTGCATTTTCTTGAAAGTAAAACCTTTTCAAAAAATCCATTGTATGCATATCCTACAATCATGGCATTCCATGATACGACATTTATTTGAGGTGTTATGTCAAATAGTTTATATTCCTTATCTATGCTTCCACATTTTGCATACATGTCTCTGAGGGCAGTTGCAACTACAATATCTAACAAAATTCCCATATGTTTTATCCTTTTGATGGATGTCCATTTTGGCATAGGCAAGGAGGATACTAGCTAAGGTTGTGGAATTTTGCTTTACACCCGCCAATCACATTTGCTTGTCCATGCTTCCACATTTTGCATACATGTCTCATAGGGCAGTTGCAACTACAACATTATCAATGGGTTTCATAAATTTGCATACATGTCTCACAGGGCAGTTCCATAAATGGGTTTGTACCACAAACTTCATTATCAATTCCCATTATAAAGTGGTAAATTCTATTCCAAGGTTTGATAGATCAACTTCATATTATGAACTTCACAATTAATATCCTTCCTATTAGCTATAATAAGACTCTTATAATAGTTGGAACAACAATTTAGAACTCCCCTGCCTTACTCAAAAGCATCAAGAGGTATAGTCAAAATCATGTCAAATGTGTCATAAAAGTCTTTCTCCATCCTCATTGGTGTAGGAGCACCTTCACAATGTTGGTCAAATGTTGTAAATAATGTAAGGAAAGTAGAGGTGTGGAATACAGCTTCCCTAATGTCAATTCAAAGGGGATAATGCAAACAGGTAACTTTCAATTCAAATACAAAGATGAACACACCAGAAAAATAGAATAAACATTCAAGACAACAAAGAATGACACCAGATTTACGTGGGAAAACCCTTTCGGGTAAAAAACCCACCACCACAAGAGAGACTATCTTTATTACAGTAAACTAGATATTTACAATAAAGATCCTAGCTATTTTGCTCAAGTATCGATTCTCTACAATTATACAAAATTGTTCACTTCATCTGTACATCTAAAGAATAAATTGTATAATCGAATCTCTTCATCAATCATCAACGACACCAACAGATCTGTATTTATTTCTATTCTTCAAGAGCAAAACCGTTATTCAACTTTTGCCCTAACTATTCGATCTAATTTCCCCAGCATCGCTGGCTTTCAACCATCACAACTGTTCACATACTCGCGAGACCATTAGTCCCACATGCACCAGGTCGCATTGGACATCTCAGTTTATATCCACAAACAATCAGTAAGACTATCATCGGCAATTTTGTTGCCGACGATGTTAGTTTATACCTCATTGGGAACACCTAAGCCATCAAAAACTGTTCCATTTCCTACACCGATGGTTCCTTGTCACATCGATGTATTCGACTTAGCATATACATAACATGACTTACTATAGCCGATAATCCAATGTATCTTTCCCTTATGTCACTGATACAGCTGGTCATCCTTTGTATCTAACTCAATGTATCTTTTCAATGTACATTCGTAACATACAATGTATCTTTTCAATGTACATTCGTAACATACAATGTATCTTTTCAATGTACATTCGTAACATACAACCTCGACATATAATTGCAAGATACACACAAAATGATACTATGCATTTGTGGTATACACACGAAATGTTCACAACATACATTTATGATATACACACAAATTGTATATTCAGTAAAACAACGCAAGATTCACGCCGATACATTCATATCATTAAAACCTTGCATATCGGCCAAGGGCTTCTCACTCCCACTGATACAAGACGTCTTCCTGATGGTCACTACCATCGGTGAAACACAAGTCATCAGTAGAGCCAAACAAAGATACGCTGATAGTGTTCTGTCACAACGATGACTGTTCACGTTGAACCATTGAACCCGATGAACTCTTGACCGGTTTAATGAATGCTTGAACCATGTGATTCATATGAACAACACCAACGACTAAAAAATGAGGTTTCAAGCAGTAATTTGAGACACAGGTTCTCTTCAATCTCCCACTTGTCAAAGAGATTACTGCTACCTCTTAATCCTCATTTGATTATTGAGAACTATGGGCCCGAAGACCCATTTCATCTGAACACCATTTGAACTTGGTTGTGCTCACTGGTTTAGTTAAGGCATTAGCGACATTTTCCAAAGTGTCAATCTTTTCCAGCTTCACCTTCCTATCTTCCACCATATCACAAACGAAGTGATATTGGACATCAATATGTTTTGTCCTAGCATGAAATGTAGGGTTCGTCACCAAACATATAGCACTTTGACTGTCACAGTGTATTTGTATCTGCCCTGCATTAAAACCAACATCAGAACACAAACTCTTCAACCAAACATCTTCTTGGCATGCACGAGTAGCTGCCATGTACTCTGCCTCTGTTGTGGACAAAGCGACTACAGCCTGCTGCTTGCTCATCCAACTGATAGCACCACCATTTAACGTGAATACATATCCACTAGTGGATCTTCTACTGTCAATGTCCCCTGCCCAATCAGAATCAACATATCCCTGAATGCTTATAGATCTCTGAGATCCAACTGAGTTTCCATGATAGCAAATAGCAAGGTTAGATGTCCCTTTCAAATACCTCATAACTCTTTTCATAGCATCCCAATGTGATCTGCCTGGATTCGCCATAAACCGGCCCAAAACTCCCACTACTTGGGAAATGTCTGGTCTGGTACAGACCATTGCGTACATTAAACTGCCAACAGTACTTGCATAAGGCACTTTTTTCATATCATCTACTTTATTCGAAGATTCTAGACAATCTTCAACAGATAGTTTCGTTCCCTGCAAAACTGGAACAACTAACTGTTTGGAATCAGACATATTAAATTTATCAAGAAAATTGGTAATATACTTGCTCTAGCTGGGCCAAAGCTTTCTCTTAGATTTGTCCCTTTTGATTTCCATTCCTAGAATGTACTTTGTTGCCCCCAGATTCTTCATTTCAAATGTCAAGGACAAATGAGATTTTAATTCTGAGATCATCCCCTTACCATTGCCAATGAATAACATGTCATCCACATATAGTGCAATTATAAGAGTCCGATCACCATTAGTTTTATAATAGACACAATGATCAGATTTAGATCTCACATATCCCAAAGATAAAACATACATATCAAATTTCTGATACCACATTCTGGGAGACTGTTTCAAACCATAAAGAGACTTTTTAAGTTTACATACCAGATGTTCTTTACCTTTTTCCACAAAATGCTCTGGTTGGGACATATAAATTTCTTCTTCAAGGTCCCCATGAAGAAATGTTGTAGTCACATCCATCTTCTCAATTTCAAAGTCATACGTAGCTGCAAGTGACAATAGAAATCAAATGGATGTTATCTTAGCTACAGGAGAAAATATTTCTCCATAATCTATACCTTCCTTTTGGGAATACCCCTTAGCAACTAGTCTTGCCTTGTACTTATCAATACTACCATCTGGACCATATTTCTTTTTAAATACCCACTTACAGCCCACAGGTTTTCTTCCTTCAGGCAAGGGCACCAGATCCCAGGTTCCATTTTTCTCCAACGATGACATTTCATTATCTATGGCTTCCAACAAAGAATTTGAATCAGATAAACTAATAGCTTCTATCACAGTCCTAGGTTCATCAGTTTCAGTAAGAAAAGCATAGGCACAACTTGAATCAAGTACTGAAAAATCCATACCTATCTGGTTGTCTTCTTTCACGTGTAGACCACCTCAATGGTTGAGGTAGAGGTTTAGGTTCTTGCTCTGGATCTGAATCTTTAGAGCTACTTGAACTCACATCTGAATCATCTACACTTGATGCTTGTTGTTCCTCTTTTACAGGGGTCAGAGGAATATTAACAACACTCTTTTCTTTTGTCTTCTCCGGCTAAGGATCAATAACCAAAGGTTTCAGCTCTCTAAAAATTACATTCCTGCTGTAAATTACTTTTTCAGTTTCAGGATTCCAAAGCTTGTACCCTTTAACACCAACTCCATAGCCAATAAAGATACATTTGACTGCCTTGTAATCCATCTTAGATCTTTTTACCTCAGGAATATGAGCATATGCCTCATAGCCAAAGACACGAAGATGTCTTAAAGAGGGCTTCTTTCTAGACCACGCTTCATAGGCGTCTTATCAACCAATGCCGAAGTAGGAGAATGATTCAGCAAGTAACAAGCTGTAGCAACTGCCTCAGCCCAGAACCTTTGTTCAAGGCCAGCCTAACTCAACATACTTCTTGCTTTCTCCATCAATGATCGATTTAACCTTTCAGCAACTCCATTTTGTTGTGGAGTATAAGGTGTAGTCTTATGCCTTTTAATTCCATGGTCTACACAATACTTATCAAAATCCGCATTGCAATATTCACCACCTTTATCGGTTCTCAAGCATTTTATTTTTCTACCAGTCTGATTTTCCACAAGAGTTTTAAATTCTTTAAACCGACTGAACACTTCTGATTTATTTTTCAAAAAATATACAAATGCCCTCCTTGAATAATCATCAATAAACGATACGTAGTATCTTGATTTCGATAGAGAAAGAACATCAACTGGACCAAAAACATGAGAATGTACATAGTCCAAAACACCAAAAGATTTATGAGAACTAGAGTAAAAAGAAACACGGTTCTATTTTCCATATATACAATGTTCGCAGAAATCAAACTCCATATTACAATCAATCAACCCATCTACCAGGGTTTTGTTTTTCAAAGTTTTTAAACCTTTTTCACCTATGTGACCAAGTCTATGATGCCAGAGTATTGTTTTCTCTACAGGAAGTTTAACTTCCATAGAGTTTGGATCATGTGTTACAATAGTAGCTTTTTCAGATTTTACAAAGACACTATTACAGCACACTGGTTTAGCATCTAACCTATATAGAGTTCCAATGCGTTCACCCTTTGCCAGTACAATAGAACCTCTAGTCATCTTACAACCACCATTCACAAAAGTAACTTGCACTCCAACATCATTAAGCTTCCTAATAGAAAGTAAATTTCGAGCCTGACCTAGTATGTGTAAAACTCCATTCATTCCCTTTATTCTGCCATCCGAGAACTAGATTTTGACTCTTCCTCGGCCAACAATGTCCAGTGTCGAATCACTTGCCAGGAACACCTTCCCACCACCATATGGTTCATACTTTGTGAACCATTCTCTGTGAGATGTCATATGAAAAGATGCTCCTGAATCCACCTAGCCATACATCTTCAGATGCAGGCGTTGCCAAGGCAGCAATGAAGGCATCAGCATCACTCTGAGAAGAATCCTTGTCAGAGAAGTTCTTCTTCTTCTTCTTTTTCTCCTCTTTGCAGTCTCTTCTGATGTGTCCTTTCTGCCCACAATTCCAACACTTCACCTTGGACTTTGTGCCAAGAGATTTCGATCTCCCCTCTGATTTGGACTTAGACTTCTTGTCCTTCTTCTTGCCTCTTTCCTTTGATCTACCTCGAACATACAGGGCCTCTTTGGCCATCTCAGAAGATTTCCTCCGCATTTCTTTAGATAACAACAAGGTAACAACCGCTTCAGTTGTAAACATGGTTGTTGTACTTCCAATAGCCATCACAAGATGATCCCACGAGCCAGGTAAGGAATACGATAGAAGCATACAGTGGTCCTCCTCTTCTATTTTTGCACCTATAGACGTCAAATGTGCAACAATTAGATTAAATGTGTTCAGATGGTCTGCTACAGATGCTCCTTCATCCATCTTCAGAGAGTACAACTTCTTTCTGAGGAAAAGTTTATTCACCAAGGACTTGCCCTGATAAATATTTCCCAACTTCTTCCACAAAGCATTTGTAGTCTTCTCTTCATGGACGTTCAATAGAACAGAATTCGCTAAACTTAATCTTATCAGTCCTCTGGTTTTCCTATCTGCCAGGTCCCAGTCTTCTTGCTTCATGGCTGAAGGTTTAGTTTCAGACACAGCAACCCATAGATCTCTGTTGACCAGCATATCTTCAACTTTAAGTTTCCACAACTCAAAGTTTGTGCCATTAAACTTTTCAATGTCTATCTTTCCTGATGTACTTGCCATCTTATTTAACAAAATAGACCTCTACAGAACTCCCACTCACAGAACTAACACAAAAAACCCAACCTACCAATAAGGATAACACAACTGGCTAGGTTCTGATACCACTTGTAAGGAAAGCAGAGGTGTAGAATACAGCTTCCCTAATGTCAATTCAAATGGGATAATGCAAACAGGTAACTTTCAATTCAAATAAAAAGATGAACACACCAAAAAAATAGAATAAACATTCAAGACAACAAAGAATGACACCAGATTTACGTGGGAAAACCCTTTCAGGTAAAAAACCCACCACCACAAGAGAGACTATCTTTATTACAGTAAACTGAATAGTTACAATAAAGATCCCAGCTCTTTTACTCAGGTATCGATTCTCTACAATTATACAAAATCATTCACTTCATCTATACATCTATAGAATAAACTGTATTATCAAATCTCTTCATCAATCATCAATAACACCAACATATCTGTATTTATTTCTAGTCTTCAGGAGCAAAACCATTATTCAACTTTTGCCCTAACTGTTTGATCTAACTTCCCCAGCGTCGCTGCCTTTCAATCGTCACAACTATTCACATACTCGTGAGACCATTAGTCCCACATGCACCAGGTCTCATTGGACATCTCAGTTTATATCCACAAATAGTCAGTAAGACTATCATCGACAATTTTGTTATCGACGATGCCAGTTTATACCTCATCGGGAACACCTAAGCCATCGGAGACCGCTCCATTTCCTACACCGATGGTTCCTTGTCACATCGATGTCTTTGACTTAGCATATACATAACATGACTTACTATAGCTGGTAATCCAATGTATCTTTCCCTAATGTCACCGATATAGCCAGTCATCCTTTGTATCTAACTCAATGTATCTTTTCAATGTACATTCGCAACATACAACCTCAACATACAATTGTAGGATACACACGAAATGATACTCACATGCACTTGTGGTATACACACGAAATGTTCACAACATACATCTGTGATATACACACAAATTGTATATTCAATGAAACAATGCGAAATTCACATCGATACATTCATATTGTTGAAACCTTGCATATCGGCCAAGGGCTTCTCACTCCCGCTGATACAAGATGTCTTCCTGATGGTCACTACCATCGGTGAAATACAAGTCATTGGTAGAGCCAAACAAAGATACGTCGATAGTGTTTTGTCACAACGATGACTATTCACGTTGAACCATTGAACCCGATGAACTCTTGACCGGTTCAATGAACCCTTAAACCATGTGATTCATATGAACAACACCAATGACTAAAAAATGAGGTTTCAAGCAATAATTTGAGACACAGGTTCTCTTCAAATAAGAGTCTTTAGTGAGTTTTGTATGTCCAAGTCATATTTTTTTGGTTTTATAAGGTCTAACTAAGTCCATATTGGGTGTATTTATGCAATATAGTGGTCAAGGTGTGAAATTTTGTCATGGACACTTCATAATCTAGGAAAGAACATTCTCTCATCATACTGAAAACTCCATGAAACCATGATGAAACAATGAAGCACCATGTCAAAGGTTCATGGTTGTTGTAGGTTTGATAAAAACTCATTTTTATGATGCCTAGGTTGTCCTAGACATGCATAAGGTTCATAACTACTAAAAAATCAATCTATAGTTCATTTTCTTGACCCATGGAAAAAGTTATAACCGTTGTCCCAAAGTCTAGACAATTATTTAGTAACAAAGGACAATTAGCAAAGGTGGTAGGAGTAACATTTTGCATTCCATAGCTCGTGCGACCAAACGGACTTGGCCAATGCGTCGGGGTGGGCAGGTAAATTCCAAGGGAGGTCTCATTTCGTGTGCCAAGCGCTGCATTCGTTCGGGGCAGTAGGCTACTGGCAAAGTCCCTTAAGCACCCTAAGAGGAAATAACTACCAAACTTCGATGAGACAATTCTCAGAATTCGTAGCAGCTAGGAACATTTTGTTTGGACCTATAGTTGTACGTGGGGTCTATCTACAATAACCTCTCTCAGTTTCGTTCAACTCCAGTCTGTTTGATCGTGCCGAAATCAAACGCATTCTTGCAAAATGCTTCAGTTTCATGCAATGGAAAGGTGCTAGGAGTGAAATTTTGCATTCAACAGCTTGTGGGTCTGAACAGAATTCATCGTTGCATCAAGGTGGGTAGGTAAATGCCAGGGGAGGTCTCGTTTCATGTGCCAAGCGTTGCATTCATTCGGGGCAGCAGGCTACCGACAAAGTCCCTTAAGCGCCCTAAGAGGAAAAAACTGCCAAACTTTGACATGACAGTTCTCAGAATTCATGGTAGCTAGGAACCTTATGTTTGGACCTATAGGTGCACGTGGGGTTCATCCACAATAACCTCTCTCAGTTTCGTTCAACTCCAACCTATTTGACCATGCCGGAATCAAACGCATTCTTGCAAAATGCTTCAGTTTCATGCAGTGGAAAGGTTGCCAGGTGCCATATTTTTTGTTCTACCGATCATGGGGCCAAACAGACTGTACCAACATGTCAGGGTGGGCACGTAATTGATAGGGAAGGTCTCGTTTCGTGCGCCAAGCATCCCAGTCGTTCGGGGCAGTAAGCTACCGACAAAGTAGAAAGTTGCTAACACTAAAATTTTGCATTCCACAGGTCTTGGGGCTGGACGGACTTTGCCAACACATCGGGGTGGGTGGGTAAATGCTAGGGGAGGTCTCATTTGTAGGTCCAAGTGTCTCAGTCGTTTCAGGCTGGAAGCTACCGACAAACTCAAAAGGTTCTAGTTGTCGGTAGCTTGCAGGCCAGAATGGCTGGGACGCTTAGCGCACGAAACGAGACCTCCCCTAGCATTTACCCACCCACCCGACATGTTGGCGCAGTCCATTTGGCCCCACAATGAGCAGAACAAAAAATATGGCATCTGGCAACCTTTCCACTGCATGAAACTAAAGCATTTTGTAAGAATGCGTTTGATTTTGGCACGATCAAACAGAATGGAGTTGAACGAAACCGAGAGAGATTATTGTGGATGGACACCACATGCACCAATAGGTCCAAATAGAACATTCCTAGCTACCACAAATTCTGAGAACTGTCACATCAAAGTTTGGCAGTTTTTTCCTCTTAGGCCGCTTAAGGGACTTTGCCAGTAGCTTGCTGCCTCGAACAAATGCGATGCTTGGCACATGAAATGAGACCTCCCCTAGCATTTACCCACCCACCCCGACGTGTTGGCAAATTCCATTTGGACCCACGAGCTATGGAATGCAAAATGTCACTCCTAGCACCTTTCGCATGAAACTAAAGCATTTTACAAGAATGTGTTTGATTTCGGCACGGTCAAACGGACTGGAATTCAATGAAACCGAAAGAGGTTATTGTGGATAGACCCCACATGCACCTATATGTCCAAATGGAACATTCCCAACTACCACGAATTCTAAGAACTGTCCCATCAAAGTTTGGCAATTTTTTCCTCTTAGGGCGCTTAAGAGACTTTACCGGTAGCCTGCTGCCCCAAACAAATGTGATGCTTGGCACACGAAACGAGACCTCCCTTGGTATTTAGCTGCCCACCCTGACGCATTGGAGAAGTCCATTCAGACCCATGAGCTATGGAATGCAAAATGTCACTCCTAGCACCTTTCCACAGCATGAAACTGAAGCATTTTGCAAGAATGCGTTTGATTTCGGCATGGTCAAACGGACTGGAGTTGAACAAAACCGAACAAGGTTATTGTGGACAGACCCCATGTGCATCTATAGGTCCAAAAAGAACGTTTCCATCTGCCACAAATTTTGAGAACTGTCCCGTCAAAGTTTGGTATTTTTTCCCTCTTAGGGTGATTAAGGGACTTTGCCGGTAGCCCGCTGCCCCGAATGAATGCGACGCTTGGCACATGAAACGAGACCTCCCATGGCATTTACCCGCCCACCTCGACGCATTAGCAAAGTCTATTTAGTCCCACGAGCTATGGAATGCAAAATGTCACTCCTAGCACCTTTCCACTACATAAAACTAAAGCATTTTGCAAGAATGCATTTGATTTCAGCATGGTCAAACAGACTGAAGTTAAACGAAACCAAGAGAGGTTATTGTGGACAGACCCCATGTGCACCTGTAGGTCCAAACAGAACGTTCCCAGTTGCCACAAATTCTGAGAACTATCCCGTCGAAGTTTGGTAGTTTTTTCCTCTTAGGGCACTTAAGAGACTTTATCGGTAGTCTGCTGCCCTAAACAAATGTGATGCTTGGCACACAAAGCGAGACCTCCCCTGGCATTTACCCACCCACCCTGATGCGTTGGTGAAGTCCGTTTGGTCCCACGAGCTATGGAATGCAAAATGTCACTCCTAGCACCTTTCCACTGCATGAAACTGAAGCATTTTGTAAGAATGCGTTTGCTTTTGGCACGGTCAAATGGACTGGAGTTGAATGAAACCAAGAGAGGTTATTGTGGACAGACCCCACATGCACCTATAGGTCCAAACAGAACATTTCCAGCTGCCACGAATTCTAAGAACTATCTCGTCAAAGTTTGGTAGTTTTTTCCTCTTAGGGCGCTTAAGGGACTTTGTCGGTAGCCTACTGCCCCGAACGAATGTGACACTTGGCACACAAAACGAGACCTCCTCTGGCATTTACCCACCCACCTTGATGCATTGGCGAAGTTTGTTTGGTCCCACGAGCTATGGAATGCAAAATGTCACTCCTAGCACCTTTCCAAACATGAGGAAGAACCACAACCCAATTTAACTCCTAAAAGCATGAAGACACTGAGAACACTAAAGACAAGGAGGACAAAGAAGCATGAAGACTACTTCTAAATCCTATCATGAGGAAGAACCACAACCCAATCTAACTCTTGAAAGAATGACATGTTATGATGAAGAAGCACAAACAAAATCCAATGATCTAATGGCATGAACCAATGACATAAACAACTATGTCCTACTATTGTAACGTGATAAACATGAATGTTATGAAGTAACATCCAAACCCTTTGACATGAATCTTGATATGACATGAGTGAAACACGAGTGAATAGGATTAAAACCAATTAGGACCAACTTCATCCATTACTTAGATCTAACCTCATAAAACAAATCAAACGAAATGTATATGAAATATATAACATCACTTATGTAATCGATCATTTACCGCCATCTGATGATCACTCTCCATCATCTTTTCTCGAGCTTCTTTATCCATAGTTGGACAGACTGGAGTTGTGACCTTCTGTGAGAAGCATCAAAAAACAAAATTGACTAAACATAAATATACTGGAGGGAAGCAATTCATACTACTATTTATATATAAAACAAAGTACATGTAACCATCTAGGAAAGTTTTATGCATACTTACAAATTAATCCAATGAACCATCTGGGTCTTCTCTACTCTTTATTGTTTCAAGTATGGCCTCATCTTCAGAGTCATGCACCTTCCACAAGGTCTTGTTCAAAGGTCTACCTCGATATTGTATCAAATGAACATTGGTTGCCACGACAAGGTTGGAGTAATGAAAAATCTTCTGATGCATGTCAAAGTCCTCAAACAGCTAAACATTAAGACACTTATGTGGGTACCTTCTAAGCCATGTTCCAGTAACGACCATTGAGCCTGTAGGGTATTTGATGTTTTCTCCATTTGTAATTGGGGCCTTCAATTTCTTTTTGGCATCAATACAATGACACAAGTAATAATATGTTCCCTCTTAGTTATCTTCATATGCAATAACTACATAAACATGCCCTACAATGATATGTGTAGCAAATTAGATGAAATTTACACAACATTACAAAAATACTATAAAGTTTAAGATAACATTAGGAATTTCAAATTTAACTATGCAAGCAGATATATTACCTAGTTGAACTAGATCTGATATGTGGTCAAAATCAATTGATGATTCCATCTATGTCAATCCTAGTGTCGTCGGGGGTTGATATGTGTCAAGTGGGCAAAGATAACTGACCTGCCATTCGTCAACGCACTCCCTTGACTCGCACTCATTCCAGGTTTGAATTATACATGCAAAACAAAAGCACACCATCTTTCGCATATGTATACTCCATGAACTGCAATTGAGCTTCTGATAGAGTGTAGCTCACTTGATCTTATCAGTGTACAATAGTCCTCATATGGTGCAATGTTAGTATCATCTATCAACCAAAAAAATCTACAAACTGATGACTTACCTTGATTACCTGGACCAATCAAAGCATTACACTACTTGATGATTGATTTTGCATCTGTCATCTTTGCATTGTCTTTATACTTTAACTATTCTCGTGCTATGGCTCTTTTGATACACTCTCTTGCACCATCATCCTCCCCCTTTCCATGTCCAGCCTCACAAAAGTTCCACATATGTTGAACACCTATAATATTATGCCTCCTCCTCAGCCAATAGAAATTCCGCGAGTTCTTGAATTGTGATGCACAGTTATCTGACCATATGATATGCTGACTGAATGATATGCCCCTTCTAGCCAGATCATTGTAGAACACTTGAAAACAACCTTGTATGAACTCCGTGAAATGCATACGATCATCGCTTATATAAAAATGATACTCCCTTATGATCTTGTTGTCATCCTCTATACTATCATTCGCATGAATGAATGCGATGTGCACAAATATAGAAACCTATGTCAAGTTATAATATTGGGATTGCACCTCACACTATGGCTATAGATTGTAGTTCTCTGCAAAGTCGACGATTGAAACAATGCTACCAACTGGAAATGTGTCCTTGCATAACTTGAATTACAAGTCCAACCATCGAGCTCTATGGGCATGTCTTACATACTCATACACTATGTTGTCACAAAATATAGGCATAAACTAATACACTGGAATCTTCTGAATAACATATTCACACCTCTTTGCTTCTTTACCATCTCTTGTATTGTATGCCACTATTTTATACTTGCCGAACTCTACTAGTTCATTTCCAACTGCATGTGTTATTTCCATATGTTCACATATTGGCATACATTGCAAGCCACCGCAATGCTGACATGTTCCATCCGAGCATAATTTCCTGTAGAATAATTGACCTTCCTTTCTAGCACATAAAATCATTGATATGAAGTCTCTTGAGGTAGTTGGTGGGGCAAGTATGCCACAATCCTGCAAAACATTGTTAGTATGAAAATCTAAACATATAGACCGATAAACATCGAAATGGTTAGAAAATTCAATATGTAATCTACAACAACAAGTAGTGTGTGTGTGTGATTTATTTGAGGATACTTCTCTAGAAATTTACCAAAAAACTCTGTTTGAGTCATATCTAAAAAATGCTTTGGATGTGGCTCACGGTTTTGACTACTGATTCTCCTTCTTACCACATCCCTTTGATTCGGAGATACCCTTGTGTAATTCTTCCAAAAGTCTTCAATTAGTGATCTCAAAGCTTCAACAACAACTTTGTCTTTTCGGGGGAGTCTCCTAGAGAATGCCCACAATTCATTAGTGCTTGGATCCTCAACTCTTTGACGTCTTCCAATGGCTCTCATTAGAGTTTTTCTATTTATTTTCATTTGTTGACTTGTCTTTCTAATGAGGCAAGCCTTTTTTTGTTTGTTGGCTTACAATTGTCGATGTAATGACACGTCGTGTGGCATTACTATCCTTGGTGTGTGAGGTGGAACCCACACTCTCATACGCACTCATTAGATTCTTGACAATTGATTTTTCACTTGATGCATTCGATGTTCTTAGGCCAAGAATCTTCATAGTGGGCCTAAATTTCAGATTTCTCATCAGTTCAACAAAGAGTTGACATCTTCTGGTTTCATTTAAATTCTCAAAGAATAAATTCCATATCTTATTTACATATCTTTGGCAAGTGCGCATGGGAATCTTATCCTGCATGGGCTCTAACACATTCTCATCAATATCAATTAGAAACTTAGGCCTCCTATGCAAAATTCTAGGAGGCATTTTATTTGGTAAAGTAGACTGAACATTAGGAATCTCTTTAATATTTACTTGAGATGGGATAGATGACGTACCTTCGATTGGAGGTGAAAAGGTTGAAAATGATGTACCTTCAACTTGATGTGTGAATGATGGCATGACCAACTTGACAAGAAAATGTAGATGTGCCTTCTACTTCACTTGTGAAAGATGGAGTGTCTCCAATTCAAGAAGATAATGATGGTGTTCCTTCAACTTGACCTGTGGACAATGGAGTGCTTCCAACTTGGAGGTTCACTTTCCTCATTGCACAGAGGTTTTGCATTCATTCCCTTTGTGCTGTCAATTCCATCTCTTTCTTAGCTTTGTTAGATGTGTCACATTCTTCTTCAATTGGCAATGGTGGAATATCTTCTTGTATGGTTGACAATTTTCTACTTTCCCGAATTCACCTCATTCTTTTTCTTTTCCTCTCATTCTCATCTTCACGCTCTTCTGGTGTTAGAGTCTTTGCTCATTTCCTCAGCATAATGATGATTTCTACAAGCATGAAGAATAAGACAATGATCATTATAAATTTTATAATGACAATGAATAGCACAATCAGAATGAATAACAAGGTTTTACAAACTTCTAAATAAAACACCCCATATCAAGACTCCTTGAACATAATTCATGGAGTATGCATTTGAACACACATATACACTTGAATCTAGTTTCAATAGAAGAGAGGAGGATGAACTTGGAGGAATAAATACGAATTTATACCCTATTTTTCTGTTGTAACTCGTTATACCTTGTTTTCATGCATTTTCCAAGTGGAAAAGGTGGCTAAATAGTGGTTCTTTGTGAATTTGAATGCAAACTAGACAAGTAAGTATTCCTATAGCATATGCATGCCTATTTAAAGGTCAATCAAGTGTTAGTTTGTTCTGGGTTGGAGTGGATATGAGATTTTCATTAAAACCCCCTTATTTGTGAAGAAATGAAGGGTTTTCTAGTTTGCACCCTAGATGAGCATGGCTATACTAAACAATGGTGGAATTTAAAGTTTTGTGACATATAGATATGTTGTTTTGGGGTTTGGAGTGGTTATTGAATGATCCTAGGGTAGTTGCTTTGTTAATTGGACCAAATTAGGCCTATTTCTAGAGAGGGCTAGTCATAGAACTCACATTTTTTGTGAAACAAGGGCATGAAATATTTTGATATCTTGTTCTACTCCATAATGGGTGTCTGAATACTTTTTGGTTTGTGGGTTGGTTCAGTTTACACAAAATTATGCACATTTTTCAAGTTTGGAAGGCTACTAGGCCTTAAGGAGTGATTTGTGGATCAAACATTGGTTGATGTTTCTAGGCACTAAAAGTGACAAAATTGGTTTGAATACATTATATTGATATGGTGTATGCTTGTGTTAGGGTTGAGGAATAGCTTGGAGCCCTTATGCCTTATGATGCCCTTAAGCACCTAGTTGGGCCATTACAAGATTTTGGTTTATGGTTGAGTTGATTTGTGAAATATGGTATCAATGCTTTGAATTCCTTCTTGTGTCTGCATCATAAATGATCATGCCAATTGAATGTGAGTGTGGATTTGGGAGTTTGGCAACCTGAATAAGGACTATTTACTGAGTTTAGGGGTCTGTGGAAAGTTTGAAGTAGAAAGCTGAAGTAACTCTCCAAAACTAAGGGAAGAGAAAGGCCAAAACAAACTTAAAGAAGATAACAAACAAGTTGATTTGAGTATGTACAAAGCTAACAACTATTGGTCTTATTTCAAGGTTGGAGGATATTGTTATGACAAGTGTTGGAAGCTTCATCTAGAGATTCACCCAAATGACAAATGCAAGAGTAAGCAACCACAAAGGAAAAAAAAGAACACTAAAACATCAAATTCAAAGAGAGAATAGCTCTCACATGAGTCTACATCAACATTCAATGATGTTAGTATGTAATGATCTACTTGGATAGAGTACTTACTTGATTTGCAAAGGAGATAAGTGTGAGTTGCTTTCATTTGTAGGGGCATTTGATTAGCACTCCAAGTTTTTCCTATGGATTGAATTGTGTTCAAGTTTTTCACTTGTAGGGCAAGCAAGTAGTACGTTTCACTCACTATGGGATGAGAAGTATGGCCACTTAGAGGTCAAGAAAGGACAAGGAAAATAGAGAATGTAAGAGCTAGTGATGACATGTTTTGGGTGTTATAAGCATGCACATTTGTGTTCCATAGTAACATAAATGTTGTAGCATGTAACATAGATGACTTGTAGCATGTTGTAGCATAACAGTGATGGTTTTCATTATTGTAATGTGCACAAACTCTTATCTCAGCTATAGCATGTGCATAGTTGTAGGAAGAGAACTCTTTACACATTCATTGTAAACAGTGTATAAATGTATGAATTTCATTGTACATAGATGCAATAAGAAGGACCACTTTGTAATAAATTATAACTTTCATAGCATTGTAAAATGACCTTCAAATGTAAGGAGGATCATACATGGCAGCAGGGTTATATATAGACTATGATAGTGGACTATTATATAGACTTACATGACTGTCCTACACTCACGAAAACCTCCTTTTTAGTGTTTTATCTCCTTGTAACTCCCTTTGTATCATCTTATGTAATCCTAAGGTAAAAATTAAGAGTCTTCCAAAATCAATTTTGGCTCCATGTATACACTTGAATATGAGTATGACAAACAATTGTTCACTAAATTTATTTTATTAAGTATTTGATAATGTTTTTCTCTTGTATAGCTAAAAATAGGTGAAATAAATGCATGAAGGGCGGAAACAAGGTGGAAACATAAAGAATTTGGAGTCTCTTTGACTAAACTAACTGATATACCTAGACACATATATGTCTATAAGAACATAAAGAACATAAAAAACATAAAGACATTTAAAGACATAAAGAACATAAGAACATATATATGTGTGAATTAAAAATTGGACATACCTTAGAATTCGATATTGCAGTTGACCAATTCTCCAAAAGTTAGCTTCAAAATCCTCAAATTTCTATTTTTCTCAAGTTTGAATATGAATTCTATATAATTCTAGAATAGGAGTAGTAAAATTTATGTAAAAAACAAACATATATCATCAAATTCAATCTATATATCAATGGTAATTAGCTTTGAAACAAAATCACACATGAAACATGAAACTTTTAGTGTAATTAATCAAATTTTCTCCAAAAACATGAAAAATCACTTCTACATTGAAAAAATAAAATAAGGTGGTGGATTCATATAAAAATGATTCTCAATTAGTCAACCAACATGAAAATCATTTTTTTGTCTGATATACTCGTGAAAAGCAGGAATAACAGGCATGTGGGGTCTGAAATACTGATCCCACATGCTTTTTTACCATTTTCCATGCTTCCAATAATGTGAGCGCATTATGGGAAGCATGATAACATAAAGGTAACCTTGTATCTACATGAGAGTCTCTCTCTCTCTCTTCATTTCTCTATCCTATATATAAAGAGGGATCAGGAGACATGGAGAGATAGAGAGGGACATGGAGATAGAGAGGATAGGTGGATATAGAGATGAGGAAAGGGAGAGATGGGGATCGAGATAGAGAAAGTGGTCTATAGAGGGAGAAAGATAGAGATACATATATATATAGAGGGGAGATATAGGGAGATATCTAGCAAGGGAGACATATAGATAGGGAAATACAGAGAGAGAGGTAGAGAGGGGTATATTAAGAGATGGGGTTATGAGGATAGATAGCTCGATAGGGAAATAGATCAAGAGATGTCTAGAGACATAGGGAGATAGATTTCAAGAGGTAGAAGGATGGGGAAAGAGATAAAGAGGAGGAGAGAGAGGTAGCGAGGGATAGATTAAGAGATAGGGATCCATATGTCTAGAGAGATAGAGATAGGGATCCCTATTCTCCCCTCTACCTAAACCTCTAAACCATAAACCCTAAACCCTTAATAATGCCCCTAACCCCTAACCTAAACCCCTAAACCCCTAAGGTCCCTAAACCATAAAACTTGGAAGCAAAGGTAGGTATAGTTAGAGAGGGATAGAGGAGACAGAGATATCTCTCCCAGGCTCGGTCTCCTCTGTATCACCCTATTCGCCTCTCTACCTAAACCATAAACCTAAACCTCTAAACCTTAACCCCTAAACCATAAACCCTAAACCCTAAATAATGTACCTAAACCCTAACCCCTAACCCTTAAACCCTAAAAATGAGCAACCCTAAACCCAAAACCCCTAAGGTCCCTAAACCATAAAACTTGGAAGCAACCCTAAACCTCTATCTCCCTATCTCTCCCAATCTCTATAATGTGAAAACATGAAAACATTAAGCTTTCATTCCAACCAAATTCATTCCTAATCAATCTTAAAACATCCCTAATCCATTCAATTTCATCTCAAATCATCCCTAAACCACTTCACACCATCCCAAATCACATCAAAATCAATTTAACTTCATCCCTAATCATTTTCCAATCAACCTGGATTTCGTCTCAAATACCATCGCTAAACTATTCTTAAATCATTCTAATCATTCCCTAATCAACACTACACCATTTCAGACCATCCCTAAAACCATTCTAATCATTCCCAAATCATTCCTAATCTAGTCCTTTTCACCTCTCATCATCCCTAAACCAATCCATTTCATCCCAACTCCATCCCAAATCAATCTTAGCTCCATCTCAAATGATCCCCAAAAAAATAAAAATTAAACAAATACCTCACCAGTAGCCATTAGAAGATCATAGTGCCAATCTATTAGTCATTTGCACCATTTTGTATATCGTATGTGCCAATATGCTCCTTAGTAGCACCTACCTATCAATCACAAACATCATTCTACACCTAGCTAGTCACATGTGTCATTATACCCTCTTCCAGATATAGGAGCCATCAGAACATCATAAGCGCCAATATGTTAGTCATTTACATCATTCTATACATCATATATACCAACCATGAACCCTAAACCTGATCAACCCTAAACCTGATCAACCCTAAACCCTTATCTCCTTGTCTCTATCATCCCTTTATCTCTCAATCTCTCTACCTATGTCTTTGGCTATGTCCATCACCTCTATCTCCCTATCTCTCCCTCTCTAAACTCCTAACCCCTAAACTCTAAACCTGATCAACCCTAAACCTATATCTCCTTTTCTCTATCATCTCTCTACCTCTCAATCTCTCTGGCTATGTCTCTAGCCATGTCCCTCACCCTCTATCTCCATATGTCTCCCCTTGGTCTCCTCTATATCTTCCTATCGGTTCTCTCTCTCTAAACCCTAAGCTAAACCTCTAAACCTTAACCCCTAACCCCTAAAACATAAACCTTAAGTTACCCTAAATAATGCCCCTAAACCCTAACCCCTAACCCCTAAACCCTAAAACTGAGAAACCCTAAACCCCAAACTTCTAAACCATAAACCCTGGAAGCAACTCTAAACCTCTATCTCCCTAGATCTCTCCTAATATCTATCGATCCCCTCACTCTCTCTCTCTAAACCCTAACCCCTATTTACTGTAAACCTGAGCAACCCTAAATCCCTAACACCTAAACCCTAACCCCTAAACTATAAACCATAAACTTAAGCAACCGTAAACCCCTAAACCCTATTTATAATTCCCCTAAACCCTAACTCAAAACCCTAAACCCTAAACTTGAGTAACCTTAAACTCATAAACCATAAATAATTCCCCTAAAGGTCTAAGCAACCCTAATCTCATAAACCCTAAATAATGACCCTAAACCCTAAATGATTCCCCTAAACCCTAAACTTAAACAATCCTAAACTCATAAACCCGACCCACCCTCTCTCTCTCTCTAAAACAAGAAAACTAGGACTCTCTCTCTATCTCTCCCAAGTTTCTCTCCCCTCCATCTCCATCCTCTCTCCCTTTTGGACTCCCTCTCGCTCTCCCTTGTCGACAAAGAACATGGACATGTAAGAAAAATAGGACATGTAAAGATGGATGATAATATAAATTGGGATTCAATGAAATGGAAACAAGATAATTTATGAAATTTCTTTGGATGAGAAGAATGAGGAGGAGAGGTAGAGAGGGGAGGGAAGTAGAGAGTGGGAGAGAGGATAGGAGGTAGAGACATGATGGAAGTAGAGAGTGGGAGAGGACCGTAGGAGGTAGATAGGGCAAGGAAGAAGAGAGAGAGGGTAGGAGGTAGACAGGGGAGGGAAGTAGAAAGTGAGAGAGAGGGTAAGAGGTAGAGAGGGAGGGGGAGAAGAGAGTGAGAGGGAAGGGAAGCAAAGACTTAGAAAGAGGGTAGGAGGTAGATAGGAGAGGGAAGTAGAGAGTGAGAGAGACAGTAGAAGGTAGATAGGGGAGGGAAGAAGAGAGTGAGAGAGAATGTGGGAGGTAGAGAGGGGAGGGAAGCAGAGACTTAGAGAAAGGGTAGGACGTAGAGAGGGGAGATATGAAGTGTAGATGCCCTTGTAGACATGTATGTAAAGTGTGGAAGCATAGACAAGGCATGCCAATTTTAAGACATAACACCTCAAAGAGATGTTCTATAATGGAATGCAATGATTGCAAGATATGCAAAAAATGGATTTGTTGGTAAGGCTTTAGAAACTTTCAAGCAAATGCAATTGGCATGTGTATTGCCAGTTATGCTCATCATAACATGAGCATGTTATAACACGCTTGCATTCTGATGTGCTTTGTTTGACATATTATTATCAGTTTTTAGCAAAATCTAGAGATAATCTGGAGCGTGCACCCCATCATGATGGCACTTTTTTCAATAACTCAAAAAAATACCACCATAATCTTAAGCTCTCTGTTAGCTATCTAACCATACAATTTTTTTCACATTTTGAGTACGTTTAGTGTTTCATCTTGAATTTCTTTTGTAAGTGTGTCCAGTTTTTGTCAAAAACCAGTGTCTAGTATTTTTAACTTATTTTTTTAACCGTTCATCGAAAATTGAAATAAGTTTTATTTTTAGAAACTAGACTCCAGTCTACACTAATTCAAAAAAAAAATTGATTTTCGATTAGTTTTCAAACATTTTAGGGGGGAGCACGCTCAAATTTCTATTTTTTAGGATGTGTCCACTTTAAAAATTAGTAAAAAATCAATTATTCATTAAAAAATTATCAAAAAAATCAGGGATAAACTAAATGATGTTACCTAAATTCTCACTAGAGTGATTATTGAAATACTAAAAAAAGTTAACATTTTAGGGGGAGTACACTAGACGGTATGTTATGTTTTTTTGAGAAAAATAGGACCAATTTGTGTGCTCCCCCTTTTTGAACCCCTTAATCTCAACCATTTCTGGAAAAAATTAGTAGTTTAGAAACTAGATTTGGAGCACTACAACTCTTGTTTTTGTTCCATCTTCAAATTTTGAGTGTAGCTATCTTCAATTTCTCATCCAACATCAATGTTTCCTAATTTCAGAAAAAAAAAGTGGCAACTTAAGACCCCATTTTGGTCCCTCATCTTTGTGCACTTACCCATTGATAGGAAAATGAAATAAAATGCAGTTTTTAAGGCCACCTGTACTTCGGCAATGTTGATTAGACAAGAATTGACTCAGGGCACTTAGCTTCTCAGCACTTCATTATGACATTGCATGGGATAGAGTGAGTGAGCCACATCCTCCAGTAAAGAAACAGTTCGCATGTTTTGCCAAATTTGGAAAGAAAGGGGCGTTGTGCCAACCCATCTATTTTTATTCACAATAAATTATCTATTTAAAATAAAAGATGTACATACCTTTTGTTCCGTTTTTTATTTGAAAGTTGCTTATATCTGTTGATGTAATAGTATCATGGTGGTGGTACCATTCAATTCAGACCGAATGGATTTATTATGACATGGAAATGGGGGTGGCTGAAATTATCTACTTATTATGACAATAATTATTATCTATTATGGTAGGGAATAACAAATTCACGATGGATTAACATGGTGTTGTTGAAATTAGGGCAGACAATTGAGAGGGGGGTGAATCAGTTGTCACAAATCTTTATCTCTTGCTTCATTTAATCTTCTTTACAACTTACAAATAGATTAATGATATAACCATGAAGGCATGAATCAACAACACAAGAGCAGAAACACAATCAACACACATAACACTAGGATTTTTAAGTGGAAACCCAGTTAAGGGAAAAACCACGGTGGGGGTTAACCCACAAGATTTATTCTCTATTAAAAGAATAGAAAAATGGGAAGGCACTTTCCTTTAGGCTCACTGCCTATAGAAACATTCACAAGATTAACACTGAAAGGTTGAACTGAGAAACAACATCTTCTTCATGCCAAGGTTCAGTTCCATTGAAGTGCACAACACCTCTGCTCTGCCCCCAAACACTTCCTCGCTACCTCCGCATCTTCCACACATCAACATAATTACATGACTTCACTATACTTATTTATACATGACATCGACTTTGGAATGAACATCAAAGTCGGCCTTACAATCATCTATCTGGAACGTTCTCCAAGATAGGCATTACAAGCAATTACAAGACTTGACTTAATACAAAATGCTATACGCAAACCACTACACTATTGGCCAAACATAGCTGGGACTCAATTCTTCCTTGAACAACATGCCATGCTCTATAGAACTTCTCTTTGATCATCTGCAACACGCACCAAACATCTGGTCGGCCAAAACTAGAAAGAACATCAACACCCAAAGATAAATCTTCAACTATGAGCTCAATCCTTAATGCGGACCACCAACACAATAGGCACACGATCTAGAGACCTCCACAAGCATAATGAAATCAACAAGAATAACCGCACCACCTCAAATCACCAAAATCACTTGCATCTTCATACAGGAGCTTAAGAACACTAACTGTCATGATTGTCACACTAGAAGGATTGCTTGCGAACCTCCAAACCATGAACCACTTGAATTGAGGATACACACCAACATCCCAAACATACCTCTAGAACTACAAACCATAATATTCCAATGTAGAGAAATGCAGACCAAATTCCTATCACTCTGTTACCTCTGAACAATTGCAAATCCCGGTTCTACTCAGATGGCCATAACTTCACAACTCCTTTATGTGAACCTCTCAAATCTTAACTGGAGCAACTTCAGACAATCCTCTACAAACCCTTTAATCTGCAAACTCTGATCTTGGTCTTACTGGGAATGCGAAGCAATCTACTTTACTAAACTGCACTGTCTTCACTGTCTCTGACAAAGAGATATGTTGACATCAATGACAACACATCATAGGCACATATTAGCAACAATCTCCCCCTTTGTCATTGATGCCAACATATGATGTGAAAAACTGATTCAACCATCAAGACAAAAGACTTCTCCCCCTTTCTCTTATCACACCTGCAACCACTTTTTTTTACTGCTCACCCTTTCACCAACAACTACTTACTTCTGAGTTTTTCACATGACTTCTCTCCCCCTTTGGCATCAATGGAAAAGGCCACATATTTGCAATCATCTCTCTTCCTTTTTGTTTCTTATATAAAACCAAATTGAACTCTAGAATTAACATACTGACTACTCCCCCTGAGTAGCATCCCCTTAACATCAATCTGAATCACAAGATATGATTGTGAGTTCCACTGGACTGATGCACACTAGTGCACCTTAGTTTTGGACAGGAGGGGTAATAACCCCTAGCTTCACTCTGAGATACTCAAAAGTATCCTTAGGTAGAGGCTTAGTGAAGATATCTACAATCTAATCCTTAGAAAAAACAAACTCCAATCTGACTTCATTCTCATTTACCTTCTCTCTCAAAAAGTGAAACTTGATGGATATGTGCTTTGTCTTTGAATGCAACACCAGATTCTTTGAGATGTTTATTGCACTTGAATTATCATAGAAGATTGTAATGGGCTCTTCAAACACAATTATGATATCCTTCAACATTTGCTTCATCCACAAAACTTGAGTACAATCACTTGCTCCTGCTTTATACTCTGCCTCTGTAGGAGACAGAGATATTGCCTCATGCTTTTTGCTCAACCAAGAAACCAATCTCTTTCCCAAGAAAAATGCACCACCACTAGTACTCTTCCTGTCATCCACATCTCCTGCCCAATCAACATCTGTATATGCATGAAGAGTGAAATCATCATCCTTAGGGTACCATAAGCCATAATTAGATGTCCCCTTTAGATATCTAAAAATTCTTTTGACTACTACAACATGAGATTCTCTAGGATCAGCTTGAAATCTAGCAACAAGACCAACTGCATTCATAATATCAGGTCCGGTATGAGTTAGATAAAGTAGTCCTCCAATCATTGATCTATATTCTGATATGCCTTAGGGGAATCATCATCTTTACTCAACTTGCATCCGGTTATCATAGGAGTACTCACTAGTTCTGAATCTTCCATTCTAAACTTTTTCAACATCTCTTTCACATACTTAGACTAAGATATGAAGATGCCCTTATTTGACCGAATGATTTGCAGACCTAAGAAGAAATTCATTTCACCAAGCATGGACATCTCAAATTCACTTTGCATCTGATCAGCAAATTTTTAACACATGCTCTCATTTCCACCAAAAATGATATCATCAACAAATACCTCAACAATCAAGATGTGTTCATGATCAATTTTGAAATAAAGATTACTATCAGCTGTGCCTTTACTAAAACCTAATTTTAGTAGATACTTATCTAATCTTGCATACTAAGCTCTTAGGGCTTGTTTAAGTCCATACAATGCTTTTCTCAATTTGCAGACCATATCTCCTTGATCAGACAACTGATTCCTTCTGGTTGCTCAATGTAGACTCCTTCCAACACTCCATTCAGAAATGTTGACTTGACATCCATCTGGTAGACTTTGAAATCTTTGTAAGCAGCAAAGGCAAGAAATAATCTGACTGCTTCGATTCTTGCCACCGAAGCAAAAGTTTCTTTAAAATCAATTCCCGCTACTTGAGAATATCCTTTGCACACCAATCTTGCTTTGTTTCTCACAACCTCACCATCTTCATTCAATTTATTCTGGAAGACCCATTTAGTTCCAATTACATTTTTGTTTTCAGGTTTAGGAACAAGATCCCAAGTATCATTCTTTTCAATTTGCATTAATTCTTCTTCCATTGCCTTTATCCAAATTTTCATCATTATAAGTTTTATTCACTGATTTTGGTTCAATTTTTGAAATCAAATAATACTCCACTTGTTCTTCAGCAATTTTTCTTCTAGTTTGAACACCTTTATTTTTATCTCCTATGAGCTGATTTTTAGAGCGATTCAACCTTACATACCTAGGAGGTTTTGGATTTTCTTGGTCTTCTGATTCTTGAACTTGTTCCTCAACTTTTGAACTAGCTTCTTGAGTCACTGGATTCTCTGGAGCAATCTGAATTTGAGTTTGAATGTGCTTTCCTTCATTTGGACTGTCATTTTGACCATCTGATTCATATCCATAAGACTTGGGAGATCTCTCCTTGCTTTCATCAACCTTGACATTAGCACTTTCAACCATCTTTTTTAATCTCTTGTTAAAGCACTGGTATGCTTTGCTTTGGTTAGAGTAACCCAGAAATATTCCTTCATCACATCTTGCATCAAACTTGCCTAGATCTTCATCTCTCTTGATATAGCATTTACTACCAAAAACATTGAAGTATTTCACAGTAGGAGCATTGCCAAACCACAATTCATAAGGTGTTTTACCAGTATTACCTTTGATTTACACTTGCTTAAGAGTGTAGACAGTAGTACTCATAGCTTCTCTCCAATAGACATGTGGAACAATTTCTTCCATCATCATGGTTCTAGCAGCCTCTTGAATAGTCCAGTTCTTCCTTTCCACAACTCCATTATGTCGAGGAGTCCTAGGAGCAGATAACTGTCTTCTTATTCCATGCTCTTCACAAAATGTATTAAACTCACCGAAGGTAAACTCTCCACCTATGTCAGATCTCAGACACTTTATCTTTACACCAATCTCATTCTCCACCTTAGCCTTGAATACTTTGAATCTATCAAGAGCCTCTGATTTCTCTCTCAAGAAAGTGACCCACATCATCCGGAAGTAATCAACAATTAGCAACATAAAGTATATGTCTCCTTGCAAACTCCTAACTCTGGTAGGACCACATAAATCAGTGTGTACAAGTTCCAACAATCCAATTGAAAATTGTTCTTTACTTTTGAATGTAGTTGTGTTTTGTTTGCCTAATTGACATTCCTTACACATGCTATTAGTAGGTCTCACAAGCTTTGGAAGATCCCTCACAGCCTGAGTAGTACTTATCTTGACAATGTTATCAAAGTTTATATGACACATTCTTCTATGCCATAACCAACTCTAATCAATTTGAACAATCAAACAACTTTTACCATTACCACTTAAATGAAAGATATTACCTTTAGTCTATGTACTAGATGCAATCTCAATTTCGGAGCTTCCCAAAATTCTGCATTTTCCATCCTTGAATCAGAGATCATACCCTGTTTCAACCAACTGTCCAACACTGAGAAGATTATGCTTCAATCCCTCTACATACAAAACATCATTAGTGTTATTCTTATCATCAAAAGAAATGGATCCTCTACCACAGATTCTACCGGCTGAATTGTCTCCAAACTTCACAATTCCACCTTCATATCTTTCCAAAATTACAAACTTACTTTTATCACCAGTCATATGATGAGAAGATCCACTGTCAATCACCCATTCATCCTTTTCTTCAACATGAGTAGCTAAGGCACTTTCCACATTCACAAAGCTAGCAGATTCAGTAGGCACCGGATCTTCTTCTTGGATAGCAATGAACACCCATTCATTTCCAGAGGTACTTCCCTTATCAGATTCATCATCTATGACTCCTTCATCAGCAACTTCTTGGACATAGTAGCATTTCTTCTGAACCCTAGGTCTGTTAGGGTTTGGCTTTGAAACCCTCTCTGGACATCTTGAAGGAAAATGACCAATCTTATTGCAAGCAAAACATTTGAAAGGCAACTTTCCTTCATACTTATCAGATCCTCTTGGTAATCTTTTGGCAATAAGGGCTTCAAGTTGTTCAATCTTAGATTCATCTTCTTCAAGTTCCTTCCTTGCCCTCTCATATCTAGTTGGTCTTCTTGAAGAACTTTCACCTGGATCAAATCTTTTCTTTCTGAAAACACTGGCTTTAAATGTAGATTTTGATTTAGGTAAAGAATCACCAAACTCACTCATTTCAAATGTTGAAAGCTTGCCAACCAACTGATACCTTGTAACATCTGTCACAGTCCTGATCTCCTCAATAGCAGCAACTCTATATTTGTATGAAGTAGGTAAGGATCTAAGTACTTTGCCAACAATCTCTGATTCTTCCAGTTTTCCACCGGCACACTTGATACTGCATACAAGTTCATTCATGTTTTGCATGTAAGAAGTGATGTTTTCATCTTCACTCATCCTCAAAAATTCATATCTACCTTTCAGGCTCTGTAACTTAGTACATTTGAGATATGCATCACCTTCATACAGAGTTTCCAATTTCTTCCAGATTTCATGAGCAGTTTTCAATTCCAAGACATTTGCCATTTATGTATCAGTCAAGGCACTCAACAATGCTTCTTTAGCCCAAATGTTGTTTTCAGTATCTTTGATTTCATCTGGAGTTGAAGGACCTTTCTTTGGAAGCTTATACTCATCCTTAGTTATCAACCAATAAGGATCACCCATGCATTGCAAATAACACTGCATTCTATTCTTCCAAAGAGAGTAATTTGTTTCGTAAAATCTCAGACTGTCCTTCTTATATGTCGACATCCTAGATCTCCTCAAGCGGTCAAGCTTCTTTGAGAGGAACTGTCTCTGATACCAATTGTTGAAATTAGGACAGATAATTGAGAAGGGGGTGAATCAGTTGTCACAAATCTTTATCTCTTGCTGCATTAAATAATATTCTTTACAACTTACAAATAGATTAATGATATAACCATGAAGGCATGAATCAACAACACAAGAGCAGAAACACAATCAACACACATAACACCAAGATTTTTACGTGGAAACCCAGTTAAGGGAAAAACCATGGTGGGGGTTAACCCACAAGATTTATTCTTTGTTAAAAGAATAGAAAAATGGGAAGACAGTTGCCTTCGAGTGCACTGCCTAGAGCTCACTGCTCAAAGGAGGCTCACTGCCTACAGAAACATTCACAAGATTAACACTGAAAGGTTGAACTGAGAAACAACATCTTCTTCATGCCAAGGTTTAGTTCCATTGAAGCTCACAACACCTCTGCTCTACCCCCAAACACTTCCTCACTACCTCCGTATCTTCCCACGCATCAACACAATTACACAACTTCATTACACTTATTTATACATGACATCGACTTTGGAATAAACATCAAAGTTAGCCTTACAATCATCTCTCTGGACCATTCTCCAAGATAGGCATTACAAGCAATTACAAGACTTGACTTGATACAAAATTCTATACGCAAACCACTACACTATCGGCCAAACATAGATGAGACTCAATTCTTCCTCGAACAACACACCACACTCTATAGAACTTGGCTTTGGTCATCCGCAACACGCACCAAACATCCAATCGTCCAAGACTGGAAAGAACATCAACACCCAAGGAGAAATCTTCAACTACAAGCTCAATCCTTAATGCGGACCACCAACACAATAGGCACACAATCTAGAGACCTCCACAAGCACAATGAAATCAACAAGAACAACAGCACCACCTCAAATCACCAGAATCACTTGCATCTTCATACAGGAGCTTAAGAACACTAACTGTCATGATTGTCACAGTAGAAGGATTGCTTGTGGACCTCCAAACCACAAACCTCTTAAATTGAGGATACATACCAACATCCCAAACATACCTCTAGAACCGTAGACCATAATATTCCAATGCGGAGCAATCCAGACCAAATTCCTATCAATCTATTACCTCTGAACAACTCTAAATCCTGGTTCTACTCAAATGGCCATAACTTCACCACTCCTTCATGCGGACCTCTCAAATCTTAATTGGACCAACTTTAGATAATCCTCTACAAACCCTTTAATCCATCGACTCTGATCTTGGTCTTATTGGGAATGTGAAGCAATCTACATTACTGAACTGCATTGTCTTCACTGTCTCTAATAAAGAGATATGTTGACATCAATGATAACACATCATAGGCACATATTTGCAATAGGTGTATTATGGAGGTGACAATGGTGTGTTTTAAGGATGTAGCAATATTTACACAGAAGGGAATCACAACACACAATGGTGGAGGAAGATGTCTAAGAAATAGATATACAAGATATGAACAAAATTCTGGAGCATCGTTGAAAGATGCAGCCATAATGTAGGTACGAAGTTCTAGAACATCGCTGAAAGATGCAGCCAAAATGTAGGTACAAAGTTTCAGAGCATCGCTGAAAGATGCAGCTAGAATGAAGGAACAAAATTCTAAAGCATCATTGAAAGATGCAGTCAAAATTTAGGAACAAAGTTTTGGAGCATCACTGAAAGATGCAGCCAGAATGAAGGAACAAAGTTCTGGAGCATCATTCAAAAGATGCAATCGGAATGAAGGAACAAAGTTTCATAGCATCGCTAAAAGATGCAGTCAGAGTGAAGGAACAAAGTTTTGCAACATCGCTGAAAGATGTAGCCAGAATGAAGGAACAAAGTTCCGGAGTATCGCTGAAAGATGCAGCCGGAATGAAGGAACAAAGTTTCGGAGCATCACTGAAAGATGCAGCCAGAATGAAGGAACAAAGTTTTAGAGCATCGCTAAAAGATTCAGCCGGAATGCAAGAACAAAGTTCTAGAGCATCATTGAAAGATGTAGCCGAAATGAAGGAACAAAGTTCCAAAGCATCGTTGAAAGATGCAGCTAGAATTCAGGAACAAAGATCTAGAGCGTCGCTAAAAGATGCAGCTGGAATGTAGGAACAAAGTTTCAGAGCGTCGCTGGAAGATGCAGCCGGAATGTAGGAACAAATTTTTAGAGCATCATTGAAAGATGCAGCCAGAATGCAGCAACAAAGTTCTGGAGCATCACTGAAAGATGTAGCCAGAATGAAAGAACAAAGTTCTGGAGCATCGCTGAAAGATGTAGCCAGAATGAAGGAATAAAGTTTCAGAACATTGCTAAAAGATGCAACCAGAATGAAGGATCATGATGAGGGCATGGATCTACTCGAACAAACAAGTTCTGGAGCATCATCGAAAGATGCGTCAGAATTTGTATTCCTTAGAGATGAGACCCTGCAAATAGTGACAAAATTTAGACAAGTACAAAGATGAACATATGAATAAATGTTTCCTAAATGTATATATAGAATTTTATTATTATTATTATTATTATATTGTTTCTGTTGAAGCAGAATCAACACATTGAGTTTCTCCTTGCATTTCTACCAGTCGATTAAACTCCTCTTTGTTGATAGGTTTATGGTAGATCCGTAGTCGATGCCCATTGACTAAGAGAGTTCAAGTATCACCATCAATGGGTTTGAGCTGCACTGCTCCATTTGGGAAAACTTTAGAAATCTCACATGGGCCCAACCAATGAGTTCTCAGTTTACCTTTTTGGTCTTTATATCAAGAATCAAATAACAATGCCCAATCTCCCTCATGGAATTTTCTTTCTTTAATGTGTTTATCATGCTAGGCCTTTCGTTGTTGTTAAACTAGCTTAGTTTGATGGATATCTTTTTAGTGGAGTTCATCTAATTCACTAAGCTGGAAGACTCTCTCTACCTGAGCCCGATCAAGGTTTAAATTTAACTCCATTGCGGTTCTAAGAGTTTGAAGTTCAAATTCAATGGGCAAAAGAGGTTTCTTCCCAAAGATTGGCTCGTAAGGAGTAAGACTCGTGGTTGATTTCCAAGTTGTATTGTAGGCCCAGACGACTTCAGGCAATTTTCTGGCCCAATCCCTTCTTCTTGAGGAAACCGTTTTTGTCAAGATATTTTCAAGTTCCCTATTAGTGACTTCCACTTGAGCATTTGCTTGTGGGTGATAAGGTGACAACTTTTTATGGCTCACTTGGAAATGGTCAATAAAGGCTAACAAGACTTTGGACATAAATTGTGGTCCTTGGTCTATGACAATTGATCTAGGGGCTCCAAATCTGAGAAAGATTTTGTTGTACAGGAAGTCTGCAACTTTTTCCTCTCTAGCAACTTTCAATGCTTGGACTTCTACCCACTTGGTTAAATAGTCCGTATAGACCAAAATGTATTCTTTCCCTTGAGAAGGAAGATCTATGGCACCAATGAAGTCCAAACCCCATTTTTCGAATGGTTTAAAAACCACCTGCGGATGAAGAGGCATTTTGTTGGATGCCATGGGTCTTCCGACGTGCTAGCATTCATCATAGCGGTGAACATAGTTCTTCACATCCTTGTGCATAGATGACCAATAATATCCTACACCTAAGATTTTATGGGAAGTCCTTTTAGCAGAGTAGTGTCCATCTAATGGATCATCATGGCAAGCTCAGAGGATGCTGTATGTTTCATCTGGTCTGACACAACGTTGCAGGATTGAGTCAAGGCCACATTGGAATAACATGCCATTAATCCATTTGAACCGAGCACTCTCTTGAATAAGTCATTTCTTTTGTTTCGATGTAAAGTTTGGTGGAAATTCAAAGGTGGCTAAGTAATTGGCAATGTCTGCAAACCAGGGTGTTTTAGTGGAGACAACGAATAAGTTTTCATTTGGAAATTCATCCTAAACAGGAGTATAATCTCCATTATCTTGTTTTATCCTAGATAGAAAATCTGCAACTAAATTGAATTTCCTAGGCTTATCCATTATGGTCACATTAAATTCTTGGAGGAGTAATAACCATCTGATTATTCTCCCATTTACTAAGGATTTGTTCATCAAGTATTTGATAGCTGAATGGTCTGTAAACATAGTCACTTTGTATCCTATAATGTAATGTCAGAATCTATTTATTGCATGAACTATTGCTAGAAATTCCTTCTCTATGGTGGTGTAGTTTCATTCAGTGGGACTCAAGTTTTTGCTGATGAAATATATAGCGTACTTTCCTCCGTTCTCATCTTCTTTACCTAACACTACTCCAATAGCATCATTGGAAGCATCGGCATAAATATGGAAGGGGAGTTTCCAGTTAGGTCCCCATAGGACTGGGGCCGAGACAATCTTTTCTTTAATAATGTCAAAGGATATTTGACATTCTTCTGTCCAAACAAAATCCACATCTTTTTGTAGAAGAGAGAACATGGGAGATGCAATCTTACTAAAGTTTTCTATGAACCTCCGGTAATAACCAGCATGTCCTAAGAAACTTCTGACATCTATTTCATTCTTTGGGGTTTCCAACTATTGTATCACCTCAATCTTCTTAGGGTCAACTTTTATCCCTTCAGCTGAGATATGATGTCCCAGCACTATACCTTGTTCCACCATTATTGGACACTTCTCGTGGCTCAGAGATAGTTGATGATCTTCACACCATTGCAATACTCTATCCAAGTTTTTGAGACCTTCATCGAAAGTGGAGCCATAGACTGTGAAGTCATCCATATAGACTTCTACACAATCATTTACAAGTTAAGAAAAGATAGCTAGAATGGCTCTCTGGAAAGTTGCAGGAGCATTACAAAGCCCAAAGGGGAGAATCCGATATGCAAATGTTCCCCAAGGATAGGTGAAACTAGTTTTGTCTTGGTCCTCTACTGCTACTTGTATTTGGTTTTATCCACTAAATCCATCCAGGAATGAAAAATACTTCCTTCCTGCTAGACTATCCAAAACTTGGTCTATGAAAGGTATTGGGAAGTAATCTCTATAGGTTGCTTTGTTGAGTTCTTGATAGCCAACACACACTCTCCATTTTTTGTTTTTCTTTGGCACCACTACCAAGGGTGAAACCCATTTGCTGTTAGAGATAGGATAAATGAATCCTACTTGTAAAATTTTCTCAATTTCTATTTTGACAATATCTTTGAGAGCAGGATTGAGTCTGCATTGTGGTTGATGGACCAGTCTAACATCCTCAATATAAATATGGTGGGTACAAACAATTGGGTGAATTCCTCTCATGTCTATATAGTCCCAGGAAAAAGCTTTGGATCTACTTATCAAAACATCGAACAATTTGAGCTCATCTGACTTTGTCAACCAACTATTAATATTTAAAGTTTTTCCTGGTAGTAACATGATAGTCTTGGTCCTAGGATAGTTGGAGGTGATGGTATGAACGTATTTTGTTAAGGTGTTGAGAGGACAACTATGTGGTATAGTTTTATGGAGTTTGGCAATATCCTCGAAGAAGTGATCTATTTTCAAAATGAGATTATCCAGGGGAAAAGGTAACATCGGGAAGTTGGTGTAATCATGTTCATTGTCTTCAACGTAGATTGGATGTCCCAAAATTTCTTCCACTTCCAGAATCTCTTCATCATCCGAGTCTAAGGAAAGGTCTTGGATGTTCTCTAATTCATCTTCTAATTCTTCACCATGTTGTTTAATAACTACCATAGCGAGCGAAGCTAGATTCTCTTTTTTGTCAAATTCATCTAATTTGTCCACCCAAACTTGGTTATGCTCAGTAGGTTGAGCGGGGGTATAGGCTTAAGTATTTGCTATTGGGACCATGTGAAATGATCATTCCTCCTGCTCTGTAGTCAATCTTAGCTGCAACTGTAGCTAACCACGACCTACCCAATATTATTGGAGAACTGTCTTTGGGTGTGAGGGACTAGATTATTTGGAAATCTACTGGATATTCCCAATCATCAACCTTGACAGGGACATTTTCTAGGACACCCTTGGGAATGGCTATAGATTGATTTTCCATTTGCAATATGGTAGTTGTGGGATGCAAATCAGTGAGTCCTAGTTTTTCCATAACATCCACCATCATGACCTTAATGGCTACTCCCAAGTCCACTAATGCATTAGGTATTGCTACCTCATTGATTGTTACCATTATGAGTGGACTGCGTGGGTCACCATATTTTGGAATTAAGGTTTTTACAGCCAGCAAGTTAGCTAGATATCCATTGATGTGCACTGTATTGATCTATTTTGGTTTCCTTCCTGGTGTTTTTATGCATAACTGTTTAACTAGTTGGTTGAGTTCAAGAATTTCTTTAATCGCCTATAGCAAAGGAATCTCGATATGGAGTCATTTAATTTCCTGTATTAAAGTAGTTTCATTAGACACTGGCATTTCTGGAGAGTTTCAAGGAACAATTTCTCTGAGATGTTCTGGAAAGGGTGCCAGAGTTTTCTTCCTTAGCATAGTATCTTTTCCTGGAGTATTTGATGATTGTTTGGTGGCTTCTTCTTGAGACGATTCTATGGTAGGTGGTGAAGCTACTTGAAATTGTGTTGGGGATAGTTTCTCCTTATTATTCCTAGGGTCATGCTCTGAAGGTATAAGAAGAGTCTCAGGTTCTATGTTAAGTTCCTTATTTAGGTCTTCTGTGATTTTAACAATGGTGGGTTGATTAAGTGTTTTTCTTGACCTCAACTGTAGATTTCCACAATAGATAGCATTAACTCCTACCATGTTGTCCTGATCAACAGAAGATACTGGGGCATTTTGATGTGTGTTCTAGGGATTAGAGACAGGTTGTGCCGGTAGTGGTGGTTGATTAACTTGTTCATTTTGTTGAGGATTCTGGGGAGCTGGAAGAAGGTTTTGTTGTGGATTTGGCATTCATCTTGGACCATTATAAAATTGATTTGTTGGTTGGGTCCATTGTGGAGGTTGATTGTGAGGGTGCCATTGTTGTTGAGGCTGGTTCAACCATGGAGGATTTCTCCAAGCTTGGTTCATCCATTCAGGTGGTCCCCAAGGTGGGGGAGGTCCCCAACCAGGTGGTACTGAAGGCCAAGGAGCTGTCCACTGCGTATTGTTCCAATTATTTGGAGGTTGCCATGGAGGGTTGGAGTTTTGACCATAGGAGAAATTCCCTCGAGGTCTTTGGCCCACAAAATTGATCTCCTCAGCATGAGATGACCTCTTTTTAATATTCTTGATTACACTCAGGATCTCACATTGATCAGTGGCACGACTCTTTTTGTAAATTTGGCAATTGTCATCTTTATCCAAAGGACATTCTCTTAACAGATGTTTGGTCTGACACCTAGAGCAATAGATGGATAAAGTCTCAGGATTACGTGTTTTGGCCTAAATTCCATCCAAAGTGGTGTTTAGCTGAACAAGAATGTCAGTTTTTAGATTTGCCATTTCCTCTCGCAATTTACCTATTTCATTTGAACCACTTAAAAGATAGATTTATGAACACCTCCTCGAGTATGGGAGAAATTTTGGCATAACTCAGTGATATCACCAAGTTCTAATTGGGACACATCTCCCTTTCCCATTAAATTTAGGCTTCTCCTAGCATCCTCATTAAGTCCTTTGAGAAATATAGTCTTCAGAATTTCCAGACTTATAGTTTCTTCACCATAGCATTTGCTTAGAAAGATAAACCTATCAAGGTAATTTTCCAAACTCTCATCTTCTTTTTGTCTTAGTTTGAACAACTCCTCTTTCATATCACTAACTCACTAGTAACTCTGATATTTATCTAAAAAGATGGTTTCCATGTCATCCCATGAACCAACGCATTGCAGCGTCTCTCAGAGTGGAGGGAAAGAGTTTAAGTTTCTGGTTTGTAAGTTTGACACAAGAATTTGAACTCAAAGAGGAACTGGTCAAGATCTTCAAAGGATAGTCCCCTGAAAGTTGGTAAAATGGATGGTGAAATGTTTTTCATTGGTGCATCGTCATCTTCGTTGAAAGTGATAGGGTAGGTAAAGGTTTGTGCTACCGCTCTTCATGGGTTATCACCATCTCCATGGTTTTCTCTCCGATTGAGAGGGTCATTGTTGTGATTATTAGCCATGATGTCAAGAGGAATGCCCTCCTCCTCGAAGACTAAGTTTGTTGGCTGAATGACCACTTCCTCAAAGGTTTGGTCTAATTGTAAAGCTTCTAAGATATTTTGGGAGGTCTTAGGTTGATCCTGTCTGATCAATTCATAGCTTAGTTCTTCAGCTAAGACGTCTACCTCGCTACTTATGATTGGAACTGCTATTGGGCGGTTTTTGGTATAAATCTTCCGTCCAGACCTTGTTTCCTGACCAAGCAGAAGAAGAGGTTTGACAACTATATTTGGGTGTTTACTACAAGAGGTTTCCTAGCAAGCATTTCCCTAATAACACTTAGAAAAGAATCATGGTTCCCAGCAATGGTGCCAAAATGTGACAGGTTGTTGTGAGGTCCTAACACTTGAGCTGGAAAAGAGATCAGTTTATCGACTTGGTAGTGTCCAAGGTTGTATGCAATAGGGAGTATTGTTTGGATATCTCATCTAGAAATAGTTTCCTAAATCTTTTTGGAAAAGCTTAAACATCAAATTAAACTAGAAAGCATAAAAACTCTAAACTAGAAAGCATTAAAACTTTAAACTAGAAACTTGTACATGCTTCCTACTATGAATTCAAACAGTAACTAATCCTATAACTGCACACACATTCTAACTTCAAATAACAATTAACAACAATTTAAAACTAAAGAAGATGCGCCGAAAATATTAAACAACAAAGTTTCAAGAATTTATGTTTTTCAATATCACAACCTGTAGGCACACACCATAGAACTTAAACATGAAATAACACTTACTCTAAACAGAACATTCACAAGACTATTCTAAATAGAACATTCACAAGACTATTTTAAATAGAACATTCACAAGAACAAAGATACTTATCTACTCTACTATCCCGCAAGTGGCCAACTCGTGTGAGAAATTCATCTTTTAACTCAGATGACATTCAATTGTTTACACAACAACACAATAACTCATTCATGTCTTCATAACTCAAAAGGAAATACTCAGCATAACACTATAAAGATATTGTAGAACATATTTCTTTGATTATCTACCAAAAAGATTGATATTTTTCTTCACATTGTATGATATATATACATCCATGTTTTGAGAAACTAACTGAAACTGAACCATTACCAAAATCCTATATTCAAGATGGCAGCAAAATGCCATTACCAAAATCCTATATTCTAGATGGCAGCAAAATGTCATTTGAAAAAGTCTTATAATAGAATAACAGAATCAAACTACTGATGCATTTTTTGAAATAAAAAAATATAGAAGGGCTCTGAGTGGAGCCATTAAGTCTCAGATAACTAATAGAAACTAACATAATTAAAGAAAAGTCTCTAATTAATGCATGCCTAAATTTCTAGCACCCTCAACTTCTGACACACTTGACCTCAACTATTTGAAGTCCACTCCTCTTGTAGGCCGTACATTAATCTTGCCCAATTACTCAACTCTACATACCATTATATCAACATTTAATAGCTAATTTCAATCAATTTAGGAAATAAAGATTTGTACAACATTTTATTAAAAATAGATAAATATTGTTTCTAAAAACAAACAAGTTGGCATGGATAGGGTGATTGGAATGCAAAAAGGGTTATTGGTTTATCAAAGGAATGTGGTTGTTTATACCCCATCATCCTCCCCTTCTTAGCCTTGAGTAGGTCCTCCTACTCTCTGATGAATTCTCTGCCTTTCTACATCTCTTTTCCTATTTAATTCATCAAATTTTGCACTGAGGTCATGCATTTGCTCTGTTTCTTCATCAAAATGACTAGGGTATTTCAGAAAGCCTTTGTTCAATTTGATTCTCATATGCCATGTATGCAAGTCTCTAGGATCTTGTTCTGCAACTACTAAGATTGTAGCCCTGGGTGGCTGTAATAGTAGTGGAGGCTTGTAATGCATCCCTATCCACTTAGTTTTGAGTTGTTGTAGTATCTCTATTAATGCCTTAGCTCTTCTATAAGACCATCTAAGATTGGTAGGAGAAATCATTTCTCTCCTCTTCAAATACATAGGGAGAGGGGTATATCTTTCTTTGCAGACACTCCAAGCTCTGTCAATCAATGGTGGTCCATTAACTTTGAAATCTTCAAAACAGATCCTAATACTTTCATTGTATTTCTCTCTCATGTGTGCATAGCTCTTAGTCCTTTGAAACTAAGCTTTAAAAGCAAAGGGCTTTCGATTAGGGTATCTCATTTGCAATCCCATGATCCTTTTTGCATGGAGATACTCTCTAGTTCTTTCTTGCCAATAAATTTGATTATGCATATTGGACATAAATGTCCTCAGTTGAACTTCTCCCACAAACACATTGATAAAGAAATCATCATGTTTTTCAAGAAATAGATTATGTATGAAAAATTCACATAACAAATTTTTCTGAGCAAAGAGAACTTCACTAGACCACTGTCAAAACTCCCACTATATGTCTCCAAAATCTAGGAACACACATGACATCATGATCTTTCATCTCCTCCTAGGAGATCACATGCTCCAATGGACATATCTTGCCAAAGGGGCACCATCATGCTAAAACCCCAATATAGAATCAAGAGTCCATCATGGCACAATACCAAAATAATCATTTTAATAAGACTTATCTATTAAAACCAACAAGTCACAATACCATCTACAATCACATGAAGATAACCATCCTCTGACAATGGAACTCAAGATGTCAAAATACTTTCAGAGCATACAAGAATCATAATCCAAAAGACCTACCATGACATTGATAACCATTGTGAAAGATCATCCATCACCAATTGATAGATTCACATCATTGCCATAGCTCCCACTGAAACTATGATACCGAGCTATCTAAGGCATCATGATAACCATCCTCTGAATGAATATCATCCATGGATCTAACATAATCAAATACTTCACCTGCACTATCAGCAACACAAAAGAATAAAGTAGAATCGAGATCTCCAAGTGAAGAAGATACACAACATGCTACAAGTCCTAATAACCAACTATCTAGGCACTCTAATCATCCATCCTTTCATCCCAATGCAACATACTAATGCACTTGATGACCACAGACATAACAAAGTCTACATGAACACTGAAAATACCTATGGATATAGATAGTCCACATCCGAGTCATCAATCAATGGGTGATCAACCCACAAATCTACATAAATCATAG
Organism: Cunninghamia lanceolata; assembly: GCA_027924645.1. Classification (NCBI taxonomy): domain Eukaryota; kingdom Viridiplantae; phylum Streptophyta; class Pinopsida; order Cupressales; family Cupressaceae; genus Cunninghamia; species Cunninghamia lanceolata. Next base: position 1,927,744 of record BSBN01000076.1, read on the forward strand.
ATCCCAAAAAGATGAAGCATGCAAACTCATCATCACATTAGTAACCTACAAACTAAGATTGCAAAGAAGATACCATGTAGATTTCAAGACTCAAACACTAGATTAACTCCAAATCTAATTTGGCAAACAAATTCATAATGAGTAACCATAATCAAAGAACCCATCAAGAAATATGTAGAAATGATGAGTGACTAATCATGTACCAACATCTCCACATTGAGAAAGCTACAAATAACCTCCTCAAACCATGCACAAAGCATACCTATAAACTTGCAACTATCGTGCATCTAGAAACAACCCTAGGGATTCATAATCTAAAATATAGTTTATTCACATATCTACAAAACCACAATTTTTAATTAACCATGTAAAACTTGTAAAACCATCATATCACTAACAAACATGCAAATCCATATCCACTTATCATCTGGAAGACCCACAAGTCTGAAAATCACCAAAATAGTTAAACTAGAATAATGGAATAACATAGATAAGCATAACCATAGATTTTGAATAGAAAATCTACAAAACCCTCATATCAAATCAATATGAAATTGAGACATGCAAGTACAGCCAACCAAATGGAAGAAGTGGTCCAAGAACTACAAAACCACTTGTAGGCCAACTCCACAACCACCACCATGTACAAGCATACATAGGAGTTAGGATGTTTTAGAAGCTTTTAGATCATCTGATGATCAACTCCACAACCTACATCCATTCGAGGTTAACAAAATAGTGTCTTCCAATGCTAGGGACTAAAGCCAAGAACCCAACATAAGCACATCAAACCATAGCCATGACAACCCAAGTTACATGATCAAGGAGCTAAGAACAAACACCCAACATGAATACTCTATTACAAATGACCATAGAATGAAATAACACAACCACCATGCATGAGGGTTATTACATACTATCAAACAAGATCTCTAGATCAATATCATATTAAATATAACCACATGATCAACTCCCAAAACCTCCATCTTCTCTATCCTTCAAATATCTATTGTACTCTAAAAAACAAGATCAATTACAAAACTTCCACTCAAAGAAGGATTAATAATCAACCAATTCCTTCCTACAGATTCCTTCAAGCTTGTCGGGCTAAGAAATCACAATAGAAGAAATACCTAGAACCTTAAACACTATGGAACCAACACATAACATGGAACCATCGTAGCTTTGACGCCAATTGAAAGGGAAAGAGAACCCAATATGTAGCTTCTAGTATCCTATGTTTTTTCTTAATCAGATATTTAATAACTTGATACAAGCATATACTACTATGTCCTTAAAGTGGAAACAAACATAGATGATTTCCCATTACATTAACCATTAGAAGAAAGATAATGTAGCTTACAAATCTAAGTAAAGTAACATAACAACATGTAAATTAAACACTTTACGAACATGAAAGAAAAATAATAGAAGAAAGATAGACAGAAGAGAAAGGACACTAATATACATGGGGAAAACCCTTTTGGGTAAAAAACCCCACACTCTAAAGCATCTAACCAATGTATTAATCTGCAACAAAAAACATGTTACAATACACTTGTAGGGTCAAAAACTTAACACAAAGATTTACATCTTGCTTCTTTGGAGGAAAACTGATAACATAGCCCTGCATTCAATTTATAGTAGCTTCAATACAAGAAACCACCAAAATGAAACCCAAAACCATGAGCTAATACCACCATAAAATAGAAAGTTACTTACACTTGTTAAATCATAACTAACTCTCCAAATATGACGCTCCATTTTTGGCTCCTAAAATCATGCTTCTCAGATTTCCAAGGTAACTCCCTCTTTTAAGCTATTTCCATTCTAGCAACTCTTACACACATTACAAGTTGTCATTGTTGCATTTAGCAACTTCAATGACACTAAGCGATAACTACAAATTGTTAAAATACAAAATACAAGTGACACATAGTGCCACTCCAAGTGGGATGCCCAAAATATAATATATACAATTATAATAAATACAACTAAATAAATATTTCAAATATTAGCACTTGCAAGGTGTATGACACACCTAATTCCAACATATTGTAGTATCTTTCTTTTTTTAGAAATGTGATATGGACTCTTATCTATTTGCAACTAAGGTTTGTAGGTATAACTCATCATGCAACTCGCCACATCAGCACGTCTAGTGAGTAGTGTCCTTAAAAAAAAATTGGGTTCAACCAAAACTTTATCATGGAATCCCTAGTAATTGAACAAAAAATATCATTTGTTGTTAGAACAATGTCATATTCTTGTTTATAATATAACTTATATGCAACCTTAATGATCTCAATACCTTTTGGTAACCATGAATCTTGTTATCTCTAACCTTTATCCAAGTGACTCAATAGTTGAACACAAAATATTATTTATTGTTATAAAAAACAACACATTTTTATTTAAAATACAACTTATATTCTTTTTGACAGTCTTTTCCATTTCATAACAAAATACAAAAATATTTGTTTTACTCACCTTTTACATTTGTCACATGACAAACATTTAATATGAAGTATTCCAATGTGTGCATTGCCACCCACTAGTTGTACACATAAGAATTGTATTTGTCCACATAACAATAATAATTGTTTAGATGAGCACCTTATTTTTTATAATGACACATTTATAAGGATAGTTATGATATTTATATAAAGCAAAAAAAATATTCATTGCATTTGTTAATGAATGTCTTTATGGTTTTTTATATGACCTGCACAAGTTTTCGTGTGCTCATGTAAGGGTCCATATTAATTAATATTTGGTCATTTTTTGATTTGCATGTGAAATAATTAATGACAATACTATATTCTATAACCACAAATACTATAAGGACAATAAGACCCCTCACGTACTGGCTTCTCTCCCCTAGATAAAAAGTGAGATGAATTGATAAACTAATTACTGTTAAAATTTAGATCCCAAATTCAAGTTCTTAATTTTCACCACTTAAAACATTTAAAATAAAATAAAATAAACTGGGCACATTGCTGTGCAGAGCTATACGTATAAGCCACATATAATCTAGTGGTACAAAAATGACAGCTGTACTTAAATGTAGGTGTGGAATTGAATTAATTGGTACGAATGACAGCTGTGCATAATACAGATGCAGAATTAGAGCAGTCAATTCAATAGTCTGAATTTACTCGTACGAAAGAAAGCTGTATTTAAATTGAAAAAAAGAGCACCATGTCCAGGCCTCGATTTCTGATTGGACCCGTCAATTAATATTTGGTCATTTTTTGATTTGCATGTGAAATAATTAATGACAATACTATATTCTATAACCACAAATACTATAAGGACAATAAGACCCCTCACGTACTGGCTTCTCTCCCCTAGATAAAAAGTGAGATGAACTGATAAACTAATTACTGTTAAAATTTAGATCCCAAATTCAAGTTCTTAATTTTCACCACTTAAAACATTTAAAATAAAATAAAATAAACTGGGCACACTGCTGTGCAGAGCTGTACGTATAAGCCACATATAATCCAGTGGTACAAAAATGACAGATGTACTTAAATGTAGGTGTGGAATTGAATTAATTGGTACGAATGACAGCTGTGCATAATACAGATGCAGAATTAGAGCAGTCAATTCAATAGTCTGAATTTACTCGTACAAAAGAAAGCTGTATTTAAATTGAAAAAAAGAGCACCATGTCCAGGCCTCGATTTCTGATCGGACCCATCAATTCAATATTTGTGGAGCACCGGGTATCTATTTTTCCTCAGTGGATTACAATAATTTATTTTTATATAAATTTTAGTAATGTTAAATAATAAATTTCTGATCATCAGGCGTCTCTTTTTCGCTTCTTCCACAGTTGCCAAACACCATCCGGATGGAGCTCGGCATTGGGCAACTCCTTGTAACTTTCACCATAATAATAATCTTTATGCTTAACTATCCAACCTGATTTTAACAGAAAATGCCATATAACACCCAAAATCAAAATCCAAAACGTTATAGAATTTAACTAACATTCAAAATACATTGAATCCACTACTACAAATGGCATCTGTATCCTTATAGTAAACACAGGTTGTCACGTCCAGGCACGGGAATTTTTATTTGACAATGGCTGACAACTCAAATTTGTGGATGCGATTGGTCCTCACTTTTCTAGACTGACTTTATAGTACAATAATTAGGGGAGACAGTTCACACCTTCCAACGCCCTTTAAGACAATCACATTGGAATCCAAAACGCTCTCTATTTCTATAGAAAAGTTAAGGGAGGGCCGATAATGGTGGGGGTCCTATATTTGGTATAGAAGTTGACTGGTAAGTAGGACCGACCACTAATTTCTTTCAAAACTAAAAATGTTTAAAATATTCTATATGTTTATTTTTTATTCTAACTACCAAGGTTTACATTTTTATCATAATAAATGTTAACATTTAGAGTTAAAATGTTTAATAATTAACAATTGCAATTTAGTGTGTAATGGGTACATTAAAGAAGTCTTAAAGGTGAGTTATCAGAGTCCTTAAATAAATGATGAATTACCCTAACCCTAGTCCCCCATGGACATGTGTCATCTTTGAATTGTTGGCATGAAATGGTTGATCTATCTCTTGGAAGGTTATTTAAGTTATTAGATTTCTTATAAGTTAATATATATATATATATATATATATATATATATATATATATATAATCTACAATAATAAATATAAATATAACTATAATTTATATTTTTTATATAAAATAAATATATAATTAAATAACAAATATATATAAATATTGAATATAAATCTACAATTTTATAATATAATATTATTTTAAAATGTATTTACTAATTTAAATTACATAATATATAGTAAATAAATATAATTATATTTAAAAAAAAATGCTCATCCAAAAAATAATAAAATGAAAAAAATATATGATTTTTTCCTCATGGCAGCTAGACGGTGGAAGATTTATTACGTGTGGCCTTCTATTAGATCATTTTCTTACCTGCTTGGTTGGCACCACAACTATAAATCATCCTCTTCCCTGTTCAAATCGCATTGAAATTTGAGTCGATGCTCACCCTGCCACTACTTGCTCAAAACTTCGACGGATACTGTTAATGGCAGCACAGCATCGATGCAGGTCGAAGCTCTGCTCACAGTTTCTTCACAGTCGACACAGTTCTATCTTTGAGCCTCATGAACTTAGCAGTAATATCTTTGAGTTTGTTTAGGGTTTCTGGACTCTCTGTCAAATTTTAGAAAAGTGCTCCACTTTCATTGATGGATGGATTTCTAGGAATAGCATTCTGATATTTCTTGATAGGGCTGCGAATAATATAGTTATGCAATGTGATAATTGGGGATTACGAATCTACACCATGGTTTAAAATTTTCCCAATAAAGACGAATCCAACTTGATAATGTAAGGCCATTCCAAACTTTTTAGAAAATTTAATATTGTTTTAGTAAATCATACATTTACCATTATGTGTTGTCTTATTCTTTATTTCATATATTATAATTTGGTGGGAGATATTCTCCAAAGTGGGAATCTGAATCATTACTTTTTTTTACGTTTCAAATCAATAAAGGTTTTTTTTTTTTAAAAGAGGAGAGTGGGGAAGTGGAAATTAATGGAATTATTATTATTTCTTGATTCTAATAATCTCCAGTTGGAGGGGAATGGAATTCTACTACTTGGAGATTTCTACATAGATAACGTTGCAGGCATCAAGAGTTCACCACCATTTGTCCATTTGTTCTTCCTGCTTGGTATTGGATTTCTGTATGTATCAAAATTAATTTTCTTGCTCAGGTATGAAGTATTGTTTACATTCAATTCTTGAAATTTCTTGATTTAAATTGCATGGCATATAACCAGCCATTAATCATCTGAAATCTGTAATGTGAAATAGACTGGATCTATAGAAAACAAAATACATAAGAGAATAAGAAAAGATTGCAGAAAAATTATTAAATAAACATAAGGGCAAGTGCAAAAAGTTGGGGGGCCAAAAAGTGGCCAGTTTTTTTTTTTTAAATTAAGACATAACACGAGCGCGTTATAATGCGCTTGCATTATGGTTTGGTAATGACAAGCCTAAGGCTCGGCAAAACCAAACCATAGTGCACTCGTGTTATAACGCGAGCGCGTTATGTTTATATATATATAAGAGTATTTCTGCTTATTTGATTTCTTTTTTTTCTCTACACCCATGGCCTGCAAACCCTAGGGAGCGCGATCACGTTTTTGAAGACCCCATTCGACACCAAAATCTCACCAATTCATCACCAAAATGCCGCCACGACGTTGAGCAGGCCAAAGGAGTGAGTTTTATTTGTTTATTTGTTTGAATTTATTTCTAAATAGGTAGGTTTGAGTTAATTTTTGATGTAAATTTCCTTAATTGTCAAGAAATGTTAATGCACCACCTCCTCCTCAAAATCCACAAAATCCTGAAGAGGAAATACCTGCCGAAGAACAACCCGAACAACAAACTCCTCCATCCATTCCTTGACATGCCCCTGGAACACAAGAAAATCTAATGGGGCAAATTGAAAATAATAAAAAAGAAACTGAAGACATAATTGCAAGGTTGAAAGATACTTCAACTTCAACCTTGCATAGGTCCACGCTTGCTCAGTCTCTTGAATCTATGTTATCAAATGTAGATTCAGTTAGCAAGCAAATATCTAGTTGGTCGGATAAGAGGAGAGAGTTTAGAGAGTATTATGCAGACAAGCTATCATATGAAGATGTGAAAAAGTTACAAATTACAAAATTGGACTTGTGTTCCATTTTCACAAACCCACAAACAAATCAACCTCCACCCATTACATGCAAGAGGTTCCCTATCCATTGGTGCAACAACCAAGCGATAAGGGACAATTTTGGGCAGAGGTGGTGGATGGTTTTTGACCATCCTCCATACAATAATAATGAGGTCCTGCAATACTTTTTGAGGAAACTCTACTGCGAGTTTGTCCTCAATAAAGTGCCAAACTATTTTGATATGCGAGACTTCTAGGGTAGAGGTGGGGGGTCAGCACACGATAGACTAGAGGCACGTGTTGACCCACAGCGGCCAGTGAGACGAGTAATTAGCAGACCAGCCCATGAGCATGTGTCTATCCCTTCCATTATGAAGGAGAGTGTTGAGGTTGATACACTTCAGTCCATTAGTGCCTTGACCCAGAGCATTATAGAGCATGCCAGTCTTGTAGCACAACGTGGGTTGGGAGATAGTGCGAGGAGTAGGGTCCCACCCCATACTTGTCAGAATTGCAGGTCAGCCTGTGGTTATGACCCCATGGACAGTCAGGACGCAGGTGCACAGGCTACGTCTGTAGCTGAGCAGATGGTGATGATAGATACCCTCCTGAGTGAGACTTTCAACCTTGATACTCAGGTAAATATTAGCAAGTTCATTGAATTTAATTTATTAAATTTCATTTTTGAAATGCAAGATTAACTAATTTAGTTTGATTATTTTAATGAAATTTTAGGGTCATAGCATTGATGCAGTTTTCAGTGGTTCTCCACCTGCATATTACACTACATCATCTACTGTCGGGGTATGTAACTAGTAAACAATTATAAATATTACATGTGAATAGCATCATTATATGAATGATATTCTAATATCTAATTTTGGATGTTGAATAGGTTAATATTGAAGATTTCATGGCAACACCTGCCAGCAGTGGTGGACTTCAAAGCTTCACAGAAGTAATAAAATAAATAGTTTAATGAATGAATTATACTTACTAGATTTTTGTATGTGACTTGTGTGCTTTATTATGTGTACTTCCATGTTTAGGTGAACGTGTGTGTATGTTAGGAGCCATGATTTGCATCACTATTATAGTTTTCGTAATTGAATAATGTTGTTTTATTTCTAGATGATGCAGGCTGCGGAGACACCTCCTGATGTTTATAGGGAAATGGAGCATGGTGTGACCTCTGCAATTCATAGTTCCATGCCATTGATAGGGGTATGAGGCAAATTAGTAAATTTCAATTTATATTCATTGTTATAGTTGTTTATTTTTAAAAAATCAAAAGATAATTGATTTGAAGTTTAATTTCTATCTGGATGGTTTCTATAGGACATGACATCACCACGGCCTAATCTTGCTACTAAGGCAAGTGAGGAGACAGATTATATGGTAGCGGTAAGTGATTATTTTGTTAAATGTTTTATTTTTTATAACATGTAATTTCTATATATTAATGTCTATACTTTTTATTGTAACAGCTACAGATGCATGAAGAACTAAATAAGAGGAGCAGCCCTCAGGTTCATAGTAGACCACCCACATATGCATCTCCATCCCCTAGAAGATCAAAGGCTGCCCGTGATCTATTCTCTTCACCAGCTAGAGAGGAATGGCTTTTTATTGTGTTCCTTTGTTGTATGCCTATATGGCATTTGTGGACATATATTTTGTATTGCATATAGTTGACATTGTATGCCTATATGGAATTCTTGTAAGCCTATATGGCTATTTTGTATATATGTTATCCTTATATCGATAGATATTGATGTATGCCTATATGGATATTTCGTTAATACAAATCTTTTTAATTGATGACATCCATACTTGCATTATAAATCCACGTTAGAATGGATATTTGTAGATGGCTACTTCAAATATTTAAAGTATAATTGTATTACATAGGATGTTTGTTGATCCAATAAGCCATCTATTGTTATTCAAGTATCACCTAAAACTCATTTTGGAACTAAAAGATAAAAGTTGTATTCAAAATAAAAATGAATCATCATGTTGAACAAAAAATATTCGTATTCTTTATGATTTGCTCAATTAAAAATATTCAAATGAGTATGCTGATCCATATTCTTTATGAGTTGGCCAATTGAAAATATTTCTTAATTTCTTTTTATTATACCATATTGGGATGCAAAGAGTATGTTTGTTGTTTTGAATAATATAGTCGAAATCATATGCTTATGAGCACCTCATGACCATTGTGGTTATTAAATGTAATTCCTCTTGCATATAAGGTGAGGTTATGAGATTACATTGAGTCTTACCTAATTTTAGTATGCAACATAACATTGGGGCTATAGGCTTCCATAAGTCATCCACAATCAAGGTTCAAGGTTGTCATTGAAGTCAAAGGGTCAACGTTGTTTGGCATTGATGTCAAGGTTGATGCCATGATGTTGATAAGGTGATACATCAATTCAAGGTAGGTGATGGTCATGAGGTGCATGATGTTGTGAATATGGTTTTCATGATAAGGTCTCTCAATTCATGTTGATGCTGCACAAGACAAACATGGTTCATATGATGCAAGGTTCATGTTCATGGTGGATGTGGTTTTGTTCATTCAAGGTTTTGTTGTGAATATGGTTTTCATGATAAGGTCTATCTTGAAAGGTTGATATGATGCAAGGTTCATCTTCATGGTGGATGTGGTTTTGTTCATGCAATAAGAAGTTAGAGAAGACACAAGCTTTCATAATCATAATTTTATTAATAGTTAGGGTTTGCATATTGGGCATTAAACCCTAAAAAGAATCTACTTTTCTTAAGACTTTAAAACCCTCAATTGCCTATCATGTGTAAAGTGCACTTTTGTTTTAATTTAATATTGACTTATAATCAGAAGTTATTATCACTTAAATCAACCTACTAAAAGGTCTTTAAGTCATTAGTTCACCATCCCTTCAACCTAACTCAACCGGTGTCTTTGGTAAACCCTCATAAGCTTGAGCGCCATATCATAATCAAAGGTCATATTTAATTGATATGAGGGCAGGAAAAAGGATTGGAAGTTCAGTATTTAAAAGGAATTTGGAATATAAACAATCATCTCTATGCAGTTGAATTTGATGGGCATGCCTTTATAAAAGGCTAAAAGATAGCTTTATGCAGGATATCATGGTATTTGTAGTGTTTGAATATTGAAGACTAGTTAGTGTTTGTAGCTCAGACTGTTTCGGCATGTTTGGGTGCAAAACAGGACCATGCCTAGCTTAAACGTACCTATCTAGATGTGTTGGAATTGTCAGTTTGGCCACACGAGGAGAAGAACAAAAGTTACACCCTTTTGCATCTTTACATTGCCTCCTTTTGATGATTTTGGGGGCAGCAGAAAAACTTTCACCACGGGCAAACGTCTTAGAGATATAAAAAATTGAGAGAGGTTATTGTAGAGGGACCCTAAGTGATCGCGTTGCCTCAGATGGAATGTATCTAAGTGACATGGTTTATGAGTAACAACTCATCAAAGATTGCTGCCTTTTTGCACTTTGGACTCTTCATGGATATTGCTGGTACAATGTAGCTCAGACTGTTTCGGCATGTTTGGGTGCAAAACAGGACCATGCCTAGCCTAAACATACCCATCTAGACATGTTGGAACTATTAGTTTGGCCACACGAGGAGAAGAACAAAAGTTACACCCCTTTACAACTTTACATTGCCTCCTTCTGACGATTTTTGGGGCAGCAGAAAGCCTTTCACCATGGGCAAACGCCTTAGAGATATAAAAAACTGAGAGAGGTTATTGTAGAGGCACCCTACATGATTGCTTTGCCTCAGACGAAATGTATCTAAGTGACAGTTTCTGAATAATATTTTGTCAAAGATTGTTGCCTTTTTGCACTTTGGACTCTTCAGGGATATCACTGGTACAATGTAACTCAGACTGTTTTGGCATGTTTGGGTACAAAATAGGACCATGCCTAGCCTAAACGTACCCATCCAGATGTGTTGGAACTATTAGTTTGGCCACATGAGGAGAAGAAAAAAAGTTACACCCCTTTACAACTTTACACTGCCACCTTCTGACGATTTTTAGGGTAGCAAAAAACCTTTCACCACGGGCAAATGCCTTAGAGATATAAAAAAATGAGAGATTTTATTGTAGAGGGACCCTACATGATCGTGTTACCTCAGACAGAATGTATCTAAGTGACACAGTTTCCAAGTAACAACTCATCAAAGATTGCTAGTTTTTTGCACTTTGGACTCTTCAAGGATATCACCGGTACAATGTACCTCAGACTGTTTCAGCATGTTTGGGTACAAAATAGGACCATGCTTAGCCTAAATGTAACCATCCCGATGCATTGAAACTATCAATTTGGTCGCATCAGGAGCAGGATGAAAGTTACACCCCTTCGCAACTTTGCACTGCCTCTTCTGATGATTTTTGGGGCAGTAGAAAACCTTTCACCATGGGAAAATACCTCAAAGATATAAAAAACTAAGAGAGGTTATTGTAGAGGGACTCTACATAATCACGTTTCCTCAGATGAAATGTTTCTAAGCGACATAGTTTTCGAGTAACATCTTGTCAAAGATTGCTACCTTTTTACACTTTGGACTTTTCAGGGATATCGTCGGTATAATGTAGCTCAGACTATTTCGACATGTTTTGAGTGAAAAAAAGGACCATGCCTAGTATAAATGCACCCACCCAAATGCGTTGGAATAGCCATTTTGGTCACATCAGAAGCAGGATGAAAGTTACACCCCTTTGTAACTTTACATTACCTCCTTCTGATGATTTTTGGGGCAGCATAAAACCTTTTACCACGGGCAAACGCCTCAGAGATATAAAAAATTGAGAGAGGTTATTATAGAGGGACTCTACATGATCACGTTGCTCTAGATAGAACGTTTCTAAGTGACATGATTTTCAAGTAACATCTCATCAAAGATTGTTGCCTTTTTGCACTTTGAACTTTTCAGGGATATCATCAGTACAATGTAGCTCGGATTGTTTCGGCATGTTTGGGTGAAAAATAGGACCATACCCAACATAAATGTACCCATCTGGACACGTTGGAATAGTTAGTTTGGTCACATCAGGAGCAGGACGAAAGTTACACCCCTTTGCAATTTTACACTACCTCCTTCTGACAATTTTTGGGGGCAGCAGAAAACCTTTCACCATGGGCAAACGCCTTAGAGATATAAAAAACTGAAAGAGGTTATTGTAGAGAAACCATACATGATTACATTTCCTTAGAAGGAATGTTTCTAAGTGACATGGTTTTCGAGTAACATCTCGTCAAAGATTGCTGCCTTTTTGCACTTTGGACTCTTCAGGGATATCATCGGTACAATGTAGCTCGGACTGTTTTGACATGTTTGGGTGAAAAATAGGACCATGCCTAGCGTAAATGTACCCATCCAGATGTGTTGGAATAGTCATTTTGGTCGCATCAGGAGCAGGACGAAAGTTACACCCCTTTGCAACTTTACATTGCCTCCTTCTGACAATTTTTGGGGCAGAAGAAAACACTTCACCACGGGCAAATGCCTCAGATATATAAAAAACTGAGAGAGGTTATTGTAGAGGAACTCTACATGATCGTGTTGCCTTAGATGGAATGTTTCTAAGTGACACAATTTTTGAGTAACATCTCGTGAAAGATTGCTACCTTTTTCAACTTTGGACTCTTCAGGGATATCATTGGTACAATGTAGCTCAGACTGTTTCGACATGTTTGGGTGAAAAAAAAACCATGCTTAGCCTAAACGTCTGCATTTGGATGTGTTGGAACTATCAGTTTGGTCACATCAGGAGCAGGACACTAAAAATGCAAAAGTTACTTTGTGCAACTTGACAACATTGACACTTTTTTTCAACAGGACTCAAAGACTCAAACTAACCCCAAATGACTCAAAGTGACTTAAAAACAAATGAAATGGTATTAGAAGACCTTATTACATATAATTGACTCAATCAAAAAAAAAAATCATTTTTTGACCCCTCTTGGAGGCATGACAACCTGGGTGCCCCTATACCATTAGTGCAACTGAAGTCGATAAAGTTTTCCTATTAAGAAAAAGAGCTTCCCTTAGCTTCAAGAAATATAAATATTCTATACTGACAAGGCCAACCACATGAAGGTGGAAGCTCATGTGGCCTCACCTAAGACCTAAGACACATGTAGTCTAGTAGATGTAGGACACCTAAGACATCTATTTTCTAGTCTCTATCTACATAGTTGACATATCGTATATACCTAAGACACAATTAGAGACACCTATTATCTAGTTAGAAACCAAGACACCTAGAGAAACTTATATTTTATACATTACCTAGATTTTATACACTATTCTTAGGATCAACATCATCCATCACTTAGGTCTAACCCCATGAAGCATAATGTGATGATGTAAAAGTATGTATATGTGTAAAAATGCAACAGCAAATAAAAAAGACAAACCTTACAAATTAATGTGCATACTTACAACTCAATGTAACATGACTTTACAAAATCAATGTGAATACTTACAAATTAATCCAATGAACCATCCGGGTCTGCTCTACTCTTTATTGTGTCAAGTATTGCTTCATGGTCAGACTCACGCACCTTCCACAAGTTCTTGTTCAAAGGTCTACTTCGATACTGTATCAAATGAACATTGGACGCCACAACAAGGTTCAAGTAATGAAGAATGTTTTGATGCATGTCAAAGTCTTGAAACAACCAAACATTAACACTCTTATGTGGGTACCTTCTAAGCCATGTTCCAGTAATAACCATTGAGCCTGTAGGGTATTCGATGTTTTCTCCATCTGTAACTGGGGCCTCCAATTTTTTTTAGCCTCAACACAATGACATAAGTAATAATATGTTCCCTCTTCATTATCTTCATCTGTAATAATTGCATATACATGCCCTACATTGATATGTATAGAAAATTAGATGAAATTAGTCAACATTACAAAAACACTACAAAGTAAGATGACATTAGGAATTTCAAAAACTATGCAAATAGATATATTACCTGGTTGAACTAGATCTGATATGTGGTCAAAGTCAATTGATGATTCCATCTGTGTTAGTTCCAGTGTCGTCGAGGGTCGATACGTGTCAAGTGGGCTAAGATAACTTAACTGCCATTCGTCAACCCACTCCTTTGACTCGTACTCATCCTAGGCTTGAATTGTATAGGAAGAACAAAAGCATGACATCTTTCGTGTATGGATACTCCATGAAACTACAATTGAGCTTCCGAAAGAGTGCATCTCACTTGCTCCCGTCAGTGTAGAACTGTCCTCATATGGTGTAATGTTAGTATCATCTATCAACCAAAAAAATCTACGAACTGAAGACTTACCTTCATTACCCAGACCCATGGAAGCATTACACCACTTGACAATTGATTTTGCATCTATCAACTTTGCATTGTCTTTATACTTTACCTCTTCTCGTGCTATGGCTCTTTTGATACATGCTCCTACACCATCATGCTCCCCCTTTCCATGCTCGGCCTCACAAAAGTTCCACATATGCTGAATACCTATAAAATTATGCCTCCTACTTAGCCAATAACAATTCTGTGAGTTCTTGAATTGTGACACACAGTTATCTGACCATATGATATGCTGACTGAACGATATGCCCCTTCTAGCCAAATCATTGTAGAACACCTGAAAGAACCTTGTACAAACTCCGTAGAATGCGTGCGATCATCACTAATATATAAATTATACTCCCTTATGATCTTTTTGTCATCCTTTGTACTATCATTCACATGAATGAATGCAGTGTGCACAAATATAGAAACCTGTGTGGAGTTGTAATATTGTGATTGCATGTCATGATGTGGCTGTAGACTGTAGTTCTCTATAAAGTTGACGACTGAAACAATGCTACCAACTGGAAATGTGTCCTTGTAAAACTTGAATTACAAGTCCAACCATCGAGCTTTATGGGCATGTCTTGCATACTCATACTCTAATCCCTCGACCCTCAACCCTATCCCTAAACCCTCAACCCTAAAACCTCAACCCTCAACCCTCAATGTCAAACCCTATTCACTCAACCCTAAACCGTATCCCTAAACCCTCAACACTATACCTTAAACCCTAATCCCTAAAACCCTAAACCCTAAACCCTATCCCTAAGCCCTAATCTGTTAACCCTCAACCCTAATCCATCAACCCTCAACCCTAATCCCTCATCCCTAAACCCTCAACGGGCTCGATACTATCCCTCAACCCTTAACCCTTAAAACTTGAATGCTAAAACCTATCCCTACACCCTCGACACTCGACACTATATCATAAACCCTAATCCCTTAACCCTCATCCCTAAAGCCTCAACCCTAAATCCTTAAACCTTCAACCCTAAACCCTATCCCTAATCCCTCTACCCTTGACACTTTATTTTAACCCTAATCCCTTGACCCTCAACCCTATCCCTCAACCCTCAACCCTCAACATTAAATCCTAATTCATCAACCCTAAACCCTAATCCATTAAACCTAAACCATATCCCTAAACCATCAACCCTCAACACTATACCTTAAATCCTAATCCCTATTCCTCAACCCTTAACCCTTAAAACTTCAACCCTATCCCTACACCCTCAACACTCGACACTATATCTTAAGCCTTAAACCCTCATCACTAAAGCCTCAACCCTCAATCCTTAAACCTTCAACCCTAAACCCTATCCCTAATCCCTCTACCCTTGACACTCTAACCCCAACCTTGACATTAAACGCTAATCCGTCAACCCTAAACCCTAATCCGTCAACCCTAAACCCTATCCATAAACCCTCAACCCTCAACACTATACCTTAAACTCTAATCCATCAACCCTAAAACCTAATCCCTCAACCCTCAACCCTAAACCCTATCACTAAACCCTCAACCCTCGACACTATACCTTAAACCATAATCCCTCAACCCTCAACCCTAATCCCTCATCCCTAAACCCTAAACACTATCCCTATTCCTAAACCCTCAACACTATACCTTAAACCCTAATCCCTTATCCCTAAACCCTAAACCCTATCCCTCAACCCTCAACCCTTAAAACTTAAACCCTAAAACCTATCCATAAACCCTTGACGCTCAACACTATATCTTAAACCCCAATCCCTTAACCCTCAGCCCTAAAGTCTCAACCCTCAATCATTAAATCTTCAATCCTAAACCCTATCCCTAATCCCTCTACCCTCAACACTCTACTTTAACCCTAATCCCTTGACCATCAACCCTATCCCTAAACCCTTAACCCTCAACCCTCAACTCTCAACATTAAACCCTAATCCGTTAACCCTAAACCCTAATCCCTCAACCCTAAACCCTATTCCTAAACCCTCAACCCTCAACAATATTCCTTAAACCCTAATCCATCAACTCTAAACCATAATCCCTCAACCCTCAACCCTATCCCTAAACCCTCAATCCTCAACACTATTCCTTAAACCCTAATCCCTCAACTCTAAACCCTAATCCTTAAACCCTAAACCCTAAACCCTATCCTTAAAAACTCAACCCTCAGTAAGTTATACCTTAAACCTTAATCCCTCAACCCTCAACCCTAATCCCTCATCCCTAAACCCTAAATTCTATCCCTATTCCTAAACCCTCAACCCAAGGCACTATACCTTAAACACTAATCCCTTACCCCTAAACCTTAAACCCTATACCTCAACCCTTAACCCTTAAACCTTAAACCCTAAAACCTATCCCTAAACCCTCAACCCTATACCCTCAACAATATACTTAAGCCCTATCCCTCAATCATCAACCCTATACCGTAAACTTAAAGCCTACACCCTCAAACCCTCATCCCTAGACCATATAACCTCACCCTTATATCCTAAACCTCAAATATTGTGCCTCAACCCTATACTTAAATTAAACCTAAACCATACGTGCTCTCAACCCAAGTCACCCTATGCCTTATATATCCTCAATCCATATCATAAACCCTAAACCCTAATCCCCGTGCCTTACACACTTAATCCTATACACTCAACAACCTGAATATTAACCCTCAACTGTAACCCTCTACTCTCTACTCTCTACCTATTACTTAAGCCCTAATCCCTCAACCCTCAACCCTCAACCCTCAAAACTATACAGGCTCAAGTCCTTATATACACTAAACCCAAAACACATACATACATACATACATACATACATGCATACAAACATACATACATACAAAGATGCATACATACAATCATGCATATATGTACATACATACAAGCATGCATACAGACCTACAAGAATAGATATAAACATCCATGAAACATACTTATTTTATTAGTAAAGTTTTATTTTATTTTCCTTATTATTAGGGATGTGCTATATTAAACATTATTTTTATTTTATAAATTCCTATTATTTAGGGATGCACTATAATTTAAGTATTTCATTATTGAGGAAGGAAATCCTTAATAAATGGTATGTTGTTTTAAATGGTGGAAATTAGATGTGATTTAATTATTGGGTGTGGATATTAATATTTTAATTGTAAAATTTAAGTACAAGAATATTAAATAATATTCAATTGGTAGTTATCTAAGATATTTATTTACCAAGTTTAATTAATTAATTAGTATAATGTGACTTCAAAATTAGTGTTTATATTTTTTTAGTAATTGGTTTTGGAATTATGTTCAATGGTAGAAATAATGACATATGGAATTACATCATGGCTATAGTTTATTGTGGATTGTGACCTTGTTATGAGGTGATTGATTAGTAACTAGTATGTGTATTATTATTATCAATTTAGTGAATTGAGAAATTGATTTTTGGTACTTGGCATATTATTATTAATGGTTTTACCTGTTGTGTGGTTACACAAAACACCCCATTTTGACTTGGCAAAACAGGGACCCAACTTTTTGCTTGGCTTGTTTTGTGCTTTCTGGCAGTTTGGTAAAAGTAGGTCATGCAGATCATCATGCATGGACAGGCTAGGTAAATCATCATCATGAGGTCAGTTTGTCAAAGTTCATATTTCATTCTAATAACCTCATATTAAGACAGAGCATCAAATTTCATGCAGGTTTGCCTTTTACATTACCCTGATATTCATTAGGATGTGAAAGTTATGAATGGTCAAAGTTTGAGTCAAACCTGATATTTCCAGGGGGAGGATCATATTTTGTAACATCAGTCATATTTCAGAAGGTCATCCCGATCTAATTTATCATGTGATAAATCATGCGGTCCAAATGTCCGGATGTCAATTTTAGGTGATAGTGACCTTTACCCATCAATAGCCTTATGTTTTCTGTGAGGAACATATTTCTTAATGTAACCTGATATTTCTCAATATCCTCCTAATGCAAAATATCCCCCTAAGCCATTATCCTGATGACATCATTTGAGTCTGATAAACAAAGAAACAAACATGACGATGACATCATCATCACATTTACCTCTCGGCGGCATATTTCCTAAACATGATCCTACTCCCATAACATGATGATGACGCCATCATGCCATAGCGATACACTGAGTCAATATCTAGATGATGTCATCTGGTCATCATCATTTCGTAACATCACCCGATATATTGAAATATCCTCCTATTGTATTTAGTATGACCTAAGGGTGCGTTTATCACCCGATCTGTCGAAGATAGTTTTTTCTCTTGGGGAGGATGATCACATTGCATTCGAGATGATATTTGAGAATATCACCCCGATATTCATATATCACCCTGATATTCATATATCATCCTGACATTCAAACATCACCCCGATATCTAAATATCACCCCACTCTCGTTGCCGCCATTGACATTTAATGCGCACAGAGGTGGTAGGTAGTTCCCGCCGACCATTAAACTCGATCAAACACTTGGCAAAATCCTGAGTTTCTGTGCGAAAATTCAACGAATAAGTTTTAATCTATCAAGATTTGCCCTAATTTTACCCTAATTGCAAGGTTAAAAGGTAAATTCACTGCCATTTCAGACTTACCTTGCGAGAAAATCATTTTTACAGAGCACCAGCTTCCAAACCCCCATACAGGCGACACTTGTACGAACAGAGCTCACATGCAAGAGGAAGTGTGTGATTATCAGCAGGATTGAGAGCATTTCTAGAAAACCACTGGTATAAAGGGATTTGCATAACCAGGTAAGTAATTGAAACCCTCATCCTGTTGCTTCTGCATAATCAAGTATGATGTTGCTGGTTTGAAGTTTTAGTTTATGCATCCTGTGATAGGTTAATGCTGAATGAATACAGTATGCATGATGTTAGTAAAGATAAGATGTTATCTGCATGCATGTGAAGATCCATTGTAAGACAAATTGTGTTAATTGCAGATATCCATGGCTGATAAGAGGTTAGCAAAGTGTGAGGTTGAATTCAAAAAGCCCATGTTCTCATCCCTAAGAGAAATACTATTCAAGTATGGTGCAATTACAGATACCCATCAAGGAAGCACTGATTTGGAGGCATGGTCTGCCAAAATGAACGATGAGAAGAATAGAAGCCCCTTGCTGGATGCAGTATTCGTGTCTGGATTGTGGAATGTGACTGGTTTTCCGTATTCCATGGAGTCTCCTGAGTTGGTGGTTGAGTGTGCACGGAATTACAATCCAGAGACCAGACAGGTGGTGAAACATGGAAGAGTGTATGCAGACCTATCCATTAAAGGTCTTTCCAAGACATTTGGACTGCCATTGGGCAGGAAGGTTAATAGTGTAGACTTAAAGAAGTCTGAAGTTGAGTATGAGAATAACAAGAAGCAGGCCAGGAAGAACATGTATCAATGGAGGGCCCAGAACATCACATATCCTACAGCTGCCAAACTTCTTGTGCACTTGTATAAATATGATTTTGATGAAGAGTATCAATACATGATTGCACTGCTTAGCAGGGTGACAGGCCAGCCTGATATTGGTAGTTTCAAGGACTGGATGTATGGTGTAATCATGATGTGCATATATGCAGACATCAAGCCACTATGGGGCCAATTGATAAGTGATGCTCTTCATGAGTAGCTGATGAACCTGGGAGGTTCAAATTGCTCCTTTTATATGACATCATATATTGTCTACTCCTATGCATACAAAGGCACATTTGATGCACTAATTATAATTGGAAAAGTCACAGGCACAATCAATGCTGTGCACATTTGGGATCATCATCCCCAATTACAAAGAGTTAACTACCTCCAGGATTACAAACTGGTCAATGATGCATTCTCTATGCATCTGGTAAGGACCATGGAGGAGGACAGGACAAAGAGATTGAGCATGGAAGCTCAGGAGATAATCTACAGGCATGGAGCCTGGTACATTCAGTTTGCTACATTTTCCTACATGAGGATTGAGGGATTTGAAGGACCTCTCCTCATGCTGCCAAGATACCCCACTGATGCAGCGATATTGATGGAATTCATAAGGCAGAGCTCCACCATGCTGAAGACATACAAGGATGCCCATAAGCTACCTCCAATCTTGTTTCCAGTCACCATTGGCTGGTACATGTGCCTAGACTCAAAAAGCATCAAGAAGGTGATGGTCAGCTTAAATAAAATGCAATTGCAGCCATTCCCACTAATAAGACCATATGATCCTTATGGGAGGATATAGAAAATAATAGGGAAGCCTATTCATTAGAGGCACCTAGAAGACTTCTGGGCGGATTGTGAGGATGAAGCAGAAGCCAAAAGAAGAAGATACCAGAGGCTAACTTTAAATTAAGTCAAAACCTTTGACTGCATCCCTATTCCTCAACAATTGAAGAAGGATGATGGCAGGATAATGGTAGATGAGTATGAGGAAAAGAAGATATATAATGATACCATATCTGCACCTGACCTAACCATACAGGAAGACATATCCTTGCACCCTTTCATTGCCAGAACACTACAGCTAACCCAAGCTTGGGTTGATGAACAGATTGGGGCATTGAAGAAGAAGGGTGTTGCCATTACTATGGACAACAAGAAGAAAGGACAGGATATTCCTAATGAGGAATATGATGATTTTATAAATGAAAAGAGAAAATCAAAAGGAGACAGACTGCCTCCACAACAAAAACAAAGCAAAAGAACCCCTAGGGGTAAGAAAGTTGATAAAGAGCCCAAAGGGGTGATCATTGAAAGGGCAGTGTTTCTAGCTAAGGAGGCAGCATCAGGATCAGGATCAGCATCACCTCCACAGACAAGGAAACTAAAGTCCAAGAGAGATAAGATAGCGGAGGCAAAAGTTACTGAGACCCAAGAGGAGGGTTAGTCCTCATGACAACCAACAGAAGAAGATATCCTCATGGAGGAAGAGCCTGAAGAAGAGGAGGCTCCCTTGCTATTCAAAAGAAAGAGAAGAGCCCCACAGGTGGTGGTAGCTACCCCACCTAAGAGACCAAGAACCACCATGAGGGGAGAAATATGGCAATCCCCTACACTAGTGAAAGGGGCAGGTAGCGAAGTTGTGCATAAGGAATTTCAGCACAATGTTCCACTTCCTACCATTGTGAAGTTCAAGACTGAACTTGCAAAAGAGCAGATGAAAGAAACCTCGCCAGGAGGTCATATCTCATTAGAGGAGACAATTAACCTATCTAATGATGAGGTTGTGAAGGAGGTATCTTCACAAAAGATGGAAACCCTTGCTGCAGGTACGCAAATGACTCCTTATAAGACTCTGTCCGTACAAACAATACTGGAGGAGATAAAGCAAGTGGAAGCTGAAAAAGAAAAGAGCCCAGAGAAGGTAGCCCAAGAAATGGGGCTGGACACACTAATTGCATAGCTGACAAGTCCTGTAGTGGTAGATTGGATAGATAAACAGGATGCAAGTCTTGAACATCCAGCAGGTACACCTAACAGAGGGCAACATACAAAAGAAGTGAAGATGGTAGAAATAGAAGGCCATGCTTCAACAATAAATCAACAAAGCCAACAAGATGCATCAGCCAAGCATGCTATAATAGAGGTTCAGGAAAGGAAGGTTAATGAAAAGGATTTAGTAGAAGATCTTGCTTCCAGTGTTCAGGAAGTAAGTAGCACAGGTGCAGAACAAGTAGTGGTTTTAGAATAGACACTAGCACCTAAGGAGGATTCCACAATATCCACCTCTATAAATATGCCTCAACAAGAGGAAAAGTCAAAAGTGGATGAGGTAATGATAGAAAAGGATCATGATCATCATGATCATCATATGGACACATCACAAGATCCTCCACCTCAGGATGACGCTCCTCCAGAAAAAGAAGTTCCTCAGCAGGAGGATGTACCACAGGATCGCCCTCAAAATGAGCATCATGAAGAAGAAATGAGGAAATCACCTTCTCCATCACATATGCTGATAGAAACAGGAGACCAGGGTGAACAACATGATGATGCAGAGAAACATGATCAGGTACCTCCATGGTTAGAAAAAGACGTAAAGACAGAGGTAGATTTTATAATTCAAGAATTCGATGTATCTACCTTATTTTCTGAAAATATAATAAAACCAAAGAGGAAGGCCAGAATGACTTCGGCCATTAAAAGGGATCCCACAACTGGAAGGAGGACTGCACAAATTGTAATCCCTACTGTAGAGAAAGAGAAAGGTAAAATTACCTTAGATGAATTTCAGATCAGCACAGTGGACCTGGGGTTTGCAAATGAAGACCAGGAGGGTCAGGAAGGTAAAGATATCATAGATTCTTTGATTCAGAAGGTTAAAAAGGAAAAAGAGAAAAATAAGCAACACAAAGAGCACATTGCTCAGTTGCATGCCTATATAGGGAGGTTGACTAATACTGAAGATACTTCAACTGAACATGTAGTCCCATTGACTGCTATTTCCCAGGAGGAAGTAAATAAGTTGGATCTCATGAAACATGAGTCATCCATACTGAGAAAGTGGATGCTATCCACATTGGATGAAGCAGAAGAAGTAATAAAAGCCTCTTTAAAGAGGTGGAATTCCCTCAGTGTCTCCAGGAAGAAGGTAGACAAATTGTAAATGGAGACAGGGAAGAGGTCTTTCCAATTGGAGAAGACATTATTTGCCTTCGATGAAATAAGGAGGATCAATCCAGAACTGCTCATAAATGAATAGGTACTGGATAATAACACTGCATTACTAGTAGACATATGGTACCAAGACATTCAATTTGAATGTGAAGTACTTAAAAGATGCAATAATAAACTGAGAGATATCAGCATGAAACTGCATGACATGATGTCTGTTGAGGCAGAAATTTTGGAAACATTGGAAGGAAAAGTGGAAGGGAAGGTAGAGAATCAGGATGAAGAGTTTGCCATCAAAGCTTTACACGACAACTTCCAATCAGTGGCTGATGATCCACTTGTTCACTTGACAGAGGAAGTCATAGATAAAATGATGAGAATCAAGGTCAAGATGGAAAACTACAGCGAGACACTAAACAACAGGAAAAACAAGTTGGAAAGCATCAGAGGTAAATATCAAATGCATAAGCATGCCCTCATCAAGGCGAGAACTCCAGATGGTGGGGAGATTGATAGAATATTACAGTTATATGAAAATGTCAGGATGATCATGCAGCCTCATATACAGGGTCTTCTTCAGGATGATGAAAGTTTGGAAAGTGATGCACCTGACGATGAAGCTCATGAGTCAGATAAGGTAGATGATGATGCATCATAAAGTAAATATCAGCATCTGATACTTAGCAAAAATAAGTATCTCAGATAGTTGCCAGCTGGCAACTTGTGCCATTTTGATAGAGTTGACAAAGTCAAAGAGAAAGACTGACCGTAGATATTCATAGACAAATCAAGATCTGAGATCTTCTTGTAACGGATTCCTCACCTTGTTCTATAAAAGGTGCAGGAATGCCTCATTTTAAACATTCAAAACTTAATTGAAATCCATCTACTGAAATATTCAGGGCTCATTTCAAAGCTTTTTGTATACATCTATATCTTTGCATACTTAATGAATGAGAAGACTTGTTTGTTTACAATTCATAGTAAATCTTGAGTAAACAATGTGTGAATTCTGGATATATGTTGTGATTTGCTGCATCCCTTGGAGTGCATGTCTACTTGCATATGTTGTCTTCATACAATTCCTTTGAAGTTAGCATCAACTGTATCTAGCTATGGAATGTCCTGGTGAACATATGGTTTAGTTTTCTTCTCTTCATGACTGTATCTAATGTACATGTGGTTCAAAAGGTAAAGGTTCAACATTGATTTGAAGCATTTCTTTCAATTTCTTTTAAATTTCAGAACATTTCACCATCATAATTGCAAATAATTGATAATATCAAGCAAATAACACAAAATATGTGGATATCTCGTAGATAATTGAAAATATTTAGCATATTTGAAGCTCAAGCATGTATAATTGAAAATATCATGCAAAGATTTGAATATAACTACATCATTTGATCAGATAACTGTATAAAATGACTTCTCTATGAAGAATCTTTGCAGAAACAATGTCATGATGATGAACTTCATGTAAGGCCCCAAAATTGAAATAGCAACACACATCAACCTCTAAGTAACGTCAGACGATTAAGACCTAATCAACGGAGACTTGGGATCATGAATTCTCTGAATTCATCGTATCTTTCAAAATGAATAAAGGTTAATGTGTACTTTTATTCTATGCTTGTTTGTGACTAACATCATGACCAACATAAATTGGTGCTAGAAGGAGGGCCTTTATCTGAAAGATGACGCTCATCATCATTATTTTCAGCTTTGATGATGCAGAGAGTAAGGTAACCCCAATGCATTCGTGAATTCCAAATATTACTTAAATATTTACTGTAGCAAACTTGTAAATGCTCATTCTGTGTAAATATTTCCAGATCAGACGTAAATATTGCAAGCTTTACAGTAGATCATCATGAATTCACAAATATCAGCCAATGTTAACTAAATCCGTTAAGGCTTTGAAGAGTTTTGCCTTAGAAGCCTGATATCTTGTGGTAAGAGTCATCATACCCTGTTATCACCTCATATTTACACTATCTTTGCAAATATTCCATCAATATCCAGTCAGATTAGTCATCTGACCACAAATATCACCTCAGCTGGTGAATTTCAACTGATATTTACAAAGATCCAACCAAGTTACCTCAAAATCAAGAAATCCTGGCTCACAGGTTAAATACCAGGTCTAGGCCTAGTGGAATCTTTGAAGAACTACCTGTTAGAGGTTTCAGACCTAGAAATGTGGATATCCATCATACTCCAGGATCTAGTGCATCAGGAGCTTCACCAGAACCTCCTCCTGTAACTCCTGTTGGTTTGCAAATACCTTCTGGGGTATCTGTGACACCTCTTGTTCAACCTCAACCCCAGGTCCAACCTTAGCCAACTGTACCATAGGCTCAACCTCCTCCAGTTGCAATGTCTTTCTTTGCAGTAGAGTCACCTCTGACTTTCAATGCATATCATGAGTTGCCAAAGAATCCGGACAAACTTTGTCCAAAGTATCATCCTTATCAGGATGCTGATGATCATATCAGAACCTTTAAAGAAGCCTACTGTAGAGCCAGAATAGAACATCAAGATGTTGTATGCAGATTATTTCCTTTTTCCTTAGGGGAAGAGGCTTATAATTATTTTATTAGTCTTGGTCAGGGTTCTGTTGGTTCATGGGCTGTCCTAGAGAAAGCTTTTACTGATAGGTTCAAGGTACCAATTGATCCTTCAATGAACTATCACCTATTTGCCACTATCAAGAGGTTTGAAGGTGAACCTATTGCCAACTTTAATGTTAGGTTCCAGAAAATGCTATCCAAGTTAGTTTCTCCTTATGTAGTAGGAGATGCTGCTGCTAGGAGTATCTATTACTCAGCTCTGGATCCATTGACTTCCATGTTCATCAGGAGAACACATCCTAAGATCACTACCTTGATAGGAGCTTTTCAAGAAGCTATCAAGGTGAATCAATAGTTAGTCCCTACTCCAACACCAAATGTTGCATTCCCTACATTGCCTGGCATGTATCCAACTTATCCTCCACAATATCCTGCATATCCGGCACAGCAATATCCTAATGGAGCAATGGCACCTCCAGCAGTCATGCCTGCACCTTTGCAGATACCTCCATTAAGTATCATGCCACCTCCTAATGGGAATGGCCAGACACCACAATATCCTGCACAAACTCTGACACCTCAGGGTGCTGATCTATCCAACAATAACCATGGATCCTCTTTCTTCAAGCCTCAAACTAAGAATGTAGTAGCTAAAGTTCAAGAAGAGAAGGAAGAAATCAAAGAAAACTCTACTCAGTTAAGAAAACTCACTACAGAGGTCACTCATTTGAGGAATCAAAATTTTTATTCTCAACCTAACCAAAACAGAGGTTATTCTAATGACAGACCAAATTATCTTGACAGAGGATACAATAACAATAGTAATTTCAATAATAGTGGTGGAAATAACAATAATCCTCCCAGACAGCCTAGAGTATGGAACTCCAGGCCAAATAGTGGTTCATTACCATCATCCTTAGATAATCAGCCACCTGGTGAAGCCAAACATACTACTAGAGTCAATCTTGCTGAGGCAACCCTCACCAATTGGTGCAGGATCCACAATACAAATGCTCATGCAGAGTTAGACTGTCCACAATTTAGAATTGCTGCTAGCATTTTCCAGACAGAAGTATTTAATACTTTTGGAAATCCACCTTAGGTAGAGGGAAATGAACTCGTTCCTTGTGGATATGACTCTGCATTTGTATTAGAGAGTTACACTGATTATCATCAGCAGCAGACTGTGTCATCCCACCAACATTATACCAAGGCATGTGAAGAATCTACTTTAGCCTTTGAGTCAAATTATGTCTTCCCTTTTGAGGATGAGAATGAGCCTTCTAATGAACACAAGGAGGTGCATGCATACCAGCAGCAATATCCTGGTAAGCATAATTACAATATGAGAAGTAGCTCCAACAGACCTACTGGTCCATTGACATCATCTCTACCTCCAAATAATTTCAACACACCTCCTGATCCCAAGGCAAGTAATAATCTGGGATTTCCCAAGGTAAATGCTCAATATCTATCATCATAGAATACAATGTCAAAAGCTGTTGGTCTACCTCATGAGTCTGATAAACTTGTCACATACCTGGCTAATGAGATGAAAAAGAT
Source organism: Cunninghamia lanceolata (assembly GCA_027924645.1). Lineage (NCBI taxonomy): Eukaryota > Viridiplantae > Streptophyta > Pinopsida > Cupressales > Cupressaceae > Cunninghamia > Cunninghamia lanceolata. Next base: position 1,954,593 of record BSBN01000076.1, read on the forward strand.
AAAGATCAGCCTGTCTCTGTCAGAATTGTTGAAAACCCCTGCAATCAAGAAGGCTTTCATGAAATCACTTCATGATCCTACTCCTAAAGAGGATATTCATTCTCCAGGTCATCTTAGCAATAAAGATCATGCTACTAAAGATAGTAATGTCAAACATAAAGTGCTAGCTACTGTCCAAGCTACAGAAACCTCCCACATGACATTATACAAAGATAAGAGTGAATCACCGCCTTTCCTCCTTACCATAAGGATGTTTAGCAAGAATTTACACAACTGTTTAGTAGATTCAGGTGCATCTACCAATGTGATGCCTTTGTCTATATGCAATGCTTTAGGACTACATCCTGCCAAATCCCTAAAGAAGGTGACACAGTTAGATAAGACAGAAGTCAGTGTAATAGGAGAATTGACTCATATACACATGTAGCTAGCATCTGATCCCAGGATCCAGTATTATATTGATATCCAGGTAGTTAACATCCCTGATACATATGGGATGCTGCTTAGTAGAGATTGGTCAAAAACTCTGAATGGATATATGGCTACTGACTTCAGCCACATGTGGTTACCTTGGAAAGGTATACCAAACTAGATAAGAATAGATGCTGAACCCAGGATGAAGCACATGATCACTGAGTATAACAAAACAAACTAGATCATGTATGTCGACGTTGAACCTGGAGTTTATGCCATTAGACCACAGACTATCAGGATAGAAGAGATCCTGATGCTTGATTTTCATCATCATCATTATGATGATCATCAGGAGGACATGCTGGTTGTAGAAACTAATAGTAATTTTGAGAACGAAAATGAAATAGATCGCTTCAGAAACTTTGAGATGCATCTGTCCAAACAGGTAAGGCATTGTCAATTGTTAAATATACTTGCTAATGATAGTTTGATTGATGGATGGTGCAGATTACATAATGAAGCGCATTCAGAAAGGACTTCTGAAACATGCTTAGACATGATGATGCTGGAGTAGACATGCAGTGAGGCATCATCATCATATTCTGAGGTAAGTTCTACATTTGGTGATGATGATGATACTGATTCTTGTTTGTCTTCCACAGGAAACACAGAAAAGGTGATAGATCATGACAGAGATCATATACAAAGAACAGAAGAAATCTTGGTGTATAACCAGATAAATGTTAAGGAAAAAGGAAAGATCACTCCAGGAAGTGATTGTCTAATGGAGTCAGATTATGAATTGTCTGATGAAGACAGAGGTAGTAACCTGACTAGATTTGAAGAGTTCTTATCAGAAGAATTTAAGAAGATGATAAAACAAAAGAAGCATCCACAGGATGCACTAACTGAAGGTTGGTGTAGGCTACATGAGGCACCTCCCTCAGAAATTGCCTGTTCGTTGTGCCTACATATTTTAAAGAAACATATAGAGCCTGATCCAAAAGATCATCCTCCTGATGAAGAAAAACAAGAAGAAAAATCAGCTTCCCAGGAGAAAGAAAAGATGAAGTCCAGAGATACTGAAATTCCTAAGTTAAAATGGATATCGAGTGGAGCAGCTGCCAGAGCTATAAAGAAAAATAAAGGTTCAGCTAAACCTCATGCTGAAGATAAGTCCTGGATCCTTAGATTTGATGGATCCAAGTCCAAGCAAGGAGCTGGAGTGGGGATTGATCTTATTGATCCATTAGGAAAATCCTACTTAGTTGCATACAGATTACAGTTCCCCTGTACTAACAATGTGATAGAGTATGAAGCTCTAATTCATGGGATACTATTTGCTCTCAAGAAGAAAGTGAAAATTCTGCATGTCTTTGGAGACTTAGAATTAGTTGTCAGACAGGTAAAAGGAATATACTCTTGCAATTATAAGAGATTGTCAAATTATAGACATAGAGTGTGGGATTTGATTAAAGATTTTGATGCATTTAATATCACCCACGTTCCTAGAGAATAGAACCATAGGGCAGATGCACTTGCCCAGGCTGCCAGTACACTAGAGCCATTATCTATATCAGGTCTGAAGAGATTTTCAGTAGAACTGGTATCTGTACCATCAGTACCTGATAATGTTACTAATCTTCAGGGCTTTGATGATGATCAACACATCCTTGATTTCATCTCTAATAGGGATATATTTGATGCTCAGATCATAGATGAGAACAGTGTGAAAGATCACGTTTGGGAAGAAGATGAAATATTAGAGTTGCCTAGCAACAAGATTCCCAAAGGTATGATTGAATTAGAAAGAGCCTTTGATTTGGATAATATGCTGAAACAGAAGGATCTTCCCAAGGCTGATGGAGGTCAATATTCACAAGTGAATATTGGACAAAATGAAGACAAGAGAAATGTCTTGATAGGTAAGGTTTGCACACTAGAAGAGTTAGAAGGAATAACTCAGGCCCTTAAAGATTACATCCATGTAATTGCATGGACTTATGATGAGCTGAAGACATATGACACATCAGTCATAACTCATACTATACCTCTCAAGCCAGATACCAAACCTTTCAGATAGAAGCAAAGGCCAGTCAATGCTTTGCTTGAACCAATAATATTTGAAGAACTCAAGAAATTGTTAAATGCCAGGATAATATTTCCTGTGAGGCACTCCACTTGGGTGGCAAATCTAGTGCCATTTAGAAAGAAGAATGGAGACATCAGGCTATGTGTAGACTTCAGGAACCTGAATAGAGCATCAGAAAAGGATAATTATCCTCTACCCTCATTAGATGAAGTTCTGCAGATTGTAAATGGAGCCAAAATGATGTCCTTCTTGGATGGCTTTTCAATGTACAACCAAGTGATGGTTGATAAGATTGATAGGCTAAAGACTGCCTTCACCACAAAGTGGGGGATCTTTGCATATAGACGTATGCCATTCGGGCTGATAAACACTGGAGCAACATTCCAACGAGCAATGGACATAGCCTTCAGAGGCTTAATTGGAAAATGTATAGTTATCTACATGGATGACCTCACAGTGTTCTCCAAAGAAAGGGGGAACTATGTAGCAGATCTCAGAAATGTGTTGAAGAAATGTGAGGAATATGGGATATCCTTGAACCCCAAGAAATGCATATTTGGGGTAACAACAGGCAAATTATTAGGCCATTTGATAACTGAAGATGGAATCATCATTGATCCTAATAGGGTGGAGTCCATCATGAAAATACAACTCCCTAGAAGTAAGAAAGAACTTAAGTCTTACTTTGGTAAGATTAACTTTGTAAGAAAATTCATCACTGGTTTTGCAGAAATAGTCAGACCACTAAATACTATGCTGAAAAAAGATGCCAAGATTGAGTGGACAGTAGAAGCTAAAGCTGCTTTTGAGGACATAAAGAAAGCCATATTAGATGCTCCTATCCTCATCAGTCCAGATTACACAAAGGACTTCTACATCTATTCATTTGCCTCAGAACATACCTCTGCAATAGTGTTGACTCAAAGGAATGAGGAAAAACGAGAGAAACCAATAGCTTTCATGAGCTGTCCCTTCAAGGATGCTAAATTGAGATATGTAGATGTTGAAAGATAAGCACTTGCATTGGTCAGGGTAATAAAGAAATTCATGCATTATATACTAAGAAGCAAGGTGATTGCAGTAGTGCCTAATGCAACAGTGAAGATGCTGCTCATGCAGAGTGAGCCTGGTGAGAAAAGAGCCAAGTGGATCACAGTATTACAAGAATATGATATGGAGATTACACCAATGAAGCTGGTAAGAGGACAAGCTTTGAGCCAAATGATATCAGAAATTGACCCAAACATCACAAGTCAGCAGTATGTTATCAATGATAAGGACAATAAGGAATGGTATTCATATATCAGACACATCCTGATCATTGGAAGATGTCCTCCAAGACTGCAAGCTTCACAGAGAAAAGCCTTGAAGATAAGGTCACAAAAATATATGATGAAGGGAGGAACCCTGTTCAAGAAGAATTACGAAGGAATATACCTGAGATGCTTAGAAAAGCCAGAAGCAAATAAGGTTCTATCGGAATTACATGACAAGTTCAGAACAGCACATGGATCAGCCTTGGCCACAACACATGCAATCCTCAGAGCAGGATATTACTGGCCCACAGTTTTTAAAGATATATCTGATCATGTTAAATGTTGTCATGTATGTCAGGTTGCTGCCAATAGAGAGAAATATGCTGCACAACCCTTGCAGCCAGTGATGGAAGAGCACCCATTTGCACAATGGGGCATGGACTTCATAGGACCAATCAATCCTCCATCATCATCAGGCCACAGGTATGTCTTAACAATTACTGATTATTGTACCAGATGGACTGAAGCTGTTAGCAGCAAGACTTGTACTGTAGATGATGTCATTAAATTTTTGGAAAGCAACATTGTTACTAGGTATGGAACTCCTTATGCTCTAGTAAGTGATAATGGTTCTGCCTTCACTTCAACCAAATTGTCAAGTTGGGCTTTTGATCATGGGATCATACTCAAGTTCTCATCCAACTACTATCCCCAAGGGAATGGATTAGCAGAATCCACCAACAAGAATTTGCTGAATATCATAAGAAAATTAATAGAGAAGAACCCTAGGGAATGGAACTCATTTCTGAAATATGCCTTATGGGTAGACAGAACTAGAATGAAAACTGCATTAGGAAACTCACCTTTCCAACTAGTATATGGGGTAGATCCTATCCTCCCTGTAAACTTGAAAATTCCTACCTTGCAGTTTGCCCAAGAGTACCTAGGCATTGATAATAGACAAGAAGTCAAGTTGCTTTAACTGATGCACCTGGAAGAGAAAAGAAGTCAAGCAATTGACCAATTTGCAAAACATCAGGCTGTTGTCAAATGCTAGTTTGACAAGAGAGCCAAAGTTAAAGCCTTCAGGATATCTGATTTAGTCCTAATGTGGGATAAAGCCCATGAGAAGAAAGGAGACCATGGTAAGTTTGACAGATTATGGATAGGTCCCTTTCAAATTTCTGAGATACTAGGAGACAACACTTATAGGCTTAAGAACCTGACAGGTGAGGATGTCCCATTGCCAGTCAATGGACAATTCCTCAAAAATTATTTCCAGGCTTGAGTGACTTCATGACAGTCATGTGTATCATATTGTACATTTGTATAGTTGCTTGTATAGTTTTGTTTTGTTTTTTGTTTGTTTTGTTTTGTTTGTTGAGACCTTGTTCTGGTTAGTCAAGATGATGCACTTCATCACCACAAAAAATAACTAAATTGTTAGGATTCAAGTGATGAGATCAGATTTAGACATAGGTTATGATTCATTCTAAGAAGTATTGATGATCAGGTCTGTGATATCTTTTCATCAGGGTGCCTTTTCTTGATCAAAGTGAATCAATCACAATGAAACACCTAACAGCCTTAGGTTTGTTGAACACACAAGTATAGGTGTTAAGTGAAAAATCTAAAGAGACTCCCTTGCTACCAATACAATCTCCAACCTAAAGCTGCAAATGATTGTACCTTGTACAAATGAGCTGACATGATGATATTAGATACAAATTTTAAGAGAAAATTAGAAAAGGAATAAAATTAGGCCATCTAAGTAACTCTACTGGGGCTATAGATGCCTGCTGGCAGTGGGGCTCTACTTAGGGAGATTGTATAGATAACCTTGCCGGGGCTATGGACGCCTGCTGGTAGCAAGGCTCTATCCAGGTTGGCTATGAGGGATGATCTCCAACTATGTAGTTTAACACCAGTTACTTATGTTTTCAACTTGCTTTCAAGATGAAGATAATTAATCATTTGCACACACATGATCTTTTGTTAGTATTGTTACCATGAGGAAATTTTATCATTCAGAAGATCATGATGCTTGTGCTTAGAAAGAATTAGAATACTATGAATAAATATGATCACATCACTTGAATCATTAGAATTTGTTTGTTTTCTTTGGTGGCAAGTTGTTGTGTGGTTACACAACACGCCCCATTTTGACTTGGCAAAATAGGGACCCAACTTTTTGCTTGGCTTGTTTTGTACTTTCTGGCGGTTTGGTAAAAGTAGGTCATGCAGATCATCATGCATGGACAGGCTGGGTAAGTCATCATCATGAGGTCAGTTTGTCAAATTTCATATTTCATTCCAATAACCTCATATTTAGATAGAGCATCAAATTTCATGCAGGTTTGCCTTTTACATCACCCTGATATTCATTAGGATGTGAAAGTTATGAATGGTCAAAGTTTGAGTCAAACCTGATATTTCTAGGGAGAGGATCATATTTTGTAACATCAGTCATATTTCAGAAGGTCATCCCGATCTAATTTATCATGCGATAAATCATGCGGTCCAAATGTTCAGACATCAATTTTAGGTGATAGTGACCTTTACCTGTCAATAGCCTTATGTTTTCTGCGAGGATCATCTTTCTTAATGTAACCTGATATTTCTCAATATCCTCCTGACGCAAAATATCCCCCTAAGCCATTATCCTGATGACATCATTTGAGTCTAATAAACAAAGAAACAAACATGATGATGACATCATCATCACATTTACCTCTCGGTGGCATATTTCCTAAACATGATCCTGCTCCCATAACATGACGATGATGTCATGATGCCATAGCGATACACTGAGTCAATATCTGGATGACGTCATTCTGATATTTTGAGAGAGAGAGGTTATGTTTTATCCGGTCATCATCATTTGGTAACATCACCCGATATATTGAAATATCCTCCTGATGTATTTAGTATGACCTGAGGGTGCGTTTATAACCTGATCTATCGAAGATAGTTTTTTCTCTCGGGGAGGATGATCACATTGCACTCGAGATGATATTTGCGAATATCACCCCGATATTCATATATCACCCCGACATTCAAACATCACCTCGATATCTAAATATCACCCTGCTCTCGTTGCCACCATTGACATTTAATGCGCGTAGAGGTGGTAGGTAGTTCCCGCCAACCATTAAACCCAATCGAACACTTGGCGAAATCCTGAGTTTCTGTGCGAAAATTCAACGAATAAGTTTTAATCTATCAGGATTTGCCCTAATTTTACCCTAATTGCAAGGTTAAAAGGTAAATTCACCACCATTTCATACTTACCTTGCGAGAAAATCATTTTTACAGAGCACCAGCTTCCAGACCCCCATACAGGCGACACTTGTACGAACAAAGCTCACAGGTAGGAGGAAGTACGTGATTATTAGCAGGATTGAGAGCATTTCTGGAAAACCACTGGTATAAAGGGATTTGCATAACCAGGTAAGTAATTGAAACCCTCATCCTGTTGCTTCTGCATAATCAGGTATGATGTTGCTGGTTTGAAGTTTTAGTTTATGCATCCTATGATAGGTTAATGCTGAATGAATATAGTATGCATGATGTTAGTAAAGATAAGATGTTATCTACATGCATGTGAAGATCCATTGTAAGACAAATTGTGTTAATTGCAGATATCCATGGCTGACAAGAGGTTGGCAAAGTGTGAGGCTGAATTCAAAAAGCCCATGTTCTCATCCCCAAGAGGAATCCTATTCAAGTATGGTGCAATTACATATACCCATCAAGGAAGCATTGATTTGGAGGCATGGTCCGCCAAAATGAACGATGAGAAGAACATAAGCCCCTTGCTGGATGCAGTATTCATGTTTGGATTGTGGAATGCGGCCGGTTTTTCATATTCCATGGAGTCTCCTGAGCTGGTGGATGAGTGTGCACGGAATTACAATCCAGAGACCAGACAGCTGGTGAAACATGGAAGAGTGTATGCAGACCTATCCATTAAAGGTCTTTCCAAGACATTTGGACTGCCATTGGGTAGGAAGGTTAACAGTGTAGACTTAAAGAAGTCTGAAGTTGAGTATGAGAATCACAAGAAGCAGGCCAGGAAGAACATGTATCAATGGAGGGCCCAGAACAGCACATATCCTGCAGCTGCCAAACTTCCTGTGCACTTGTTTAAATATGATTTTGATGAAGAGTATCAATACATGATTGCACTGCTTAGCAGGGTGACAGGCCAGCCTGATACTGGTAGTTTTAAGGACTGGATGTATGGTGTAATCATGATGTGCATATATGCAGACATCAAGCCACTATGGGGCCAATTGATAAGTGATGCTCTTCATGAGCAGCTGATGAACCTGGGAGGTTCAAATTGTTCCTTTTATATGACATCATACATTGTCTACTCCTGTGCATATAAAGGCACATTTGATGCACTAATTACAGATGGAAAAGTCACAGGCACAATCAATGCTATGCACATTTGGGATCATCATCCCCAATTACAAAGAGTTAACTACCTCCAGGATTACAAACTGGTCAATGATGCATTCTCTATGCATCTGGTAAGGACCATGGAGGAGGACAGGACAAAGAGATTGAGCATGGAAGCTCAAGAGATAATCTACAGGCATGGAGCCTAGTACATTCAGTTTGCTACATTTTCATACATGAGGATTGAGGGATTTGAAGGACCTCCTCTCATGCTGCCAAGATACCCCACTAATGCAGTGATATTGATGGAATTTATAAGGCAGAGCTCCACCATGTTAAAGACATACAAGGATGCTCATAAGCTACCTCCAATCTTGTTTCCAGTCACCATTGGCTGGTACATGTCCCCAGACTCAGAAAGCATCAAGAAGGTGATGGTCAGCTTAAATAAAATGCAATTGCAGCCATTCCCACTAATAAGACCATATTATCCTTATGGGAGGATACATAAAATAATAGGGAAGCCTATTCATCAGAGGCACCTAGAAGACTTCTGGGTGGATTGTGAGGATGAAGCAGAAGCCAGAAGAAGAAGATACCAGAGGCTAACTTTAAATCAAGTCAAAACCTTTGACTGCATCCCTATTCCTCAACAATTGAAGAAGGATGATGGCAGGATAATGGCAGATGAGTATGAGGAAAAGAAGATATATAATGATACCATATCTACACCTGACCTAACCATATAGGAGGACATATCCTTGGACCCTTTCATTGCCAGAACACTACAGCTAACCTAAGCTTGGGTTGATGAATAGATTGGGGCATTGAAGAAGAAGGGTGTTGCCATTACTATGGACAACAAGAAGAAAGGACGGGATATTCCTGATGAGGAATATGATGATTTTATAAATGAAAAGAGAAAATCAAAAGGAGATAGACTACCTCCACAAACAAAACAAAGCAAAAGACCCCCTAGGGGTAAGAAAGTTGATAAAGAGCCCAAAGGGGTGATCATTGAAAGGGCAGTGTTTCCAGCTGAGGAGGCAGCATCAGGATCAGGATTAGCATCACCTCCATGTACAAGGAAACTGAAGTCCAAGAAAGATAAGACAACGGAGGCAAAAGTTACTGAGACCCAAGAGGAGGGTCAGTCCTCACGACAACCAACAGAAGAAGATATCCTCATGGAGGAAGAGCTTGAAGAAGACGAGGCTCCCTTGCTGATGAAAAGAAAGAGAAGAGCCCCATAGGTGGTGGTAGCTACCCCACCTAAGAGACCAAGAACCACCATGAGGGGAGAAATAAGGCAATCCCCTACACTAGTGAAAGGGGCAGGTAGCGAAGTTGTGCATAAGGAATTTCAGCACAATGTTCCACTTCCTACCATTGTGAAGTTCAAGACTGAACTTGCAGAAGAGCAGATGAAAAAAACCTCGCTAGGAGGTCATATCTCATTAGAGGAGACAATTAACCTATTTGATGATGAGGTTGTGAAGGAGGTATCTTCACAAAAGATGGAAACCCTTGCTGCAGGTACGCAAATGACTCCTCATAAGACTCCGTCAGTACAAACAATACTGGAGGAGATAAAGCAAGTGGAAGCTGAAAAAGAAAAGAGCCCAGAGAAGGAAGCCCAAGAAATGGGGCTGGACACACTAATTGCACAGGTGACAAGTCATGTAGTGGTAGATTGGATAGATAATTAGGATCCAAGTCCTGGACATCCAACAGGTACACCTGACAGAGGGCAACATACAGAAGAAGTGAAGATGGCAGAAATAGAAGGCCATGCTTCAGAAATAAATCAACAAAGCCAACAAGATGCATCAGCTGAGCCTGCTATAGTAGAGGTTCAGGAAAGGAAGGCTGATGAAAAGGATGTAGTAGAAGATCCTGCTTCCAGTGTTCAGGCAGTAAGTAGCACAGGTGTAGAACAAGTAGTGGTTTCAGAACAGACACCAGCACCTAAGGAGGATTCCACAATATCCACCACTATAAATATGCCTCAACAAGAGGAAAAGTCAAAAGTGGATGAGGTAATGATAGAAAAGGATCATGATCATCATGATCATCATATGGACACATCACAAGATCCTCCACCTCAGGATGATGCTCCTCCGGAAAAAGAAGTTCCTCAGTAGGAGGATGTACCACAAGATCCCCCTCAAAATGAGCATTATGAAGAAGAAACGAGGAAATCGCCTTCTCCATCACATATGCTGATGGAAATAGGAGACCAGGGTGAACAACATGATGATGCAGAGAAACATGATTAGGTACCTCCATGGTTAGAAAAGGAGGTAAACACAGAGGTAGATTTTGTAATTCAAGAATTTGATGTATCTACCTTATTTTCTGAAAATATAATAAAACCAAAGAGGAAGGCCAGAATGACTTCGGCCATTAAAAGGGATCCCACAACTGGAAGGAGGACTGCACAAATTGTAATCCCTATTGTAGAGAAAGAGAAAGGTAAAATTACTTTAGATGATTTTCAGATTAGCACAGTGGATCTGGGGTTTACAAATGAAGACCAGGAGGGTCAGGAAGGTAAAGATATCGTAGATTCTTTGATTCAGAAGGTTAAAAAGGAAAAAGAGAAAAATAAGCAACACAAAGAGCACATTGCTCAGTTGCATGCCTATATAGGGAGGTTGACTAATACTGAAGATACTTCAACTGAACATGCAGTCCCATTGACTACTATTTCCCAGGAGGAAGTAAATAAGTTGGATCTCATGAAACATGAGTCATCCATACTGAAAAAGTGGATGCTATCCACATTGGATGAAGCAGAAGAAGTAATAAAAGCCTCTTTAAAGAGGTGGAATTCCCTCAGTGTCTCCAGGAAGAAGGTAGACAAATTGCAAATGGAGATAGGGAAGAGGTCTTTCCAATTGGAGAAGACATTGTCTGCCTTAGATGAAATAAGGAGGATTAATCCACAACTGCTCATAAATAAACAGGTACTGGATAATAACATTGCATTACTAGTAGACATATGGTACCAGGACATTCAATTTGAATGTGGAGTACTTAAAAGATGCAATAATAAACTGAGAGATATCAGCATGAAACTGCATGACATGATGTCTGTTGAGGCAGAAATTTTGGAAACATTGGAAGGAAAAGTGGAAGGGAAGGTAGAGAATTAGGATGAAGAGTTTGCCATCAAAACTTTACACGGCAACTTCCAATCAGTGGCTGATGATCCACTTGTTCACTTGACAGAGGAAGTCATAGATAAAATGATGAGAATCAAGGTCAAGATGGAAAACTACAGCGAGACACTAAACAACAGGAAAAACAAGGTGGAAAGCATCAGAGGTAAATATCAAATGCATAAGCATGCCCTCATCAAGGCGAGAACTCCAGATGGTGGGGAGATTGACAGAATATTACAGTTATATGAAAATGTTAGGATGATCATGTAGCCTCATATACAGGGTCTTCTTCATCAAGATGATGAAAGTTCAGAAAGTGATGCACCTAACGATGAAGTTCATGAGTCAGATAAGGTAGATGATGATGCATCATAAAGTAAATATCAGCATCTGATACTAGCAAAAATAAGTATCTCAGATAGTTGCCAGCTGGCAACTTGTGCCATTTTGATAGAGTTGACAAAGTCAAAGAGAAAGACTAACTGTAGATATTCATAGACAAATCAAGATCTGAGATCTTTTTGTAACGGATTCCTCACCTTGTTCTATAAAAGGTGCAGGAATGCCTCATTTTAAACATTTGAAACTTAATTGAAATCCGTTTGCTGAAATATTCATGGCTCATTTCAAAGCTTTTTGTATACATCTATATCTTTGCATACTTAATGAATGAGAAGACTTGTTTGATTACAATTCATAGTAAATCTTGAGTAATCAGTGTGTGAATTATAGATGTATGCTGTGATTTGCTGCGTCCCTTGGAGTGCATGTCTACTTGCATATGTTGTCTTCATACAATTCCTTTGAAGTTAGCATCAACTGTATCTAGCTGTGGAATGTCTTGTGAACATATGGTTTGGTTTTTGTTCTCTTCATGACTGTATCTGATGTACATGTGGTTCAAAAGCTAAAGGTTCAACATTGATTTGAAGCATTTATTTCAATTTCTTTTAAATTTCAGAACATTTCACCATCATAATTGCAAATAACTGATAATCTCAAGCAAATAACACAAAATATGTGGACATCTCATAGATAATTCAAAATATTTAGCATATTTGAAGCTCAAGCATGTATAATTGAAAATATCATGCAAAGATTTGAATATAACTGCATCATTTGATCAAATAACTGTATAAAATGACTTCTCTGTGAAGAATCTTTGCAGAAACAATGTCATGATGATGAACTTCATGTAAGACCCCAAAATGGAAACAGCAACACACATCAACCTCTGAGTAACGTTAGACGATTAAGACCTAATCAACAGAGACTTGGGATCATGATTTCTCTGAATTCATCGTATCTTTCAAGATGAATAAAGGTTAATGTTTACTTTTATTCTATGCTTGTTTGTGACTAACATCATGACCGACATTACCCCCTTAGGGTATTTGGCATATTAAATGCTTAGAGCCATAATTGTAAAGTGCAATATTGATAATGGTTATAGAACTAAGAGTATGGGTTGAATTACGAATAAGTACCTAAGATTAAGGGATTTGCATGATACCTTCATGTGATTGCATATTCAAGTCTTCGAACTACGAAGTCTCTACGCTACGCATATGTAGGCAAGGCCATCATGAGCCCTGAGACATTAGGTTGGCCCTTAGGGCCTTAGACTAGTATATTATTATTTGAAATGTATTTGATAGATTTGTGGAACTAATATCTGCATTTAGTTTTGTTGTTATAGGTTTGTAGTTCGAGCAAGATTATGGAGCTAAGGAAGAACTTTCCACCTTGTGAAAAGATAATTTATGAACTTTTTTTTTGAATGTGAAGAATTGCATATCTTATATTTACAGTTACATGGAATTGTATAAAAACTACTTTCCAAATTTGAAGTTTATAAGTTAAAGTTTGGAAAATTTTCTCCTGTTCATTATTATTTTTCCATTATTTTGACTAATTCAATATTAAATTGTTAATTTTCAGAGTGGCCATTACATAGGTATTAGAGCACCAGGTTGCAACACTTGGGAGCTTTGGGGTAAAAGTACTAGTGTGAAACATGGATGATTTAAGTTTGAATTTCATAAAAGAATATGATTGTAGATTAATGAAATGATTAAGATAGCTTTGGTTATAAAATATTTCAAAAGTACTAATGTTTTATTAAGATGTATTATAGGAAAAGTGGTTCAATTATTTGTTTATGAAAAGAAATGCAAAGAATCATCATTTTCTCTAACTGAATCTTTCTAGAGTTGAGGTTGCTATGAGTTTATTGGATTGTTTAAAGAGTGGAAGGCTGAAAGGCTAATGAGCTGACCCAGTCATGAACAGTCAAGGTATGATAATATTTCTGTTATGACATGATCATTAATGAAAGATCTATTGTATAAGTGGATAATAATTTGATTGAGGAAATGAATTGTGTTAGTCTCTTTGGTTACTTGAATATAAAAGTTGGATAGATTTAAAAATATCTTTATTTGAAATTGATTTTACGATTAAAAAGAATTTAAAAAGTATATTTGTATTAAAAAAATAATTTTAGATTGGTTGGAAGATGATGTTGTAATAGAAGTGGTCATTCTATTAATATAATAATTGATTAGTTGCATATGAAAATCTTATTTGTTGGGCTTTCCCTCTATTTTTATGTAGTTGAAAAATTAAAAATATCCTTTCTAGAAACTTATTAAATCCCCCCCCCCACAAACACACAATTTACATAAACAAAAAGTGAATATGCCAATGTTCAAACATAATTCATTCACACAAAGTTAGTACAAACATGAATGAACGCTTGAGTTCAAATATGTCAAAATACAAACAAACACATAAAGTGAGTGCCAAAGTTATAAAACATGGTAAATTCCAAACGCACACACCACATAAAGTGAATGTCAAAATTAAATTTTAGACCATGCACAATTCACACAAAACTGAATGTCAAATTTAAAACAAACACTTCACATTTAGAAAGTGATTACATGCCAAAGTTCAAACATGCTTCATGCACAAAGTTGGTTCAACCATATATGAAGTAAACACTTGATTTCAAATGTGCCAAAGAGAAAACACACACAAAGTGAATGCCAAAGTTAAAACACACTCTTCACACAAAGTTAGTTGAATCACTTCACACATAGTTTGTTTAAACACATATTTTAGACATATACAAAGTAAATAATAAAGTTCAAACATGCACATAAAGTGAATGCCAATGTTAGCACACCCTTCACACAAAGTGAATGGGCCAAAGTTAAAACACAATCTTCACACAAAGTTCAATAATTCCACACATAACTTTTGTTAAAAACATACACTTCATACATATATAAAGTAAACACTAAAGTTAAAACATATGAAAATTCAAGCATGTAGCGAATGTCAAAAGTTAGTACACTCTTTACACAGTGAATGTGAAAGTTCACACACACACACACACAATAAAAAAGTATGTGCACACACACAATAAAAAAATTTATACACAAACTCACATAGAATAAGAAGATCAAATCTAAATGAAAGGTAAAATTCAAACACACTTCATACAAAGTGAATGCCAAAGTTAGTTCAAACACTCTTACACACACAAAAGTAAACATAATTCAACATGCCAATTTCGATTCACACTAAGTAAATGTGAAAGTTTAAACTTCACTAAATAAAAATAGTAAATAGATCTAATAAGTGAATGGAAAAGGTAGTTCACTCACATTTCATACAAAAAAAATGAATCCACAATTAACTCAAACAAATTAAGTGGCTCCGAAAGTTCAAACATATGATTCACATAAGCAAAGTGGATGCCAATACACAAACAATAAGTGGCTCAAATCCAAGTGAATGTCAAAATTAGCTCACTCACACACACACAAAGTGAATATAAAAGTTAGTTCATACACTTCACACACACAAAGTGAACATCAAAAACTCACTCAAATAATAAAGGGATGTCAAAGTTCAAATCCACACTTCACACAAACAATAAGTGGATGACAAAGTTCAAACCATACAAAATGAATGCCAAAAGTTCAAACAATAAGTGCACACAAAGTAATGCCTAAAGTTCAAACACAATTCAAACAAATAAAGTTCAAAGACACTTCAAACAAACATGGATGTCAACATTCAAACAAACACACACAATAATTGAGTTTCTTATAGTATATATAGTCTTTTCCACCAACTACTACATGTAGTGACTTTCTAATAAAAAATAAATATAAACTATTTAGTGATAGGCCTATACATATTTGTGCCTATCAACCATTTGATAGCACCTTTGGTGCTTTTACTAGTATATATCCTCTCACATGCCCATATCTAACATATAGTAATTTTCTACAAAGAACAACAATGTAGCATGGTAGGCAAAATCTTTTAAAATAAAATACAAATATTTTTAAATGGTTGTTCAATCAAATGAGGAATACAAAGCTCCCATACAAAAAATCTTATCACTGGAAAATAGGTCCCAAGGTCGAGTTCTTAGGGATCCATTCACATTCAAACTGAGCTTGCCATAAATATGTAATGGCTTGGACTCTAGCCCAACCATAGCAAAAGTACTCTCATCACCTCTAAAAGTACCCATTTGGATAAACAAGTAGGCTGCATTGGCATACCCCTTAAAAACCCACTTATTTCTATTGTTACTCTCTACTTCCTCTAGCAAACTACCAAATTTAGCAGGCTTGCTAGCATTAGTTATGTAATTAATTAGCTTGTTAGCATTAGCTATGATATTATTGTTACCTAGATTTCACTACTAGCTCAATCAGGTAGAGCTTTTCAGTTTTGATAGAGGAAAAGGTACATATATTTCTGCTGCATTATATCCATGTGCATATTTGGTACAAATTAAGATTACATTGTATTGTTGCATTCAGATGCATTTCAAAACTTAAGAGATTGTACAAATCTTTGAAAAGATCAGCAATTTGTATTAAACAAAAATAAGTGTATAAGATCTCACACAAGCCGTGAGACTAACTGTTTCATTGCAAAATGAAAAGACAAGTTATACATTTATAAAAGAACTAAAAGATGAATATGCATATAAGGTAGGGTGACTCGTCATTGCCTGAATGACGAGCCTTCATGTTGTTGACATGTCTTGTGTCATCCTATCTTGTTTGCATAGTCCCGCATCCAGCTGCTATCTCCTTGCTACCCCGTCATCTGCATAAAATGTTGGAAAAAATGATGTTAGAGCAATGACGAAGCATCATACATCATATTATATACATCTATAAACGTACAATTTGTGTTTTTAGATACAGTAAACCAGTTAGTGTCACAGAGACTATTAAGACAAATCAAGAATGTCAACTGCAAGTCCTTGTTTTTCTTAACATGTTTGCTTCATGTGTAGATACAGGTGTGATTATGTTTCTGTTTGATTCATCAATTACATTATGAGTGGAGGAAATGTGGCTCCCATAAGGTTTGAACCCAGCTCATAGACCTTACATAACATTTCAGATGCAATGAACAAATGCAAAAGCACAACTCTAGGAGCACATTCAGAAGGTAGATCACAGCTGTCAAGAGCTAGCATACTAAGTAGGACAACAAACAATCAGAGAAATCTAAGAAAAACATGACAGCAAGACACAATGGAGCAGTAAAGATTATATGGAACAACTAATAAATGGACAACAATCATGTAGTATGAAAGAGCAGCAATATACAACAAGAGGACAGTCGTGAAGGTTTTGGGCAGCTTAACTTGGAGATTAGGGCAACTGTAATAAAGCAATCTTGATGTAAGGAGCATCATTTATAAGAACATCATGGATAGTAGTCACATGATTACATTTAGATGATATTTGACACCCTCTCACTCATTCAGAATAGCAGAATCTATGAAATGCAATAAGGAAATAGAACATGTCAAAAGGAAAATGCATGAAACTGAAAGAGTACTATCAAGCAGTGGACAGAGTATCACAGACATGAATGAGGGTTTTTGAGTTTAGTTGAAGAGAGGATGAATTCAGAGGCTCACAAACTTGATAAGGAAACAAAACATGTCAAAAAGAAGAGCATGATCATATCAAGTGCACCGAAGCATATTATACAGAAATAACTTTTCTTCTAGATCTGTAGTTTTTTCACCAGGAAGAAATGCATCTTGTAAAGCACGAATATGGCTGCTTCAATTTTCAGCCTATGTAGTGAAGAAATAATAGCAGAATGACATTTTTCAAGTTTTTTTGTCTTGGGTTGAGCCTGTTTTGAGCCAGAGACATGCAGATACAAAGGAAAATAAAGGTTTATGTAGTTTTTGGTAGTGAATAGACTAAAAAATGCAAATTTTTCAAGTTCAGATGCTACAGAACCCTATGAAACTGAGAGAAAATGGAGTTTTCAGGCTCGAATCATACAGCCACCCACAAAAAATATAGTTTTTGAGTTGCAGCAATACAAAGATGCCTTATTTTGAAGTTTTGTCATAAGTTGGAGTTCGAACAGCAAGAAAAATGCAGAATATGAAGGAAAAGTAAGTTTTTAAACTCATTTCAAGCATTAATGTTTAGAAAATGTCAAAAATCGTGCCTTTTGGCAGTGATTTTCAAAGAAATGCAATTTTCTTTTGCAAGTTTGAACAACAGACATGACAAGATTGAAGTTTCAACTCATTTTAGAATGAAAGTGACAAACAATGCAAGGTTCTAACTCATTTTAAATGAAAAGCCCATAAAACCCTTAGAATCGCGTGCTTCTGGTAGCGAATATATAGAAAGAAACTCAGAAAATAGAGAAAATTCGACAAGGATAAGACTTACCTCTGTGTTGTTTGCCAAATGCTCTGCTAAAACCATAGAGATTTCCTCATTCAACCGTCCAGAACAGCCTCACATAGGAAAGAATTATAGTCATGATGGTCAGCCAAGAGCAACAGCAAAACGTCCATCAAAACACAATCTAAAAACGGCCCATAAATCTATAGAAATGATACATTTTTGCCTTCCAAACCCTCATGGCGGCGCATCAGTGAGAAGAGGAAGGTGAGGTCGAATGCAAAATGAAAGTGTTTTTTAGGTTTTCTTTTCTTCTCTTCAAGGGGGTCGAATGACCTATTTTTGAGTATTTTTGACCTTTTTGAAACATCATTTTTCATCCTATGGCGACATGAGGAAGATTTTATTCCTATGTTCGAACCTAGCGATGCAAGAGGGGGCCGTGGCATTTTCTATGCCTTTTCTTTCTTTCTTGAAGACAAGTCCAAGGGGAATAGAAGGTTGAATAATATATTTTACTAAGGCATGTTGGCTAGGAGATATAAGGTGGTGAATAAAAATGTATGTTGGGAGATACAAGGTGGATGAAATATGGCCAAGGCATGGTGGTGTTTATTGGGAGTCACAAGGGTCTTTTTAAAATGAATTGCTTTTGAACCTTGTAGGCATGGCTTGTGATATGGTGCATGTTGGAAAACGCGTGAGTGGTTGGGGATTGAAGAGAAGGGCAGGTCATGAGACATTTTTTGATGTTATGAGATGCGAGTGAATATGCCATGGATATGAGTCACATTATTGTGCCTAGGAGTCACAAATGTTTTTATGTCATTTTTTGCAGATCAGGGAATTAGATGATTATGTCATAATGTCATTATTTTCTGCATAGGGTTATGTAATTTTGAATTGTAAAACATTTAATAAGGTGGTATAATTATAAGCCTCTTAGTTGAATGTTAATTAAATGCAGAAAATATGCCATTTTGTCATTTATTGGATAATATCAATTATTTATGATTCTGCAGGAGTTTATGACACAGATCTGACATATGTCAGAAGCCTTAAAGATCATTTAAAGGCATTCTATGACATTTTCAGGTGCCTTTATGATAGTTGATGGCATGCCTTTACCATTTATGCCTTAGGAACCCTTTTTGGAGGACTTTAGAGAGATATTTTGTGGGCATTTATCAGATGCATGGGAATGGAGGTGGTGGATGTTTATTTGTTTACAACTGTTTAGAAAGTATATAGTCTTCTTCCTTGTTCATTATTCAAGAGGTTCTTGCTATTCACTACTCTGTATATTGTAATTTTCTGAGTTCTTTTGCAGAAGTGAATAGCCTTGTAACCCATTTTTAGAGATATATAGTATTGTAACACCTTTTTGGCAGTAATAAGCAGTTTGTACCTTCCTATTTCTTCTGATATTGTGTGTCCTTAGTGTTAGTACAGATCTTGGTGATATTCTTTGTCCTTGGAGCTGTCTTTCATGTTGGTGCCTTTATGCAGGGATTACATATTTTTGCAGGTTGTGAGATGTGCAAGGAATAACAATTAGTTTTGGGTAGTGAGAAAACCTCTTTCTCCTTTGCAAGACTATTGTTATTTAGCCTCCTTACAAAGTAATGATGCAAGGACTATGATTTTCTGGGTTCTGTAAAGGATTCTTATTATTACTGGTTCTAAAGTATGTCATTTCTGTATATTTCTGATGATCTTTTGGTGCATCACCTTAGATAGTAGGTTTCATTTTCATGTAATCTTTCTTACCCTTTCTCTGTGAAGACTTTAGTATAAGTAGTTTAGGTGGAGTATCAACAGGAAGCAAGCCTTCTCCAGAGGTTCTTTCCATCACAGGTGACCCACAGACTTGGAAAGATCCCATGTTTCTCCAGATTGCCAAGTTCTACAACTCAGCAAGGGTGCAAATATGAGAGACAACAATTATTCACTACAAAAATGTCACATCAAGCACTTCCCACCACCCACCTGAGTGTGCACAAATAAGATGAAATCTATCATCTTGCATTGGTTATTACGACCTCTCAACCATTAATTGTAAAGTTAAATCTAACGACTCCAATCATTTCGATCATCTTGCATGCTTTTGTTGAACTTTGCGCCATCAATCACCCTAAGCCAGGTTAGTCCCTCTCATAGAGGGAATGCCTTTAGCATAAATAGTATGTGTTTTATCAAGATAGGTGGTAGGGATATGACAATTATAAATCTCATTATCAGTATTGTGATATGAATTAAACTATACATACTCTTTCTCTACAAGATATGACACCACATATGCTAATATAAAGTCTATATATAAAATATTTGCATATTAATTGTCCCAAATACATATGGAAGTATAAAATAATTGCATATTAATTTTCCCAAATACAAATATATAATCCTTTTAGAACAAAATGGATTTTTAATTGTCTCATCAAAGAAACTTAATTGTTCCATATGTCAACATGAACATAACATCTTCAAGTCATATTTGTCCAACAACTAGTCATTTCTACCATGCCTATAAGCATAACATCAAATCTATAAGGCTCCCCAATCAAGACCTCAAAATAATTTGAAAGGATAAAAACTAAGAAGAAATAACTACATAAATAAATGCATGTAAATTTGTGAGCATAACTCAGATTTTCAAATCCATCAAATCCATCCATTCTTTCCTTCGTCTTACATCCTTTAATCCTAACTTCATGACATTGGCCAATGAAATGATGCAACACAATCATATATCATCCAATCAGATGAAAGTGCACAAATCACCAATAATTAGTTTACTAGATGACATGGCTATAAATACATCATGTTTTCTACTAGCTTTTCTCTACAACCCCATATATAATTTTTGTACAAGATGCTATACATTTTCTAGTTTTCTATCTAACACAATATTATCAATAAGCTACTATAGTGTTTTCAATATGCTATCTACGACACCATTAGGTTTAGATTATATTTCTACATTTCCTTAATTTCATGTTCATAGTTTCTTTTACATGCTATATTTACTGTAAGTTCAAATTATATTTCTAAATCTACATTTTATGGGAATTAAAATTCAAATGGTCTATTTGGTAAAGGATACAAATGTTTGATGGGAACTATAAATTTGTTGATAATAGCGTTTGTTATAGTGGATGGTAAGAGACTATATTTAACTAATATATCAAAATAAAATGGTCGATACCAATAACTAATATATCTTGATAATATATTACTGTTGATAACTGAGAGGGGGGGTGAATCAATTATCTTGATTATTTTAACTTTCTGTTCTTCTTTTAATCCTAGTGTAGCATCATATTAAAAAGCATGGATAACCATGAAAGCAGAAATAAACTCAAAATACATAACACAATGATTTTGACGTGGAAAACCCTGTTAAGGGAAAAACCATAGGGTGATTAACCCAAGATTGTATTCCCTGTTAAAAGAATAAGGTAGTACAAATGGCACTTGCCAATTAGGTCTCACTGCCCGAGCACACTGTTCACAAGAGGCTCACTGCCTACAAGACACTCACTGTCTACAAGTTATAAGGAGAGTAACAAGATACTTGAACTGATGAGAAGCATCCACATATGCTGAAGTTCAGTTTCGGTTAGGCTCAGTACACTGATCTACTGCACTTCATTCTTCTTCTCCTTTAGTGCTACTGTCCTATCACATATCGGACTTGTATTACTACTCCCACTCCGCTCTCTACTTTTCTTCGCACTTCACAATACACCACGCACACACCTTCATACCAAAATCAATCTGGTATATATATCCGCACCAAGGATTTCATCAACTTTCTAGTCGGCATCTAGAATACTTAATATCTTTCCAAACTTTGGTTGGTCAGCTGAATCTTTGCTTACCAAGTGATGCATATCAAAGAGATGCTTATAGAAGTCATCAATAATGTCGGCCGCTCATGAATGATACCTCAAGAAGCTTGACCACCATCAATATCCCATCCGGGTTAAGGTCTGAAGCTCTACCGGTCAGTTATTCCTCAGTCTACTCTGCCAAACAGAATCCCATCACTTAGGTGTTCATATCTTTTCACTCTTACATCACCAGAGGGTCAATCTCTAGAATATATTAGTCATGGTACCCCTCTTGACTTCCCCAAGTCCGCACTTTACTGAGATACTTCCTCTGAGAGATCCGGACCTGACTGTCAGACTTGCTACATGCTCTATTCTTGCTTACTGGACCAAAATACTCTTCAATCTAACTTCCAGTAGAGACACACCATGACCTGTGGATGTGTGGGATGGACTTTGTTGCCATCAATGACAACATTCATGAAGCTACAATGTGTCTCTTGCCAACAATCTCCCCCTTTGGCATTGATGGCAACACTTAGTAAAAAATGACTAAGTGTTATAGTATACTCCCCCTTGGTTGATGCTCTATTCTTATGTACACTTTTTCGGAGCTCCCCCTTAGCTAGGCTCCACATTTTTCACTGCTCCTCACTCCCCCTTTGACATCAATGGCAAAGGGTAGGATCTGCATACCAAAATCTCCAAAATTAATCTATACTTGGCCGCATAAATAAATATACATAACATACATATACTAAAGTATATCTACAAAAGTTGTCTTCAACTGGACAAATTCTGCTGCCCAACTTTGCTTTATCCTGTCCAAAATTAAGATGTGACCACTCAACAGGAATGCAAAAGCCTCTGCCCACTTTAGATCTGTTAGATCACTGGTTCGGGCTGTGGTCTGAGCATCAATTAGGGCCTCATGCATGGCCTCTAACTTAGGGATAATTATCCCTTTAAGTTCACTTAACCTGCTTATTCTATTTTTCTTCTCCTTCTCAAGCTTCTTAATTTCATTTAAGACTGCAATAGTCTGACACTCTTGTTTTATTATGGAGGAGGTGAGAGGATCAAAATTCTGAGATACACTTGACAATTTATCCTCTTGCTCTTTCATTTTCTTCTCAATATCCTTTGTTACTTTAGACCAGGATAGACAAAATTTATACATTTCTCTTCCATCTTTAAGAGCATTTTCTAAGCTCTTTATCCCAACATCCATATTTCTCCTATCATTGGTTATTAGTCCTTGTACTTCAGAGAATCTCTTTCCCAAAAACTCCTTCCGGACCTTTTCTTCTGCTGACTTATCTAAGGAATCAAAATGTGTATGAACAGAATTTATAAGAGACTTTAGATTACCAGATGTGGAGGCCGAAGGATCCTTTTAGAAGGATGGCATGATCTTCTCCAATGCACCGGATGCAATCTCTATTAGCTCACAGTCTTCCATGTGAGACTTCAAAAGTTTTTCTTTTACCTTTGCATGGGTAAAGGATGCTATCTTCATAGTCTGAACCGGGGAGAGGGAATCAAAATTGAATGGTCCTTGAAGTAGCTCCGGTTCATCTAATTCTATCATTTCTTTTGTCAAGAAGTCTTTGACTTCTTCTACAATGTCTCTTGCCGGAGACAGAGTTTTCTTCCCTTCTGCAACCTCAGCACTGTCACTTGTGGTCTTCTCTGTTTGACCTTCTTCTCTTCCCTTCACCTCTTCTTCTTGAATGATTTTCTCTTCTATTCTTTCTTCTCCTCTAGATCTGGAGTCTACTGGGGAAACCAGAGGAGAGATATTTGCTTCTTAAGGACTTCCTCTTCCAGAGCAGAGGAATCTAGATCCTCAGTTTTCTCCTCATCTTCCTTTGTCTCTTCAGCAACTGTCTCAGTAGATTCTCCTTTGTCATCCATGATAGAGGGTTCATCACCTAAGTCCTCTATAACAGGAATATTAAATCTTTTATAGGAATTCTGGAGGATATCTTCTGTTTCTTTTGCCACTTTATCAGTTTCTCCAAGCATAAGTTGATTCTAGCTTTGCTCTGGAACTTATCCTTGCAATATTTGAAGATCATATTCATTTGTTTCAGAATGATTGAAGGATAGAGCTAAACAACTATCTGTTCCTGGATCTCAAGGTCCTTTGCCTTAGCATTATTCTTCCTTATTTCTAGTTCCTTCTCTAGGCTCTTGGGAATTAGAGATATGATTTCAATGAATGCCTTATTATAGATATTCAAATACCTGACTGTAGCTTCTTGCAAGATCTTCTGGTCAGCTTCATTATATTCATCATAGAACTCAGTCATTGGTTTTAGATTCCCATCCACAGTGATTGATTTGACTACATCATTAATGGACAGAGTAGGCCTTTCAACAAATTCCTCTACCTTCTCTTCTTTGCCTTGACCGGTAGAGGGTTCACCAGATGTTTTCTTCTTCTTCATTTTCTTGACCTCCTCATCTGACTCAGTCTCTTCATCATCCTTCTAACTGATGTAAGACCTTGTGGCCTTTGTCTTAGCTCTCTTATCTCCCTTTTCGGATGTCCCAACTTCTGGTTTTGATGCCTTTTGGCTCTTAGAGGTGGCAGGTGCAGAGCTCTTGGAGGATCTGGTCTGGGAGGGAGCTTGCACCAGATCACTTTCCTTTTCTGCATCTTGTTTCTCTTTCTCTGCCCTTTCCATCTCTTTATTGGCATCAACTGCCTCCTTTGATATTCCATGTTTCTTGAAAAATTCTTCCACTTCTCTTCTCACTTTTCTCTTGATTTCAGGCTATCTTAGTTCAACATGAATTTTCACACTCAATTCTTGAAAGGTTCCAAACCTTTCTGCCTTGGGATCCTTGGGTTGACTTAGCATGTATTGAACATGTAGCTCTACCATTTTCTCATCTACTTCATACCCCATTGGCATGATCCAGACTGTCCTTGGCTCCACTGCCTCCATTAGGCATTGATCAGTGTCTACCATAAAGCACACTGTATCCTTGTATTTCTCAACTAATGATTGAGGGATTCTTTCTCTGGCTTGCATCATACTCTGAAAGTTCTTGAAGTAGCCCCAAAGTGCTGTATTATGTGCCTTGGCATCACCAAGCCCATACAAATAATCCCTGATTTGTATGGCAACAGGTCTGTCATTTTGCCATATCTAGCCACTAGATTCGGGTAGCTCATTCATGTAATAGAAGAATAGACAGAGTATCAAGCCACCGTATTTGAAAGAGTTCTTCTTGTCCTTTATCTTCTGCAGATTCTCTAAAAGTTGGTTCAAAAGGAGCTCACAAAGATCATAGTCAGCATTCTTTCTTAACATTTCATAAGCAGTATATACAATAGTTCTAGATATAGAATTCTCCCTGCTAGAGTGATATATCTTATAGCCAATTATCATAGATGCAAACTTGATATCCGGATTAGTGATATCTTCTATAGTCATTGCTCTGTTGTCAAATTTAGATCCGGTAGCCTCACTCAATTTGGTTTTTGACGGATTTGAGAGTAGGCAACCCACTGGATGAGTGCAATCTAGTTACTACCCTAATGGCATCTTTAGTGATCTTAAATGGCCTATTCAACCACATGAAGTTGTCATGCACTCTGCTCAAAACATACCAGACCCATTCATCTTCTACAAAACAGAGGAAATGGATGCAATGTCCAAAATGTTTGCCCCAGATAGCCTTGTACTGAGGTTTGAGTTCAAATGAATCATCTATTAACTGCTTGTGGTAGATATCCACTAGCTTGGATTCCCCAAATTCTTCAATGTTCACATGAATGTATGCCCTAACATCTTCTACGTGCAAAACCCCATGCAGAATGCTAGAAAATGTGCCTAGGGGATCAACTTCTAAGGATTTGTAGGCATGTTTCTTGAATTTAGGGCGCGGCCTATTAGAGGTCTTCACAACATTTAGAGTGGCCATCTTTCAAAAGATTCAGAGAGAGGTTTTCAAGAATGGAAAATACCTTTTACGCTTCTAGGGTTCACGATATGAGCTAGATTGGATTGCTAGAAGAATCGACTTCTGCGGTTGATCTTTGAGGGGCTAGAGACAATTTCATTGTAGAGCTCCTTTTCTCTTTTTCTCGAATGCAAATGTACAAATGATGAACAAATGAACCCTTTTATTTCTACACAAACCCTAATTCCATTTTGCAATAAATGCACAACTTAGGTTATTCTAGTTGCCTTGTTTTCCTTGTTTCTGAGAGAGATCTTTAGGAATCACTGAGATGCACTTAGAGTTATTGTTGGTGAATATCAACAATCTATCTATTTTTCTCTGATCATTCCATTTATCCGCAGATCAAGATGCCTCAATTTGGATCATACTGGACCTTGACTATGAAAATCCTGATCTTATCGGATGATTATTAAGTTGGATCAATCTTGGTAGATTAACCTCTTGTAAATTTCTTGTGGATCTTCCATATCTTTACCAAGGCTTATTTAGATGTTTTTATGAGAACCCTTTAATCCGCAACTTTCCATGTGCCAATTTCAGGCACCAATTGACTGGCTAGGGGAACTAGTTTTCTTTTGTGACTCCCCATGAGCCAGAGCTTATCTATTTAGTTTCCAGAAGGAATATCAGCACCAGATTATGGTGTGGATCCATCGTCAACATTTTCTGTACTCCTCTTCACCCAAATCTTATTCATCTCCCTTTGAATTTCATCCGCATTCACTTTTCCTTTTCCTTTGTCTTGGTTTTGATTGTGATGCACTGGACCCTTTTTGTCCTTATTCTTACTTCTGCAGAATTTGGCAATATGACCAGATCTATTGCAATTGTAGAAAACAACATTTCTCTGCATATTTGACTGATATCCTCTTGATCTACACTGATTAGCCATATGTCCCATTCTATTGCATGCAAAGCATCTACCATTGAATGAATTGTTCATTTGCATATTTCTACACTCATGAGATTTGTGACCATACCTTTTGCAATTAAAACACTGTCCAGAGAAGGATGAATTAGTCTGATTCATTCTTCTTCTGCACTGATTTACTTTATAACCAAAGTTATTGCAATTGTGGCAGTAGTCATTGAAGGATGGATATCTTTGAGCATTTGGTTGCCTTACTGGAGGTTTTCTAGGCATGTTCCTTGGATTTCCTGATCCAGAGTTCTTCTGACCGGATTCAGAGCTTTCACCTTTCTCATACCCCAAGCCTTGCTTGTCATCTACTCTCTTTTGGCTTTCAAGAAGAACTTCAAGATGAGCAGAGCTTATCTTAAATTTCTCTTTGTATTCATTTTTTGTTTGAAGATCCCTTTTTAGAGTGACAGTCTGATTCTCAAGTTGTTCTTCATTGTCTATAGCTTCTTCAAGATCAGATTCCAAATGCTTGATTATTCTATCCATTTTGTCGCGGTCTTCTGACTTCTCCTTGAGAGATTGTTTTAGATTATCTTCAATCCTTCTTTTCTCTTCAATTTCTTGGGTGAATTTCATAACTCCTAATTCCATTTCATGTCTTACCATAATGACCTCTTTTGATAGCTTCTCACATAATTTGTTCTTCTCATTCAGATCTTTATTAGTATCATTGGCTTCGCTTTGACTTGTTAATTGCTGAAGAAGTTCCTTTCTCTTTTTCATAGAGATACTCAGTTTCTCCTTTAGTTCATTTATGAAATCATCAGCTTGTTTGAGTCTTTCTCTCAAGTTATTAACTTCAGAGTGAGATTACTCAAGAACATCTAAGGCAGACTGAAGTTGTTCCCTCATACCATACATATCCATTTGAATTCCCAGATCTTCCTCAAGCTCTTAGGCTCTGTTTGGAGGAACTTGTCTCTAATACCAATTGTTGATAACTAAGAGGGGGGGGGTGAATCAATTATCTTGATTATTTTAACTTTCTGTTCTTCTTTTACAACTAGTGCAACATCATATTAAAAAGCATGCATAACCATGAAAGCAGAAATAAACTCAAAATACATAACACAATGATTTTGACGTGGAAAACCCTGTTAAGGAAAAACCATGGGGTGATTAACCCAAGATTGTATTCCCTATTAAAAGAATAAGGTAGTACAAATGGCACTTGCCAATCAGGGCTCACTGCCCGAGCACACTGCTCACAAGAGGCTCATTGCCTACAAGAGACTCACTATCTACAAGTTATAAGGAGAGTAACAAGATACTTGAACTGATGAGAAGCATCCACATATGCTGAAGTTTAGTTTTAGTTAGGCTCAGTACACTGATCTACTGCACTTCATTCTTCTTCTCCTTTAGTGCTGTTGTCCTGTCACATACCAGACCTGTATTACTGCTTCCACTCTGCTCTCTACTTTTCTTCGCACTTCACAATACACCACGCACACACCTTCATACCGAAATCAATCTGGTATATATATCTGCACCAAGGATTTCATCAACTTTCTAGTCGGCATCTAGAATACTTAATATCTTTTCAAAGTTTGGTTGGTCGGCTGAATCTTTGCTTACCAAGTGATGTGTATCAAAGAGATTCTTATAGAAGTCATCAATAATGTTGGCCACTCATGAATGATACCTCAAGAAGCTTGACCACCATCAATATCCCATCGAGATTAAGGTCTGAAGCTCTACCGGTCAATTCTTCCTCAGTCTACTCTGCCAAACAGGAACCCATCACTTAGGTGTTCATATCTTTTCACTCTTACATCACCGGAGGGTCAATCTCTGGAATATATTAGTCATGGTACCCCTCTTGACTTCCTCAATTTCGTACTTTACTGAGATACTTCCTCTGAGAGATCCAGACTTGACTGTCGAACCTTGCTACATGCTCTGTTCTTGCTTACCGGATCAAAATACTCTTCAATCTGACTTCCAGTAGAGACACACCATGTCCTGCGGATGTGTCAAATGGACTTTGTTGCTATCAATGACAACATTCATGAAGCTACAATGTGTCTCTTGCCAACAATTACAAGTAAATATAGCACACAAACAAAATCATACTAGTTGCATTTTGTTGTTTCATATTTGTTTCCAAAGTTACAAGTTTCCCTTATCATATTCACCTTTATCATATGTTGTCTATTACCTATTAGTTTTCTAGTAAACATGAAACAACTCCTATAATAGAGATCTCCAATAGAAAATATGATAATAGAAAACACAACTCCATATGTTGAAACTTGAACAAATATGAAACACGAAAATGTAAATCATATTTAACAAATATCTTTGATAAGAGTTGCATTACCTCCTAAGATATTTACTAGATAATAAATAACATAATTGATTCTTTCCTAAACTTCATATTTACTACATAACATATAACATATTTACTAGGTAACTAGATAATTGAGAACAAAAGTGAACTACAAATCAATCAACTAAGTATGTAGCTGAAGAAGAAGTACTATAACATGTGACTACATTAGTATAATTTATGAAAGTGAAGTTATAAACATTTTTTATATTTTTACTCATGTATTGACCTTGGCTAATCTTATATTCCATCATTACTATGAACTATCAAACTCAAGTTATAAACTCTTATTCAAATTCCAAGTCACGTATTATTATATTTTTTGTAAATTAGACTATTAATTGAATGGTAATCAAAAGTTTGATTGTTTGTGAAAGATGTTGTAAAGTTGTTTTTAGTGGTGGTTAGCTTGAAATCCTTGAGAAGGGGTACTACATTGCTGAGTTGAATTATTAAGACTTGCAATAGAATTTCACTAGCCCTTAGTTGATTATATGTCTATCTCTTCACTTACTATGCAAGAAAGAAAAGTTTCATTAGCCCTTAATTGAATACACTTGAACAAAATATTTAAACTACCCGCATTATTGCCTACATGATACATATAAGACCATGTCAACCCCACAAGTTAGGGATCATCACTCTCAAGCCCACTCTCCTAATCAACACTTTAACTATTTGTCATAGTCATAGTAAAGTTGGATTAACTTTTGATTATCTTTAAATCCATAATAATGATTTCTATATTGTGCACATGAATCCTTAAGACTCTTTGTTTCATGCTGAAAACATTCTACAATTCTAGAATTGATGTTGAAAAGTTTTTGTTCCAATAGTCAATGCTTTTTGGAATGATGATGATTTTATGCCATTTTATGTTTGTAACAATTAATGATGATGATTTTTTTTCTTTTAAATATTTGTAGATTAAGAATAGAAACCAAATAAGGATCATACATAGTACAAAGAGACTGAGGACAACACTCGCTCTACATAAAAGAGGTATACAATTCCCATCAAATAAAGAAATTAAAGATGTTTACTTGGCCACTACACAACCAATTGAGGTAGTAGTTCAATTGAATGTAGGTGTAAGAGAAAATAAGATTTTAGTGCATAGAGAGTGGACCACAGATGATATGGAAGGAGCACTAAAAGATGTTGAGGATAACATATTCTCAACAAGGAGTACAATAAAGAAATGGGTACAACATTATAGAATGAACTAAGTATCCAAATGCTTACTTTCTATCCAATTCACTACTACAAATAAAAAATTTATTCCTATAGAAAACTAAAGATCGTGATGTCCACTCCTAGAATTGAATTGTGTAATACTTGCCACTTAAGAATTTGTCAAGAATTAGATATCTCTCATAAAAATTGTCACATGGATTTTAACTTGACAATGATTGTCTATTAAAATTTTGATGAATAAGTGTCCATATTAGCATTAAAAGAAAATAAGATTACACATTCACAAAAAAAGTGGGTGGAAGAAATTACACCTTGAAGTACAAATGGGGCCAAGCCTAGAGAAACAAAAAGAAAGACAAAGCCACTAAGTAGTGAGATCTATACCACTAGAGGGTGGAGGGGGGTTCCTATCATCTAGTGTTCCCCCATACATTAGTAAGGTTTGGGTCATTTAGGAGAGGCTCCAACCTAGAAATCTCACCCTCTTCTTTTTCATCTTCTTGTGGCTAAGTATCATGAGTAGGTGAAATAGCCAAAGTAAGTTGAGGAAACTTGCTAGAACTTGGCCATATAGCAAACCCATGGTCACATGATTGGAGAGAGATAAAATTAGGGTAGGAGGCCTAAGGCCACTAGTGAATAGACCTATCCTTAGTTCTTTGTGTGGGGGTTGAGAAGTGTGTGAGTGAGAAACCTATTCTATATGAGAAATCTAGCTACATCCACAATGATGTCCACTAGAGGAGATTGACCCTTACTACGGGTTGGAGTTAGTGAAAACCTAGAAACCATATAAGGGTCATTACCCCAATGATCAAGAAGCACCTATAGATGTGCTACTTCAACTAAAATTTTATAAGCTTGCACCTAAATCTACATAAGTACATTAGAACAGATCATAGCCTTAGTATAAAGTGAGAAATGTATATCAACAAAACAACCAGAAAATAGTTTAATTCCTATCCTTCCAAATGCTAAAAATGATTTCCACCCTAAAAGCACATGATAAATCTAGGTAAATATTATAGGGATTTTGGGCCAATCCCCCAAAAGGACCATATTCCATAAGAAAAGTTTAGACATAAAAGGCCTAAAAAAATCATGAATCTAATTGTAGGTAGCCTAAGATTTGGGACTAACTACAAAAGGTGTTTGAAAGTATCCTATTGACTAAAAAATGGGCAACAAGAATCCCTAACATCCAAATGAGACACTCAGGTACTAATAGGGAGACCTTGATAGAGAATACACTAGGCAAAATGGGCTAACTTTGGCTCAAGAATAGCGAACCAAATAGTCTAGAATCTATGTTGCCAAGAGCTCAAAGAGGATTGAGGAAGCCATCTCTAGTTCAATTTGGGCACCATGTGAAGGTGTGAAGAGATTAAAGAATAACCTTTACAAGGCTTCTGAAAGTGAAATGGTGTATCATGATACAATTTCCAATCTTTCCACTAGGGCTTGAAGCTTCTAACCCTGATCTTATGAATCACTTTGAGAGGCATCAAGTCAATTATTGTTTGGTAGGTTTCAAAATCCTAATTAGGCAACCTGTATTTAACTTTAGTATTTGGTGAGGAGAGAAAACTCCTAGTCACCTTACAATAGAGGTCTCGAAGGGTTTTGATTCCTTTCTTAAAAAAATTCAAAAGCATAAATCCAAGGAGCCTTAGCAAGAGGGCGATCTTGAAAAGAAATATTTGGAGACGACCAAATAGATTTTTTGTTATTAGATAGGCCCTTGTAGAAGTAATTTCCATCCCATATTAGCCAAGATTTTATGGCTTCCCAAGCTTTCCATATGCTTTTAACTAAAGAAATGCTTGAATTTGATTAAGATCCTTCATAATAAGAAGAGTATGGAAACCATGACCATTCCAAGCTTGTCTCCCATAAGGGGAACTAGAAGAAATACAATGTTAAATAAAAATATTCTAGGCCTCGTCACTTTCAAGGGCTTTGATAATACATTTGGCACATAAGGACAAGCGTTGTCCTCCAGAATCATGTGTGAGGTAGAAATACCCCTAGGACACATAATGGAAACCTATGTCATTATAAAAATAAGCCTAGAGGAAGTCCCTAAGAATATTTTCAAGCTTCAAGTAAGATGCCTTGGAAGGGACCCAATAGAAAGAATAATAAACATGTGTGGCAACTAAAATTTTAGAACCCACCAATAATTTCCCTGCTAGTTTTCCTTAGTGATCTAGTTGTTAGGGTTAGCCGGAAGAAGATATCAATTAAATGCAAATAAAGATTAAACAAAGGAATGGAAATACACAGAAATAATAACAGCGAGAGACAAGTTTTAACATGGTTCACCCAAACTTGGGCTACATCTACCAAACAGAGAGTCCAATATTATTATCCAGTAAATCAAACCAATTACAATCAGCAATCCCTGCAACTCAATACTGCTGCAAAATTCTACAATACAATATATATCAAAACCCTAACCCTTAGCCGCTTTTTATCAAGCTTTTTGTCAGTTACAAAAATAGGGTTTTCTTATGTCGGTCAATGAAAAAATAACTCCCGGTGCTTTATAAAATAATAAAAAACCGTGTGAGGTTTCGGGGGCGTTGCCCTCGAACCCCCACGGGGGTGCTATCCCTCGACCCCACCCTATATCACGATAGGGAACGCGCCAGGGGCGTTGCCCCTGGACCCCGTCTTGGGGGTGTTACCCCCAAACCCCCGCAAGGGGCGCTACCCCTTGACCCCGTAGGAATTTGGGGGGAAACCGCACTGATAAAAGTGGGGAAAATTTAACCTTCGAGTCTGATTAGGCTCCATATAACAACACTAGTAGGTTAATGTCTTCTCAATTTTAGACATAACTACCTACCATAAAGAGAATAAGGAATTCTAAAGAAATCTAAAGATTCCCTCATGATCAATCTATTTCCAATTATAATCATCAAGCCAAGTAGGCCTAATAGAGAAGGATTGCTTGTAGCTTTATGTTTTTTTGTCATCAAATACTCAAATTAGAGGCTTTATAAATAACATTCAAACATTACAAGGCTTGATTGATATTGTTTTCTTCCTCTGCAAGCATAAGGAGTCATCTACAAAGTGCCCATTCACCAACTAAGCTATGGAATTAGGCAAAGAAATGCCTTTGACCAAAATTTGGGAAATAGCATCAACTAGAAGATATCTAAAGCCTTTACCAACAAGCACATAAAGGGAAAGAGCTAGAGGATAATCTTAGCGGATTGAATGAAAGAAGCCATAAGAACTAGATTAATAGTTGTTGATGGTAAGGCAAGTAGAGGCATCAACAAAGAGCATTTTGACTAAGCACATAAATTAATTGCCAAAGCCTAAGGATTGAAACATAGCAAGGATGAATGACCACTCAATGCAGTCATAGGCTTTCACAAAATAAATATTAATGAAAACAACCTATATTGTTCTGAGCACTAGGCCATTCTATACCTTCCCAAATGATAATAATATTATCAAGGATATGCCTAGATTTTATGAAACTAGTTTGCTTAGGATGCACAATTTGAGGGAGAAATTGGCACAACTTTACAGAAAGAGGCCTAACAATAATTTTATAAGAGATATTTAGCAAGGTAATTGGTCTCCAATTGTAGTTCATCTATTGTTTGAATCTCCCAACTTAGGTGTGAATTTAATATTTATTTTACTAATATTTTCTAAAGAATTAGAGTGAAAGGCTTCAAGGTATACTTTATGAAGATCCTCTCGAACTAATTCCTTAAAAGCTTTATAAAATTCACAAGGAAAATCATCACAATCAGGAGTGTTATCTTTGTCCCTGGGCAAAGTAGCTTCACAAATATCAGAAATGGTGAGAAGATAATCACAAAATACTCACTATGAAGAGGAGACCCAACAAGGGACAACCTTAAGGTGGTGCTACAAAGCATTATCTTATTTAGAAAAATTATCCTAAGCTGTGAAAACTTGCTCATAATGATGAATGAAAGCCTAAAGAATATTAGGAAGTTTACCCAAGAGATTTTGTCCTTTTTTTTATAATGGCTTGAGAAGTGTGACAAGCTTGGAAAAATTATTTAGAAACTCTCTTGTCAAACTTGAGCCAATGGAAAATATCCAATATGCAAATGACAAAATACAATATGATGAAATGAACTTCCAAACACCTCTTTTTAAAGCCTCTAAGAGGATTGACCTCTTTTGCCCAATTTGATATAATTTTGAGTCCATAAAAGGTGCGCCACCATGTGTAAATAAAATATTATTTTTAATTCACTTTTCACTCCATCAAGTGGGTTGGCCCACTTGCTAATTAAAATAATATTTTATTTGTCATTTTATTATATTTTACTTTTCCTTTTTACAAAGTGACTTTCCTTCCTCCAAGTTTTACTTAGTTGACTTTCCTTTCTCCAAGTTGTTATTAAGTCACTTTATAAAGTGTTAGTTTACAGATTTGTCACTTAACTCTATATTCTCACGCCCACACAATGACAACTGCACTAACAGTTGAGTTCAATTGCAATGATATTTTGCAAAGACTCTTCACGTTGTTTTACAAGGAGTAGCTACCTTCGAAAGATTTTAAATGAATGAAAACTATGTGTGCTTTTAACCAAAAAGAAAGAAAGGTGGTGCTTTTAATCAGAAAGCAATAAAGACAATGAATCTCAAAGAATAGCTAAAGAATAAAGAAGCACAAAGAATTCATGTAGCAAGATTCATAAACTAATTATTTTCACAACATAATCACCACTGCAATCATTCATTGAAAGAGAAACAATCCACAACAATGAGATTTAATAGAGACTTCCAATCATTCCAATATAAAATTGCAATTCAAAAAGTTGATAGATATTCAACATAAGAAGAATACACATTCATTCACCATAACACAAAGTTTATGATATCTGAATTCAACTTCCCAAACTTCCTTTGCATATTGAAAAATAACTGAAAGAGAGAATAACACAGAAAATGGGCTATCAACAACACAAAGTTTTCCAAAAGATCCCCAAAGTATTGACAGGCTTTGTATATATAGCCTTGTCTCAAATAACTGTCTTAAAACAATAACGACTTCTTGGAGACAACTGATTTAAAACATAAGTAATGTAGTGCCCCTCATTTTGGTTTTATGATAGACTATTAGTTGTTCCTTTATATCTAGATATTATGACATATTATTGATGATGGATCTATTGTTTTGATGTATTTGATGACATTGTTGATGCTTTATGATCGATATATTATGCTTATGTTGTGATCAGTTATGGGTTTAATTGATTATGTGGATTAATTTTATTATGTGCTTTATGCGATTATCTGACAGTGTGTTATCTGGTTGATTAGTTATTGATGAACTTGTTTAATGAGGATATTTGTGATGTGTTTTGTGAAGGGACAGTGTAGCATTACTCATGTTGAGTACCCTGCTATGCTGCGATTCCCTGTCACTATGTGCTTGTTTGAATGATTATATATACATGTTTGTACTCGACATTTTTGTTTGCTACAGGATTGCAGGTACCAGACATCGACTCCACCTGAATTGGCAGGTCTGAGTGTGCCTTCATACCAATGGAAGTTGTGGAATGGAGATAACATGAGGTCCCTTAGTTGACATCATTCTCGATGAGGATGAGTTCTTAGTCTTGGGTTTCGTTAGTTTGGTTGGTTGGAGCTTGGTTTTGAGTCTCTGTTGTTCCTTGGGGTGTTGTCATCTGGTAATGTTGGTTGTAGTTAATCGAGGTGATATTTGTTTTGGTCTATTGTTTCATTAAATAGATTATTAATCTATCTTGTCAATAAATAATATTAATTTTAAGGTATATTAAATATTTGTTTAGGAGTTAAATTAATAATTTCAATAGATAATAATAATAGTAATAATAAGTAAATTATAAATACTCAATACCATATTAAGCGAATAAATATTCTTTGTGTAGATATATAAGATATTATTTTATATTATATTATTCGTAGGTTAATGTTAATGTGAGTTGTCATGAGTGGTGTAAATAATCATCTTTCAGATTTGAAGAATCTTCATGTAGGTGGTAGATTTAATGCATTTTAATTTTTGGAGAGAGTGGAATTCAGTAACGGGAGAGTTATGGGATGTAATTTATTGAATTTGGCCATTTTTTATGAGAGAATGGTTATTTGAAGGGGAGTCTCTCTGGAATTGGGGGGGAAGAGGGTGAATTCATAGGGAGATAGGGAGAAGACAACAGAAGCATTGGGAAAATAGTTGGAATCTGGGTATGTCTGTGTATGAATCCTTGATAGAAAATCTTTTTAACGTGATTGAATATTTATTTTCTATAATTCTGGTTTACTGTTTCTCTTATTAGATTTGGAATGACGTTTCATTGTTCTTCTTCAAATATTTTTTTTATTGATAAAACCTTGAAGGGATCCTGTTAAATGAGTATGCATGTTTTCTATGAGGCCTTCTACCAACTGGATCATGTGACAAGCCTATGTTATTTTAAGCTCGCTCTCTATTTTTTTTTAAATTACAATTTCACTCTTAGGTCTGTGTCTACCTTCTTATTTATTTGTTTCAAAGAATAGATCTTTGACATAAGATTGGATGATCTTGCACCTGTGTTGCTTCCAACTTTGCTTGCTTGTGAATCGAGCTTTCCCAATATAATATATGTCAAGAATTACCTTCTGAGATGCTCGATCTACCTGTCCAAGAGCTCAAATGTGGCACTGGCAAAGAATTTATATATGGCCTTAGCCTGCCAATTGTAATTTGTTTTAAAGTTAAGTCCTCTCAGCGAATCTATTTGTGTTCAATCTTCATTCGTTGTACATATTATGTCTGTCATTTGGCATGTGAGCCTAGCAGAGCAACCTCCACTATGACATTTCTCTGACAAGAATATTCTTTCAAAATTTACCGGAGCTATAACCATAACCCATTTTCTAGACACTGCGCATGTAGTCTAGTTGAAATGGCATTTGCTTAAAGTTCCTGAAATCCTTATTTATCATACCCGAAACTCGTTGCCTATCACATTACCTTCCCCCATGTTGCTATTTATGAACGCATGGCTGATTTCCATCTGTGATGGCTATTTTAGAGACACCCTGGACTTATCATAGAAGATACTTTTTATATCTACACTGAATCCAGCAATGCACCTAGCTGATTGCATGCCTAATGCTTCGCCTGATAGATTCAAAGCTTATAATAAATTCAGTAGATTCTTATCTTGCAATCAAGGCATTTCAAGACGGCCTCAATGGAGGCGTTCTGTCAATATTCAACGAACCCCTTTCATTCTCTCTACAACTAAACTTAAAAAAAAAAAAAGAACTTCTAAAATTGTGCTTGAGCATTTCGTTAAGACAATTACTACATTTACTTCTAACAACCATCTAAAGTCATTCTTTGTGCTTGACTGATTCATTTGTTCCTTCCTGTCAGCCTTTCATTACCATGTATAAGCATCCTTTAGGGTCTTTTGACAATAATTCGCAGGCCTTGGTCATTAGAATGGCGTCTGCCATAAAAGACTTGGAGATGGATTCACGCCAGGCTCCAGATGCCCTCTAGATTCTTATGGTTGAATTTACTCTGCTATTCGATTCCTTTCTAACAGTTTATAATCCTCTATTTATGTCTCTTTTAGAATGCTTTTGGATTTGGAAGATTTCTATATATTCTTATTCCTTCCTTGTTTCTATAACAAAATCTAATAAAAAGAATAGTAAGTAAGCTAGTTCTATCAGTAGAATCTTTCAATCCTCCTCATTATATTTTCTTTCCTTATAAACTCATTGAAATTGTATATCCCTTTAGCAATAGAAATTCTTGTTTCTTGAGGAGAATCCATGGCCTCAGATTTTATAAACCCCTTTAGAAATTTGTTGGAACTATATTATGGATATCCTAGAAGACTAGACTGTGTAAACTATCTGATCCTCTTTTTAAACAAAAAATGAATCCATATATCTTCCTATTCGAAATCTATTTGAATCTTTATAAAATTTTCATCTGAGTATTTTATTTTATATATATATTAAGAAAAATCATCTTATGCTTTGAAAGTGACTAAGAAAAAAAAAGAGTTTGCTTGTATATTGAGTGATTTTAAAATATGAGTTTATCTTGTAAATAAATCTTGGTTAGTGGATAAATACATTAAATGTTGTTGAGCATTTAGACTATAATTTTCAATAAATCAAATAAGTAAATTCATAAAAATGATGGAATTAAACAGTAGTTCATTAGTTTAAGCTTTCTTGGATATTTAATAATTTAATCAATTTTATTTGTAACACATTTAAGTTGAAATTGTTTGGTAGATTGTAGACATATAGTTAGGTCATTTCTTCTTTTCATGTTAAATGGCATTAAGTAAATGGATTTTGTCGTAGGTCATAGGTAGAAGGTTCAGGGTGTATGTGTTAAGGTTTAATTCCAGAGGCATATGATGGTTTGTATAATTCTCGTGTTGTGTGGATAGGTGTTTTGAGTTAAGAAAGCTATGGTGTATGATGTTTCCTATTTTGTATGAGGACCTTGATATTTTGAATGGAGAAGCATGTTGGTTAGTCTTGACATGTTCATTTTATTTGAAATATGGGGCAATGTCTTAAGAGTTGGTCCTGGTGATTTGTTGACATGCTAGAAGGTTAATGCCTTGCATTGTCTATGTGTATTTATTTCTATGATGGTTAGGGTAACTAGATGCTTGTAGGGGAGTGGCTTTCATTGTGGGGCCGGTGCCCAAAGTGGTTGCTTGGATAACCTTTTAAAAGTTGTAATCAAGTGATAACCTAATAAATAACCTAGGGGGTTGGGTAGTTACTTCACTAAATAAGATAAATGGATGCCTCACCCATGCCTGTAGCACTTATTCAGGCTAAGGATGGGATGAGAAGGCCTGGTTGGCATGATCGATTTCCTTGTCTTCATGAAAGGAAAGTCAGTTCTGCATGTGTCACCCTATGGGGTTGGTACCTAGAGAGAGGATGCCAAGATAACCATAGATGGGGGCCGGCGTCTAGTGAGAGACAGCTAGGATAACCCATGTCAGGACCATGCGATGACACTCTACCTACTACAGTCTAGTTTTCCCTCTTGTGTTCTTCCTCGTTGTTCATGTTGCCTCTGGGAGCATTGTTGAGCTACTTGAGATATTTATTTTGACTGTGTTGTTGGAATCCGTGTTAGTCTTTTACCTGTTTGTATTTGCCATCTTAACTGTTGACATTGTGGGACCTCATTGTTATCTCCTAGCATGGGGGTGGACCTCAATGTTCCACATGGTCGGGTGGTTGTGCTTAATTCCATTAGTTTTCTAGCATCGTGGTTCGTATGTAAAGAGGATGTATCTCACATGATTCCAGATTTGTACCTATATTTGAAGATAGATATTTGGACCATTTGCATCTAGATCTGTGTATCAGTGGAATTCATTATGTAATTTGATGTATTCTGAAAGAAAGAGCTTATGTAACAATGGAAATTATGTATTTCCTCTTGTAAGATATACTATTTAGTACTTGTGCAAACTTATTGATGTGTTTGGATGTCATAATGATAGATGCTAGTTTGATTCATTTGGTTTATTTGAATAAACTATGTATGTTTTTGATTGTGGTTAAATTGCAATAATGTAGCTATGTAATCCCTAGAGATGTTAGTTAACTTGTTGCTATTAGACTATGTTATGTTTTGTTATCGTTACTTTTATTTTAAAAAAAAAATCACCTTTATATTGCTTGGTTAAACTTAACTCTCTAGGGTTCCATGGCGGGGCATTACAAGTAATAATAAGTCTTTTCAAATAATAGTTTCAGAGCACTTTTCAAGAAATAGCATAAAAATAAGAAACACCATCACATGGCAACATTTTGATCCTCCTCTCAAATTGCTTCACCTCCTTTGTCTTGTTCTCCAGTGCTCGTTGAGTCCACCTGTGATTTAAGCCTCACTTTGTATCTCCTATAACTGGAAATGATGGGAGTTAAAATTTTACCACTTGGACTAAGAGTGATGTGCACTCGAAGTCTCCATTTACTCATCATTCTCTTGACATCTACTAGCCTTTTATTCACATCATTAGCTTCGGTTCTGAAAGTTTTGAGATAAATTGCTATATTGCCAAGCTTTCCCAATGAATCATCGTTCATAGTATTAGCACCAACAATTTCTTCATTGAGCATTTTCTTGAAACATTGCTTCATGTCTTTCACATCAAGCAATTTTTCTCCACCTTCATCCAGAATATCCGTCTCTAAAATTGCATAGTTTTTCTTGATATCCTCAAGGTCAATGCAGTATTAATTCAGAATCCCCCTTATTTCATTGTTAAACTGTCCCAACATAGATAATTTCCACTCAAGTGCATCTAACCAGGAAACAAAATCATTGTCTTTAGGATCATTTAGAACCTTCTCAACGACTAGGATGTTTGTATCAATCTTTATAATTTCTTGCACCTCTTTGGATACCATGAGCAAACCACTCTCATCCTTTTTAACATTTTGTAGCTCTGCAGCTAACTTTCTCCTTTTATATGAGATGAGATCATATAACCTCATAGCTTCTTCAATATACATCAGAATATCAATGGTGAACCTTCTCTACCCATTGCTCAGTGGCACTGCCTAAAGTATGATATCTCTTAATCTTCTATAACATACTCAGGTCTACTCCATGCTCAGTAACACTTTAAGCTGTATCAGAAGACCGAGAAGTAGCATTCAGAATAGATTGAATAAAATATTTCAAAGCATTCACCTGAGTTTGTAGCTTTACATTTTCCTACTGCTCCACTTTGACTCTTTTTGCTAACATCCTCACAGAAAACTTAGCATGATAAATGTCGTCCTCAACACTGGGAGGACCCATGTCAATTTTTCTCACATTGAAGTCTTCTTTTGTAACCTCATGCTCATTCTTGTTTCTAATTGGATCTACAATTTCTAGGATCTGATGTCCTGAAGAAGAATCCATCAAGAATCTGTTACCATCCTTGCCATCCTCTTAGCCTTTTGAGGCTGATGTGTAGTCTGTAGTAATTTAGCTACGATATCAAAATCCATGTCTACCATAGGGGTGTATCTCCTTTTCTTCTCAACTACCTTCTTCAACCAAGAAGGGGATGGCAATACTGCACCACTATCACTAGCATTTAAAGCAACATTGTCTGGCTGATTTTGAGTACTATGGGCAAGAATATCATTTAATACAACGGAGGTTGGAACTTCAAATAAATAATGAAAAACACTATCTTCACCAATTTGTTGGAAGATAGAAGAGTCATTACTAGGCATTGGAGACATAGGAGGAGTTATATGGTCAGCCTCAAGCTGCTACAAAGAATCAAGTTTCTTCTCCACTCCTGATCCTCTAGATGCAAGTTCGCCATCTTGTTCACATGCACATTTCAATCTTCGGCTATCTTCAGGTTCTTCTCCATCTCCCCGTGACTGCGAAACAATTCTAGGTCAAGTTGTCTCCACGCTAGTTGAAGGTCTTTGATTACTAGCAACACGTGAAGTCCCCTGTTCTTTTGTCCCAGATTCCTTTTGTGCAGAAGAAGATATAGTGCACTCACAAAATTTTCCCCTAAGCCACCTCTCAGTCTTATCCAAAACAAAGGAAGACTGAGCCTTGATATCAGTAATCTCTTTCTCTGACTATTGAATGAAAGGCAAGGGTTTAGCAGCAACATCATGAAACCCCTCATTAATTATGTCTAAATCATCATCAACGCCACTAGGAATCTATAGAGACAAATTGATAGCACGGATTTGGTCTAAAGTCAACCTCATCCAATCTCTCCTTTGAACATCTATTTCATCTGCATAGTCCTCCCAATAATCTTCCAAATGGGGCTAATGTTCATAAAGGTTTCCTCTGTGCAAATTCCTCTTGACAAAGTTTTTACTATCAAAGAATAACCTCATAGATAGAGGGCAAAAGTTGTATTCATCCAAAATCCTTTCTACATTTTTAGCATTATCATTGGTTCTACAAGTGAAAAATGATAATTACACAAGGAAAGTGTACCCCTTCTTCTTCATACAATGATATTTACTATTCACAGCCGCCATATAGCGGCTGACTTCCAAAAGAATGAAATAATCATAGGCATACCTCAGTAATTTCAATGGCGCATTTTCTAACCCAACAATTCTAAGATAAGTGAATTTGTTGAATTGAATATAGAAGCTCCCATATCTCATAACCAATGTTGCAACTTCAGGAGAAATTCTCACTTCTGGGTTGCCTTCAATCTTTCTTGCACAAAATATCAGAAAAGCATCATTTACACAGTGGTAATCCTTAACACCAATATCCCTAAGTTGCAATTGATGAAAATATTCATACACGGCTATGTTTGGCATTAAAGAACCTTGAGTCCTTAACCCTGCCCAGACAACCTCTTTACTGGCCAGTATGTAGAACAAATATGAGCACATATAAAAAGAAACTTGTTGATGGAAATTAATCAACTGTTCATTTAGTTGGTCACTAATCGGTTTAGCCCAATCAACATATTGAGACTCACTTCTTGTCACCAGAATAAACTGACACATCCGCTTCTCAAAAGAGTCTAACTCCTCATTTCTAGCAACATGGTGTAGTAGTGTAATCATATCTGAAATTGCTTCCTTAAAGTGTGCTCTTTTTAGATTGGTGGGTACTTTAGATTTCCCATTTTTCTCCACCTTCAACCAATTCTTTGCAATAGAAGTCAAACACCAGTCTTTCATGTTTAGAAAATAATTCCACCCCATGGTAACAGACATCTCCACAAACTCTTCTCTCTATTTTTCTTAGTGCACAGGAAATTGTTTCCGCATCAATTTTGGTCACTATAGATCCGTCAAAGGCTCTTATCTCTTGAGACTTTGGATGATAGTTCTTTACACATGTTTGAACTAAGTCTAGACATGACACAACTGGTGAAAAACCCCCAGCACAATCTAACCCGCTTGTTGAGATTCTCTTGACCAATGATGACTTGGGGTTTTTCTCCATTCCACTCAAGAAATCCTTTAAATCTATATGTCCCATCTCAGTTTCCTTAACCTTGGCTAGACTATTATCAATAATAGAAGCAATTGGAAAATCCTGGTACTTATACTTCATTCTTACTAGCTTGAGAAACTAGTAAATGAATTCTTCTGCTACTACTAAGGGTGCCAAGTTAATTCCCAGAGCATTTGGCAAAAACAAATAGTTCAAACTAATGAAAAATAAATGTCTTTCCCACTAAACAAACTAAGGAAAATTCAAATTCACCATAGAAAAGAGTGAGTGAGAAAGAATACCAAATTAGCT
Organism: Cunninghamia lanceolata; assembly: GCA_027924645.1. Taxonomy (NCBI): domain Eukaryota; kingdom Viridiplantae; phylum Streptophyta; class Pinopsida; order Cupressales; family Cupressaceae; genus Cunninghamia; species Cunninghamia lanceolata. The sequence continues at coordinate 1,998,204 of BSBN01000076.1, forward strand.
GACCTAGTTAGAGGAGTCCAAACAATATTCTGGTAGGAGTCACTGCTCTACAACTCTCTGAAGCATACCCACAACAATGTGAAACAAAATGTTTGCGAGGGTGGCAACCCCTATAAAAATGCTTCAATAAATTTCATTGATTGCGATGGCGTGTATCATAGTACAATCCATAAATGAGCTACTTTAAATTTCTAATGAAAAGTGTGTGAGTGTGCTTTTCAAGGCATTTCATATTTATCACAAAAGGATAGGTGTCACTTTCTCCGTATGCAATAGTGAATGGAAAGTTGGCTTTAAATATGTAGACTCGGCGCTAGATCAGAGAATCAAAGATTTATGAAACTTACAAACCACTAGTCGGGAGTTAGGAAGTTCGAAGAACTCCTAACTCACCGACTGGGAAAGACTTAACATTTAGAACCAACACAAGATAGACAAGAAAGACATAACTCACAACTTGGGGAAGTGTCGAGTAATCGACAAGTTTTGAAAAATTAGAACCTGCTGATGGAGGTTTCGAAAAACTTGAAATCGCTGACTGTGAAGGAAAACACTTAAGTGAAGGCCGCAAATTCATTTAAAGGGGAGAACAATAACACTAGTACAAAAGAGCAATATGTGATTAAAAAACTACTAAAAACTACTTATAAATGACTAAACTTGATTACGTGACCATTAGTAGTTTATTGCTAGTCATTTATAACGCGATCAAATTTATGACTAAACCAATTTTAGTCATTTATTTGGTTGTTCTGATTGATCGATTTGGTAGTATATTTAGAAATTATTTTAGTAATTGATTTAATCATATTATTCACTGAGTTTGGTCGCGTGACCATTAGTAGTTTATTGCTAGTCATTTATTTGGTTGTTTTGATTGATCAATTTGGTAGTATATTTTTAGTCATATTTATTCACTGATTTCTATCAATTGGTAGAATATTTATTCAGTAGTATATTTAGTCATATTTATTCATTGATTTATGTCAGTTGGTAGTATATTTAGTCAATTGGTAGTTTATTTAATTATTTTTGAGGTTTAAACATAAAACATAGAAAAACATAATCAATCATTCATTTGCACATAATGAAAGAACTATTAAGAAGGCAAAATACTAAAATTTTATTGAGAGAAGATTTTCTTACAGTAGATACAAGACTTAAATATGTCTTTGCTTTGAAAAATGTGTTACAAAGTGTGTTTCTTAGTGTTGTGACTGAGAAAACTGAGTTACAATGCTCTATTTTTTGCTTATACAACTCTAAAACATGAAAGGACTACTTGAAAAATGAAGCCTATATATTTCATCATGGGCTTTTACATCTCAAAATTTGAATAAATGTATCAAAACTCACTTAATATTGCTAATTATTGCTTTACTTCTTCTTCTTTGCTGCATCTCTTGCCTTGGTATGCACAAACAGTAGACTATGATTCAGCAATAATCCTAACAGCCAATGTGTTACAAGTCCTTAGAACTTATATTAACAAGTTCTACAATGCATGAGGAATAGGGAAACAGGAAAAAGCTTATAAAAGTTGAATCTTAAAATTTAAAGTATTATTTTACATTCTCAAATGCACTAGTAGAAAAACAAAAATAAATGACTAAAAAAACTACCAAAAATTGGTCATGTGACCATTAGTTTGGTCACGTGACCATTGGTAATTTATTGCCGGTCATTTATCTCACGACCAAATTTATGACTAAACAAATTTTAGTCATTAATTTGGTAGTATATTTAGTCATCAATTTGGTAGTATATTTAGTCCATCAATTTGGTAGTATATTTGGTAATTTGGTAGTATATTTAGTCATTAATTTAGTCATTGATTGTTGTTAACTGGTCATTTATTTAGTCATTGTAATCATTAATTGCCATCAATTGGTAGTATATTTAGTCATTTATTTAGTCACTGATTTCCGTCCATTAGTAGTATATTTAGTCATTTGTATTAACTAATTTCCGTCCATTGGTAGTATATTTGGTCATTTTAATAATTATTTTTTTGTCAACTGGTCATATATTTAGTAATTAATTGTTGTTAACTGGTCATTTATTTAGTCATAGTTGTCATTTTTATTTACTGGTTTCCATTAATTGGTAGTAAATTTAGTCATGATATGAATAATTTATTAAATACCATAAATTTTATAATGCAGAAAAAACATATTATTAAATTTGAATTAAAACATAAAAGCAAATAAAAAAATTACATATACGAACAAGCTACAACATGCTAGAATTAAAAGATTGATTCAACATCATGATAAAGAAAGGTCATTTGCAATAAAAAATATAATGCAAATATATATATATCAAGTTATAAGATATCAAAACTGTCTAAGAGAATATATATAAATATAATAAAAAAATGTCAAAGTTGTCTAAGAGTTTCCAACTCTTTCAAATAAACCATGAAAATTAAGATCCCCAAACAACACATTCAAAATACTGCATAAAGTAATGGGCCAAGATGTCTAACAACTAATACATGATAAACATCAACTATGCCATTTTTTGTAAATATTCTAGTGGCCACCATGTGAAGGTTCCTTCTTTCTCTTTTAGACGGACATCTCCATCTATTTTGTCTTCATAAGCAAGAGGTATGTTACTTGTGACCTTTAAAATATTTACATTTGCATCTCCTGTTCCTTTCAAGTTGACTCCATGTACAATAGATAGTGAGTGAATCTAACCAATGCCCACAACAACACCATCAAACGGATCCAACACCCTAACTTGATCCCTTTCTTGGAGTTAATCAATACATTTCTACAAAAAAAAAATACACATTATATTGAAATACATAATAATTATTACATATGTAATGATTACCCTTATTTACATAATAAAACAACCATTACTTATGTTGGAACAAAATTTTAAAACCCTAAAACTTTGTTAATTCCTGCCATTATTCCAAATAAACTATTCGAATTTGTCACCAAATGTGGAATAATTATGTGCTTGTCCATATAGTCTCTACAAAAAGTGTATGGCACAATGTTGTCTTAATACATCACAAGAATTGATTGCTTTCCCAACTAATTTCAACTTTGGTTTAGCATTGTCCATTTGTATAATGGACTGTTTTGTATTTTGCACTAGCTGTTGAATTTGACTAACGCATCCACCAATTCATTCATTTCCACAGTGCCTTCCTCCTCCATGGCATAGTCCTAAAAGTCCTTCATATCTTTGGGAAATCCAAATAGGTGACAAGGATAGTGTTGAGTTTCTAGTTTTACCCTTGGTTGTGATGTAGATCTACTAGTAGGTCTAGAAGTTGCGGCAGTAGCATGTTTTTCTGCCTATTGCAAGAGACTAGCAAAATTTCCTTGTAAGGAAATCGTTGGGTTAGCATCTGTACATACCTCTAGCATCCATAATTTATTAAAATTGTCTAAGGCAAGCTTTTGTGGTGGTGGCATAGATGTGGCAGCTCTTTTTACTGAAGTGACATCCTTGGGTAGATACAAATCATTAATTACTTTTATCTTGTCCTGATTTGTTTTCAATCTAGTCTTACATACCACATGATACAATTTTTTATCTATAAATTATTTAAAATCAATTGGTTTGGTCGAACAGATATACTTCTTGGTTCAGGAGAAAAAGAAGTGTTTCAAGCATGGTTTTGATCTCATTTGACATAATTGGGCAAGGCAGATTTGCAAATCAGGTGCAATGGGCTTTTGACATGATCTGGAAAACCCCCAACTACACAATTGGAAGAAATTGTATAAATTGGTAGCCTTGACCAGAGAGGAAACCATTCAATAGTTTTGATCAAAGTGGAAATTGTTGTTATGGAGCAGGATCACTAGGACAAGTTCAAATGCAACTGAAATTGTTCCATATGAGACAAAATAATAGAATCCGAGCTACCAAAGGAAATTTAATTAGTTTATCTTCCATTTATTTATAGGAGATTGTTCATATTCTCTATTTCAACCTTTTGCTCATCCCTTCTTATTCTATATTCATAGGCCACACACACTAAAAGTTCAACTACAGCCACTGTGAGAAGATCAACATGGTTTCCTTTCCTTTAACAACACTTAAGAACACCCTACTAATCCTGCTTGACCAGTATGCAACACTAATGAGGAAAGTACCTCTGTTCTTCCTGCTCATGGATATGCATCACAAATCTCCTTCATGTTTTTGGAAAGTTTAAGTAACTTTTTGTGTTTACAATGGCTATACCAAAAATGAAATATCATTGGTGAAGTCAGGGTAATGGATATGGTGAATATATTATTCTAATGTAGATGGTAATGATGTAATCATGTAGTTTACCACTAATACTTATAGTTCTTCAAGGTTTTTAGCTATCATGAACAGCAATAGCAATGACTATTACCAGTGGGTTGAGAGGAAGGCATCAAAATGAGAGCTTCCTTTTCTAATGTAATTTTGATACATATCTTGAAAAACTCAAATTTCCTAATTTTTGTCTTCTCTTGCATCTGAATGTTATAGCCCAACATGTTCTACTTTATATAATACAAAATTCTTCCTTGTTCAAGAAAAGAAAAGCCTAACAAAAAATTCAGTTTTGTTAGAAGTGGGTGGAGACGTATGCTAGACATGGTCATGTCTTGTTGTTCCAAATCTAATGTGTTCTACAACTACTTGGTTCTAGGTTCTTACTATTTTAGAAGTGGCCCAAAATAGTTTCAAGCTAGGCATGCAGCATGCCCTTGTGACAAAGATGTAACATGCCTTAAAAACACACCCTTATGGAAGTGATGAATGAATTATAACTACTCAGTCTATCACATTCCCTCTGTGCTTGTATGCCCTCATGTCAAACCTTTAATATTTCTTGTGTTTAACTTTCTATTACATATTTGAGGAAAGATTACCATGTATGAGAGGAACTTATATTTTCAAGTTTCTTTGACACATGTAGAAATAGATAAGATAGAGAGAACAACTATTTCATTGACAATATTATTCAAAACTTCTTGTCCATAGATTACACATGGCTCCAAAATAAATTCAAGTAATGGGTACATTAAACTTTTGTTGACAATCAGAAGAATTAACAACTAAATTGATGAAACAAGTAAGGAGAAAATCCTTTTGTCTATGAATCTTGTCAATAGTCTCTAGGGTGACAATTAAGCTAATATTTATAGGGCAAATTTGTTGATGTTCATTCCCAGGAACAAATGATAGTACACAGAGAAATATAAACTTTAAATATTATTGATGTGACTTTTGATAACACAGATTTTGTGTTAAGGAAGCACTTAACCAAATTATAAATAACTTTTATTGGTTTTTGAGGAAAGGTTTCTAGCCTGTCTATAGCAGTACCTTGCCCTTTTTCAACATCAACATGAATTACAATGGTTTGGCATAAAGAAGTCTTTTCCAACATTGCATATAGTACAATCATCTTGAATGCTCACTTTGTAAAGAAACAAGCTAAATAATAAATGATATGTGTTAGATAAAGATCTAAACATAAATCAAAATTAGTATGAGAAAATGAAGGTTTGGAGAAAAAACATACATGATACTGAGGTACTTCAGCTCGCCAATACGAGGGGATAAGATACCTGAAAATCCCATAGATTCCAAGTGCCTACATATGTAATTGTATTTTAGCCCTTTGAAATCATGGTTTACAACCAAAAATCAGCACAAGATTTTGTAGTCAGCATGTATTATGAGTGATAAAAACCTAAAAGGAGATGAAATATTATTATGTAAAATAAAGGAGTGGAATGAATTCTCTCAATACCAAGCCTAATAATGAAAACATAAACTTAAAAAAGAAACACTCACACAACTATAACATGACCTCCATTGCAAGTGATGTGAGACCAACTAGTGCAGGGTTCCACTAAATTTAGATCCCAAGTTACAAGTACGTCTGTAGATTCGCGTAGTCCTACTTTGAGCTCAAGTAACACTTGACTTAGCAAACATGACAATGACATATGAAAGCCATGACTATCAACCATTCCAATAAGATGTTGCCCAAACCAGATTGCACATTGATTACAGGAAGCTAATCATAGACGAATCACATAACACAAATGACCTGCATGTTTTCTTTATTCTTCTTAGGTGGAGGAGGGGGTCAGACAATTGAAGTAAGATACATGTAGAACATAGAAGGCATAGACAACAAACTGTGATGAACAGTTTAGAGAATTCCATTATGTTAGACTCCTAAGCTAACGTAAACTCATCAAACAAAATAACAAAAATATATTAAACTAAAATTTGATGTTCCTTAATGTGATAAAAGCTGCAATTCTTCAAATAAATAAATAAAAACAATGTGCCAAAGCAACTGTATGCTTCTATACAGAGACAATTATGATAGAAATTGGGCTTAACTTTTTATGTCATGGATATTTTATTCATAATTATAGCCCCTAACAAGTCTAATAGACATAATAGTATAACACTGTTCTTGGTCATAACTTAATTTTCCTTAATAAAAATATGTATAAAATGGTTAATCAAGAAGTTAATGAAACACTCACACTAATGACACATTGACATGCCAAGTTAGTGAACTAGATGAACATTTTTTATGTATAAAGTGATGAATCGTCAAATTGATGAAACATTCACGCTAATGACAGATTGACATGCCAAGTTAGAGAACTAGATGAACAGATTTTTTATGTATATAGTGATGAATCATCAAGTTGATGAAACTTTTACACATGTAGTTAGTGACCTTGATGAACAGATTTTTTAAGTACAAATAAGTATATAATGTATAATCAAGTAATTAGTGTTATGCATAGATACGGGTGAGTGGCTGCTCCAAGATGATTCTATATGAGATCCGCAATTCAATTTTTTTTTCTATGGTCAGGATAAGACAGATTATTTGAGCAATATCTGACCAACATTTTTTTTGTAGTTGTCTTTAGGCATTCAACATCCATGTTTTAGTGATTTTTAATTAAATTTACTAATTTTAATGAGATGAAAAAGAAAATGAAGAAAGAATGAAATTATATTAATGTCCACCAATGACCAAGAATAGGTCAAAGGGACTTGAACATACATCAGGTATAGAAAAGGGGCCATAGACTCAAGGCAAATACAATAAAAATAAAAAGGAGATGAAACAAAATAGGTTAGGGTTTTGAGCCTTTTCGAGTTAGGGTTTACCTTTAGGGTTTCAAACAATCACCCACCCGCTACACTGGGGAGGAGGTCTGCATATGAAGGGTGGGAGAGGAATGACCGAAATGCCTTTATTCTTGCCAAGATCATGTAATGGAAAAGAGGAGAATAAATTAAATTTTGTGGGGAAAATTAAAAAGGGTAGTATGGATTGGCAATGCCATACCAAAACTACCTATGCCTATTCCATCAACAGCCCCTCCATCATATCCCGCCACTCTTTCTCTCTCTCATGTTGCTCTGCCTCATGGCACTCCATTGATTCATGCCATTGCATTTCGATGTGCTGTTGCTATTTGAAAAAATCCTCCAGAATTTCATGCATGCTGTTGGCTCAAGACTTTTCTACCGTCACGTGCAACCTATCCTTGTCTAATTTTTTCTTCTTTCCTATTCCTAATTGCATCACTTCTTGGCTTCCCTCCTCCTCTTCAGCATCGCCTTCGCCCTCTTCAGACCAGTCTTCTACCAATTTCACAACCCCTCTGCTCTTTCTCTTCCTACAAAACCCTTCTTCGGCTTGATCACATCGAAAAAGGGTTTACTTTAGGGTTTCAATGAATGGGAACAAAAATGAAATAAAAATTTTGGCGCCCATATGATTAAAATAGATTTGGCACCTATATTATAATATATTATTGTAGACACCCAAAAGTGTCCATCTCTTGCAACACCTGGTCACTAGCATGTTTTGCCCTAGATACCCATATCATTCACTTAATTTTATCCCCTTTCAATCCCATAATCCTATCTTCTATTATTAAATAAATTTTATTTATTTAATTATTCATGGCCATTAATCCTCTCTAGTTAAATAATTATTTTTAATTGTTTAATTAGTCATTTATCTATTTTCCTATAATTAAATAAATTTATATTTATTTAATTATCTTTCCACATCATCTCTCACCACAATCCAAATTAATTAAATATTTATTTAATTAATAAAATCCTAAAAAGATCTTCTTGCTTTCTTTCCAAATTTGAACTCATGTGTATCTAAGTAATTTATTTAATTAGATAATTCATCTATTATCCTCCCATCTTTTTCGAAGATTTATTTCCTTTTTGAGGATTCAAAACTAAAAGCAAATCCTTCTATGTTTTTTCTATCTTATCTTGTTTTATTTTCCTCTTTTATCAAAAATCAAATCTTATCACATCTTCTTCCCTCTGTTAGAATCTGAAAAGATTATTAACCCAGAAAACTAGTGCAAAGAATAGATATCTAAACTATGAATGCAAATGATACGAAATCAAAATAGCAACACAGAGTTAGTCTCCAAGAGAGTAATGCAAATGCTAGAAGCAAAATAGCATTAAGAGGATGCAAAAGCAAAAGATGCGAAATACAAGCCAGGTAGCATGCTTATATAGACTAGGAAGAGAGAGGAGGTGGCAACACCGACCAATGAGGAGCAACCATCTATCGGACTAAAGATAGCAAAGTATCTTCCCAAGATAGCTAATGGATGCTCACATGTAGGAAGGTGACACCTTGCAACCACTCACCTAATAAGACATGCTTTATTAACCTAAGCGAGATTAATAGAAGTGTAGGAAAAACCTAGGAATATAGGAAAAATAAATAACCCATCTAGGAAATAAAAACCTACACTAACACCCCCCCATAAGCGAAGCTTAGGTGGATGTAGAAATGGGTCCCGGCAAATCAAGCCTGATGAGGTACCCATGTACATAAAATTCCCCCCCAAAGAGAGAGAAAAGAGACCCCCCAAAAGTAGAGAGAGTTAGGACTCCAAGTGAGAGGAAGAAGCCCCCCTAGAAGATGAAGCATCCCGCACCCCCAGCAAAGCTCGCAAATGAAGGAACTTGCTCTCAGTGAAGGGTTTGGTGAAGATATCAGCAACCTACTCGGAAGTCGGACAGTAGCGAAGGTCAATGACATGGCCATGGATGAGCTCCCGAATGTAGTGCATGTGAACCTCTATGTGTTTGGTCTGCTGATGATGGACCGGATTCCGTGAGATCTGAATAGCACTCTGGTTGTCACAAAATATGACTAATGGCCATCTGATCTGGATGCCAACTCAGTGAGAAGATTCTGAATCCAAATGGCCTCAGTAGAGGCATTCACAACCCCCCAATACTCGGCCTCAGTAGAAGATAGAGCAATAGCAGATTGCTTCTTGCTCGACCAACAAACATGACCTGAACCAAGTGAGAAGCTGTAACCTGAAGTAGACTTGCGATCTTGAGAATCGCCCGCCCAATCTGAATCTGTGTAGCCCACCAAGTCAAGCTCAATGCCCGCTGCATAGTGAATCCCAAAACTGTGAGTACCCTGAATGTAGTGAAGGATTCACTTGGCTGCTTTCCAGTGTAGCTCATGAGGCTCCTGCATGAATCGAGAGACCATGCCTACAGCATATGAAATGTCAGGTCTCGTATGAGTCAGATAAATGAGACTCCTAACAAGCTGTCGGTACAAAGTGCCATCAACAAGTGGAGAAGAACACTGAGCCTCAAGTTTGACTCCAGAAAGAAAGGGAGTCGGAGCAGGCTTACAGTCAGCCATATGAAACCTCGAGAGCAAATCTAGAGCATACTTGGACTATGTGATGGTGATCCTAGAAGAAGACTGGTAGATCTCAATCCTGAGAAAGTAATGCAACAAGCCCAAGTCAGTCATCAAAAACCTGTCATGAAGGGCAGTTTTGATAGCCCCAATGGTGGATGAAGAACTCCTTGTGATCATCAAGTCATCAACATACAGAACCAGAAATAGGAGTGAAGCATCCTGCTGCAGAATGTAGACATTGGGATCAGAATGGCACCGAGTGAACCCAACTGATAGAAGGAAGGAGTCCATCTTGGCATACCAGGCCTGAGGAGCCTGTTTGAGGCCATAGAGAGACTTCCGAAGATGGGACACAAGTGAAGAATCCTGAAGGAACCCCTGTGGCTGCTCCATGTATATCTCCTCCTGAAGGTCACCATGAAGAAAAGCACTCTTCACATCCATCTGGTGTACTTCGCAACGATTAGCTGCAGCAATGGCAAGAACAAGTCAGATGGAATTCATTCGGGTAGCTAGCACAAAAGTCTCAGAGTAGTCAATCCCAGGAACCTGGGAGAATCCTTTGGCGACCAAGCGAGCCTTATACTTGTCAACTGACCCATCTACTGCAAATTTTGTCCGATAGATCCACTTACATCGAACAAGTTTTCTTCCCTTAAGAAGAGGGACAAGATCCCAAGTGTGGTTCCTCATCAAGGAACTATACTCCTCCTGCATAGCTGTATCCCACTCAGGAATACCAGAAGCCTCATGAAAAGACTGTGGATCTGAGGCAGTAGCAATGAAGACATATGGAGCATCCTGGAACTGTGAACGAGTCTGCCTGGTGTCTGATGGATCCCCAACCCAATCACCTGCAGACTGCAAGGTCTGTCTAGCCCAAAGTGGACCGGAAGATGGAGAATTTGGAGGAGAATCATCAACCTCTGAATGATGACTAGGAGAGGAAGGAGGTGAGTCCTCTGAATCGCTCTCTGCATCAGAAGTGGAGGTAGAAGACTGCTCAGGTGAATCTGACTCATCAGAAGATCTATCATGTATCCCAAGTGACTCTAATGTCAAAGTAGAAGGAGTTGGAGAAGTGATAGAAAGTGAGCTTAAAGAGCCCTCCTCAAACTGAACACTCCTCTCAATGAACAACTCATGTGTAGTAGGGTGGAGCAACCGATAACCCTTCACACCATCAGGATAACCTACAAATATGCAAGGTCTGCTCTGCAGATCTAAGGCTTTGCATTTCTCTGTAGGAATATGGGCCCATGCAGGAGAACCAAAAATTTGAAAGTGCTTAACTGATGGTTTCTGACTGCTCCAAGCTTCAAAAGGAGTGACTCCCTTCAAGGCTCAGTGAGGAACATAGTTTTGGATATAACAAGCACAGTTAATGGCCTCTGCCCAATACTGTGGTGCAAGAGATCTGGAGTGAATCATGCAGTTCGCCATTTCCTTCAAGGACCTATTCTTTCGTTCTGCAACACCGTTCTGCTGAGGATTGTATGGACTGAATGCTGCAAATCAATCCCCTCTGAAGTGCAAAACCTCTCAAACCAATGGTTGACATACTCACCACCATTGTCAGTGCACAAAACTTTGATGGCTTTCCCAGATTGCTTCTCTACAAAAGTCTTGAAGTCCTGAAAATGTTCAAATACCTCTGACTTCTATTTGAGAAAGTACACCCAAGTATTTCGAGAAAAGTCATCAATGAATGTGAGGACATATCTAGCCCTGCTGAAAGAAGGATGCTAAAATGGACCAGCCAAATCACTGTGAACTAACTCCAGTATCTGTGAAGCTCTCCATGCCTTACCTTTGTCAAACTTTTCCTTAGGATGCTTACCAAGAATGTAACCTTGGCAAACACCACTTGAAAACTGAACTGAAGGCAACCCTGTGACCATGCTTTGCTGCAAGTAGCGGAAGTTAAGATGGCCAAACCGCTCATGCCATAATCTACTCACATCATTAGAATGAGTGAACAAAATAGTTGAAGGAGGATCAGGAACAAAGTGAGAAAACAAATAGAGCTGTGACTGATGATATTCTCTCCCAACTGCAACTGTAGAACCACTGTGCAACTCACGAATCTCCACTGAATCAGGAGTGAACTCAACCCGCTTGCCTGAACCTGTGTGAGTGATCTGGTATACCGATAGGAGATTAGTTGATAATGAGGGCACACAAAGAACATCATGGAATGTGCCATCCCCTACATCAACAGACCCTCTCCCACACACTTCAACAGGAGTGTTATCACCCATCAAAATAGAAGGCATAGTACACGGCTCCAAGGATGCAAGTTCTTCCTTAGATGAAGCCATGTGGTGCGAAGCACCCGAATCAAGAACCCAAGTGGATGGTGACGAAGCAACTGCAACAAGCGCCTTGCCTTTTCCTTTCCCCTTACTATTTTCTTTTGCCTTATTAGACCCCTCATTAGAACTCTGTTTGATAGACTCAGGAACACTGATATTATTCTTCTCAAGAATGTGTGTCAAGTGATCAATTTGTTTCTTCAGACATTTATGTTCATCATGACCAGGTCTTTTACAATAGGCACATTGGACCCTCTCTTTCTTAGGCTTGTCGCCCTTGGAATATTGGGTCTCATTAGTTGCTTTTGAAGCAACCGTTATCTGATCCTTCTTCTCCTTACTATTCTTTTGTTTCTTATCCTTACTATTGTTGTTACTACTTTGTCCTTTATGTTCTTTTGTGCCTTGGTTGGCAGCCAAGGCATGTGACTTAGAGGACTGAAGAGTGCCCATCTGGATTAGCTTGTCCTGTTCCCAAGTAAGATTGACAGCAAAATCATCTAAAGATGGCATGGTGAATTGAGTACCAAGTGCACCCTTAGTAGCATAGAAAGTAGAAACAAACACAGAATATTCTGAACTTAGCTTAGAGAGAATACTAAGAATTAGTTGTTCATCTTTCTTTTCAATTCCACATTGTTTTAACTGCAGCCTTAGTGATTTCAATTTGGTGAAGAAATCCTGGATTGTGTTGAAATTGCCTGGACTTAAACTAATTAGTTCATTTTCCAACATATGACCCCTCATTGAATCTTGTGTGCCAAATAGTGTTTCTAGCTTTGTCCAGATTTCATTTGGTGTATTCAAAGACTCAATGTGAAAGAGCAAATCAGGAGAAATAGACAAACACAATGTTCCATATGCCTCATCACATTTGTTAGACCACTTAGGCTTATCTTCATCTTTAGCAGGTTCAGTTTCAAGTCCCATAGTTATCCTATTTAATCTAGCTTTCCTTAAGTGAATTGTCTTGCGTGATTTCCAATCAAAGTAATTGTATGGAGTTAGGATAGGTAGATTTGTTTGATCCATGATGAAAAAATGCAGAGAAGAAGTGTCGAAAAGAAGAGAACCCAACCAAGACAACCCCCCCTTTTCACTCAATCAAAGAACCCCCCCAAAAAAATATGATTTGAAACTTTATATTAGTGCATTTACAACTACCACTAGCAATAAATACTAAGTGGTCTTGATTTCAATGCATTACAAAACCCTCATGAAGAGTATATGCTGAAAATACAACTTTGGCATAATATCTAGAGAAATAAATAGCACCACTGTGATCTACTCAAAAAATCATGCACTTTTAAAAAAAGAATTGCCTCGATACCAGGTCGTATGTGAAAGTTATGATCCTCCGAAGTTCCCAAAACGAGAACCGTGCAATGTCACGATTGAGAATCTGTAATTTTTGAAAAATCTTGGCATCAAAATCAAAAACTGACTACACTAGTGCATAGAGCATGAAAAAATAGCTAAAAAAAAAAAAAAAATCATGGGAAAAGGAGTCCGTATGAGCAAGAACGGAGCATTTGAAAACTGTCTTCAAAACTGCAGCTGCCAACGGAGAGGGGTCCTGCTGTAGCTTTCTGAGCACGTTTCTGCAAAATATACAGACTACATGCAAAAATAGAAAGATACCCAGATGGTTTCTCTATGCTGCGAACAAAACCCAGAAGGCGTTTTTCTTGCAAATACATAGATGATGTTGCTCCAGTGTAAACTGAATGCCTTTAGCTACAAAAAATGACCCCAGCAACCAAAAAATGACATGCAAAGGATGAATCAGATGTTGGAACCTGCAATATTGATTCAAAAGACCAAATATGCAAGCTGGTTGTCAGATTTGAGCTCGAAACCCCGATTCCGCAACTGTGTATGACGATCTCCGATTTCGGTGAAACGAAAGCTAAATCTAACTTTCTTAAGCCTCCTAGACGCATTGGAACAGCTGGAAATGCTGCCAGTATAACCAGAAATGTTGCAATCACCCAGATTTCATAAAACACATGTGCAACCCCAGAGATTAAAAAAAATTTCGTCAAACTTTTCTGATTCTCAAGATCATCCGAAGATGCAAGAGAAGAGCATACTGGATTTTTTGAGAACCTACAATAAGATTTATTACCCCCCTGAATCTCTCAAATATGGAAACTAAAATCTACTCTTGCACATAGAATCGCTCTGATACCATGTTAGAATCTGAAAAGATTATTAACCCAGAAAACTAGTGCAAAGAATAGATATCTAAACTATGAATGCAAATGATACAAAATTAAAATAGCAACACAGAGTTAGTCTCCAAGAGAGTAATGCAAATGTTAGAAGCAAAATAGCATTAAGAGGATGCAAAAGAAAAAGATGCGAAATACAAGCTAGGTAGCATGCTTATATAGACTAGGAAGAGAGAGGAGGTGGCAACACTGACCAATGAAGAGCAACCATCTATCGGACTAAAGATAGCAAAGTATCTTCCCAAGATAGCTAATGGATGCTCACATGTAGGAAGGTGACACCTCGCAACCACTCACCTAATAAGACATGCTTTATTAACCTAAGCGAGATTAATAGAAGTGTAGGAAAAACCTAGGAATATAGGAAAAATAAATAACCCATCTAGGAAATAAAAACCTACACTAACACCCTCCACATCAAAAAGTCTATAAATATGACCTCTCACAAGCCATTTTGAAGGCATTGAGTTTCATATCCTTACACTGTCGAAATCATATCAGAACTTTTACATCAATCCTCTTCCAATCCTCTCATCCATCTCTATCTATCCTTTTCATCTAATTATTATGCTGTAAATGTGAGCAATCAACAATACAATCATTCGAGTGATCAATTATGCATTCATCATTTGAGGTATTCAAAAAGTTTGGGTAAGAAGGTATATGTATTTATTGTTTTATCTCCATATTTATCCAAATTTTCTCATCTACATTCTAGCATGCCCGATGGGACTCACTTCTCCTGATTAAATCTTTCATTTTTAAAAATTTTTGTTGTAAAATGTTTTGTTTTTCTAACCCTCGTTTGTTAAGTTTTGCAAGGGATTTGTTGTAGGTGACCTCCTAGGCTAAATCTGACATCACCAACATGCTCAGAAGGGTCGAAAACCCTAGAATCGCCTGTTCATTCACAAAAATAAAAAATTGAAAAAAATCTCTAATTTTTTGAGGGTGCATCCTTTTATCTAGCGGTAGGAAGATTTCTTCTGTAGGGTACATCATTTATCCAGGAGTCTGAAGGGTGCTTCTGTGTCCTTTTATCCAATGGTTCAAAGAGTGCTTTCGCAAGGTGCATCCTTTTATCGAATAGTTCGAAGAGTGCTTTCGCAAGGTGCATCGTTTTATCTAGTGGTCTGAAGGGTGCTTCTGCGTTCTTTTATCTAGCGGTCTGAAGAGTGTTTTCACAGGGTGCATCCTTTTATCTAGCGGTCTGAAGGGTGCTTCCGTAGGGTGCATCGTTTTATCTAGTGGTTCGAAGGGTGCTTCCGCAGGGTGCAACATTTTATTTCAAAATGTCCTGAAAAAATACCAAAAACATCATAAAATATCCTAAAAAATACCAAAAAACCTCATAAAAGTCCTAAAAAATGTAAAAAAAAAGAGAAATCCCTTCGTCCAATGGTGAAAACCCGGTAAACAGGCACCTTGGATATGTACAATGATGAAAACCTGGCAAACAAGCGTCATGTGTAAATTGATCTTTTATGTCACCTACACTTGGGGGCACCTTGCTTTATCCACCATATCATTTTCAACATATCTTATCATATCATTTCCTACCATCCTTATCCATTCCATCATACACATACCTATCCTATTGAGTCCATTCATCCTCTCTTGCTCATCTTGATCTTGATAAAGATTGGGAGCAAAAAAATGTTGAAACATGCCTTGGATATCTCCTGATATACCCCATCCTATCCAAACCAATCCTATCACTATTCTATCGTCCTGAGCCTTATCATGAACAAATCCTGAGCATTACACCTAGAATGGGGCACATTATTCCTATGCAACATAGCCTTTTGAGATCACATCCTTACTTCCTTATGCATTACATCCATCCCATCCATCTATCATGAGCTTTCCTTTCCATCCTTTAGATCACCCATCCTTTCATCCATCCAATCCAATCCTACCTACCTCCTGGAACCTAGACTTGGTCCTCACTTGTCATTGGTATCTAGCATAAAGGCTGCACAAATTGTAAATCCATTGACATCTCAAAACATTCCAAAAATACAAAAAAATCAAATATTTTCAAAAATACAAAAAAATCAAATATCCAATAAAAATCCAAATAATAAAACCAATCCTCATCATCCAATCAACCCATTCAATCAAATCAATTCAATCATCAACCCAATCAATCCTAATCAATCCACTCATCACTTATCCCACATCATCATCAAACAAAATTAGAAATGCATCGCATCTCTATCATTAAGTGCCTTGATCCCATAGATACAAGGTATGTAGGTAGTCTAGAATACGAAGGAAGTATCTAGACTCAGGCACATGGGATACACCTCTTCCATCTTTCATCCTTCTTCTAATCTTCATCAATCATCATCTTCATCCATCTCATCTTCTATCATCTATCTCCACCAATTCATCAATCTTTCAAAACAATCATTCAAATCAATTCTTCAATCACTTCTTCCATTTATTCTTATCAAATCATTCCAAGCAATAAATCCAAATGCAAGTCATCATTAATCCATACCAATCAAGTTAATCAATCATGTGAAATTATCCAATCGCAATCAATGGTCTTGATCCTAATCTTGTCATAAACTAAATCAATCATCATCATCATCATCATCAATGGGATATATCATTCCCATATCCTTGTGTTGATCTAGGGATATATCATTCCCCGCCATGACAACACTTTTATCATCATCAATCAAACAATTAATCATTGGTTTACAGCTTGACAGGGGCAATACCTTGTTTATTTTTTGAATCATTTGTGTATACTTGCTTGCTTGCTTGTGTGTGTTATCTTTTTATCTTGCATTCGTATCACATTAGTATCATTTCTAGCTAATATTCATATCTTGTGTATGTTGGAATAGCTTCTTGCATTATCCTTTGCATCTAAGGTCACATCATACCTTTTGTGCATTAGGCCTTTAATGCTCTAAGTTTTCTTCCTCATATGTCTAGACAAGGTTGTATTTCGCTAGGGCATGAGACACATCATCACCTTGGTCATCATACCTTGGTGCATAACGTCTAGTGCTATATCAAACATCATGGTTACTCACTTTCATTGCAGCATAACACATCATTCATTTCTTCTATCCATTTCCTTGTCTTTCTTCCTTGACCAATCACATTCATTTCGAGAGCATGCCCGTGTTTGTTCAACCCACCTATCCTCTCGAGGGGGCATCCTCATCCTATCTTTCCATCATCTTTTTTCCTCTATCCATACCTTAGTTTCTTTGAAATGATGTTACTCGACACAAATTTTATCATGTCGAACATCATCTTAAAGAGGGGCAAAATGTAGGCACCCAAAAATGTCCATCTCTTGCAACACCTAGTCACTAGCATGTTTTGCCCTAGGTACCCATATCATTCACTTAATTTTATCCCCTTTCAATCCCATAATCCTATCTTCTATTATTAAATAAATTTTATTTATTTAATTATGCATGGTCATTAATCCTCTCTAGTTAAATAATTATTTTTAATTGTTTAATTAGTCATTTATCTATTTTCCTATAATTAAATAAATTTTTATTTATTTAATTATCTTTCCACATCATCTCTCACCACAATCCAAATTAATTAAATAAATTAAATATTTATTTAATTAATAAAATCCTAAAAAGATCTTTTTGTTTTCTTTCCAAATTTGAACTCATGTGCATCTAATTAATTAATTTAATTAGATAATTCATCTAATATCCTCCCATCTTTTTCAAAGATTTATTTCCTTTTTGAGGATTTAAAATTAAAAGCAAATCTTTCTATCTTTTTTCTATCTTATCTTGTTTTATTTTCCTCTTTTATCAAAAATCAAATCTTATCACATCTTCTTCCCTCCACATCAAAAGTCTATAAATATGGCCTCTCACAAGCCATTTTGAAGGCATTGAGTTTCATATCCTTACGCCATCAAAATCATATCAAAACCTTTGGATCAATCTTGTTCCAATCCTCTCATCCATCTCTATCTATCCTTTTCATCTAATTGTTATGCTATGAACGTGAGTGATCAACAATACAATCATTCGAGCGATCAATCATGCATTCATCATTTGAGGTATTCAAAAAGTTTGGGTAAGAAGGTATATGCATTTATTGTTTTATCTACATATTTATCCAAATTTTCTCATCTACAATTATAATATTATATTATATTATAATATAAATATTATAATAATGGGGCAGCTAAAGGTAATCCCAGAGCTGCAGGTAGTGGGTGGTGATTAGAGATAATCATGGTAGGTTTATATCGGTAGTGGCACTCCCTCTGGCTATTCAGACAAACCACTATGCCGAAGCTGCAGTTGCTTATCATTCTATTGCTCTAGCTCAGGCTATGGGTCATAGAAAAGTATGGATTGAAGGTGATTCTATGAATATCATTAATTGTCTCAAGGGATGCACTAAACCTAGCTAGTCCATAGAGACCTTGATAGTTGATGGTATTAAGTTATTAAATACCTTCGAGGCTTTTTTTATTTCTCACATTTTTCGTGAGGGGAACAAGGTGGCGGATTTATTTGCCAACCTAGGGGTTTTAAGTGAAGCTAAGTTTATATGGGATGAATTGAATTCGATCCCAACTAATGCTAAGACCTTGATTTATAATGATAGTCACAATGGTATGACTACCGAGAAGCTCTAAGGAGATCATCATGATCTTGAATGGCTTGCAGAACTCTCCCTTCCAGACTATTCCGCCCACATGGATTATGGGTGCCAATTTAATAAAATTTGCTCTGCTTGTCTATTTCATTGCCTTCAGTATCATTTGCAGAGAGAAAACTTGTAGAGTGTGTAGCATTTTAAGTATGGGGGTGACAAGAACAGGGTCGAACCTTCGTCCTGTGAAGGTTTCAAGCAGAATCATAAGGTTTGGAACATCCTTGAGGGTGGAGGGCTAACACCTTACATGGAAAAGCTTCACGGTGTGGATTCCAGTGTCACGACCATGTTTGTGAAGGGGTATAAGAATAGGAAAGTCACAGCTTATGGCTGGGAGATGGCTATTATTGAGGATTTAATAGCCACAGTATTAGGGTTCACTACCACTGGCAAGAAATTCTTTAGGGAAAGAAAGTAGAGCGAGGAAGCTCTTAATTGCTTCTTCAAAGGGAGTGAAAGGGAGAAGTTGGTGAAATTCTAGATAGAAGGATACAACTGCCTTTCCATTAAACCTATCTGGGCGGAGGTTGCCGAAGCCATCATGCGTTATGTAACCCTTGATGGAAGGTATGTTTCTATTTATTCCTACCACTTCAATTTACTAAATCATTTCAGGCATGGATTGTCGGTGTCCTTTCCTTTCTACTTGTTTTCTTCATTGGAGTTTAGTTTGAAAGAGCACAATAGAAACCCTAGCCTCCCTGTTCTTCATGAGAGTCTCATCCTTCTCATTATGGAACATATGAAAATGAATACCCCTAAGAAATCTCTAAAGTATAAACCCACTTCCAAGAAGAAGAGTAAGGTGGTTTCTAGTGAGGAGGAGTCTGATTTCGAGGATG
The DNA here is from genome assembly GCA_027924645.1 of Cunninghamia lanceolata. NCBI lineage: Eukaryota > Viridiplantae > Streptophyta > Pinopsida > Cupressales > Cupressaceae > Cunninghamia > Cunninghamia lanceolata. The sequence goes on from BSBN01000076.1 coordinate 2,017,984, forward strand.
AGGACTGGCAAATGGAGGAAGAGGATGAGAAAATAGAGGAGGAAACCTCAAAAAAGAAGAAAAAAAATTAGAAGAGGGAGATTTCTATTTCCTGGTTGGAAGGGTTTGATATTGGTAATGATACAGACACCTCTGTTAAAGAAATTTTTGAAAAAAAATTGAAATCTCAAAAAAGGAAAACCCCTGCCTCTATGAATAGAGACAAAATCTATGGAACAAAAGGAGGGGTGTGAATAGAATGTTGGTGGCTCTTCTCAGAAAGTGGGGCCTAAGCAAGGTAAAAAACCTAAGATTGTTGAGAAACACCAGGAAGAGGAAGTGAGGAAAAATGCAAGTAGTGCAGTCAAAAAACAGGGTAGCAAGTTGGTGCAGGGGATAAAGATGATGTAGATTGAGAAGGACAATGTCGGGGTGGCCTCTTCTTCCAAATCTTTCCTAGAGCCTACTATGGATGGCAAGTTTCCTAAGATCAAAGACCCCTCCATTGACCTTCTTGAAGACTTTGAGAATTTGCTTGCCCATGTGAAGAATAGAGATCAAGTTGAGGAAGTCTTTGAGCTAGTGAAGCATGTGGTCAATTCTCAGCATAGAATGACCAAATGGTTCTTTTTGGAGATTACCAGAATTAATATTAAATTTTAGGTGCTTCAAGAAACTATGGGTTCTAGAATCCACTCTACTCCTAAACAAGATAATATTATTTTCAAAATTTGGGATGCCATCCTGAAAATGGAGGATATGGACAGGGAAATTAGCAGGATGAGGGAAGAATTCAATACAAGGATACAATATCTTGAGGAAAAAATCATTGATGTGAACAATAACTTGGACAATCTATGCAATATTAGTAGACTCACTATCCAGAACAACCTGAATGGGATGTGGGTGCTGACAGAGAAACTGAAAGAGCTTAGAAAGGACTAGTTTAAAGACTTCAACGCTGAGGATATTATGATAGCTGTGGATCAGGATAATCAGGTTAAGGGTGATGAGAAAAAAATTAGCACAGGTAAACAGGTGGTTGATGGTGATACAGGTGGGCCTTCAACTCGCACTAGAGGCAGGAACAAGAAACAGTTTAAAGCACAGAAGAACGAGCTTCTGGATTTCACAAAGATGCATGATGCTTTCTACCAACAGGAAATAGAAGCTGCTGAAACTCTTAAAAAGTTGAACTAAAATCTTGTTCTAGTTTTTATGAACTCTTGTAGCTACTATATTATGCTTATGTTTTGGTTGTAGCTTCTAGTTGGCTGATGGTTGGCTCTCATCTTTTTGTTAGCATCTTTTTGTGAAGGGTTTCGAGGCCCCCTTTTAAACCCTGTTTGACCTTTAATCAAAAAATAAAATAAAAAATATTATAATATAATATTATACAATAATATAATATAATATTATAATATAATATAATATAAAATAATGTAATATAATATTATATTATAAATACTATATTATATTATAATATAAATATTATATTATATTATATTATAATATTATATAATATATACTATATATAATAATAATATATATTATATAATAATATAATAATATAATATTAAATACATTATAATATAAATATAATATTGTAATATTAATAATATAATAATATATAATAATATAGAATAATATAATATTATATAATATATATATTATATTATATTATATCATATTATATTATAATATATTATATTATATTGTATTGTAATATAATATATTATTATTATTATTATATTATAATACAACCCACTCCTTCAATTTGAAATATTTTTTTTTAATTATCCACTTTAATATCATATTGTCTAATTTTTATTTGTGTGACTAATTATTTAGTCATTTTTATCTGTGTATAAGTTATAAATTATACAACTTAAGTTATTAAATTATATAATTTAAATTAATTTAACTTAAATTATACTTGTGCACACTGGACTTGCAAAATTAAATTATTTATCAATATTATAGTATATTTAAAAGTTTTATAATTAATAATTTTGTCTTTATTTTATTTGTATCTATCGAGTTTGTCTATTTTCTTGTCTTTGTTTTAAATTTTTTTTTATATTTCCTATTGTATGATTTGTCTTTTTTCTTCTTAACCCTTTGTTGAATCCTTTCTCTCCCTTTATTCCTTTGGTCTAAGTGGACATTTATTGTCTTGCCTTGTATTGTCTTTGAATTCATGGATTATGATCAAATTGGAAAGAGAAAAGAATAGAGGAGTAATAGTCATTTATTTAGTCATTTTTATTTAGTTGTGTTTTTTGCCCAATGACCAAATTAGTCATTTATTTAATCATTTCAACCGATGACCAAATTAGTCATTTATTTAGTCATTTCAACCGAAGACCAAATTAGTCATTTATTTAGTCATTTATAGCTGTGTTGCAAAAAATTAGTAGAATTTTGATCATGTGACTAAAAGTTTTAGTCACCTGGTCATTTATTTGCCATATTTCTACTAGTGATGTAACATGTTTCTTTACCTTCACAATTCTCAACTTCCACATGATTTTCATTATCAACCACATAAAATTTGACATTTGCAAGCCATAATACTGTTGCAAGCATCACAAACATATTTTTATGATCATCTTTACTGATCTGGACAACATTCAAAGTTTCCTGAACACAAATAAATAGACATCAATGAATCACATAAATAATAAATGTCCAATAGAAGATTTTGCAAAAATGAATTGAAAGAAAAACCAAAATGTATCTAAAGACCTAATGAAAAAGTAAGTAAACTCGTATAAGTTAAATTAATTATCTTCAGATGAGGTTTGCATTAATGAACAAAGATTGGGTCAAATTTGATTAAAGATCAGTAACTTACAAGAATACTCTTAAACCTCTAGGCATCATCAACTTCATCAATTGTCAGACAGTTACTCTGGTTCAGGTAGGAATACTCTTCAGCAAGCTTTAAATTTAATTGCTCTGCATTAAACACAACTGTTATCACTCAATATTGCGCCCTTGCTAAGTTGCAGAACTTAGCGTATTGGTGAAACATGGGAACTTTTCTAAGGTTGTGGGTCACCTAAAGCAAAAAAAACCTCAAGAGAAAGCTGGCTCTTATGGTACTCACCTAAAACTATTTCTTGTTGGGAAAAGGGTAAGAAAGACTACACAAAATAAAACCTATGACTAATGGTGATGCACCAAATTTGATATCTAAAACTTGCATAGCTGCTTTGCACACACAATTTCAATCAACAACAAAACTTTACTTGCACAACTCAATACTCATATGCTTTTTACATCAATATTTCATGAGTATACAATGCACACAATCTTAGAAGGAAAATACTTTTCACAACTTGAATTATTTGCATTCCAACACAACTCACAACCTGCAAAAATACATATACTTTCTGCACAAAGGTGCTACTAATGAGACACAAAGACAAGGAATGAGATAACTTCACAAGTAATTGCATCAATCATTCAAATGTACACAATAGAATAGAAAAATAAGAAGGCAAAATTGCTTATCTTCATTGATCTCCAAGGTGTAAACTACTATATAAATCTGCAAAAGTGAGTTACAAATACTATCTCCTACTGAAAGAGCTCCAAAAATGAGTTACAATGAAGCATGAGAAAGAAAGGAACTCTCCCCCAAAATGATGTTTGAAGTTACTATATGGTTTTCCAAATGGTTGCGCAAAGATAGGGACTACAAACCCCTTTGGTTGTGCATAACCAAAAAGCCTAAATTCTAGCCCTTAAAACCCCTCCAAAAAGGCTCAAAGGTGAAGAAAAGGTCAAGACATGACCTCACCTATCATAAAGGCATCATAAACTACCCCTAGATGCTCTCATTTCCCTCCAAAACCAAGTCAAAACCACTCCTATATTCACTCCACATGTTGGTCAACTTCCTCCAACCTCCCCTATATGCTTGGCACTTGCATATTAATGCTCAACTATATCCTCTAAATGCTTGTACTTAGACACATACATCATAATTTTGTATATACATAACATTAACTAAGTGATTTATAATGACATCACTTAAATAATGTTTTACATTTTATAACCTATGCAAAATAAAGGCCATGATTTGACCTATGTCTTGAAGACAATGCAAAAAATATATATAAATCTTGAGGGGACACATCCTAACTACTAGGCATATGAACACAAGGGGAAGGTATTAATCTTTTATTGCAAATGTTAAAAGAAAGGCAAAAATTCCTTTAGGTTTGTCGACCAAAGTTAGGGTTGAAACCCTAACTCAAAATGCTTGGCCAAACTCTCATTTCACATTTCACTTGCACTTTCATTGAGCCATCGACATAGGGTTTCAACTAGTCTTCCATGGAGGTTTGGAGGGTTTACTAGAGCTGAAGCCGAGTTGGGTAAGCATTTTCTATATAAATTTGTATTCTCCTTTCATTGTCTACAAATAAAATGCTATCTCGAGCTTCTCCTGTAGAAGAAAATTTGTTCTCTGTGGAAGAAAAATGCTTTCCTTTCATTTTTTGTGAATAATATACTATCTCAAGATCCTTTTTTGTAGAAATGACTGTGCTTTTTCATTCAAGCTTAGTTTCTTTGAAAGAAATAAAGAGAACTTATGTATCTTCTTCGTCTTGCACCTTTGATAGGAAATCAAGGGTTTCATCTTTTGTATTCATAGAGGGTTTTACCTAGAAACTGAGGATTCCTCCAATGTCACTTTTCTCGTGACAACCATTATCTCTGCAGGTATCTCGAGCATTTTGACTTGCTTGCAGGCCAATGAGCTACTCTGTACCTTTGAGTTACACTGTGCATGATTTACTGTTCAATCATTGTAACATATAACTCTTTATTCTGGTGCTTTCATTATAGCTTCCATTGTCAACTCTTTCATATGCTTGACAAACTTTTTGCAAGAGATGATTCCTAGACTATAATGTGACAATGCATTTGTTAGTTTGGTTTGTTGATAACTGAGAGGGGGGGGTGAATCAGTTATCCTAATTATTTCCCTTATTAAACTTTCCTTTAATTGAAGCAGCATAAAATCAAACACAAACATAAACCATGAAATAAGAAACACATGACACAGTATTTTTGACGTGGAAACCCTGTTAAGGGAGAAAACCACGGGGTGATTAACCCAAGAATTATTCTCTGTTAGAAGAATAGGAAATTACAAAAATGGCACTTGCCAATTAGGGCTCACTGCCCGAGCACACTGCTCACAAGAGGCTCACTGCCTACAAGAAGACACACTGTCTTACAAAGTGATTAGAATCACAGTCTTGAACTGAGTGGAAGCATCTGCATATGCTGGAGTTCAGTTCCGGTTAGGTTCAGTATACTGATCTGCTGCACTTCATCTTTCCTCTGTTCTTTAGTCTGCTGTCCTTTCACATACTGGATCTTTCTTGTTACTTCTGCTCTACTCTGGACTTGTTCGCATATCCTCACATTCATTCACGCCTTTTACCACTAAATCCATCCTCTATATATATCCGCACAAGTACTTTCATCATCTTTCTAGTCGGCATCCGGAACAGTCTAGTTTCTTACAAACTTAGTTCTGTCGGCTGAATCCTTGCTCACCAAGCAATGCGGATCAAGCATATACTTGTAGATATCATCAATTATGTCGGCCAAACATGATTCATGCCTCCGCAACCTTTATCATCATCTGTAACACATCCGGAAAGTAGTTTGATACTCAGTCAGTCAGTTCTTCCTCTGTTTTCACTGTCTCTCAGGAATCCGGTACTCAACTATTCATATCTTTTTCCTTGTCCATCTCCGGAGGCTAAATCCTTGGAATATACTACTCAAGATAGTCCTCTTGACTTCCCCAGATCCGCACTGCACCAAGACACTTCCTCTGAGAGATCCGGACCAATCTGTCGGACCTTGCCACATGCTCTGTTCTTGTTCACCGGACCACCACAATCTTCAATCTGACTTCCGGTAGAGACATATCATGACTTGCGGATATGTGGGATGACCTTTGTTGCCATCAATGACAACAACCATGAATCCATATAGTGTCTCTTGCCAACAATCTCCCCCTTTGGCATTGATGGCAACACTTAGTGAAAAATGACTAAGTGTTTACACTATGCTCCCCCTTTGCTGATGCTCTGTCTTCTCTGTCTTTATATACAATTTCCGGAACTCCCCCTGAGTTGGATTCCTCATTTTTCACTGCTCCTCACTCCCCCTTTGACATCAATGGCAAAGGGTAGGGTCCGCACACCAAAATTTTCAAAAATTTTCTATATATAGCCGCATATTTACATACTCACATATACTGCAGAATGTCTGCAAAGGATGTCTGCAGTTGAACCATTTCAGTAGCCCAACTAAGCTTCATTCTGTCCAGGATTGAAATGTGACCACTCAGCAAAAATGCAAAAGCTTCTGCCCGCCTGAGATCTGTCGGATCTTTTGTATGGGCGGTGGTCTGGGCATCACTGATGGCCTCATGCATCGTTTCCAACTTAGGGACTATAATCCTTCTAAGTTCTCCCATCCGGTTGGTAATGTTCTTCCTCTCCTTCTCAAGATTCTTTATTTCATTCAAGACTGCAATAGTCTGACATTCTTGATTTATTATAGAGGAAGAGAGAGGATCAAAACTTTGAGATAAGCTTTGAAGCTTGTCCTGTTCCTCTTTTATTTTCTTGTCAATTGCTGCTGTTGCCTTTGACCAAGATATACAAAATTTGTAGATGTCACCGCCATCCTTAAGAGCATTTTCTAAACTCTTTATTCCAATGCTTACAATCTTCCTATCCTTAGAGATTAATTCTAATATTTCAGAAAATCTCTTATCCAAAAATTCCTTCCGGACCTTTTCTTCAGCTGATTTTTCTAGAGAATTAAAATGTGTATCAATACTGCTGACTAAGGTTTTTAGATTACCGGAAGTGGAGGCTGTCGGATCTATTTGGATTGATGGCATGATCTTTACAAGTACTCCGGAAGCAGCCTCTATCAACTCACAGTCTTCCATATGAGACTTCAGGAGCTTTTCATTTGCCTTGGCATTTGCAAATGAAGCTATCTTCATTGTTTGTACCGGAGAGAGAGAGTCAAAATCAAATGGACCTTTTAGGAGCTCCGGTTCATCAATCTCTAGAGTTTCTTTGCTCAAAAATTGTTGAACAGTTTGTGCAGTGTCTCTTGCCGGAGACAGATGTTTCTTTTCTTCTGCAGTCTTAGAACTGTCAACCTCTTTGTCTGTCACCACTGCTTCCTTCTCCTGCAACTGCTCTTCTTCTTTGGATCCGGAGACTGTAGGGGGAACCGGAGGAGAGATGCTTGCTTGCTCATGGGCCACTTCTTCTGGAGCAGAGGGTCCCAAGTCCTCACTTGTCTGTTCAGGGCTCACTTCTTCCGGAACAGAAGATTCCAAGTCAGCAGCTGTTTCTGCACCTAAGTCCTCTACAACAGGAAGATTGAACCTTTTGAAGGCCTTCCGGAGGATCTCTTCTGTCTCTTGTGCCACTTTGTCAGTCTCACCAAGCATGAGCTGATTCATCCTGGCTTTACTTCTGAACTCATCTCTGCAGTCCTTGAAGATCATGTTCATTGTCTTGGGATCAATTTGAGGATATAGCTGAATAGCTATCTGCTCCCGGATCTCAAGATCTTTGGCATGCGCATTATTCTTTCTTACTTCCATTTCCTTCTCTAGGCTTTTAGGAATGAGAGATATGATCTCAATGAAAGCCTTATTGTATGTGTTCAGATATTTAACTGTGGCTTCCTGCAGAGTCTTTTGGTCTGCCTCACTGAAGTCATCATAGGATTCAGTCATTGGTTGAAGGTTTCCATCCACCGTGACCGACTTGATTATGCTCTCTAGTGACAGAGTGGGCTTTTCAACAGTTACCTCTGCCATTTCCTCCTTGTCTTGGCCTGTGGAGGGCTTACCGGATCCTTTCTTTTTCTGTTTCTTTACTTCTCTTACTCCTTCATCTGATTCTGTCTCCTCTTCATCCTTTTGGCTTTCATAAGCCCTTGATGCTTTTGTCTTGGATCTTTTACCGGATGCCTGGACTTCCGGTTTTGAGCTTTTGGTTGTGGAAGGTGCAGATCTCTTTGATGATCTGGTCCGGGTGGGGGTTTCAACCGGAGCACTTTCTTTGCTTTTCTCTTCTTCCTCAGCCTTTCTCCTCTTTTCCCGGCTGGCATCAAGTGCCTCTTTTGAGATGCCTAGGCCTTGAGCAATGTGCTCTACTTCTTTTCTCACTTTTCTTTTAATCTCAGGTTCCCTGAGTTCTACATGTAATTTCACGCTCAGCTCCTCAAAGGTTCCAAACCTTTCTGCCTTAGGATCTTTGGGCTGACTTAGCATGTGTTGAACATGCAGCTCTACTATCTGTTCATCAACTTCATACCCCATGGGCATGATCCAGACAGTCCTTGGCTCCACTGCCTCCATTAGGCACTGATCAGTGTCAACCATAAAACATACTGAGTCCTTGTATTTCTCAATGAGTGACTGGGGAATTCTCTCTCTTGCTTGCATCATGCTCTGAAAGTTTTTGAAGTATCCCCATAGAGCTGTATTTCTCGCTTTTGCATCCCCAAGTCCATGCAAATAGTCTCTTATCTGGACTGCAACAGGTTTGTCATTCTGCCATACCCATCCACTTGTTCCGGGTAGCTCATTCATGAAGTAAAAGAAGAGACATACAATGAGAGTACCATACTTAAAGGAGTTCTTCTTGTCTTTCTTGATTTTCTGTACATTTTCCATCAATTGGCTTAGTAGTAGTTCACAAAGATCATAATCTACATTCTTTCTTAGCATTTCATATGCTGTGTATATTGCAGTACCGGATACAGAATTCTCCCTGCTGGAGTGATAAATCTTGTATCCTATTATCATTGATGCATATTTGATATCCGGATCCGAAATATCTTCAATGGTCATTGCTCTCTTATCATATTTTGATCCGGTGGCCTCAGTTACAACGTTGTTCTTGACAGATTTGAGGATAGGTACCCCCCCGGAAGAGTATAGACCAGTTACTGCTCTAATTGCTTCTTTTGTGATCTTGCAGGGTCTATCTAGCCAAAGGAAGTTGTCATGCATCCTGCTCAGTACATACCGGACCCATTCATCTTCTTCAAAGCTAGGGAAATGAATGAATTGCTCAAATTGTTTCTTCTGGATACCCTTATACTCTGGTTTGAGCTCAAAAGCATTGTCTATCAGTTGCTTGTGATAGAGGTCTCTTAATTTGAATTCCCCAAATTCCTCAATGTTTGCGTGTATGTAAACCCTAATATCTTCAGTATGTAAGACTCCGTGGGGAACACTAGAGAAGGCTCCTAGTGGATCTACCTCCAACGATTTGTAGGGATGTTTCTTGAATGAGGGGCGAGGTCTATCAGAGATCTTAACTATGTTTGGAGTAGCCATTCTTCAAAGATTTGCAGTGAGGCAATGAAAAACGAAGAATACCTTATGCGCCTTCGGTTTGCACGGAGTGGTTGGATTGATTTCTTTTGATAACTTTTCACATAACTTGGTTTGCTCAGTCAATTCCTCATTTGTATTGCTTTCTTCACTTTGTCTTGCCAACTGTTGGAGCAGCTCCTTTCTCTTTTTCATAGAGAGACTTAATTTGTCTTTTAATTCCCTCATGAATTCATCAGCCTGTTTGAGTCTTTCTCTTAATTCACTGACTTCAGAATTTGACTGTTCAAGATCCTCAAGGGCAGTCTTGAGTTGCTCCTTTAAACCATATGCATCCATTTGAAATCCCAGATCTTCCTCAAGCTGTTAGGCTCTATTAGGAGGAACTTGGCTCTGATACCAATTGTTGATAACTGAGAGGGGGGGGTGAATCAGTTATCCTAATTATTTCCCTTATTAAACTTTCCTTTAATTGAAGCAGCATAAAATCAAACACAAACATAAACCATGAAATAAGAAACACATGACACAGTATTTTTGACGTGGAAACCCTGTTAAGGGAGAAAACCACGGGGTGATTAACCCAAGAATTATTCTCTGTTAGAAGAATAGGAAATTACAAAAATGGCACTTGCCAATTAGGGCTCACTGCCCGAGCACACTGCTCACAAGAGGCTCACTGCCTACAAGAAGACACACTGTCTTACAAAGTGATTAGAATCACAGTCTTGAACTGAGTGGAAGCATCTGCATATGCTGGAGTTCAGTTCCGGTTAGGTTCAGTATACTGATCTGCTGCACTTCATCTTTCCTCTGTTCTTTAGTCTGCTGTCCTTTCACATACCGGATCTTTCTTGTTACTTCTGCTCTACTCTGGACTTGTTCGCATATCCTCACATTCATTCACGCCTTTTACCACTAAATCCATCCTCTATATATATCCGCACAAGTACTTTCATCATCTTTCTAGTCGGCATCCGGAACAGTCTAGTTTCTTACAAACTTAGTTCTGTCGGCTGAATCCTTGCTCACCAAGCAATGCGGATCAAGCATATACTTGTAGATATCATCAATTATGTCGGCCAAACATGATTCATGCCTCCGCAACCTTTATCATCATCTGTAACACATCCGGAAAGTAGTTTGATACTCAGTCAGTCAGTTCTTCCTCTGTTTTCACTGTCTCTCAGGAATCCGGTACTCAACTATTCATATCTTTTTCCTTGTCCATCTCCGGAGGCTAAATCCTTGGAATATACTACTCAAGATAGTCCTCTTGACTTCCCCAGATCCGCACTGCACCAAGACACTTCCTCTGAGAGATCCGGACCAATCTGTCGGACCTTGCCACATGCTCTGTTCTTGTTCACCGGACCACCACAATCTTCAATCTGACTTCCGGTAGAGACATATCATGACTTGCGGATATGTGGGATGACCTTTGTTGCCATCAATGACAACAACCATGAATCCATATAGTGTCTCTTGCCAACATGGTTGTCCTCTGGTGTTGAGTCCATTGCACTTCATTATGAACTGTCTATTCTGTCATGACTATAAACTGACTATGTCATCTTGCAATTTTACATTTGATGAAATCTATCTTGAAACATGATGATCTTATTAATCTTGTCAAAGATTTGTCCATGTGATGAATATTGAAATCTTCTTGTTGTGTAATGATACACATACACTCTCACTCTGTAGTCATTGACTTGGCATGAAAGGAAATGTTTTGTTGCATTCTGAGCATTATTTATACATTGGCTTTTGTGTGATGTCCCTTATCACTGCTAGCTCTATTATGAACTATGACAACCCCTTGTATTATCCACTGTCATTTGAAGACTTTCACTGCCACTGATCACCCATGTTGGTCACTCTATGTCATCTTTCAACCACCTTCATTTTGAGATCCTTCATGACTATTATGTAGCATGCTTCTTAATTCATGTAATAATTACACATGCAGTCTAGGGTTTAGCAAAGATCTTTACAAAAAACTCCGTATCATTGTCTTTACCATGCCTATGCACTATTGCCTGCTCCTTTTACCTTTGAAACCCCTATAACTAAGACAAGGAGAAAGGAAACAATAACCTTTATATACTTTGTCAGCTACCCTACTGTATTATTCTTTTATTAGTGACCACACATGATTAATCATGGATAACCATCTTATGACCCTATATACTTGCTCTTTGACTGAGCTCTATGCTTATGAATTGCTTCATTTATGGCTATATGGCATGAAATCTTTGACAATGTTTAGACTTTACATCCGATCCTCCTGTTCATTGCCCTTTAAATGTCTCACTAGAAACATGACTGTTGATTTTATTGTCCTGTACACTACCACACATCAAACAATGCTCCAATGACTATCATGCATTTGATGTTCTAAGTCTGCTGTCACATTGCAGTCATAATCACAAACATAGAACATAATCATAACCTTAAATCACTGTCATGGATTCCTATTTCAAGGTTATGATTGAACTTCACAATTATGAATATGGTCACTATCTCTATTGTTGTTTCGGTGGCATTTATGACTGTCTTTGGATAGTAGTGGCATATATCTTATTCAATCTGCCATCTATGTTCTTGTATTCGCTGTTCCTTACACTTAATCATGCAATTTTGACTGTCCTTGAGGGCAATGATGACCATTTCATTGATTAGCACCGTCAGATTAGAATATGACTACCCCCTAAATAGTCCTTGTGATTGTTTCTATGAATAGAACCATTTCTTCTTTACTCATTGTAGTTTCATTGAGAAGATATTTGTCATTCAAGATAGTGATCTACTAACTCACTCTCATGAGTGATGAATACCTGCACAATTGAAGACAAGTAAAGTGCTTTTATACTCTTATACCTCTTAAAACACAAGAGGGTAGCATGTTGGGCTCAACCCTTGTGGGAGCCCATTTTACTCCACATGTTATGATGTCAAATGAAAATAATCCAGTAATGAAAAATTCACCTACACCTGCACAGTGAACAAACATGTTAGATAAAACAATGAAGCCAAAAGCTTCCAGTGATGCTCATGATGATTGATGATACTCCTCTGCTTTTCCTGATATCTATGATGTTGCAAAATTGCTTCAATGCCTTAGGAGAATAAACTATATATTTGTTGATATAGTATATGTAGAGAATATGGGTCCCGAGCTCTAAATCAACTTTTCTCATCCCTTGCAGGCATTTCAAGCAACAGTAGGTCAACTTCTAGATCAACCAAGTAGGAGGGACTAAAGCAAGGATGCAGTAGTTCAACTTGGGGTTCGCCATTTAGGAAATGACAGATCCCTACTCTCTCCATATGCTTTTTCTTTTCCATTTCCTTCAAATGTATAGTTTATCCTTATATTGTATTGAAATAGTTATTCTCACAGCTTGTGTGGGACACCATACATTTATGATTATCAATAAAAGATAGCATTTGTGCAAAATTTGTGTAATCTTTCTCTTGTATATATTTGCATAATAAACTGCAATTTATCTAATAATACTTTTGTGCATATGAATAGAACTTAGCATAATTGAATGTGTACCTTTTATCTTTATTTTGCAAAAACTATCTCAGCTCTACCTGATTGAGCTGAAAACTAAATTAGGTAACAACAACAAAGCACACAAATAAATTATGAATGCATTAATGATAGAGGAACAATTTAGAACACTTTTTGTATTCTCCATATTTAAGTCCACATTATTTGGGATATTGGAAAAAATCTTGACAACATACAACATGAAGATTAGCAGAGAAAAATTGGAACTCAAAATAGTGAATTCTAATATTTGTATGGTAGAAGAGACATGTCCTCATGCTCCCATTGCATAGAACATTCCTACTTTAAATATTGATGGAAATGGTGTTCTGACTAAAGGGGAAATCATGGGTTAATTATTCCCATGTTATAAGCTACATGTTGCCTCCTATACATTATTTTCTGATGCATAACCCCTTAAAAAGCACAAAACTTGAAAATTAGCACCATCCTTCACCTTTGTTATGGCCAAGGTTGCATACTAGGCTCTGATTTTGGCATTCAATGCTAAAACTTAAGTAAACTAAACAAAACTCTATTAGATTCAGGCCATGAAGAATATGTTAGACATGTATGCAAAATGTGGAAGCATAGACAAGGCACGTGAACTGTTTGATAGAATGCCTCAAAGAAATGTCGTCTCATGGACTACAATGATTGCAAGATATGCACAAAATGGATTTATTGGAAAGGCTTTAGAAAATTTAAAGCAAATGCAATTGGCTGGTGTAAAGCCAAATTCCACAACCTTTGCTAGCATCCTCCCTGCTTGTGTCAAAATGGGAGCTTTCGAATAGGGTATGGACATCCATCAAGACATAAAGGATAGAGGAATTTTATCAGATGTTGTAGTTGCAACTGTCTTGTTAGACATGTATACAAAATGTGGAAGCATAGACAAGGCATGTGAATTGTTTGATAGAATGCCTCATAGAAATGTGGTCTCATGGATTGTAATGATTGTAGGATATGCACAAAATAGATTTGTTGAAAAGGATTTATAAATTTTAAAGCAAATGCAATTGGTCGGTGTAAAGACAAATTCTATAACCTTTGCTAGCATCCTCCCTGCTTTGGAATAGGGTATGGACATCCATCAAAACATAAAGGATAGAGGAATTTTGTCAGATGTTGTAGTTGCAACTACCTAGTTAGACATGTATGCAAAATGTGGAAGCATAGACAAGTAACGTGAACTATTTGACATAATGACTCAAAGAAATGTGGTCTCATGGACTGTAATCATTGCAGGATATGTACAAAATGGATTTGCTGAAAAATCTTTAGAAATTTTAAAGCAAATGCAACTGGATGGTGTAAAGCCAAATTCCACAACTTTTGCCAGCATCCTCCTTGCTTTGGAATAGGGTATGGACATCCATCAAAACATAAAGGATAGAGGAATTTTGTCAGATGTTGTAGTTGCAACTGCCTTGTTAGACATGTATGCAAAATGTGGGAGCATAGACAAGGAACGTGAACTATTTGACAAAATGCCTCAAAGAAATGTGGTCTCATGGACTACAATGATTGCAGGATATGCACAACATAGATTTGTTGAAAAGGATTTAGAAATTTTAAAGCAAATGCAATTGGCTAGTGTAAAGCCAAATTCCACAACCTTTGCCAGCATCCTCCCTACTTTGGAATAGGGTATGGACATCCATCAAAACATAAAGGAAAGAGGAATTCTTTTAGATGTTGTAGTTGCAATTGCCCTGTTAGACATGTATGCAAAATGTGGAAGCATAGACAAGGAACGTGAACTGTTTGACAGAATGCCTCAAAGAAATGTGGTCTCATGGACTGCAATGATTGCAAGATATGCACAAAATGGATTTGTTGAAAAGGCATTAGAAATTTTAAAGCAAATGCAATTGGCTGGTGTAAAGCCAAATTCCACAACCTTTTCCAGCATCCTCCCTGCCTGTGTCAAAATGGGAGCTTTGGAATAGGATATGGACATCCATAAAAACATAAAGGACAGAGGAATTTTGTCAGATGTTGTAGTTGCAACTACCCTGTTAGACATGTATGCAAAATGTGCTCTTTAGATCTAAAGGGCAACCAATCATGTGATGCCACATCAACGCACCAACAAAACATGACTTAATACACAAGTATTGGTCCATCCTTTTTTTGGGTCTTTTTGGATGCCTCAACAAAAAGCATGATGATATGGCATCATATTTGATGATGTGGACCTAAAACCTTAGTTATAAGCAGAGGCCTTGCCAAGTAAGATGTTGTAAAATTTTTGGAGTGATTCAAAATTGCCACGTATGATGTTGAGAGGCATGAAGTTAGGGTTCTCAATTAATGGGTCCTCTCCTCTACAATATGGAGTCTATCCTCAGGTAATCTAAAGAGACCATAGGGGGAAAACATCAAAAAATAGCCTTGAGGCATTGTCTAGAACAACACATTTCCAATAGAGATTCAATATACAAATCTAATTAGGAAGAAATATTTAATAATAACAGAGACACAAAAGAGACTATGTCATGTGACTTGCCACTCAGCCCTCAAAGCAAACTTAGGTGCCACAAAGATAGATAGATTGAAACCACCAATAGGGCTGATCAAAAATAGAAAATTTAGGTGTAGTTTACAATAAATCATTAACCTCTGTGAGGCATAAGCTCTCTAGATCCACTGCTAGACCCTGTGAGCAATTTTATCCTTGATCTAAAAGTCCATTCTGAATCTGGGGTGCCATCTAATTGGGGCAGTGGATTTTGTGAGGAGCTCTTCTCAATTCTAAGCCATTGAATTAGATTATAAAGACCAACATTTTGCCACTTTGGTGAGGTTGTATTGTGTTATTTTTCTGGGATCAATTTAGCATATCAACACTTTGTAGGTATATGTGTAAGACATCCATTGTGACCCCTATCTTTGTTCATGATATTGATTGTAGGCAATGAACAGTTGCTTGCAACCAACAGTTGCTTGCAACCAACAGTTGCTTGCAACCAACAGTTGCTTGCAACCAGATGGAGTATAGAATTGTTCAAGATAGAAGCAATAGGACCACTCTCCTACATTTATCTGATCACTTCTTGTATGGTGGTTCAAAATTTTTGACAACCTTAAAAATGGTCACTAGGTGTTTGCAGTTTCATTATGGCCTCAAGATGAAGAAGTCACTACCTTGTTTAACTACAACAGAACACTATGCTAGAGTGAAAATTTAAAGCAACTAGGATCTAATTTCTCCAAGAGAATCACAAATTTGTACCAAGGTGTTGGAAAGCTAAATCATCTCTAATGATGTATGTCCTTGACTTAGTTTTAAAATTTAATGCTTCCATGTTTTCGAGTCTTGGATTATGTGTGGTATAAACAAATAGGTGTCCTTAAGACTACTATCTTAGCAAATACATGTACAGTGCAATACCATACACCTCAAAATGGTTCCTTTCTAAGTTGTAAAAATTATTTGTGTAGGAATATAATCTCACATAAACATGTAACTACTCTATGATAATGTCCCACAGAATGTAGCCTAGAATCACAAAAAAATAGAAAGAAGTTCAGAACACTAAGAATACATAGAGTACATAATAGAGTTGGCTTCAATTTTTTCAATCATTTGTCTTAAAAATGACAATCTATTAGTTTCATTATTTAATAACTTTTTGTGTAAACTAATCTAGTAGAAGTAAAGCAAAGACTAGGGTCAAATATACTTACCATCAATCACTCAGTCATCACAACTAAGTGTTATTGATATGAATGAACCAACATCAAATTGTTCATCAGCTGATCTTGGGATAAGTCATTTTTTAGCTGTTCAAACATATAGGGTTCAATCAACAATCAATTTACCTCATCCAATAGTCAAAATTTTAAATTTGAAAATTTAACTAATCTTCACAACAACCAATGATTTAAATTTGCATCATAGTCATCAATTTTTCTTATCTTCAATTGTCCCATCTAACTTATAACAACATAGAAAATGCTAGCAACCCTTCTCCGCTCTCTTGCAGACAATTCAAGACAAAATCCCGCATTACCGCGGGCATGGCTTGAAGTGTCTGTGAGAGAACGGGGAAGGTTGGGAGGACAATAAACAAGGCCCATGGCATTGTCATTGGAGTTAATCAATCAATTAGAGGCACACCAATCAAAAGACACTAGTGTATACAAGGCAATTCCCATTAGCAATCAATTTAGACAACATATACCATTAAAATGTTTGACAGGAATATAATAACTTGCTTACTACTTTCACACTTTACAACGCAAGCATGGTATTCAAGTACAAATGCACTTGAAAATCTCCTCTAGAAGTCTAGGCAAGAACACATTGATGTGTCCAACAAATTTCAATCTGATGATTTATCTTGAGAAAAACTATTAACATAGACGGTTAAGCATGGTTGTCCCTAATACGAAATGACATAACTTGCACATAAAAAATAAATATTAGCAAAACACCTAAGTAAATGTATCCTTTTCAAGGTACAAATGCCTAAATATGTTAGAATGTAGTTAACTATAGTTTCCTAGCTTCTGAAGCATCCATTTAACAAAGCAATCTAAAAGTTACCTGAATTATAGTTAAATATGCTCTGGTAGACATATATGCAAGATGTGGAATCATAGACAAAACACTTGAATTGTTTGACGGAATGCCTCAAAGAGATGTCATCTCATGGAATGAAATGATATGATTGCAGAATGTGCACAAAATAGATTTTGCAAGGAAGCTCTCAAAATCTCTTAATTAATGGATTTTGCAAGGTTTTTATGAGGGTTTAGTTAATAGCAAGGAAACTGCAATAATGTCAATGCATGCCTCAATGGAAATAGATTAGTGGCTTGTTAGTGAATCTTTGACACTTTCTTTGGGCTTTGTAAGAATATACTTCAATGGAATACAATGACAAGACCTATGACAAGTTTTAAGCAATGTTTTTATAAGCTCAAACCTCATGCAATGTTTTAATCTCAACACCAATGTGAAACCTTCATTATGGGTAGGCAAAATAATGGGATTGATCACCTACGACCACTGTCAACAACATGGATAGTAACAAGAAGTTTTAATAGGGGTTTGGACAAGGATCAATAACTCTTGACAATGAAGTATAAATTGAAAGATAGGCCTACCATTTATTTGCAACAAAAACTTTCTTCTTTTGCTCTGCAAATTAATTTTTTTCTGTTACTTTCCTTTTCTATGATCAGTTGCAATTTTACTTGGCTGCTACTTTTTGTAGCTTATAAATGGAGGAAATGCCGTAAATGTGGAATGAGGTATATTAGGGTGTAGTTTAAGGTTTATATTTATAAATAAGATTAGTTAATATGTTAAGTGTGGAATGTCAAATATCAGCTCCCAAAACCATCCAAACCAAAAATGCCATCCTTTTCCTCTAATGCATGGGCTCACTATTTTCATGACGCTAATCAAGAAGCAAACTTGGTACCTAGCTTAGAAGCAGACACTTCCAATGTGCTTGTATCTTGAAATGGCCTTGAAAATACTTTCAAATGGTCTAAATGGCTCACGTGTTGCTCCTATCGAGATCATTTCAGGGTTAGATTTAGCATTTGAAACTTAAAACCCATGCTTTCTCCATCAAACGGTTCTTAAAAAAAACTCCCTTCCTAAACTACTATGTTTTTAGAACCCTAATACAGAGCTAAATTTAGCACATGGCCAAATTTAGTAGAGGGTAAAAGTTAATCTGAAAAGTCTTCAAACCCACATCTGCTTCATAGATTATGTTTAGAAGCAACTTTTTATTCGACACCCAAAATTTTCAAGGACTCCAAGGAGCCCTTAAAATGTACATACACAACCATATTGGAGGGTGAACTTTTAGATTTAAAAAAGCGCGGAGATAGAGAAGCAAGGTCAAGAATTAGAACCTGCAGGGTCATAGGGCATCGAAACAATCTAGAGCTAACTGGGAAAAGAGAGCTGCTCTAGCTACCCCTGCTCCTCTTGTTGCTCCCACCCCTGCCATTGCTATGGGTGCTCATGTCAAATGTGCGGTCCCACCATCGATCCGCACCTGAAACTATCTTTGCTTCTGATGGCATGGGATCCAGATTTGCCTCTGATGCCTCTGCCTCTTCCCACTATTGGCTATCGACCTAGAAGCTGCTTTCGATCAGGAAATGGAACTGGTGGGAATGCTTACTGGGATGCTCACTCGAATGCTTTTGGTAGTGGTGCCAATAGCTCCACCCACATATGGATGTGGAGAAGCATAAACTAGAACTAGAAGGGACAAGATCATGGGTGAAAAGCCTTAGAATAGTAGGGGTCATTTTCATCAAGATGGATTTATGGGGTTTCATGGATTAGCCCCTACGATAGATAGTTCATATGGTGTTTGAACCACTACATATGATTAGAGAGACCACTAGATTAGGGAGGGGTCAACTAATCTGAGATCGACTGGTTTTGACTCTTGAATCAATTGGATAGGCAGGAAATATTTTACACGGTATTACTTTTAATTGTAATGAAATTTTTAAATGGTAGGGAAGAGGGAAATTACCAATTCATGTAACTAATTATTTAGTCATTTTTATTTGTGTGACTAATTATTTAGTTGTTTTTTTTACCCGACGATCAAATTAGTCATTTATTTAGTCATTTATAGTTGTGTTGCAAAAAATTAGTAGAATTTAGTCATTTTTAGTTGTTGTGACTAAAAGTTTTAGTCACCTAGTCATTTATTTTCCAAAATTCTACTAGTGTAAAGACTAAGGAAGGAAACATTACATTGACACAAATATGGTAAAAAAATTTAAAACTTGGTAACAGCAGGCTTTGATTGGGGACAAGGACTAAAAGGATGCAGAGAAAGAATCTAGGCAAAATTGACATAAAGCCTTATTCCATGGGCAACAGAGTCACTCAAAACAACACAACAAAAATGAATACACAAGGAAAACAAGACAAAGACTATATACAAAGGGGACACAAGACAACATTACCAGTTGTATAATTTCAAATCTTGCCCATTATAGGCAGAGGCATATGGGTTCCATCTGGATATGCTAATAGAAAGGCATTCTCCCCAATCACCTGCGTGAATTTTTATGGTCCTCTCCATAAAGAGTCTAGCTTCTTATGATCTCCTTTAGGTTCTCTCCTTCTATCCCAAAGAAAAACATCTCCAACCACAAACTTTCTCTACCTAACTCTTCTGTTAAAATCTTTTTTACTGCTTCCTGATGCCTTATTATTTGATCAACCATCTCATCTCTATGTTCTTCTATCTTTGTCAAGTACATAATCATCTTTTCCAAGGAAGAATGGAATTGTTCATCCTCAATGGCTCTTTGCAAGTTCAAAGAAGATAATTCCAACAGAATAGGTATGGCACTTTCAACTCCATACACCAGTTCAAATACAGACATATCAATATCTCTCTTGGGAGTTATCCTATCCGCCCATAATGCCTCATAAAGACTTTTATGCCATCCTCTCTGGCTACTACCTACTAACTTTTTCATAATGGAAATCATTTTTTTATTACTCGACTCAGCTTTCCCATTGCCTTGTGGGTAGTAATTAGAAGAGTGAGCAAGGATGATGCCATAATCATAATAGAACAAAGAAAATTTAGAAGAGGAGAAACTAGAAGCATTATCAATGACAATCTTTTTGGGAATACCAAATCTAACCAGTATGTTCTCTTTAACAAAGTTACATACTACTATAGAAGTAGTATGTTTCATTGGGATGGCTTCTACCCACTTAGTGAAGTAATTTGTAGCAGTCAAGATGTGAGTATGGCCAGTGCTGAAATTAGGGTTAATGGACCCTATAAAGTCTAGTCCCCACTATTGGAAAGGATCATCAATGACTACATGTCTCAAAGGCAATGCTGCTAAATGTGGTCTGCTAGTGAATTTCAAACACTTCTCACACTCAGTGATCTAGCCATAGGCATCTTTGAACATACTTGGCCAATAAAATCATTGTCTCAAGATCTTGAAGGTTGTTACTGATGCAAAAAAATGCCCTCCACAAGCCTCATTATGAAAGGTTTCCAATAGTTTCTTTTATTTTTCCCTATCTACACATCTAAGGAAAGTACCATTCACTCCCCTTTTATACAATTTTTCTCCCCACAGAACATACTTGCTAGCCTTTAACTTCATATTCCTTTTCTCCCTCACTGATAGATGAGGTAGGCATTCCCCATATGTCAATAGATATGCAACATTTGAGAACCATTCATTAGAGGTGTTTGTAAATAGAACCAGTGGCAGATCTTCACTTTCAATAGGTTTGTTCTTAGCAATTACTTTACACAAACCCCTGCCTCTAACCAGAGTACTAGGTTTCAAGTCAACATCATACTCTTGTACTTTTACAACTCGGGGCTCCTCTCTTGTTACAACCAATTTCTTGCTGGGTTAGAATACTCTTGATTGAAGGGTGAGGAACAAAAATAATAGCATGGGAATGCAAGATATAAAACTTGAACTATTTTACAACTCTCACAATAGCATAAGCATGTTTCTCCAAAAGGGAGTAATTCAGTCCATGATTTTTCAGAGGAAGACTCATGAAATCTATGGGTGCCTCAATTCCTTGCTCATTCTTTTGTAACAAAATGGTTGATAGAGTATGTTTAGAAGCATAGCAATAAATTATGAAATCTTTATCAAAGATTGGATGAACTAAAGTAGGGGCATTAGCAATGGCTAACTTGATGTCCTCAAATGCCTTCTTTCCTTCGTCACTCCACCTGAAGACTAGGTTGTTCATCATTTCAGCAATGTGTCTAGTCAATTTGGCAAAATCAAGAACAAATCTTCTCAAGAAGTTGATCTGACCAAAAAAGGATCTAGTGTTGCTTCTAGTCAAAGGTAGGTTCAATTACTGAATAGATTTGACTCTTTCTAGATTAATCTTTATCCCATCCTTAGAAACAATGTGGCCCAAGAGTTTTCCTTTAGTGACTGCGAATATTGACTTCTTAGGATTAAGAGAGATGACATAGTCCCTGCACCTTTGAAGCACAACGGCAAATCATTGAAATGATAAGCCCTTCTCTTTGAGAAAACTGTCAGGTCATCAAGGTAAATGACAATAATCTTATCTTTCAAATCTCTGAAAGTCATATCCATAGCCCTTTGAAAAGTAGCCCTGTCATTGATGAGGCCAAAGGGCATCCTGTTGTAAGCAAAGACACTGATAGGAGTGCTAAATGTTATTTTATGCTAATCCACAGGAGCTTCTCCTATCTAGTTGTACCCTGAAAAGCCATCCAGCATGGACATCATCTCTGATCCATATGCAGTTTGTAGTATGTAGTCCATAACTGGTAAAGGATAATTGTTCTTTAGTGAGGCGTGATTCAAATTTTGAGAATCAACATAGATTCTTATCTCTCCATTTTTCTTCCTCACAGGGACAATATTAGAAATCTAGGTAGAGTGATGAATGGGGTAAACTATCTTAACCTTGAGCATCTTGTCAATCTCACTAAAAATAGCTTCGACAACCTTTGGATTATACGTTCATTGTTTATGTCAGATTGGAGATGTGCCAGGCTTCAGAGGTATGTGGTGTTGTACTTCTCCATTTATGAACTTCTTTAAGTCTACATAACACCAAGTGAAAACATCCTTATACTTGATTAACAAAGAAATTAGATGCTCTCTTTCTTAGGGAGAGAAATAGTTCTCAATACAGATAAATTTTGGATCTTATTCAATGCCAATGTTCACATGATCATACTTAATAGAGAAACTAATGGGAGTTGAAGTTTTCTGCTTGATGTAGTGATCATGTCTATTGAAAAGGTCTTCAAGGGAGACCAAACCTTTTGGAATCTTGTTCCCCTTCAACTGTATAAATTTAGGATCTTGACCATCTAGGGAACTTCTCCATCAAGAGTGTCACCACTCTCTATAGTGTTGCCTTCAAAGAATAGGTTGGAAAATGATTCAACCTTCTCTAGACAAGAAATGATCTACTGGTCATCATTAAACACCTACTAATGATGTACATTATCAAGCACACTAGGCCTATATACGATCTCTACTTGGTAGGACTCATCCTTAAAGTTAGGATACAAGAGGAGCAATGATGCTAAGACAGCCAGGGAGTCAGCCCTGGTATTTTGATCTTTGAGGGCCACTTCAATTGAAAATACACCAAAATGTTCTATACTATCCCAAACCCTATTTCAATATGTTAGTGAACAGATTTGTCACCTCAAAAAATCTCTGTATGTTTTGCCCATCTTGAGGTAGCAAACACACTAATATTTGAATCAAATCATAGATGAAATTTATGATTTGTTCTTTGCATTCTTTTAAAAGGAGCAGCTTCCTATGTATGATGAGAGGTTTATATTTTGTGTACTTTTAACCAGAAAGCACAAAGGTAGTAGAAAGAAAGAAAAGAGAGGAAAAGAAATCAAATTGTAACATAAGAATACAACTGGATCTCTCAAAGGTAAGGAAAAAGAAATGAAATAGAAAGCATAAAGTCTCTCAAAACCTGTACATCGAGAGAAAATACAAAATATTATAGCATATGAAAGTAATGACTGAACATATGAACAATCAATACACATAGAGAAAATATGAACATAAGAGCACACTTCTCTATTAACATTTAGAAAACCCAAAACTAGGCTTAAAGTCTCCAGCCCATCACTTATACACCTCTCTAGTTACATAGGGTAGAAAAAGATAGAATTCCCTATCCTCTACAATGAGCAGCCAATGAGCTTTTAAAATCTCCTTTTCTTTCTTGTAACTATTTCTTGAAAAGTCAGTTACAAAAGAAAACTTGCTCCCGTAACCTATTATTAAAATGACCCTTTGGTCTTCTCCCTTATTGTTACATCTTAATAATGGCTACTAATATAATGTTAAGTTATAAATGAATATCTTGAATGAAGTTACAAATGTTTTGAAAATATATTCACAATTTGCTATATGACCCATGTGAATGTCCTAGCTAATTTTTCTACCTCTTTAATCTTCTGCCTCTCTAATTCAAGCTTTCTTCTTAGTGTGAGAAAATAAAGTGTTGTCAAAAACTTTTATTTTTGCCCAGACATTATTCTATCTACCATCTCCAATTAGGACCAGTTGTTAGGAATCACCACCAATTATCACCATGCACCAAGCCTCCATCATGTAAGTGTTCAACAACTCTATCTATCTGCACATCAATGTATTCTATTTATTCCCTATGACTAGGAAATAACCCTTTTTGCAAAAATGCTTCTTTAATAGAAAGGCCAGCCACTTGCTGATGTGCACCATTGCTTTCCAAAATTTTATGGGACAAAGTTTTACTTTCAAATTTTGACCTTTCCGGATATAGGTGTATAACATTTTCATTCTCTATCACTTTCTCACAACTGAGAATGTCATATGCTTCCCACTCATCAAACTGAAA
This sequence comes from Cunninghamia lanceolata, assembly GCA_027924645.1. Lineage (NCBI taxonomy): Eukaryota > Viridiplantae > Streptophyta > Pinopsida > Cupressales > Cupressaceae > Cunninghamia > Cunninghamia lanceolata. The sequence goes on from BSBN01000076.1 coordinate 2,042,350, forward strand.
AACACCATTGACCTTCTCCATTGTTGATAAATGGTGTGGGTTACTATTTTCCAAGGAACCTTGATAGACCAGTTCATCTAATTCATTTTTCAATTCCTGCAGCCTTTCCCCAACACGTTGTGATATAGTATCATAAATCTCCATTTTTGATAAACCTTGTTCCTTACTTTCCATAAATAGGTCATCAAATTTGATTGGGTCACCTATAACTATTGTAACCTTTTTCTTCACATGTGAAAACAAGGTTCCTATAGGCATTATCTCTTGCATGCCAGTGTGAACAAATGGAACCACCAAAGGCATCTTCTCAACATCAAGCACCAACCTACCAATATTCTATAATTTTACAAGAAGCCAATGAAAGGTATGGAGGACATAAATCAAAATTGAATACTTAGAAATAGCTCCAAGACCTTTAAATTTTCAACATGTGGCACTTGTTTATTTTCATTCCCGTTCCATCTGAAAATGAACAAAAATAGGCTAGCAGAATGACCTATGAACAGTGTGTGCAATCATAACACAAACATCAACTTTCTTTTTCTTCTTCCATTGTGATTTCTATGCTGGGATCTTCACAAAAAAATTTATAAGCACTATGTATTAAATATTTCCCTTTTCAAATAAGACTACTCAGAATACATTCTTCCTCATTCTCCATTTCTTTTTCTGCTTCCTCACTCAATTCGTGATTATATCCTAAGAGGTGTAGTAACTCGTGCATGCTAAGGATCCATATCTCATCAATGAGAGTCTATCCTCTTTCTTCAACTTGTCTAGCAGCTGTCTCCATAGAAATAATGATGTCACCAAGCATAAGGGTTGGATCTTACAATCCAAGAATATGTTGGGACGTTGAAATAACATCCATTACTTCATCTTTATCATGCCACTCTTTACAATTCCTTGTTGTGTACTTTTCTTATGCTATATCTGTATGATATCAAGGATCAATCCTTTAAGAAACCATCCAGTGGTCTTCCAAACTTTGTAGTTATCCCAAACATATGGCCTTCTATCTCTGGTACATCTTGTTCTTTCTAGGCAATAAGCAATGTTTGGTTTAAAAGGTGAAATGCAACACCTGATGAAACCTGCCTAGCAAATAGAAAGCATGGACAAAATTTCTCATTTGTGTTACACCATTCTGTTTGATATTCTGTCTCATGATATATATTGTCAATGCCCTTTATATCACCTGTAAGGTTGGCAGTGGCATCTGCATATTTGAATGTCACAGGATGCCAACCTCACCTTTCACATGCCTTGTAGTGCCGCTAACAAGTTTGAGAAGAATACTGTTGAAGAAAACACCAACATACAACTCATATGTGTACACATACTAGATTTTCAACTGAGACAACGCTTCATCTTTGTAAAACTTGTAATTTAGTTTGACCAGTTCATGCAAGTTTTAGGATATAAACAAGAAGGACAAATTTAAATACAAGGAGGAATTGTAAAGCTAGATCTAACAGAAAATAGTTTTTGTACTAAAAGAACCTTCACTAAATTGCCACTAATGTATGGTACGTATTCATTGATAACCTCTGCAAGTGCTGTACCATCTGGGTCATCTACCCATGCATCGTCATGGACCTCCATCTTTAGTGCTATCACAGTAGCTAGAGAATGTACCCCCTTGTCTATTCGGCTACTTCTCCTCCATCCTAATTTATGTAGATTTCCATAGTTACGTTCAAGCATTCCTCTTGCCTTGAGTATAACTCTCTCCAATTCACCCTCAATTGTGATTGTAGAAGCAAAATCCCACTGAATTTGTGAACCTCATCAGGTCAGTTATGAAGTTCAGGAAAAATCATTCTTTGTTGAAAAGTAGTTCTATGCTCAACAACAATCTTCTTTAGGGATCTCATTGCCATCTCCCTACACCAGCTTCCAGCTTCTCTAATTGTGTTGTCACTGAAATATTACCTTTCCTAGAGAACATCACATCATGGTTCTTTCCAACAAATCTAATTTTTGTTATATCTTTACTAGACATTGATATTATGGTGTAGGACGAAGCCTTTGAACGAATCCATTATGTATATCTTGCAATTATTGGATTACATGAAACTACATTATTACATTCCATGAGACCACATTTTCTTGTTCCGAATCTTCCATCAAAAATCCATATGCATGTAGGAGGATGTTGAGTAATTGATGCAAAGTAGGTTAGAAACACAAAGCAAACTCAAACTAATCACCTTTCAAGTCTGGAACCATCAAACAAGAGCCATTCCTTCATGATTGTCCTCTTTCCCTAGTAGCCCTTCAAAAGGGGTTTTTCAAACCTAACTTCATGATAAGACTTCAAGCCCAGAAACCAAATATCATTTCAGATATCCATTTGGCTCTTTTTTAACATATCTCCATTTGAGATAGGGTTGTTTTGGAACGACACCCTCAATAATTCACTGGTAATACTGTAACTAGGCCTAATTAGGCCTCTTTTACAAAGCAAGTTTATGAAATTCAAAACCCACAACTGAAAACTCAACTCCAGGGTGCTCCACACATTGCATGGGGTCTAAATCCACCAATTTTGTCAATTGGGACAATACCCAGACCACCCTTTTTCAAACCCCTAGCTCAACCTACTCAAACAAGCCTAATACATAGGGATATTAGGCTAGGGTTGCTTGAAATTCGCCCAAAACTCCATTCCTACAATACCCATTTTCAAAATTTGAAAGAACATACTAAATCCCTCCATTCCACTAATTTTCATAATTTTCCACCAGTGGAATGGCTCAAAATTCCATTTTTTCTCTCAAAACCCTAACTAATGAGGTTTAACAGGTAGTTTTTACAAAAAAGGCTATATCTCACTCACACTCCAATGAAAATTGACCAAACTAGGCTCAAATGAAAGCTAATTCATAACCCTACAATATGCAACTGGTTTCAAGCCTTGACCATACTATACTAGGCCATACAAGTCATGGGAACAACAAATAAACACTGAAAACAATAGGAAAAATAGAGATTTTATTGATTCTTCTGCAAATATCACTTCCAGAACTCTTATTTGAACATATTCAGCAATATTTACATCCATTCTATCAAAAAACAAATAATTCCAATGATTTTTCACATTCTTGACCTTTCACCTTCTATAAAACACACCAAAAATTCCACTTTTGTATCTTTTTAACTCTCTTAAACTGACCCCATTCGATTAAAACATATGACATGGTCTTATTCGACCTTATTACACCAAAATTAGAATTAACATTAAACAAAACCACCTTTAGACCCCTATTTACATGATGGAGCTAGGTGCTCCTGCACCATACACTTAGACAGAAAAAGGACTTGAGTCCCTTTGAGGACTGTGATGCAACAAACCATGCTTGATCACATCATTTCTTTGATCTCCAAATGCCTTTTCATCTGGTAATCCTTTCCATTGAACCAGGTATTGAAGATTCACATTGTTCTTTGCATTAGGGGACTCTTTGCCACCTATAAATTGTTCCAACTTCATAAACTGACTTGATGGATGATCTCTGACTTTTTCCTCATCTAGAACTGATGTTTAACCTACCTTTATACATGCAAGCATACCTTTGCCATCCTTGTCTTGAACTATCTTCTTCTTTACTCTTGATGCATACTTGAACTCACCCATATATCCTTGCCATTCACCTTGAATCACTCCACCTTTTCCCTTCATCTCTTCCCTCTGTGGTTGTGACCTTATGTCTGCTGCTTGAGCAGGAATACTAACCTCTGAGATGAGATGACCAACCTCAGGGTTGTCAACCTCAAGTTTACCCACCTTTGAATGATCACTATCCTCTTGTGCAAACAATGAATGGAACACTTCACTTACCATCATAGCAAGATGTTTTTTAAGCCAACAATGAATTTCCAAAATCAATTCATGCTTGAACTTCTCAATATCATTTTCCTCCAAAATCATATCACTCTTCACCTCTGCTATCTTGGTACCTTCAAGTCTTGAAGTGGCTACAACCTCCTCATGTTTTTCTTCCTCTAGCTTTATAAACTCTTTTTCCCCAATCATTACACTAGACCCAACTTGTGCATCTACCCCTTCATCTTGCAATAGAATAAGGGTGAATGAGACCCCATCTTTGTCAATGACATAAATGTTTTTCTACCCATCATATTTAACTTTTTTGTCATACTGCCAGGGTCTACCTAGAAGCAAGTGACAAACATCCATTGGGATGATGTCACACAAGATCTTGTCTTTGTACCCCCCAATGTTAAACTCAACCCATGTTTGCTCATTTACTAGGACTTGTTGACCCTTATTCAGCCAAGAAACCTTATAAGGTGTGGGGTGTGGAATCCTTTTCATCTTTAGTTTTTCAACCATCTCCAAAGAAACTAGATTATCAGTTGAACTGGAATCTGCAACTTTACACACCTTTCCTTGTGATTTGCAAGTGGTTATAAACAATGACTTTCTTTGTGGAGGTTCTTTGACTGTTGGCACCTTAATGAGTGTCCTTCTCAACATTAGAATTTCCCCAATTTCTGGAACAACAAGCTGAGATGGAGGTTTGACACTCTTACTATCTTCCTCTTTCACCAACTGTGTTCACCTTTCACCTCCATGTGATGTTGAGGGTTGTTTCTTTGGGAATTTCCATGCTTGGTGGCCAAACTGATTGTATTGATAGCATCTGCCTGAAAAGGTGTTTGAACCTCTACCTTGTCCTTCAAATCTGCCCCTATTGTTTGGTCTTCTACCACTAAAACCACCTCTCTGATCTGCCCCTTGTTCTTGACTACAGTGTGACTCTCCTTGTGGTTTTGTGGATTGTTCTCCTCCAAATGTTCCTCTACCCCTGAAGTTCCTTCCTCTACCTCTATTTTGTTTCTCCTGCCTTCTATTCAGCCTTTCCTCTGCCCTGATTACCATTTGAAAACATTCTTCAACCGTTCTTGGAGTAAGCCTTAACTCATCTTGTATATTCAACCTCAACCCATTTATGTACCTTGCTACTTTTCCACGTCATCTTCAACATGACCTGTCCTTATGATTAATTTGTGAAACTCCTTAGTATAAGCCATCACATCCATTTCTTTTTATTTGAGGTTTTGTAGCTTTCTAAATGTTTGAATTGCATAGTCAGCAGGTAGAAATTGTCCTTTCACCTTAGCCACCATTCTATCCCATGAGCTTATCTTTGTTTTGCCCTTCTTTACTCTCTCCTCTTGCACACAGTTCCACCATGTTAGGGCAGGGCCTTTCAACTTTGTCTTAGCAAATTTTACCTTTTGATTTTCTACCACCTCCTCAAAATCAAAATAGTTATCCAATGCTTCAATCAAACTTAGCACCTCTTCACTATCCATCTTCCCACCATACATGGGCAATTCTATCTTCACCCTAGGAGTATCTCCCTTCATATCCTTTAGCATCTTCATCATTCTCACTTCATCAAGGTCCTCTACCTCTTGGACTCCTTCTTGAGGGTTTTCATTCTCACCCTCTTCCTCTTCCTCTATGTCACTTTGGTCTCCAATGACCACACCTCTCCTTTGGTTTGATTCCAATGCTACAAGTCTAGCTAGGATAGCTTCCTGAGACTCCTTTACTTGTCTTAACTCCCTGGCATGCTTTTCCTTCAACTCTCTCACTTCCTTGACCATTGTATTGCTTTTTGGAGGCATCTTTGCTTTTGCAAACTTCAACTTTTCTTCCACTTCTTAATCAAAACCTATGCTCTGATACCACTATGATGCAAAGCAGGTTAGAAACACAAAACAAACTCAACCTAATCACCTTTCAAGTCTGGAACCATCAAACAAGAGCCATTCCTTCATGGCTGTCCTATTTTCCTAGTAGCCAGCCCTTCAAAAGGGGGTTTTCAAGCCTAACTTCCTGATAAGACTTCAAACCTAGAAACCAAATATCATTTCAGATACCCATTTGGAATAGAGTTGTTTTGGAATGACATCCTCAATAATTCACTAGTAATGCTGTAACTAGGCCTAATTAGGCCTCTTTTACAAAGCAAGTTTATGAAATTCAAAACCCATAACCCAAAACGCAACTCCATGGTGCTCCACACATTGCATGGGGTCTAAATCCACCAATTTTGTCAATTGGGACAATACCCCAATCACCCTTTTTCAAAACCCTATCTCAACCTACTCAAACAAGCCTAATACATAGGGATATTAGGCTAGGGTTGCTTGAAATTCGCCCAAAACTCCATTTCCTGCAATACCCATTTTTGAAATATGAAAGAACATACTAAACCCCTTCATTCCACCGATTTTCATAATTTTCCATCAGTGGAATGGCTCAAAATTCCATTTTTTCTCTCAAAACCCTAGCTAATGAGGTTTAATAGGTAGTTTTTTTACAAAAAAGGCTATATCTCACTCACAGTCCAATCAAAATTGACCAAACCAGGCTCAAATGAAAGCTAATTCATAACCCTACAACATGCAACCAGTTTCAAGCCTTGACCATACTGTACCGAGCCGTACAAGTCACGTGAATAGAAAATAAACACTGAAAACAACAGGAAAAACAAAGATTTTATTGATTCTTCTACAAATATCACTTCCAAAACTCTTATTCAAACATCTCCAGCCATATTTACATGCATTCTATTAAAA